>SEMN01000055.1:1072498-1822498 GCA_005408345.1 Macquaria australasica
ATTCCTCCTTTTTCTGCCTGCATATTCTTCTCCTGCCCCTTCCCCCCTTCCCCACTCCCACTCTCACAATCACTTTTCATCTCCTTCCCAGCATCTCCCTATCCCTCCTTCTCTTCATCCCACCACTTCACTGGCCCCCCTTCCTCTCCACCTGCCAATTCTGTGTCTCTTTTTGTTTCTCCACCTCCTGCAATCCCTCTGTCCCGTTTTCATCTTCAGTTATCTCCCTATTGTTTTGTCTCCTCTTGCCAGCATCTCCCGCCTCTTTCTCCCCAACGCCCTGCCTCTTTTCTCTTCCTCTTACTCTCCTCCTCTCAATCACCCCCCCCCATCTTTCTCCTCGTTTAAAATATTTCACCCTTCTTCTTTTACTTAAATGTCTTCTTCTCACTCACTTGTCACGTCTCTGTCCCACCGTGTCCTCCGCCCGCTGCTTTCCTGTCTCTCTTTCTCCTCATCCCCCATTTCTCTGACCCCCTTTTGTTCCTCCTCCATCTCCCTAGTCCTCCTCCTCCCTGCCAAATGCCTGATTTAGAGTCAGACAGCCTCATAACTCGCGGCCCATTTAAAGTTGCTGTAGGGTGGCCAGTTCAAAGGGGTCATCGGGACACATGGGATCTCATTTATTTCTGGGCTTTTTACCTGAAAACTCATACAAATTATGAAATCTGGAGTGTAAATACAAGCCCACAAATCAGGCTTTGTCTCATTGCACTATACACCTTAGTATTTTTACGGAAAATTGGCCACCTAGTACCCTTCACAGGTCCCTACATGATTGAAAGTGGCACTACATGTTTCTTATCTGTATTCTTATGTCACAGAGCACACGATGATCTCATGCCTGGAGGCTGCAGCATCTTGGAGAAAATGTCTCGCTGAAGTGCCCTTCACAGGTATCTGCTGGGTGAGTGTGATTCATGCAGAACAGGGGTGGAAAATAGAGAGAGGAGCAGAATGAGAGAGAGGTGGGGAGGTATACTGAGAAAGACCGCTTTCCTATTTTAGCTCAAACACACGCACACCATGCAGATAGTCTGTGCTCACTAACAAACTGTCACAAAATATTATGTATGACAAGCATAATTAAGTGAGTCATATTTATCTAATTTTCACACACACACACACACACACACACACACACACACACACACACACACACACACACAGAGAAAAGGCTTACAGAGGTGAGAGATGCTGATGGAGGTTAATGTCTCAGATTGGGTGTAACTAATGGTCCATGACCACTGGTTCACAGATTTTGCTCCTAAGAGGAAGCCCCGACACGTAACCTGCTGCCCAAGTGCACGCATGGGAGGAGAAAATACAGACGTGGGTGGGTGGGACGTAACAAAGGAGCTAAGGAAGAGATATGACCAATAAAAAGTGACATTAAGGACACAGATGAAGTGTAAGGGGACTAGGTGGAGTATGGGAAATGTAATTAGAAAACTGACAAACAATTTTGATAATTATTAAAGGCCCTGCACAGCCATTGACCTCCCACACAGGTGTTTTCACTTATGTTGCCTAATTAGACCTCCCCTCAGGACTGAGTGGGCGTGTACACGTTGTGCTTGATTGACACCTTCCTCACTCACCTGTTGGCTTTGTTGCATCTGTTGGGGTGCAACAGCTTACATTTTTATCATTCTTACAGGCTTTTTTGACATGTCGCAGTAGGAAAAGTACAGGTGTATATGTTAATAATAAAATGAATGAAGGCTGAATTCCATTTAGCTGCTTCCATTTCTGGTATTGTGCATGCTGACTCACTGTCACACTGTCATGGCTTACTAAGTTAGGTGCAGCCCTAGAAGGAAAGAGGGGAAGCAAGAAGGAGGAGATGGGTATGTGTGGTGGTGGGGTGGCTCAGGAGCTCAGTGCAGGCAGCCCTGAGAGACACAGGTGCGGTGCATTAATCAATCTGTGCTTGTATATCAGTAGTGGCAGCCGTGAGGAGAGATCTTTCGCCGGGAAAGGAGTGGAGCACATGCGCCCAACAAGGATCTGAGCTGGCCGGAATGGCAGACCGGGCCAGAGGACGCCAGAACGGCAGCCGTATTATAGATAGTTGTAAATAAATGAACCGAGCGGCTCATAAATACTTCCAGCGTGTGTCTAAGCTTCTCTGTTGACAGACCTGCGGTAGCGATTCCCGCTACAGTATGGTTTGAAAGGATTAGCAGAAATATTTCCTGAGCATTTAATTGCTACTGATACCAACATGCTGATGTTACATAGTCTCTACAGCCACATTAGCACACACGCATTAGAAATGTAGTCCCTAACTAAACTAAACTGCTTTCATACCAGTAACTACTACCTAACAAACTAACAAGGCAGATTGTGTTGCACTATTCCTTTATTAAAGCTGTCCATTAATTCCACTCCAGCCGTTCTCAGTGGCTTTATGGAGACAACTATCTGTGTAATGGTACCTGCGACAGTCGATATATTCAGCCTGTCTAACAAGAAAAACCCCAAACTGTCTGTTGCAGCCCTTCACATTCAGTTTAATGAGCTGCTCTGCTGGCTGTCTCCGCCTCAGTCGAGCCTCTCTGTCTCTTTCTCTCCCTCTGTTTCTGGCTAAACTGTCTGCAGAAGTTTCTTGTCCAAGTCGTCTCCTTGTCTGCCTAACCTACACTGCTTTCTAGTGTGGCTGAAGTCTGCATGTGTCTGTGTGGTGCATACATGTAGGTGAGTGAGTCTGTGTGTGTGTGTGGTCCGTCTTCGGCCCAGTTTGAATCTTTTTTTCCCTCTGGGAGAGGCACCGAAACTGCATCATATTTTTAAACCGCTCCTCTCCTCCTCCCAAACGCTACCATGTCCTCCCCCTCTCTGCTTCACCCCAAATGTCTTTCTGCCTCAGTTTCAGAGTCCTCTTGGCTCCCAAGGGCCCATCTGTCCAGAACCAGGCGGGTTCTGTTCTGTTTAGGCCGAAGCCTTCTTTTGATTGTTGGTTGATGGTGCATGGAACAGGTTTTCCAGTAAAGATCAAACTTGATTCACACTCAAGTCAACAACTTTAGCCTTAGAGGAATTCATTTGACATTTTGGGTAATACACTTCTTTCTTGCTGAGAGTTAGATGAAAAGATCAATGCCACTATAATATCTGCCCACTAAATAGGCTACAGCAAGCAGGAAGTTAAATAGGGTAAAACAGCTAGTCAGAGGGTAACAGTCCACATGCAAGCATCTCTAAAGCTCACAAATTAACATGTTATATCTCGTTTGTTTAATCTATACAAAAACTGAAGTGTAAAAGACACATTACAGTTTTACAGGGTGTTATTTCTCACTACCTGTAGAGCTAACTTTGTGTAGTCTGTGTTATTGTTATCACTGCTGCTAGCTGCCATTTCTCACTAGAATATGTGTCACATTAGCTAGCCAGAGCCAGCAGATGTCTTATCAGCGTGTGGGGGGAAAAAAGAAATTCTGGAAATGCAAGTGCCACATACAAATTCACCTCAAAAAGTATATTTACTGGTTTCCAACAACTTTTTTAAAAATTTCTAAATAGCTTAGTGAAAGTCCATATATAAGCTATAATGACATTGTGGCAATGAGTTTTCTACCCACCTGCTGCGTCCGCATCCTTGATTGTTTGTAAACAGGAAATAGCCACTATTGCTTTGTGAGTGGATAAAACCTGTCAATTTTCTAACCACAAGGCTTTCCTGCTTTGCCACAAAAACTCAATATGAATTCGGTTGCTAGTAAAATCAGCTATTGAGGGCTCAGTGACTACACGACTGGTGAGAGAGGCACCTAAATTTCCAGGCAGCATCAACCTCGTCTTCCCTTCTCTGAGAGCCTGTTCTACCTGCAGGCTACCACACAGCTCTGTAACCTCTGCTGTCCTTCACTGAGGAGGAGACGAGCAGAGCAAGGGGAGGGGGAGGGGACAAGGTGGCGCGAGGGAAAGTTACGGGGGCAAAACATGAGGAAGCTATTGGTGGAAAAAGACAGCTATTTTAAAGTACCATTGAGGAGTGAGCGATGGGGGGAGAGGAGAAAATCAAGCGGCTGATGAGGGGGAATAGGGAAAGGAGTGATAGATGTGAAGAACTCAGAGGGGAGGTTATTTAGATATTCATCACTGGAGTCGAGTGAGTCTTTAAGGTGAGCCTGGTCTACTGAGCTCCCCAGTGGTGGAGTAATAAGTCATGATGCTGTTGGCTCTGGTTGGAAGAAAAAAAAAGCTTTTTATGTATTTCAGCCTGTCAGATAGGAGCAGATTTTCTATGCATCACATTTGTTTAATGTACACAATTAAATCTCCAGTTTAACCAGCACTGCTACTTATTCATTCCAGGGTCATTTTGTACATCTACTATCAAATTAGGTTTCAGTCTTGTGCCATACTATTGATTTATTTTAATTATGGTCAATCTAGGAATTAAGCTTTTTCCTAGGCGTGTTGTGCTCAGTGAAAGCTGTGACAGTAAGAAATTATAGTTGTGCAATTGTGTGCAATTCCATCATATCAGTCACTCACTAACTTTGATGATGCATTTACAAGATAAAACACACTTTTCATCATGTACCAGCCGGTGTCTGTGCTCATTTAGCTTTGTTAGCTCTGTCATTACCAGCATAAAGTCATAACTCGAGCAGTATTGCATGTATCTAAAGATGTTCCACTGCATCTTTCATTACTTCAAAACAGCTCAGCAGACCAGAACAATTTTGTAAAGGTGCACATGCAGAAAGCCTCAGCGCCCGGCCTTGCTACTGTGATTTCAGCTCCTTATTTGCAATAGGAGGGACAGGCCAGAGAGGTGCTGTGATTTACTTGTACAGTTCCATCTGCTAATCTGCCACATCTGCTCCAACACCTGGCATTTCTGAAACACAGCTGAATTGCTGATTGAACGGAGGTACACCTGGTAGAGTGGTCCTGAAATTAACCCTGAATTAGTAAGTAATTAAAGAGCCATTTAACATCAGCTGAGAACAATCTTGCTTTTGTGGCCTCCAGTGGTTGAACTCCTGCAGTGATGTAGGAGCGTACTTCAGTGCAC
The DNA here is from genome assembly GCA_005408345.1 of Macquaria australasica. Lineage (NCBI taxonomy): Eukaryota > Metazoa > Chordata > Actinopteri > Centrarchiformes > Percichthyidae > Macquaria > Macquaria australasica. The sequence goes on from SEMN01000055.1 coordinate 1,077,531, forward strand.
CGTGACATCACTGTTGGGTGTGGTTACATCATAGCACTGTCATTGAGGAGCCTTCAGTGTTAAAGCCCAGTGCATACTGACATAAAACCTATAGTTTAATGATAAAAAAGCTTCAAGGAGGAAGCCAAAGAATGCCTTCAGCTGTGTGTTCCCAGCCGTTAGACATGATCTGCAGTGGATCAGGTGCCATCTTGGTGAAATCATTAGATTACATTATTAATCAGTATAGTTCTGAAACAGCAAAGGCCTACAAGAACATTTCACAGTACCAGGTGCACCCTACAGTGTGAACCCAGACTACCTCATGATGGCCCCATATTCCAAGACAATAATTCCCCAAAATACACTGCTAAACTAATACAAGAGTGGTCTCAAATGACTCCAGGTGCTTCCCCAGTCACCTGATCTAAACATCATTGAAAGTTAATGGGAAATGATGGAGCCTAGAGTGCCTTTGTTGTGTAATTTCTCCATTCCCCCGTACTTCTGCTCTGCTCTGGGATTTGGAAGCCCATGTAGGATTTTTAACCTTCATTTTTACCAGGCAAGCTGTTTAAGGACCCATTCTTATTTACAGTAACAGCCTGGGGGGAGCAGTTGCAGACGGAGGGCGGGTTACACACATTCAAACACTCATCAGTTACCAGTTAAGCGCTACAACAGTTTCACAGTTAGGGGTTCAGCAAGCTTTTTCTGAAATGACGGAGGTCTGGAGAGAAGCTTGCTTGATAATTTAGGAGACTTTGGTGAGCCAAAGGCAGCGTATTGCTTGACTCTGAGTTGAAGACATGATTCTTAAGTCAGATGTACGCTTGAAACTAAATAGTTTGTGCAAAGTGTGCGGCCGTTCCAAGCTGTTCCGAACGGCCACACTGGAAGGCAGCTGAAAAAGCCGACCGTCATAGAGAGGGGAAGAATGAGATAATTGTTCAAATGAGGATAATGGTGCACACTTTTGGGCACTCTCTCCTTGTCAGAAAAATAATTCACTTGTTTGCACTTGTTTGTACACATGAAACGCAGCAGATAGTCGTGTGAAGAAAGAAAAAGGAGCGCTAGAAAGAGATATATGATATAAGTTTCTACTGTTGGTTTATGCCATGTTCATGTCCCAACGGAGTTACCATAATGACCAGTTTCTGTAATTAGTGCTCATGTCAACATCCGAGTTGTAATTACGTCGGTGAAACCATCGTTTAAGGTAATTGAATGGATTTTTAACCATCGACATCCAATTCTGCAATCAAACTATTCCGAGTTATCTGATGATGTGAATTCTTGAAAGACGTAAACATGAGAATCTTTCCTATCTTATATAATGTGAACGCGACATTAGTATCCTGTGGAAACCAACTGCTTGACAACAGGTGCTGTGAATGTGTATTTTTTTCTGAACTCTGATCAGTTGTTGAGCTGTCATCCTACCTCTAACCTGTCTGTTCTGTGCAGGGTCACCGCACACATTGAGCAAGACGTGGTGTACACCTTTTCTCAGGGAACTGGTCAGTTGTATCTTACATATTCAACAATTTTATGCAACCTTTTGGAGGCTTTTTCATGGTGCATTTACAGTGATGCGCTGTGTATTCTCCATCCGTCCATTGGTCCATTTTCTAGACCGCAGTCCAACACATTCAAACATACAGGCAAGTTAAAGTCTCAATTCACTTAACCCCTGTCTTTGGACTGTGGGAGGTGGACGGATGGATAAGTAACACATTTGCTGAGGAAAACTTTTTTTACCTGGGTTAAAAAACACACATACACACACACTGGGACACTAGCTGAATCATTTCACCCATCATCCATCCATCATCCTTCCACCTCTAAGTAATATTTCCTTTCACTGACATGTCTGACTTTTATTATCACCAAGACCAACAGACCACACACACGCACACACACATGTAAATATACAAACACAGTTGCTCTTTACTGTCAGTGGTTAGCTTTTTAGCATGCATCCCTGGTAGCATTTCCCTGACAGAGAGAAAATCATGATATGACTGATAATGATTTCCATCTGCTCTGTGTACAGCATGCTTGCCTGTGCATGTGGTGCCTGAGTGTGTGTGTGTGTGTGTGTGTGTGTCACAGATCATGTCTATTAAAACGGCGGACGTCTGCATCTTTTGCTTACAGATAATAACTGGCCTCAATAAAACTTTCATCAATAGATGAAATGACTCAGGTAAACAGAGCCGCTGTGTCTCTGTCTGGGCGACTGTGTCTGAGTGCGCGTCGGCAAATGAGTAAAAGAAAGGAGGTCAATTAAAAATGTCATCGATTTACGGCTGGCGTCTGAGGAATGAGGAAGCCATTCTTTATGGAAGCCCATTAGTAATGTATGCATATCTGTATGTGTGTGAGGAAAAGATGAGAGAGAAAGAGGGTGGAGGGACGGAGCATCATCATTTATACGGCTCCTCCATTAGCCTGAGTGCTTCCGTGACAACATAATGGCTGTCGCCAAGACAACAGGGTCACCGTAGTTATGAACTGCTGATGTCAATGTAGTAAAGTGGGTACCAAAGTCCCACTTGGCAAACGCTCATACACAAATGCGCACACACACTCGGCTTGGGGAGGGCAACTCTTTGGGATTTGAGAGGTTTTTGAACTAATCAATAATGAAAGAAGGGATGATGGGAAATGAAAGAAACAGCTTGAACGAGCAAGTGAACGAGGAAGACTAGAGGGAAACGGTGAGTGGCTGAAAATGAGAGACAGAGAGCGATGGAGAGCCCTCCCATGAGAGTTGTTTTCAATACAGCGCAGCTACAATGGAGTTATACAGACCCATTTTCCCAAAAAGCATCTCAGTGGTAAGATTATCTGTTCCATTATGAACCGATGGTCTGAAAGTGCTCAAGATGTTGTCATGATCTAGCTCATATTTACTGTAATTCGGGTCAAATGGATTCTAAAGTAACGGGAACAAAGCAGAAGAGGAGGGCGGGGAAAGACAAACAGATGTAGAAAGAGAAAAAAGTAAAGTACTGCAAAAGAGGGAAGAAGTATTGGTGTGTATGTAGATGTTCCAGACCAACAGCTAAAATCTACGTAGAGAACATAAATACGCTCCCCTCTCTAAAAAAACAAAAACAAGGACTTGGTGTAATATTTGCTGTGAGGTTATTCCCCAAATTATTTCTGCTGCAAACCATTTTCTATGTTTTTTCTCCCCCTAAAAATCAGAGAACTTCCAAATCATGTTTGGTGAATCAGAAGAAAACGGAACTGTTCCCACTGCGGAAAGAGAAGTTGCATCCATCTTGCACCATTTGCTGCCTTTCACTTTGACTTTGCTTGAATTTGTGCTGTCTATCGATTTATTCCTATGTTTACTCCTCATGCAGGGATACATATCCTCCACTAATTAGGAAAAAGGTCAATTTTGTTTTTTGTTGACAAGTCGAGACATATTGACTTTGGCTTATGTGGCGGCAGTGGTCTATAAATGGTAAGAAAGGATGATTCGTAAATTGGCACCCTGAACATGCTTTCATCACGCTAGCTCTGGGGATGGCAATGTGGGTCTGTCGGTCCGTCCACCACTTTGGTCGTGACTGAAATATCTCAACAAATAGTGGATGGACTGCCATGGAATTTTGTACAGACGTTAATGGTTCCCAGACCACGAATCCAACTGACTTTGGTGATCCCTTAACATTTTGTCTAGCCCCATCATCAGGTCAAAATTCTAATTTGTCCACTAATTTGGCTAATGACCAAATACCTGCAAAACTAACTACATTCCCATCAACCATAGGTGTTTAGTGGTAATTACCAAATGCTAGCATGCTAACACGCTAAACATGGTACCTGTAACATTATACCTGCGAAACATTAGCATGTTAGCATTGTCACTGTGAGCATGTTAGCATGCTGACGTTACCGTCTTCCTCACAGCACCACTGAACCAAAGTAAAGCCTCACAGAGCTGCTAGCGCGGCTGTAGACTATTAGTCTTGTTTATTTAGAGCAAACAGTTATCAACACCAGTGATCGTGTAAGAGACCATACAAAGAAGTGAGGAGGAGGTGGGAAAGATATTAGTAAAGGTTGCAGTTCATTCCACACTGATCAGCTCATAACCTCAAACCACTGCAGGAGTACAGACTTTATTACAAAAGGACATATGGAGGAATGAAAGATGTTACGTGTCTGTGTGTATATGTAACATCGTGAGAAACTGTGTGTGTGTGTGTTTGTGCACAGCAACGCATGCAGCTGTATCACTGTGTGTTTCTGTGTTGGAAATGTACAGAGCAGCAGGCAGGGTCCCACAGGCAATAAAATCTATATTTCAAGAGCTGCAGAGATGCTGTAGACTTCTGCCTGCTGCTTTGAAGACCAATACCACAGGGGAGGGATGGAGGATGGGGGTGAGGGTGGTGGTGGGTGAAGGGGAGGAGGTTATGAAGTAGAGGCCAAGGACTGAAGAGGAAGAGATGAACCGGGGGGACACATTTATGACACATTTAATGAATAGAGAAGGATGGGAAAGGAAGCAGAAAAAGAAATTCTGAACTGATCATAATAACCAGATGCGCCCGGTAAGAACAAGTGCTGGTGAAGCAATACTGCCAGATCCTACGCTGGAAAATAACGCTCTGCATGATAGCTGGCATCAGACAGTGCTGCTCAGCAAATTGCAGAAGAGATTAAATGGAAATGATGACTCACTTATCTACTGTCCCTTCATTGTCATTGTCCACAAATACCCCCTCGACACACTTTGAGCGTTTGTGAGGGTATAGATTACAGACAGGGTTTACAAAAGATTATTTCCTACATATATCCATGAGTCTTTGTCCATAACATTGTTTAACAAAGTGCTTTGGAAGTCAGACATCTTTCTGTATCAGTCTTACCATATGACTCACTCCAAGCAGCAAAAATAATCAAAAGAGCTTATTGAGTCATGAGAATAAACAGAATATTAGGATTACTGTGCGCTTTGATGTGGTGTTGTGATAGCTAATTCTTTCCTTTTATGGTTAGCCTAATGCCTTGTGCCTTAGTCATTAAATTCTACTTCCCACAGTATAGAGTAAGACTGTTTCTCCATCTTCTGCAGTAAGTTTTTATTATTACTGAAAATGGAAAATGTACCTCATTTACCAGTTCTGAAGCCTTTTTTTAAGTGTTAAAATGTCAATGCTATGATGATACTGGAAGCCAACCAGTCACTTCAGTCCATCATTCAATATGTTGACTTAAACAATAATATTGTTTTACATATCTGCTATTCATTATTATGTTTAAAAAAAAAAAATCTGACAATAGATTTTTGTGTTCTTAACAAACTAAAACAATTTTTTCTCTTAGCTACAGGTGTTATTGAACTGATAGTTTGGGTGTATTAATATAATAATTTTCTCAGTATCCTTTGTTTGTTAGAATGAACGTACTTATAGATTACCTTTGTAGAAGTATTAGTGAAAGGAATGTCATAATATGGATGTTGCCATGTTCTCATTGCTGTAAGAAAGTGTCATTATGCTTAAAGAGTAACTTAACAGCCACTGAAAATCTTGTCTTTCCTGACCTCCAGTGGTTTAACTTCTCACCTTGCTGCGGCGATGTACAGGTGGGCTCCAGGACCCTGTGACATCACTGTTGGGTGGAGTTACAGGGTCAACACACTTCTGGCCATGCCCAACCACACCTATGATGAGTGATGCTGGGTGTGGTCAGAGGTGAAACAGGCTTGAAACTTTCAACCAGAGACGGCAGCAAAACACTGCTTTTCATACTTGTTTTAAGTTACTTTTTAGTCTCTATAAACCTTCTGAGTGCAGTGAATGTTTTATGGAAAATTAGTTTTACTCATGTCAATGTCAGATTATACGTAAATCTGCATGTTAAAAGTCCCAGTACAGGATGTGGGAACAAAAATGACCACAAAAATATACCAAACTTTTATAGAGGCTAGGAGGGACCCCAATAAGCAGAATGACAGACTCAGTAGCAACAGTTCACCAGCAAGTTTATTTGTAGTAGAGGAAGCCCGGGGAGGTAGATGGGAAGCCGAGAAGGCTGGAGACCAGGCACGAGAAAGTCTGTGGCACAGGGAAACAATGGTTAAACAGGCAAACGAGGAAAATCGCAAGGAGTAAACTAGAGCCGTAGTTACCGCACTGGTAGATGGAACGATCTGGCGACGAGTGAAGAGCAGGACCAGGTATATGAAGGCTGGAGAGGTGATTAGTAGATCTGCCACAGCTTATCAGGTGAGAAGCGGGAAGCCACCGCCACGCCCAGCCACGGACACTCACCCGCCCACACACAAACACCAAGAGACAAACAGACAGGAACACAAGGGGCAGGGAAAACAGGAAAACACAAGGGAAGGAGAGGAGAGCAGCCTCAACCATGACACCAAACCACACTGATTTATAGCCTTAACTTGTAGTTCGTGGGTGTTGGGTTTTGGTAATGTTCCACATTTTGTTATCTCTGAGGTCAAAACATTTCATCATACCATGTCAATGAATAACTTCATAATGGTAAAACAGGCAGAAGCAGTGGCTAGTAGCAATGATGGCGAGTTAGCTTTGCTCACGTACAGCACACATGGGGCTAGTGTGGATGTATGAGCTGACGTGTGAGGTGTGTTCAGATGATCTCAGACAACGAGACTCTTTGAAACATGCATATGCAACGTATTTCTACGCCTGCAAGATAACACCATGGGACTTGGGGTTAATATAGAAATGAAAAATAAGAGCTATTCATGCATTTGTATGATTTGTCCTGGTGGGTCACATGAGAGCAGAATGACGCTCTTGCTGAATTTATAATATACTTTAGGTCATTTTGCAGCAATATTAATCCCTGGAGGGAAATGCTATCACGCCAAGGAAAGGGGCATTATTCTGACCGCTTTCAGAAACGATCCGATCTCTGATAACCAATCAGCAAACCAGTCACTGAACCCGTGAACATGCATATGGATAAAAGAGAGAGAGAGACAGCTTCGGGCATGATGTGAGCATACACGTCAGATATTTTAATGTGCCTCAACACTTGGTGGGAATCAGCCATGAGAGTGTTTGTGTCTGTCTGTCTGTGTAGATTCCCACAGTTTCTGCATGTGCGTGGGTGCATGCATGTGTGCGCGCGCAGGCATGCATCAACTCATTGCGGAGTAGATGGTTATGTTCTAAAACAGCACAGTCTGGTTGCATAGCAACAAACTCACCCCACTCCCCTCAATCTCTTCTTCTTCTTCTACTTCTTCTTCTTCTTCTTGAGTGTTTGAACTTACAGTGTAACCTGAAAACATTCTTTACACTGTCACACACTCACCGTTGAGTGCGCCGCCTTGCTTAAACGACACCACAGAGTATGCGTGTGTGTGTGTGTGTGTGTGTTATGTATGCCTGTTATCTATGGATTCCACAGAGCTGAACATAAAAGAGGAAGAGAGACGAAGAAGTCCTCCTCCCAGCTCTGCAGAGAGAGAAGGGGAACTCAAATCAAGCCTGCAGTTCAGCTTTATACTGTGGGTGAATATTGATGTTTTTTCTCTGAATATCAGTGAGAGCTTTAAAGTCTGCCCTGCTCTCATACAGTAGTTTGCTTTCTTCATCTCTCGCTTTCTTTCTCTTCCTTCATCCTCTCTTTCCCTCTTTTTTCCCTCCTTCTCTCTCTCTCTCTCTCTCTCTCTCTCTCTCTCTCTCTCTCTCTCTCTCACAGACTCTGCTGCCACAGCAAAGTGGGAATTCTGCATGTCTTGACAATCACATTACCCCCCCGCTCCTGCTCCCTCCCCACCTTCCGTGTGGCCTATATAGAGAAATGTGCATAACTTCTTCATTTACCCCTGCAGCTAAAGTAGTACACTAGATAATTCACAGTGCTAACAGATGTGGCAAAACTGAGTTTTATCATCCACTTGAGTGCTACAATACCCTCCCAATGTCGTGCTATTGCCGCTGTCACCGGATAAGATGCCGCTCTGATGTAGTGATGTGTGTGACACGTGCAGCCTAGAGGCATCATCTCCATATTGAACAGTAATCATATAATCATGGACAGCAGACCCACACAACTATAGCTCCAGATTAGCCTTATCTGTGGTGTAATTGTGTGTTTACAGAGATGACACTGTGTGTGTGTGTGCTTGGTGTGTTTAATGTGCGCAGGGAGAGCTGAAGTGAGGGAATGCCCTGTGTTCGCTGTGCAGTTTTATGCGTTCGACTGTGAGAAGATTGGATTTGGATAAACAGGGTTGTATCTCACTGTGCAGCCAGCAGTGAGCTTGTTATGACCCAGTAATGCAAACATTAATAAAAAGTTAAATCCTGCCAGAGGAAGGCAAAACAAAGCAGGATTGGTGAAATGCTATAATACTGTCAGCTACATTGCTCTGCAAAAAAGGCAGGCACTCTAGATAAAAGGCACTTCATAACATCCATAATAAAATGACTGTTGTTGTTTTAATGACTCAACATATTGCCTGCTGTTCACAAGATGGTGGGTTACGTTTGGGCGTTATTATAATATTTTGTTATGTTTCTAATACCCAGCCTTTCCCACCATGGGAAACATTCTGACCTGAAGTTCATATTTTGAGAGCCTGTGAGCAGCAGATGTTTGACGTTTTTACTTAATTAGTGACTTACAATTTTCAAATTTGTCATTAAAATGGCTACAGTCAATATTCGTATATTAACAATGGATCACATAACTACTTGTATGTGAAAGGTGTCACTTGTACTGATGAACCCACAGAGAATTATCACATGACTCTGCATGCAGTTCCCTTCAATTTTACAGAGCTTTATAGCATCTCTCACCAACTGTGCACTACCAGCCCGGTATCAAACGGCAGACTGATAAAGTTAGCGGCTAACTGATGAACATAGTGAAGCATTTAGCAGATAAAGAGCCAGATATCTTTCTCAGGAGTTGGAAAGAGAGAGAAAAAACAGAGCTAAAAGGAGTGTGAATATTGGATTTACATTCACCATGTGGACACAGACACGACAGACACGATGAAGCTCTGGATCTGCTGGATGTCTAAATAGACAACTTGCTAACAAGTCTGCCATGTCAACTTTATAAGGAGATAATATGTCAGTCTTGTGTTTACAGCTTGTTTTTGTTGCTCCCAAATGGCCAAAAAAAAAAAAAAAGAAATCAGTTATTGCAGGTTTAATTAATTTTCTGTCAATTGATTAATAATTTCAGGTCTAATTTACAACATATAATTTCATAGATATTGTACTTTTTAAAAAATCACCTGGCTTTTTACTCTTAAAGCTGCACCAATGATTGTTTTGTAGTTAGTAATTGATAAAAATGTGTAATGTAAAAGGTGTTGCCTCACTCTCCAGTTCCCCTCAGTTCTATGGAGCATTTTAGCGTCTTTCAGCTAATTATTTGGGTTTTAGGCCCGCAAATAGGCAACTAATTAGTAACAGGTTCGCCATATCGACTTTATAAGGTGATAGTGTGTCAATATTGCGTTTACAGCTTGTTGTGCTCTAAAAATCAATCAGTGCAGTTTTATAGAACTCAGTCAGTCCTGTGGTTTGTTTTCTGTGCTCAAAGCCACTATGGAAAGTCGACATCCTTGTTTATTATGTATTTGATTTGTTTGGATTCAATCTGCACAATTACAAACCAAGCAGAGCTTCGAAACAAAATTCAGTGCATAATTCTGCTCCTGAAGAGAGGCTGTAAGTTTAGCCAACCATGAAGAAGCTGCCTGACTTCATGATTTGCAGTTTATCTTCCCTACTGTTTAAGAGCACATGAATGTTCATTCCAGTTAAAAACATGGGAAGAAAGGAAATGAGAATCAGTCCAGGTGGCAGTTTGACCACTGTTCAGTTTGTTATGCCAGGCTTTCTGAGCGTGAGGAACTGCTGGCCAGCAGAGGCTAACATCTGTCCACACGCTGTTTGCAGAAGGTGGATCAGATCACACAGATCACACATCATCACAGTTTGATTAGAAGAGGAAGATGTGAAGGTATGATGCCATCCCTGCCAGGTTAATGATGCTTTACACACAGTCCTGTGGAGCTGGAGCTTTCTGAGGTGAAGCTGGCCTCTCTGCAGTGATTTCAGCATGTTTGGTCAAATCTGATGTTATATGGCTCATATAGCCAGGGTACCACCACCATTAGCATGAACACACATCATTTGGTCTCAGTCACTTCTTGTTCTTCATAGCTGTAATTCTGAGGGGTGGTTTAGATGGCTGTTAAGGCCTCGTGTTATATTGTATATGACCAGAGTTTTATCCCCCTCACTGGTGAGGGTGACTTTAAACCACACCTCACATCACAAACAGCATCCCTGCTCTGAGGCAGGTGGGTGTGGGTGAAGGTATGGAAGGTTTGGAGAAGGGGGGCAGTGGAAAGAAAGGGAGGGAAGGAAGCAAGGGTAATGTAACGAGAGGAGGAGGAGGAGGAGGAGGAGGAGATCACTTCTCTTAAACGTTGTTGGCCTGGCTGACAGGATAGGTTGCCTCTCTGTGTCCACAGCCACTCGTGCTGTCACAAGAGCCACCTTACAAGCAACCTGCACTGAAATTACAAGACAGTTTTGGGGCTGGAGTGTTTTTAGCGCTACACTTTGCAGAGATCATTTGTCACTGTTTGGCATTGTGACTTGAATCTCTGAAGGCAGCCATCTTTTCTTCGCCTCTCCAGCTGTCGTACGTAGGGCTGCTGCAGTTTACCCATTTATCGCCACTGTAGCCAAGTCTGTTAGCAGCTCTATGAGCAGTTATTAGCTTCTCAAAAGTCACAGGAAATCAACTGGTAATATTTTACTCCAATATGCAAATAAACGATGGAGCTATAATGATATTTGGGACTTGTAAAGATAGAGTGCAGGAAGACATTCCCATTCATGTTACACTGAGCTGACATTCTATGAAAAGTAGAATATAAATTAGCAGATTATGAAAAGATAAAAGCAAGAGGAGCAGGAAAGGAGAGTCGACGTTGATGACAGGTTTTGATGACAGGTAATAAGTCTACTGAGTGCACCAAAAGAGGTCAGAGACTGACCTGGTTGTCGCTGCCAGAAATGCAAACTGTCTCATTTCCCGTGATGACAGTTTTTCACAGGAACACCCACCTAACAGCAGTAGATAAAAAGAAGTAAATGCTGTCTTGAAAAGTCGCTCTATGGGGCAGTTAGTGTCAGGAAAGTTTCTAATACCTGTAGTTATGGAGTAGTGCTTGGTTTCAGTTTGTGTGTGCGCGCGTGTGTGTGTGTGTAGAAGTGCCTTGATCCATATTCATCAGCCACTGTCTAATCCAGACACAGTGATGGCGCCTCATGAATTAAACATAACCAAACTGGGGCTCGTTCAGGAGAGCTAAGTGTTAGCTGGTGTGTTAGCTCAGATAATGCACATTAACCACTTCAGCAAACTGATATTCAGGCATCATGAAATTATCAAAGAAAAATTTAAGGAAACAGAGGCTGAGGTTTGTTGATGTTAGGGGGGGACTTTTTGTTCATGGATACATTGTCGAACACATTGCACATTCAAAATAAGTGGAAAAACGTGAGGTCTGGTTATAGAAAACAAGCTGATATTAATGTAATGTTCTGAGATGAATGAATTATATTATGATTGTCCATTTCCACAGAATTTAGGATACACAGTTTTCTTTTTCAATTGTGCACAACAGCACTTTACACACATCACAAACGATACGGGAACGAAAACCTGCCACTGGGTTGATTACCCGTCCTGTTGTATTGATTCTTACTTCCCTGTAGCTACTTGTTGAAGCAGACACGTGCAATCATTCACTACTGCTCTAATGTGTGTGACTGTGTGTACAAGTCCCCAATTTATTCAGGTCCAAATTTGAGCGGGCACCACGTTTCACTCTTTATTGGTTCACCAGTTATTCTAATTGATTCTATTCAAGATATATGCGTTAAAAAGATCTGAAACCCCTGTTTAGATTTTAGAGTAAACCTGCTTCTGGAATTGGCGCAGCTGACAATCTCAACCCTAGTGGGAGGATAATGTGACTATATGTGACAGTCTCTGCATTATGTGCAAGCGTCTGCATGTTTGTGAGCATGTGTGTGTGTGGGGGGTTTTATGTGTGCGCTGGGTAAGGGATTATAGCATTTGCAGCTGTTACACTAAAGAATTCAGGACTGGCTGGAGGACAGAGGGATATGGGGGTGAATTAGTATCCATTACTGTGAAAAGCCAGGCAACACTGCACATATGATATGAGTGTGTGTGTTACAGACTTCTTATGTGTGGACATGTTTGCAAAGTGAGGACATTTTGTCTGGTTTAGGGCTGGCTCTGCATACGTCTGCATGTGTGTATATTTGTCTTAGCATCAGGTCTCTGCACCTGTCCTGTTCAACATGTGAGCAACAGAGCTGCAGAAATTATGAGGCAAAATACATACAGAGAAAGAAAGACAGGTTTTATATTCCCCTTAACACACCCACAACATGACTTCTCATTTTTCTTTCTCTTTCGCTGCCTCCCTCTCCATTTATTTCCCTCTCACATTGTCCCCCACTCTCATGATTATTATTGCACTGGTTATTTGCTTTAGAGACATCATCCTTGTCGTGTAAGGGAACATATGTTCGTGCGTGTGTATGATTTACACAGTATAAAAGCAGGGACATGTGATACACAGAGGGTGACAGGAGTTAATGGTTAGCTATCTTGATAGTAAACAGAGGCATTCAATGACAGTTTCCTCTGAGTAATCTGTGTGTATTTAGTGTCCAGTGTATTTTCAATGGGACAAATAATGCAAAACTTTTAGTGCCACCATATGCAAATATAGTGATGGTAATTTCTATAAAGGGGCTTATCGCTACCATTTGTTGTTACTATTTTCCCAAGTCAAGCACAGTGGCATGAAATGTAATACACAATGTGACTGTGGCTGCTGGGCTTTTATGGAGGGATATGCTGACCCATATTGCGACGGGATTGGTGCATGATGGCAGGAGTGAGCAGGCATTTTCTCTCTCTCTCTCTCACACACACACACACACACACACTGTTATCTTCACTGTATGTGCTGTCATTTCAGACCAAAGAGAATGTTCTGTTCCTTGCTTCCACGTTACACCAACATGTTGTTTTCTCCTCCCTCCCAGCCATTTTCACCATCACTCCATCTTCTTCCCCTCACACTCACCCTTCCTCCCTGCATCTTTCCTCCTGCTATCTCCATCATAACCCCCCCCCCCTTTTGTATTCATCACTGTTGATGACACCATAAATTATGATAATTAACACAAAACAAGCAATCATAATTCACTTAAATATAATTGTGTATGCTGTCTTTGCTCACTTGCTCATATGACCACATCTCCCTGCATCAGGTGGTATTTGTTATTTGTATGTGTGTTTGTATATGTGTGTTCTCCATCTTAGTGTTTTTTTCTCTAACACCACCTGTGCCCTCTCTCTCTCTCGAACTGTAAAACGTTGATATTATGCGTAACATGAAATAAAAAAAAACGCTTACCATTTAAATTGAATCAGGGAAACAATAAATTGTCCATTATGTTTTTGACCAATAAATGACCAAAGAATGGCAGGAATTCAGCGTACATCCACACTCAACACATTTCCACCCTTTTTATTCTGAGCTAGATAGGTAATGATTTTTTCATTTTTCATTTTGCTCTAGCCTCACATTAGTTTTGGTTCTGAACCAAACTTTTAAAATGTATTTTCCCCATGGATTTTGTCCCTAATCTTTTACAGTGTAAAGTATTATAGCAAGACAAACTTAAACAAAATCTGCAAAGTTTCATACTTTTCTTGAGGGAATGTTTTGGGCAATGTGTGCCCAGCAGAGTGAGGGATCAGGAGAGGTCAGCTTGAAAGAAGGAAAGAAAAATGACATAAACCGAACCCAGAAGTGAAGAAACAGATGTTCTCTTTTTATTTGTACCATTTCTGCTTAACGCATGAACTCCCTGTAAAGCTCTGCTAAAGGATAAAGAGAGAGAGAAACAGAGTCTTAAGCCACTGGTACGGCTCTGCCTCTCACTTGCACACAGGCATATTTTCAGCCTCTTCCTCTATTGTTTCCTTCTGCATCTTTTTGACTCTCAGGTTAGTAACCATGAGAGGGCTACATCCAGGCTGTTCTGTTCCCCGGCTGATACTTTGTCCCATCAGATGAAGCCTTGATGCTCCAGTAAAGACATGTATTTTACATTAAAAAAATCCCCCAAAAACTCTGCTTTTAGTTGGCATGGTTGTCCAGAGCAGCCTGCAATGAAAGAGTGAAAGACGGTTCTTTACCTTAACCTGACCGAGTGGCCTGATAATATGAATGGAATCCATGGTGGTGCAAGAGAGAAGTGCCACAAATAGAAAATAAGAGGAGATAAGAGGAGGGTTTTTTTCAGTAAGATATATAGAGGAAGAGATTGACAGCGTGAGAAAGAGTCACAAATTCACAAATCCCCACTGCGACAGCCCCTCGGAAGGGATTTTTGCCGGAGAATTGAGTTTAAGAACTCCCAAACCTGAACAAAATGAGAGCAGAAAGCAGATTATTGGAGCTATGGTGACAGATGCTTTTTCCTTTTCTCCCGCTCCTGAGAATTGGAACACGCTATTGCAACTTAAAGAACTGTATATCACTGAGGGAGTCCATTAAATGTATGTGTGCCAAATGTTTTTTTTAGATAGTTCAGTTTGAAGTTGAAAGCTTTTCATCTTTTGCATTGACATAAACATTTGGTATGCCTTGAATTGATAAATAAAACTCAGAGCTCGTCTTGTTCACTGCGTAAACCCTCCTGAGAGCTCAATTTATGTGATGTGGAAAGAAATCTCACCATTAATATTTGATGGCACGGTGGACTTACAGCTTTTCCCCAAATCACTTTACATTCCATCTGTTTGAATGAATAGCCTTCTGTATTCTTCGACTCCTGCCAGGCAATTACATTTAAAGCCAAAACACGGTCTGTTTTGGCTTTAAATGTAATTGTTACCAGTTTATAGAGTTAGTGCACTTTGGGGAGCAGAATTCAATAATTTGACATGCAAATGCAAATTGGCTTGGCCACACAGTTTTGGCCGTAATGTTCTCGGCACCAGCTGGTCATTTCTACGCCTTGGCAATGTTACTGAGAAGTGGCTACTGACTTGTGCTGACATGTGGTGTGAAACTGCACAATTTGTTTTCTTCAGTCCGGGAACTATGTTGTCAGTGCTGTCAGTGACCAACGGTACAATAAATCACATCAAACCAGAGTTAAAGCAGTGAAGAAACACAAGAGAGTTTTTAAGGAAAGGAGATATGAAGTTTGATATTCGTTGTCTCCATGTTTTTGAAAGTATGATCATTTTGGTGTCTAATAAATGATGTGACCGATAAGCTTAATTATCTTTCTAAGGTTAGTCATTACTAATTGAATTCTTCATATAATCTTATGGCATGCACACAAACCATGTGCCTCCAAAATACTTTTCTTAGATACTTTTGTATACACGCCCATGCATTTCTCTAATTTTCCAAGCTTCCCACTGCGTTATCCCAGTCACATCAAGGGTATATTTTATACTATATGGGACATTCTGTCAACAAATAAATAAATAAATTCCAGTTCCGACTTACCACTAGCCCTGCCCTGCTGTGCAAAGATGTTCTCTAGGATTACAGTTTATCACTAGAAACAAGTATTTATGTTAGAACTATGAATCTAGGCCACAAGGAGTGCAGGCCGAATGCCTTTATAATGCATTTTAACAGTTTGAAATTTACCGCTGACTAATGACACTTATGTAAGGGAGGGCAGGGTTATGTAATCACTGTCACAGACAGCAGGAAGAACAAAGAACAGATTTCCTGGTCTCCTGTGTTTGGTCCTAATCTGGCTCCTGACAGTTAAATATAGAAGAGTAATGTCATAAAGCTGCTACGTATACGACTAATGACAGAATGCTTGAAAATATAAAAACCGAGCCGAATTACACTTTCTAATAACAGGATCATTGGTCCTGACCTTCATCCGGATGAACCTCGTATGATTCCACGTTGCAATCTGTTATAATTACAGTCCTGTATGTTGCACTGCATACTGAGCACAGACACACAATGCATGGCTGTGGCTGAATCAAATATTTACTACATGATTATAGTTTAGGAGCAAAATATCAAACCATTACATCAGTAGATCACTAAGATGTTCCTATTATCTGTATTTGTGTTCACTGTCAGCATTACATCAGCAGAATACAGGCTGGATCATAGCAGCACTTGGAGAATTGTGTTCGTGCACCAATGAGGTTTAGTGGATTGTAGTAGGTAAAGAGGCCCCTCCTCCAAGCTGGGGATGGATCACTTCATCAATAATCTATACCCAGACCCGACCACTCCTCATGACCCCAGCATTTATTCATACAGCTGTGTACTGTATGTGGAAACACCGACTTGGTGGCAACACCTGCTGTATTTGAGAACTAAGTTTGTCAGCCTTTTTAATGTCATCTCAGCATCTGGTGAAGTTATCACTATGGACTGCAATAATCTGACTCTAAGATGGTGATTTGATTAAGCTTATTCGGTGGGTTGATCATAAAACTATACCATTCAAATGTATGACACAGTGCAGAGCTTGATTTACAAGTAATGACACCCCCATCGGAGTGCATTACATTGTCGCTTTATCTCCTGTTGCTTCTGCAGTTTTTCCTTGTACTGGGAAACAAAAGTCTTTTTAGAAATTTGTCTGAGAGTCGATCGAGGTAGTAGAGCTTGTGTAAAGACGGTTCCCCTGGAAACCGCACTCCACTTGGACAAATTGATATTCTTAAAGTCTGTGAATTACAAAAACCTGAGATAGAGTGCATGTGGCATGCTTTATCAAGCAGTAGGATTTCCATGTGTCTTAAAGGAACAGTTCAAAACTTGGGGAAATTCGCTTATTTGCTGTATTGCTGAGAGTTAAACGAGAAGAACGCATTGTGCCGTTTTTACGCATTGTTTTTTGTACGGATTAAACAAAGGAGATATAATGTGTTAATTAGTGAGCTTTAGGCTGATAGGCTGATTTTGCTACCTTTGGTCAGAGCCAGGCTAGATGTTTCCCCCAGTTTCCAATCTTTGTGCTAAGCTAAGTTAGCTATTCCTATAAATATAAAATTAATTGTTGGAATTAATATGTCTGAAATACTCTACTTAAATAATGATAATATTAATAATATTTAATACAGTTATGACCATATTTGGGTTAAGATACTCTTATCACAAACTATTGACTTAATCAGGTTGACTATCGCCATCAATATAATCATAGTTAGTGAGTCACTGGTATTGATCAATGACCCCATTGACCTTTCAGATATATACAGTATATTCTAAATGTTTTAATACTTCTGGACAGTCAAAACTTTTTTTTGTTGTCCCTTTAAGAACAAACACATTCCTAGTGGCTACTAGCACTGACTGCTTCTTTAACATTCACCACCAGATTAATGGAAACTCATGTGTGTTATCAAACCCCACAGAATGCACACACACACACACACACACACACACACACACATCCATTAAAGAGATTTAAGTAATCTAGGGAGTGATGTGTCGATAAGGTAAATGGTGTCTGAGAGATTTTATTGTCCCACTATGCACACACACGCAATAAACCTCTCGCTTTAATTACCCCGAGCTTTTAAAACTCACACACACACACACACACACACACATTTGCAATCACACATACAGCACACACAATGTGTATTCCCACTTCTTGTTGTGTGTTTAACTGTATGCGACCTGTTTGCACACGGACACACCATTAGTTACACTTCTTTTATTATTGACAGCTGAGTGACCGCATCTTTCCAGCTCTACTGTAACCAGAGGCCCGAGGGTTCAATGACAGGTCACCTAGGAACCCTAATGACATTACCCACCTCTCTTTCTTGTGTGTGTGTGTGTGTGTGAGTGAGAGAGAGAGAGAGAGAGAGAGGGAGGAGGAAGAGAGAGCGAATAAGTGAGTGATTGATTTTATTTGACACCGTGTAAGAAACATGAATAAAAAGACTGCAGGCGGGGAGGCCTGTCAGTGAGAGCAGGGATAGCTGTCAGAACTCTGGTGACTCACAATGTACAACTTTTAAGCTTCAATTTACTGCCAAGTCTTCCAGCGGTGTCATGGTGCTAATTCAATGAAAAGTCAGTGATGGATGTGCCCATTTAGGAACATACCTGCACCGACGCTCATTTTTTTAATATCAAAACCAGGATTGACAAGGAATAGTTAGCTCAGATTTGGTGTGTAGAGTTTTTTTATTTTTGGGTTTGCATCACAAATCTCCAAGTAACCATGACAGCCACCGCGATATAGTAGATGTCAGTTGGAGAAACTAGAGAGTTAGATTTGGCTTTAACACTAGAACACAATGAACTACCTGGTCTGTTTCATAACCCTGTGAGTTGTAACTTGAGAGATGCAGTGGTGGAAAGATCCATTTCAGAGTGATATTTAGTTGTTCCAAACTGTGGAGGTAGGTCCTTTAATGGTCCGTAGAGCTGTTGCAGGGGCTCCATGACCAGGAGAAACATGGACCAGAGCAAAAGCTGAATGAATTTAGGGAATCAGGGAGCCGTAAGCAAATAATAGCCCTGATGCTGGCAAGGCTATCAAGATTCAGGTTAAAAAGTTTTGTCAGAAAGCAAAACTATGTGTACAATAAAGTATAAGATGGATGGATAAATGAATAAAAGAAAAACAATGATGATTATTGATTAAACACATCAGTCTGGGGCCTTATAGAGACACGGGGTCCAAGACCTGTGCCACATAATCACAACATCCCTGGATTGAATCCAGCTGCCAGTCCAGCTGTGCAAAAATGCCCCCCAACAAATCTTAAATTAATCTCCAATCTCAAAATATTTAGTGAATTATCTTCATTATTTCAAGTCAACAGTCAGTGTAGCAGGAGACTATATTGTATTAAAAATTCAGGCAGTTTTGGCAACTTTTAACTTGCGTTTTCTGTAACGTTTCTAGGCAGATCAGAGACTCAGGCGCAGAGAGAAACACAGTACACAAGGTCAGATTCAAAAAGGCAAACTCTTTACTTAGAAGTCAGGCAGTCATACACAGGTGATCAGTCCAATAAGCGAACAAATCCAGGCAGGGAGAAGGCAAAAATCTGAATCCAGAGAACAAGGCAAAGTCCAAAAAACCAAGGAAACTAACACTAGAAATGCTGGAAAGCGATGACCACACCAGGGAGAAAAGTTAGCAGTGACAACGGCTGAGTATGTAACGGGGTTGACTGAAGGCACCATCAGGGGCAGGTGAGTGGATGCAGGTGTGGACAATCAGAAGTGGGAGAAACACGAGGATGACACACAACAGACAAAGACTAACGGGATGTTACAGTTTTCCATTTGGACAGCAGAAACTAAAGAGACTAATGGGGAAAAAATGTTTTTTTCACCTTCCAAAGGAGGGCATGACAGACGAAAGTTTAGAAACCACAGCATTATTGGAATATACTAATACACCATTATACTCATGTCCAAGCAGCACTGTTATTGTCATAGCAACAGTACTACTTTGTTGTATACACTGTTTGGTAGAATCATTTTTAGCAATGATTTTTATTCATAAGCTGACCAAAGTACAAAAGTACAAAATTTCCATCTTAGATGTAGTGAATTAAAAGTTTAAAGTAGCATAAAATGAAATACTCTTACTAAGCACTTGAGTAAATGTTCTTAGTGTCTCTTGGAGGTTAGAAGGGCAGAACAAAATGCTGGGTTGAGATGTCACAACCAGGATGATTAAAGAAAAGATAATCATTGTGTAACTCAGGTACCCTTATATTAAGACAGTAATGATTTCTATATGGCGCTAACAAACTGTGATTGTCAAAGTCCAAAATTGATCACATGTATCAGCAGCAACATGCTGAAATCAGCACAGATGATCCATGATTTGTTCTCTAGATACAGTGTTACAGCGCAGTCCATGGGACATGCAGTCAGCACGCATCACTTTTCTGAGTTGTGCTCTGCGGAGCTCCTCACGTCACGGTGTCACAGTAGAGTGGGGCATTTGAATGGCAGAGATTTGTTTTCCATTGTGGCCCTGTGTGCAGTGACGTGTTGCCTCCAATCTGTCTCCTCCATTGTGATAGGGTGGGCACTCGCACACACACAGATGATAAAAGGGGAGAACATGATTATGCATTTTGTCGTGTGAATGAATTGTGTGTGTGCAGGTGTGCTTCTATTGTGTGTGTGTGTGTGTGTGATTCAAGGAGCATTGTATCAGAGCAGACTGAAGGCTACTCCAGGCTGAGAAAGATAAACTTCGCTGATACTAAATCTGCTGTTAATACTGACACTCTGTCTAGCACAGCTTGGAGCTTGACTCACCTTCTCAGTCACATTTATTAAGTGTCTTTAGAGGCTCTCTGTAGTATCACTTGCTATTTTGCTTCATTTTAATGGTCTATTTAGTGTTATTGAGTGGAATATAAGGCTATGAGTGCTCACAGACCACAGCAGGAGACAAGATTCAGCTCCCAGCAGCAGTGCTTCGAGCCTGGATGGGGGCTCCACAGAACTCAGCTGGCAGTATGCAGTGGATAGTCTGAGGAAGGCACGCGATCATTTCCCTGTTGCTGCACCAGTGATTTCTACTGGTTGGTCAGCATGTCTGTCCACTGGTGGGGCAGGGTGGGATAGAGGGCCTCAGAGAGATGGTGTGAACTTAGCATGTCCTATAGTGAACGTCCTTGTTGTTGTAAGAAGAGATATACTGCTAATAGAGTTATTACCGCTGTGCATAATATATTAAAGTGGCAGCACACCAGATTATAAGATAAGATAAGATAAGATAAGCCTTTATTGTCCCACAGCGGGGAAATTCATCAGGGCTGTAAGCACTTGAGGACACTCACGTCCTTGGTATGTTTTTGTCACCCATTTACATTTTTCATGTGTAGACACATTTCATTTAAGAGGGAAATTATAGGAATACACTAGTTTGACGTTTTGGAAAATACACCTGTTTGATTTCTTGCTGGGAGTCAGATGAGACGATTGGTACCACTCTTATACCACTATGTCTGCACAGTAAATATGAAGCTACAGCCAGCAGTCGGTTAGCTTAGCTTAGCACAAGGACTGGAAACAGGGGGAAGTAGCTCTGCCCAGACATAACAAAATCCACCTACCAGCACCTCTAAAGCTCACTAATTAACACTGCTGGTTGCCTGGCAACCTCACGGTGACAACAAGACTCTAGGAAGTCACTGCACCTAACCAAGAAATAGTCCGGCACATAACACACAACCCCTGTGAAAGCACAACGTGTCATTTTTACACTTGGGTTTTTGTACAGATTAAACATATAACATTAATTAGTGAGCTTTAGAGGCGCCAGTAGAGGATTTTGTCACCTTTTACAGAGCAAGGCGGGCTGTATCCCCCCATGCTTCCAGACACTAAACTAAGATAAGCTAAGCTAATCAGGTGGTGGCTGCAGCTTCGTATTTACCATACAGACACAATCTTATCATCGAACTGGCTCGACGTGAAAGCAGTTACGGTAAGCGCATTTCCCAAAATGTCACTATTTCTTTAAAATACAAAACTAACGATAGATACATCTTTAGTCTCAACTGTGTCCTATATCAGTCTCTTGATCTCTAAAGTCCATTGTATGTCCCTGTTTTTCATTACACACATTTAGAGGCAATTATAAACAGCTTGTCTGCTTCATACCTATTTGTTGATGCCACAGTAAGGAGCTTAATATTGATACATGTATACAAGTATAACTATATATGTACACAAGCATGTATGACCACCCAGATTACATTTTTAACACTGAGTACTTCTACTATGAGATGTGAACCCAGATGGAGCAAAAAGCAAATTAATATAATTCGTCAGAGACTAAGTTGGGAATCGGGCATTCCCAGCGCCGCTATACTTTCAACATATCCAACACTCTCTGTTGGAGAAATACAATCCTGCACTGTGCACTGAATCACAATCACTTTATTTAACAGAGATCATTTATATGTAATAAATAAATAGTGCAAACAGTTTTGGTGCCAGACAGAAAGAACATGAGCGATACATTAAAATCGCAAGCAATATATGAAAGCACAGTTTCTCCACTCTTAATGGCACCACCCACCTGCATGCACGCACACACACACACACACACCTGTCAGAGAGCAGTGTTTACCCACAGTGTCATCTGCCTGAAGGAGTATTTTTCCTGGTAATTGGACCTGACCATCAGTTGTCCCGCCTCTGTCTCTGTAGCTGCTCATGACAGTTTCTGTTTCCCTTGTTTGGTTGCTGTCTCGCACATTATATGACTCAGACTAATTTCATGTTGTGCTGGCTATTAAACTAAATGTATCTTATTTGATGAGGTATTTTGTCTTTAAGGTCTTGTTTTTATTGCTGCACTTCTGTGTTTTCATGCAGACGTCATTTAAACATTTGTTTCTTCATTATTGAATGTCTGAAGGACCATAACACATTTAAATTCACGTCCCTTACTCATGGGGTCGATGGCATTTGTTGTAGTCTGTGGGTGTAGTTAAGAACATTTAGCAGTATATCAGAAAATCAGACAAAGTGAAATGTTTGAGAAGTCACTGTCGCATACTTCACATACTCTGTGATCACTGGCTCTAATTGCGTAATCTAAAGTATCTGCTGCGGTAAACCCCCACCTCTCTGACTCTCCAAGTAGTTTTAAATGAGTGCCAGGAAATATTTCCTCTCAGTATCTTATCCAGGCTTGTCTGTAAACCCTTCTTTACTCCTCACTCCCCTCATCCTCTGACTCATCCTCTTTTCGCTGACCGCAAGTTATCCCACAGTCCCACTTATGTCTCGACAGTCCCCCTGACACTTGGCACCCGCCTGTCTCTCCTTTGTCTCCTTCTCTTCCCTATAACCCCCCCCCCTTTCTATCCTATCTTGTTTTCGCTACATGATCACTTCTTCTGATATGTTTCAGCTCAGTGTTTGTGGATAAACTATTTATACAGATCCTGCACAACACTGTCACATAATGGCACGAATGCACGGTCCTTCTCCAGGTCCTCCAGGATTAGTTCCAGACTTTATGTTAATGGACAGAATGAAAATGACTAAATTAGATTTCTTCAGAGATATACTATTGGATATTATGGACATTATTGTCCTACAATGCATTGCACAAAGGAAAAGGAAGAGCTACTCACAGCTGCAATTTTGTTTCTTTGAATTGAATGTACAGTTTACAATGAATGTACATTGGCTGGGGTCTTACACTATCATATAGTCAACTAACATGTACGTTCTGATTGCCTTTTTACTATTAACTTCACACATTGTCATGCTGTAACATTTCAATTAATTTCAAAGATGAAAGAATTTCACCATTTTGCTTTATGCTACTTTCCGCTACTATATAACATTATTTTATCAATCTTGTTGTTCTCAAAATAAAACAAAACATAGAAAAGGTTCAGTGTTATAACCGTCCCATTTGTTCATGTCAAAAATGTTCACACTGACAGAACAAGTGGGAGATGGTTTCCTTTTCCAGGCCACACAAATCGCACCTGTAATCCATATCCATTTTAAATCTTTCAAGTGCATTTTTTTTTCACAGCTGCAAAATATTACAGAGGGGCTTGATTGACATCTCCTTCACCTGCGCGGGGCAAGCGTAGCTTCAACAACTTCAACCTGAGCAGAGGTCTAATCGGCTATATTAAAAACACCTGTGTGGGAGTCCAGAATAAGTACAGAACTGTTATTTTCTCAAGTGCTGTAAATAGTTTGATACCACAGATCAATACAGGAGTCTGACTTGAATGTACCTACTACTGCCCATGTCTCTGTACTGCTAACACTATGGGAAAGGGGTGAGTAAACTGTTATCTAGTTTGAAATCACATGTTTAAATGTGTGCCGCTATTTTCCCTGAAAGCCTTAGTTTCTGCCCTTTTGCTCTTTAGTTAGTTATTGTTATTCTTGTAGTTAGTATAGTGAGAAAGTCTAAGTTACTGTTTTCAGTATCAAAATTCATTACTTTCAGTGGAACTCTCCACTTTTTCCTTCTACACCTTCGTTCTTTCTTTGTAATGAACATTTTGGGGATTTTTGTTCTTACTTGTCATAATTAGCAGTACGCACACTGCATGGTGGGTGGAGTTGTGTTTGGTGGTCTTGTCCGTGTCTTGTACGTGTTAGCCTTGAACCCCTAAGGCCGAATTCACATAGAATCAGGCGCTGCGGCGAAAACGCAGATTTTCCCATTCATGTGAATCGGGGTACTGAGTTCAGGCTGCAGCGGTGGGGGCCGCAGGGGGTACAGCAAAAAAACACAGCGGCCTGCTGCGAAAAGTTGAAACGGGAGTCAGCTTTTGGAGAAACGCAACCCGACGTCACCCTTGCGGCAGCCAGTCACGCTGGTGATCAGACCAGCAGACGCCCAGGTGAAGAAGAACTTTGTTTACCACGTAGCATTAGTTGTTTACCTTAATATTCTGCTGTTTACTGAGCAACTGTGAAGATGGAAGAGAGACTGATCGATCTGCTCTGTGATTACTGTACATCAGCTGTTCAACCATGCCACAAGGGAGTACAAAGACATTAATCGCTGTGCAGTGGCTTGGCTTGTATCGGTCTTCAAGCTGGGATTGCTGGTTAGTATCAGACACTCCCACACCGCCGCACAACCCTGTGGCAAACCGCCGCAATGCCTGATTCTATGTGAAAATGGCCTAAACCCCTGACTCCTGTGTCCACTAAATGTTATTAAGTGACTGTTGGAGGGAGTCTGAGTGTTGTAAGTCATGTACAAAGTGACATGAATCTTCAGCTCGGTTTGATCGCTGCTGTGGTTTTACAGTCAATGCAGCAGTTCACTGACTTATGTTTTCTGTGGTCACGAGCAGCGACTGCGTGTGACAGCTCAGACAGACTGATTTCCAAACTTACCGGAAACTCCGTGTTTCTCATTTTCCTCCAGACTGCCTCCTGTTTCTCTTTTGTCTCTTTGCATTCGTACAACTTGAATTAACCACTCAAGTTGAAACAGTTTCAAGTCAAAGTGATGTTTCTTCACTTCCATTCACAGCACCTTGAGCAAATCTTCTTCAGTTCGACTCTTTACATTTACAATTGACTTTGTTGGCAACTTTCATGCCACCTCTGCACAAGAGGCTGGCATTTTTTCGTGAATGTTGTGGGTCATGGGATAATGCTAGTCATTCAGTGGTCTTTTTTTTTTGTTCTTTTTATTCTCTCCTGTCTGCTCTGGTGGCTGGTTGCTGGTTGGCTGCACGGGAACGGGATGGGACTGGAGTCATTCTTCCAGGACTGGAACGGCACAGGAGTGTTTTTGTGGGAGCGGGATGGGACAGGAGGGAAAATCCACTCACCTTCTACTACACATTGCATTGTAAAATGCAACTGAACTGCAGCATTCACCACATTTACCTTGAAAACTGGCATTTGTGGTTAACTAAGGTGTTTAAAGCAGTTCATAAACCTTAAGTTCATAACATTTGTGTATTAATGACGACATTCTTATCTTGGCATTTTATATTATTCAGTTTCATGGAGATAAGGATGTATTAATTTAATCAGATATTATTGGCATTTTGCTCCAAAAAGAGTTAAGAAAAAAGAGATAAGAGATAAGATAAGATAGAACTTTATTAATCCGGAAGGAAATTCTTGTGCCAGAGGTTGCTCAAACATTACAGCAACCCAAGAATAAAAACAATAGAGTAATAAATGTAAAGTGTAAAGTGTGTAAAGCGTATAAGGAGTAAAATGCTAACACCAGTGCCTACTAGAATAACAATAAAAGTAAGATAAATATAGTAAAATAAATAAACTACCATAGAAAAAGTAATATTACGCATGCTATTGATATTATTATTGTTCTCAGTGTCCAATGTCTTTCCTGCAGAAGGGGGAGGAGTTATACAGTTTGATGGCCACTGGTAGAAAAGACCTCTTGTGGCGTTCTGTGGTGCACCTCGGTGGTCTCAGTCTACGGCTGAAGGTGCTCTTATATCACTCCAGTGCGGCGTGTAGGGGATAAGAGGCATTGTCCATAATACTGAGTAGTTTCCTCAGCATCCTCCTCTCTCTTTGTATATTTTAAGGAAAAATAAGGACTTTTTTTACTCATTGAGTCAAACTTTGTTTAAAGTATCATACGTGAATCAAACTGAATTCTGAGCTCATTGTATTGTTACACCTCTAATGGCTTGTAGATGGTTATAAGTAAGTTTTATTCCATAACTATTTCGATGCTCAGACTCAAGAAACAGGAGTAGTGTGGTCATTTTTTTTTTTTATCTCCCTGCCAAAGAAAAATCATTTCTATCCTAGTAAATGTCCCAGCTAAAATTATTTACTGTGTATGAGTTCACTCTGGTGCCCTGGGGTGATTTTTAATGCCATCTGGATTGACGTCTGCTGTTTCGCAGAATTAGCGACTGACGCACCAATTGGATTAGAAAGGCTAAACAATCAGCAGCAGGGTAGAGCAGCATCACTCTGTAGATTAGATTAGATGATTAATGATCATCATGAACATAATGGGCTGTTGCAGCAAGGAAAAGAACATAGACGCACAAATGGAATATATACTCCATACCATTACTCAATACCAATGCAGTCCAGAAATGGCTGCTGGCCACAGTGTCGTTTACTGAACCACAGTCAACTCTGGAAGTTGTTTGTAATTATAATTTGCCATTTACATTCATCCAAAGAAATGTATGGTATCACAAGTGCATGCGTAATACACTAGGGTTTTTTCCTTTTTGTTGATTACATGAGTTGTCCCAGTCTGAAGCCCTCTAATCCTTTCAGTGTTGGTTTCCTCTGGCTTTGAGAGCAAGTGGTGCTCACAAACTGATCAGCTAAAGACTGGGAGGTCTGAAAGGTCTAACCTCATCACCCCCTCATAGCAGAAGCATCTTCTGAAGTTCAGGGATTCAAACCAGCTGACACCGGTGCAGCGAGCTTCATTAAGTTCTCCTCACTGCGTCAACCTCTCCCCTCCTTCTCCATCCAACATGTCCCCCCCCCTGTCTAGGAATCCCCTTTGATCTGTGGTATGACAGCAGCTGCACTGTGCAGCTTCCCAGAAGCCCATAAATCAACTGACAAGTGCTCTTTTTCTCTCACTACACACACACACACACAAACACACATTGGTTACAGATGACAAAGGAATGCACCAAGTTTTAGAGAGAGCGGCCGGTCGGTCAGTTTACAGTATAAGCAATGAGAACATAAATAACAGTGGAAGTGCACATAAAGTCAATGGAAAGCTTTGGACAGACGGATTGGCATAACGTTAAAGAACTGCGGGGACATGGAGATTTATTACCTGTTTACTTTTGTCCCCATCTAGCTTACATTTACCCAATCACTTTGCAATGCATGGTGCGGCAGTGGCTCAGGTGGTATAGCGGATTGTCCATTAGTAGTTGGGATGTTGGTTTGAAGTGTCCTTGGGCAAGATGCTGACCCTCAGAAGTGCTTTGTTCTGCTCTGAAGTTAAAAGTGCCATGTAAGTGCAGAGTGAGGTACAATAAAATGATTAAACTGCCAAGTTTGACAGAATTGACCAAAACCCCTCCCCCCTACAGCACTCTGTCTCACCCTTCCTACAGCTGACATCCACCCTGCATCACCATTCTTTTGCACCTTCAACACCTCCTGATTTGGAGAAGCTGACACTCCAGCACCCCAGCCTAATAGTTCCCCAAGAGAGCGTTACGTTTGCCAAACACATCAGTTAGTTGTCATCCTAAAAGCCTTTTTTCTTGTAAGGTTTTCATTGTGATATAGGTCTAACTAGTTCTACCCTGTAGTACAAAAACAATGCTACTCCTTTATTTCCATATATTCCTCATGGATCACCAGCTTGTGAGACACTTGACTTTGAGCCTGGGACACATAGCTTTAGCCTCAGTCTTTTAGCACGATATAATGTATGTAACCATCAAGTGCACCATTTAAGACCATTTTAAAGGGTCCTCATTTCTAAACAAGTCAGCCAGACACAGTTTTCAACCAACTCATGGAGCTAACGATACTTAGCTAACTGGCTAACTACAATAAAATGCTAGCAACAGCTGTTCAGCTGTTGTTTCAGCCAACAAGATTGAGGGTCTGCAGCTAGAAATGAGGACCCTGCTTTTGTCTACCATTGTGTGAAAACAAGGACACATTATTTAAAAAAATGTAAGAATATCAAGAGGTAAGCCCCCGTTATCAGTGTAAACTGCATGTGGGAATGGAAAGCTTGACAGGCATAACAACAGTAACCAAGGGAGGTGGTCAATTGACTCAAGGGTTCATGCTTACTGTGTTAGATTGTCAGCAAGTTTTCACTAGTTTTATCATAGTGCATAAAAATTAATGGCAGGAAATTCCTTAAGACAGCATCCAGAGTCCTGATATGTCCACACATCAGCTACATTTTCTGCAAACACTGCAGACGGTACACAAAACAGTGAGAGGCAGCACAGATGATTGACACAAATATTCCTTAAGGCAACATATCAACGTTCAAGACAAAATCATACCCCCAGATTATAGAGTCGATGTCATCTGTTCCTAGAAGCAGCGCTCTGATTGGTTAGCCGGATGGGAAGGTGATTATCATTGGGTGATGTGTAGGTCCAGTGACCCAGCACAGCCAACCTCACAACCTCTGTAGGTCAGGACTGTGTGTGTGTGCGTGTGTGTAAGATCAGTATCAGCAGGTTGTTCTCCTGCGAGGGCTGCATTCAGATTAGATCACACCACTGGACATAATCCTTCTTTGATGAACATATGTTTTAATCCTACACCCACCCACATACCCACACACGCACACACACACACACACACACACGGACACACATGCTGTATCACACTGTATACTGTAAGTACCAAAACACACCACTTGGGCAAACAAAAATGGCAAAAGACAAAGAAAAAAATTATCAAGGATTTCTCTCTAAAAGATGGAGAAAGAGGGAAGTATTGGGAGAGAAAGAGAGAAAGAGAAAAAGATCATGAGGTGCCACAGGGAGAGCGAGAGATGGGGGGAGGGGGGATTAACCATGAGAAGCTGCTAGGACAAGGACCTTTTGGCCTCACACACACACACACACACACACACACACTTACAGGCCAGGAAATGGATTAGCGACTGGGGTTGTTTGGAGGCAGATCGGATGAAATGGTGATTCACCGTGTCTGTTCAGAGAGTTTTAGAGGGCTGCTCCTGTGTATGTGTGTGTGTGCGCGCGTGTGTGTCCCTGTCTCATTAGAGAGAGCAGTCAAGCCAGCTCCGTGGAGGCGAGGCCGCCACAGACCTCGTTAAGACTCTTCTCCTCTAACCTCATGATACACAACCTCACGTACACACACGTGCACATGTACCCCCTCACATGCACACAACACACACAAATGCTGTACAGAGGGTAATACTTGACTCTCAGATCTAATAAGCCACATTTACTGGGTTTTAGGTCCCCCACATGTGTGTTTGTGCCTCTGTGTGTGTGTGTGTGTGTGTGTGTGTGTGTGTGTGTGTTTGCGTGTGCGCGCTCTTCTTTTTGAACAGAAAGGCGGATGATGAAACTTAGCTGAAAGTCTAGTGAAGACAGAGCAACCGAGGCAGAAAGACGAGAGCAAATGAGATGGAGCGTTTCCTGTTAGCACACCATAGCTTCATCTGTTATGTGGTTGATAATATAATATGAAATTCAAACCGATGACCCACTATCAGATGACAATTCATAACAGCTTCTCTCTCTGTGAGTGAAGTTTTAATTTTCAGCATTCCGTGTTTTTGGTTTAGGCCTACTCAGGGCCAAAAATGTTAATGTTACCTTAAGTTGTCATAATTGCTAAACCTTCGGCAAAACTCTTTAAAAGTGTTTATGTCTGCATGGTGCAGAGATTGAGGTGATGCAGCTGGTCACACACTGGTATAGTAGGAATCATAACTTTTCAGAAAGCTAGTCATTTCTATCACCTGCTATTACCATCTATTTCAACTATTTTGACAATCTTACCAGAAAGAGTTAATGCTGCTTTATGCACATTTTTGGTCTGTAAAAGATAACCGTGTGAATTCCGCTTCTTCTGAATGTACAAAATAATATTTATCCATCTCAGTAAAATGTAGTGGAAGACATGGAAGAAAATGTCTTAATAGAGGTTTGCTTTGGTTCTAAGTGAAGGTTGAAAGACTTTTTTTGTCTGTTGTTAAAAAAGAGAAATATTTTAGGGAGCTCCTTTAAGTTATATTTTCAAAGGGTTGCTCCTTGTACCAATTATATTGTGATTTGACGTCTCGGTCTGTAGCTCATAACCTGTAGGTTAAAGTGTGAAAGACGGAAACACAGCAGTAAATTAAATCGGCTAAATGAGAGCTTCAGCCGCCAGGAGCAGATTTAACCAGCAAACATTGTTAGTATGTTTTCGCTGTGGAAATTGTGAGAAAATTCTGTCAACATCTTTAAATCATGGCAACAGTTTTCTCCACAGTAGCATAAGGTAGTATCCTTATTCCCTGTCAGGTGTAGGTGTACAGCATGTTATGAAACACATATGGCAGCAGTCAGTCGTGTGAAGTTGATTTTAATAAAAAGCCTCTTGTATTCCCTGTAATTGAGGTTTATGTTAGGATAGCAGGGGGTAGCATAAACCAGCTAATTCTTCTTTCTGTGAATGTGAGACATGAGGCTGGAGACACACACACACACACACACACACACACACACACACACACACACACACACACACACACACACACACACACACACATATACATATACACTGACTGGTAGCAGTGACTAGTCCAGATGGTAGGACAGCAGAGGGTATTAGTGGGTAATGTGAGGGAGATGGTGGTGGGGGCGTGGGGCCCTCAGCGGGGGCAAGAGGGTTAAATCTCTCTGATTGGAATGCACAGCTGCACTAGCACACACACACACACACACACACACACACACACACAAATGCATATGGTTACACAGCTGAGTATGCGAGGACTGCACAGAAGTTTCTGGAAGTGCAGTGAGACTTGACAGAGCTGTGTGACTCAGCAGCGGTAGTCTGCTTCCTCCTGTCTGTCTGCTCATCTTTTTATTTATCCCTGTGTCACATCCGTCTCATTCTCCCTTTTCCCTCCCCATTCCCCGTCTCACCTTTATTAGCGCGTCTCTGTTCAGCTCGCGCTCACCCTCCACGCACACTGTCTTATTTACTGTCTTTGTCTCACTTCATGTCTGTCTCCCTGCAGGAGCTCCTAATGTGACAGACTCATCTCACAACTGTTTCAGACACACTCAGTGGAGTGGAAAGTCAAGCAGAAACACACAGTGATGTGTTTAAAAGACAGATGGTAAGTGGGAGATGAAGAAGTAAAGGAGTAAACCCACCTAAAACATGTTACCTGCACTTCTTGTTTAATAGTGTTTACTCACCACTTTGAACTGACATTAATCTGTATTATGTACATTTATGGTATAGCAGTGGTATCAAATTGAGACAAAATTTGCCTCATAATGCCTCATAATAATCACAGACAGGAGGTCATAGCTTGCCAAGCTAGCTAGCTTGTAAAATGTGTAATGTTGAATTTTTGTGGACATGAGAGGTGTTGAATTAGTTCTGTGTTAATGTATGAGCCTGTACTTTGTGCTGCTGTGGACTGCATTATATTGTAAACTAGTCACTGAGGTGAATGTTACCCTGGCACAAGCACACTCAAGTACACAATGAAAAAACACCGACCAACCAACAATCATCTTGAAGCCAAGAGACAGTCAATGTCACATAAAAGAAGTAAAAAAAAGAAATAATAATAAATGGCCACTATGACATACTCGCCCACACTGTATGTAGAGAAAGAGCCATTATTTGCAACAGGTATATGCTAATATATAGCTTTTGTTATTTGGGTTTAATCATCTGGACCTCCTTACACAGTGGTTAGATTTTAGAATACTTAAATATTTACATAATTTAAATAATTTACAAATATTTATATAATTAAATACAAAAATACTTAACTCTACATCCTGTTATATATATTCTGATCAGTTGTTAGTGGCCCCTTATTATACTGTATGTGGTGAAAATGACACATCTTTCTTAGGAGTGTATAAAAAAAGTTATATATTCTCCCAGTTATATAATGCCATTAATACTAAAGTCAGACAGTGAGTTCTAATTTTGTAATTGAAGTAGTGAGTGATAGAATTTCAATAAGTGGCTAATCAGGAAATTAATTGCTTGCTCTTCAAATTGCAGCTACAAGTGTCCCTGTTTAGTTTTCCCTCATATGTGACTCAGATCTGATCTACACTAAGCAGTGTGAACAGCAAAAAGCTGCATGGAGTTACAATTTTATAAATCTGGATATGGACTTTATGGAGAATTGGGTCAAAATGGGACATAAGGCAGGAAACCTGCATGTGATTTTCTTTAATCACTCAAATAATAGCATTTAGAACATATTGCATTGACATGAAAAGTAAATCATTGATGCAGCTGTCACGAAACTGACATTATTGTAAACTTGGCTAAAACACTATTAGAACTGGTAGACAAATTAACGGGAAGGGAGTAGAGGTCTTCACGGGTCAGCGGACTCAACTTGGGACACAAGTTGAGCCAGGTCAGAATTATTTCGCCTAATTGGGTCCAGGTCGTGTCCCGTTCTATTGCAGAGGGTTAGGGGATCTGTGTGTCAATATGTCTAATACCTGAGCGGACCCGCTATAAGGTCCAGTCACGTGGTGCGTCACATATCCTCAGAGCCCTTTCAGAAGTGGCCTAATTAAAGTTTGATTTTGGGTGGGTTTTCCACAGGTCTGTTTTAGAACAGGTCCAAAATTTTGGGCACATGAAGACCTAAAAAAGACCTAAAAATAGCTGACTTGACCGAGATTTAGGGCTACACTTCATTTGAGCCACAATATGTCAATTCAGTTATTTTGTAAAAACATATACCACAATTGAAATATGCTGGGGGAAAAAATAACTGATGTGATGTTTTGTTATTTTATGATGCACATCAAACTGTTAGAAGAAAAACAGATGCATGCAGATGTCCCTAACTGCGCTCAGGATTTTGCAGTGAAAGGTATTAGGAGAGTTGTTGCTTTGCATGTGATGTGTCTAGTATGTGTTAATATAATGTCATGCAGAAGGCTGCCAGACACTGTCATACAACACCAGATTATAATCCAGATGTTACTGTCATTACTGCTGCCATGACACATCATTCTCTCTCACTCTCCCGTGTCTGTGTGTTCAGTACTCTCTCTCTCTCTCTTTCTCTCTTTACCTCTCCCTCCCTCCATCGCTCTTTCTCTTTGTATACCTTTATTCCTCTCTATTCACTCTCTCCCCTGGTTTGGTCGCAGCCTCTCTGTCTCTCTCTGAGTCAGTTTGAAGTCTATCAGTGGGGGTGCGTGTGGGGGAGGACGCCCTGCAACCTGCAGGTCTTTGTATTGAAAATGAGTTTTATATTTTTCAAGAGGCCAGCAGGCAGTCAGCGCCTGCTTGTGTATATTCCTTTTTATTTTCAGTAGATGAAAGCGGACAGAGTGCAGACACAACGGAATCACACCACAGAAGATAACAGCAGCCAGGAATCAGATCCACATGTACATAAGGACATGCCTACATGAGATTCATCATAATCTTAGCTATTCAGATAAAATAATTTGTTGTTTGGTGTTCCAGTAAACAGCCTAAATTATTTATTGATGAAAGTTACACTCAGCCTGGCAGGATTGCATGAGAGAGATTAATTTCATTTATTTATTTACTTATGTATTCATTTAACAGGGGCAATACAGATGTAATGTATATAGGGCATCTGAAGCTAATTTACAGCCCCTGTCCCTGGTTAGGCTTTTAAATTCAGCATAAAACATCTTAACAAATAAATGCATACAGATTGAGGATGAAAGAACCTGACATAAAACAGACTGCATGCATGTGTATATGCATGTGTCTTTGTGTGTATGTATTGTATGCCTGTGTATGCCTTGACATATACAGTAGGTGCGAGAGTGTGTGTTTGAGGCGTACATATGTGACAAATACATCCATTCAAAACCCATTCAAACAATCTTTGTTGTTATTTACGACATGGTTTCAGTTGTTAATTGTGTATTAAGAGAGACTGCGCTGTACAAACAGTGGCCACAACAGCTGGTGGAGTTATAGGCGCATAGGGGTAAAAGTAAAGCAATGTAAAAGTGCTCCACTAAAAGTCCTGCATTTAAAATCCTGCTTTAAGTAAAAGTACAGAAGTACTATCAGCTAAATGTACTTGTAATATATCAAAAGTACTCTTTTTGCAGAAGAATGTTTTTAATACTAATGCATCATTGCTTAAGCAGGATTTTACTGTTGTCACTGGTTGAGGACGGGCTAGTAACAACTCAAGGTTGCAAACAAATCATATTAGCTGTGTTGCACCATTCATTTTTACTGTGTCTAGTTAGCAACCAAACTAGCTTGAAGCTTGTAGCATGCTCCCGGCTTTCTGGCATGTTACCGTTTAGCTGCAGAGCTACAGCAGTTCGCCAGCTGAAGTAGCCCTTCAGGTAGTCACGGTATCACCGAGCTTCCAGCACCACCTGTAAGCAGCAGGAACAAAGTTTCCACAGTCATCCAGAGAAATAAGGACTGAACGCGATTTAGCATAGACACAAGCACACACGCGTGCTTAAAGATAACAGAATTACATGCAAGTGAATGCAGATGAGCCAACAGATGACGCGTGTACACAGGCTGTACGCAGAGGACAGCAGATCTAATGCTTTTATGCCTCTCACACGCACACAGGTGTCTTTCACATGTCAACATGTATGACTCAGCTCATTGTACTCTGTAGCATGACGGATTTCCTTCTAAAGCTGCCTGTGATGCTGCTCCATACTGGTGTGTGTGCGTGTGTGTGTCTGCATAAAGCAGTCTGCTGGTGTTTGTGTGTGATTATGTAACTGTTTCCTCTGTTCCTGTTGTGTTTATGAATGCACAGATTTTTTTTCCCTCTCCCATATCCTAATTAGAATGATTACTTTGGCATGCAGCTAGAAAAAGGGATGAAAAAACACCAAAAAAGAGTCTCTTTCATCCTTTTCTCTTTCTTTCTAACCATGCCAGTCTCTCTTTCACTTTCTTATGTATCTCAGTGTACTTTTCTGAGCTTGGTTTCAATAATACATCAAGCATATGCATATTTCAGCGGCTTTGTGCAATACACTTGTGACACGCACTCGAGTCTGCACATGTACAGTATAGACGTGACGGTGCTGCTGCACGGGGAAGCCCTCTGAAAGGAGACATGCCGGATCTCCCCCTCCTCACTTACATCAGCAGGCCTAATGAGACTCCAGCCCCCAGAGACAGGGGGAGAGAAAAATTGGTGATGGTGGTGGTGGTGGGGGGTTAGATACATCGAACTAAGATAGATCAGAAGACGACGTGAGACAGAGCGGAAAGAAACCAACATGATGCTGAAATCTTTAAGAACTATTCCTCGACTTTTATTCATTACTGTGGAGACGTCTTTGATGTCTTTGTTGTGTTTCTGCCCTGCACATCTCAAGAGACCACTTGTCAGTCAAACAATGCGGGCAGGACGTAGACATGATTTTCCTTGCAGCTTCTGTCAAGGAAGTTTTTTGTAGGTGCTGTGGTTTTCTTTGTGTGTTCAGCCATTTTTGCTCTTGCTGCTCATACCACCCTTTACCATTATGTAATGCAATGTAGATTTTCTAATTTTAATGAAACTGAAACCAAACATGATACACCTGATATCTTTCTTTACATGAAGATTTACATTTCCAAACTACATAGTGTGCTATATTTAAGAAAAAGCTGATTTAACTGACTTCAAATCTGTCAATGTGTGCGCCTGATTAGATGTCCTGTTTTTCACATTTATATAGAATTTGAAATGAAAACCCATCGCTTTGTGTGTGCGTCCCCAACGGCTTTCCTCTTTCCTCCACTGTGCTGTAGCTAGTAGGATCAAGTGATGGTCGCTGATGAGAAGGAGATGAGGAAAGCAGGAAGAAAAGGCTGGATGATGAAAGCGTGGGAGTCAGAGAGGAGGGGAGGATGGGGGATGACGGGATGGGGGGATGGGAAAGTGGTCGGGAAAGCCAGGGAATGAAAGGCAGAGAGTGCAGGCTGACGGAGGACTATTGATTATATGCGGGAAGCACACGCATTCCTATTGATTTCGACTGGTGGCAAAACGTATTGTATAAATGAATTAAAAACTGTGTGAAGAGAGATGTTTTCTTCCCTAAATATATAACACACTCAGTTATTTGTCCCTTTGTGGAATTTGTGACCAAATGTATTATGTACATATAATTATTTGGGAATCAGCAGTAAAGTTGCAAACTCAGGAGTGACTTTGGTGTGTAATAAAAGAGAAGCGAGCAGATAAAATTAGGTATTTTGCCTCCCTGAGAGGCAGAATGTGCAGCTGAGGGTTAGTTGGTGTAGAGACAACCATTTAGTAAGAGATGCCTTGAGCAAATAAAAACCAGGCTTTCAGGCTTTACACACACAGCTGAGAGTGGTGTGAAACTGGAGCCAACATTAGCAAAAGCCTCATGGGAGACATTTTGGGGCCAAGCGAATGATGGAACGGCAGTGGGGGAGAGACAGACAGGTGTCAGAGGGGTGTGTGCTGGGGAGCTCGATCTGTCGGCATGCTGCTTGCTTTTGCTCACAGCTGAGAATGAATGGACACACAGACAAACACACACACACACGGGCACAGAGCTTTTAACTCCTGTAATTACTTCAGCAAGTCTGATGTTGATGCTTAAGATAATGTAATGTCCCATTCCACAGACAGATAACAGGAAAGTGGGATTCAGCGTGGCCTGGGGGCTCAAGCTAACCCCGTCAGTATTAATCACCACCACGTGAAGAACTAAAATTGTCCACAGTTTTGGGAAACCATCGCTTTAGTAATGCTACATGACCATCAAGATGCAAACTATCCTCCCTTCTAACAACTCCAAATTAAACTTAGTTCACCATTTTTTAATATAACCTGTCGCCATTGTCCCCTCAGTTTCACTACTTCAAACGACTCCTTAATTGGCTTTCGGGGACACGGCTCCACTGCCAAGGGTCTTGAAGGAGAACATCAACCTTTTGGCAAATTATTATTTCAATCAGCTTAGCCTTGCGCGACGTGAAGGTTGGCAGCAGCCATACATCCGCGTGCCCAGCATTTATTCAGTTTGTTCCAGTGTAGCTGATGCTTTAGAGTGATCTGTGAACTGCACAACATAGCTCCAGGGCAACGCTGTTCAATAAAAGACTGAATTACTGGCAGTGTGGTTACAACAAATCTTATTGTAACATGTTGCATTAATCAAAGAGCACAGCTGCCAAAAGGTTGGTCGACTAAACAATTTTCTAAGAGAGTCCGTCCTAAAGATCTTTGTAAAAAATGACTGCTGCTTTTGTTATGTGGGCTTGGATTGAGGGTTTTGAGCCTTTTAGTGTCTCGACAAGGTGTTTACTGGCATTTCAAATGATGGATTTATAGTTTCATATCTGGTCTGATTTAGCTAATGTTACTACTTTGCCTTTGTTTTTAGTTGTGACAATATAGTATAGTATAGTATAGCTCATTATGCTTACAGTTTGCATGAACCATTGCAGCGCACATCTATCGAAAACTATATGGACCATCAGTGTCATGTTTCCTTCTGTTGGTAAATCAGAGGTTTCTCCAGGTGAATGAGCTTAGTGCAAAACTTGTTGAATCTAATCATTATTTACTGTCTGTTCATGTTTATTTTGTATTTAATTTGTACATTACAATTAATCAAAATCACACTATTGACCCAGTTTAATACATCGCTATAACTACCAGGTAATATGAACGACCAAACTAGAGAAAAAGTGGGCTACATACAGACAGACGGGAGGACTGGGACAACAGACAGCATCATCATATCCCTCTGTATGTAAACGCACAAAGATTAAAGGATTATGTCAGGTTGTTGGGAGATTGGCCTGCGGGTTTATTTCTCCATTATGAGATATGAGCACAAACACCAAAACAAACCATGCACACTGGCCCTGATAGATTGTTACCTCCCTAAGCATATTATGTTAACTATGTCACATAATGCACAGGAATGGGTGAGTAGCCAAAGTAAAAACATTAACCTTAAACTTAAATGTGTGAGCTGTTTTTACATTACCTCACGAGACTTGTTTTTTTTAATGTTTTTAGTATTTATTAATAAAAATCTAAAATATATACTGCCTCTAGCCTTATCCTTAAAACTGTTAATTGACCAGTGTATTCATGTTTTACCACTTTATTAATTATAGTTCTTCTGTGGAGTGCCTTTCAACTGGAGTCTTCCACTGCTCCCTCTCCTTGGTTTCCTCCTGTGGTAGTTCAAAACAGTTTTATGTCTTTCCCGTGCTAGTATGGAGTGCCTGAGTGAGCGATCCACCAGGAACATATGGGTGACTTTCCTGTCTTTTCTCACAAACCTGGTGTGTCTGAATGACATGCACATGTTTCTGTGACCACGTTTGACTGACCGGATGCTCAGCTGTCAGGCCTAAATGAACCTGGAGGGACTTGATTCCAGGGGGGAGCTTTTGAATCCCTTTCATTCTCCCCATCCTGACGTCAATTACTGTCAGGTTTCTGGCAGGTTCTTCTCCTGGTGTTGATGTCAGCAGGGTTGGCCGTCACAGTGCGGCTGCTCAGGATCCAAATGTACAGCACTAAACTGTGTCCCAGTATAAACCTCCGTCCAACACCTCTCTCTTCTTGACTCAGTCGTTTTCTGTTTTCTCTCTACCTTCCATCGCTCACTTTATCACTCTAAAACACTCTTCATTAAATATAGTGTACGTATTTGTGATCGATCACCCAGGCAGCATGGGAGCTTAAATTGATTGTCAAATCAAATTGCCTATAAAGACGCTGACAGCTGCCTGATTGAATACAGGTACTGGACCATGACAAATATGCTGAACAAAATAGGAACGATAATGTTGATAATGAGTAAATGCATAAACAAACAATTAGCCAATTTTTCAATTTCTCATTACTCAAGCTTTAATTTTATATGTTAACTGTAACATGAAGGAGAAAAATGACATCTTCTTTGCAAATACTAGGCGCATTTTGCCAGTGTTGGACGTTGCATGTATACTAATATAGCATTTAAGATTAATACAACATTCCACATTAATGGCAGCACAGTTATCCTTTGAATAGATTAAAAAAGAGAGAACGGGAAAGTCACGCACCCAAAACTGAAAACCCTGAAGAAGGCAGTTTGAAATAAATACATTGTAGTTTTGAGTTCAGCTTTCCCTTTTCTTTTCTGTTCTTTTTTTTTATTATATAAAAACAAAATGTGTAGTTCAACACGTAAAGATGGCGTGTTCCAAGATGGCCCCCCATTCAAGTTGCTCACCAGTCACGTGCTAAAAAAAAGTTTTTCAGGCTTCCGTAGTTTTTGGGCTCACACAGCCCTTTTCTGGCTGAGCCGGATGACTTCCTGCTGACTCCCCTCGCACATGAACCCCAGATGGCATAAAGTGACTCTGGACCGGATTGGTTCTGAAGGTATCATAAGATACGAATGGAACAGATTTGCAAAACAGGTCCAGATTGGAGTCCACTGGTACAGCAGACTGGCTCCTGAACGGGAAAAGATTACAGATCCAGACCAGATCAGACTAACCCAAATCTGGTCAAATAAAATAAAATGATCTGGATCCATTATTCAAAGTGGCTCATTCCTGCATGGAAGTGATTTTATGGCCTAAATCAGATATTATAAAACAGCTTGTCTAACCAATGCAGTTCTGTCACAAAAAATGATTTACTAATACCGCTCTTTGAGACTTTATATTTTTATTGAATTTAAAATATAATAAGTCATTTGGGTTGTTTTACGCTCAGAAAAATGTATTCTTCATTAGCCGTTCCTTTTTGTGCATGGGGGAAGAGTACTTTGGGGCCAAACCCATCTATTCAGCCCATCACATATCAACTATTAACCTCAGGGGAAATATTTATATTAATTTATTTATATATATTTATATATTTATTATAAGGACACAATTAACCCCCCTTACTTTAGCTCCCCTTTTATACTGTAGTGTTTCTATACAGAAGCACTTCATGTTATAGGCTACATATTAGAGGAATATCGTGGAATAACAAAAACAACAACAACAACAATAGTAATGATAATAATTATAATAATAATAATGCTGATGATGATTCCTTGTGTTTCTGTGCTTACACCCACGGAAGGTACAGGCTAATATATGATTCATACCATTTCCATTATCTACTGCAGACTGCATGGTGATGCATGAAACATCGCGGGGCGTGCGCGCCCAGCTTGGCTCTTCGTGGCTTTTTCGCGAGCGCGTGTGCGCGCGTGTCTCCCACTGTGCGCTACGTCCCTATAGCCGGGCATCACGTCACGTGTCAGGGTCCCCGGGTCCTGGGCCAAGTTTTTC
This sequence comes from Macquaria australasica, assembly GCA_005408345.1. Taxonomy (NCBI): domain Eukaryota; kingdom Metazoa; phylum Chordata; class Actinopteri; order Centrarchiformes; family Percichthyidae; genus Macquaria; species Macquaria australasica. The sequence goes on from SEMN01000055.1 coordinate 1,118,128, forward strand.
CGTGTCAGATCATCCACGGAGCTTCAGCACAGAGACCCACACGGTCCGACCCTCCCGCGCGCATCTCCGCTCCACGCTGCGTAACCAACACCTCAGCGGGGATGGACGGATGGATGGATGCATGGATGTGGATAGATGTTCCCGTTTAACCGAACGCGCACACGAAGACCACTTCAAGTGATCCTTTGATTACTTCCAGTGATTTTTTTTGTAACGGCTCTCGGATTACCTTTGATCTGTGAAAAACAAAGCAAGTGAGGAGGTAATTTTTTTGAGGAGAGAGAAGAAAGAAAGGAAGGGAAAGCTCCGGGTTGCTGAGAAAGGCTGGGTGCGCTAGAAACACGGAAAGTCACGGATCATGCTTATGGGAACTTCCGATTCCGTCTCGATAAGGTATTTTAAAAGCTAAAGTTGTTCTGATGTTTTAAGTCCAGGATTGAGCCCACTTTTTAATGACGAAAAAACCAAAACACAGGTGATGGGCGCTCCATTCCCCCAGGCGGTTTTTATTTCCTTTGACAACGTTTGAAATGTAGGTAGGCCTACTTTTCAACAGCTATTCTAATGAGAGCATGTTTAACATTTTTCCCTCTTTGTCATACAATCCCTAAAGGAGAGCATACAACTGCCTCAACCGTGAGATGCGCTTTTTTTTTCTCATGTAACGGCAAACGATGGACAACAAAGCCCATTAAAGAGCCCTTAAAAGAGAAAAGTCTGCTAGCTGGATTATGATGACTAATGTTTTTCTCTCGATGTTATTCTACTTATTATAATAATCAGGATTAGTGTAGCATTTATTGTGGGTTTTTTTTCCTTTTTGCGCATTCCCTGCCCACCATTGCGTGGTGTGGGCTAAAAACCTCCAGTAGACCAGAGACAGAGCAGTCCATCTGTTCAATCACATAGCAACAGGAAGAGCAAGGAGGAAAAAATCCTCACTATTCCCATAATATCACAATATAATTCTGTGGCTCTCCCAGATTTTATTACCTTAATATAATGGAAATATTTTTGTGTTTCTAACTCTCAGACAATTATTTTTTGTTTCAGTCTGTGGTGCTCAGTGCTGAGTTTACTGTATGAATAAATCTCTTTTATCACTATTTATTTGATGTTCCCACAAAGATTCTCAGTTTTGTGTGATCATTGTATTTTCTATCATAGGGACAGGTGATTTATAAGTGGACAGAGAGACACAGAAAGAGGAAGTGTTTGAACTGACAAAGAGCTTCGTAAAATAAATGCTCATGGAAAGCCTCATGCGCTGCCAGGTTAGTAAACGAATATTGAAAATCTGTGGTAAGATTGATTGGAAGCAAGTACTTTTGCTGCTGAGGGATTGGAAAAGGAAACAGCCTGAGTGTTTATTTGGCTCATTGTGTGATTTGTCTCCAATTGCTCTTTGCTAAGTTGATCTGTCTCTTTCGCCCGCTTCCTTTTCTTTCACTGTTTCTCGGCATCTTTGCAAATGTTCTTCCCTCTACCTCCGTCTCTGCCTCTCTCACCACACTGTTGTCCATCTTTTCACTCCTCCCACTTTCCACCTCTCCCTGACCTCTCTCCCTCTGACCTCCCTTCAGAGTGGCTCTGCCTGATGCTCTATCATGACTGATGGCGAGGGGAGAGCGCGCTTTCAGTACGCAGAGTGCCTGGAGGGGCAGGAGCAGGAGGAGGTGCAGGAGGAGGTGAGGCTTGCTATACCGACGCCCTACAGGAAGGACGCCCCGGGTCATGATGTTGACCCTGGAGGAGGCCATGATGAGGAGGAGGTGGAGAGGAAGGGGAGGAGCAGTAGTGGACGGGGCGAAGGAGGAGAATGGAGTCCTGAGGTTCAGGAGCATGAAGACCAGGAACTGGAGGTGGAAGTGGAAGCTGGACCAACACTGGGAGTTCGCATCACGGCTCCGATTCGTGATCCAGACTGTGTCTCCGAGGAGGAGGAGCAGCAGCCGTACCCGGCCCTGGCCCCCGTGGCCTTCTTCTGCTTAAAGCAAACAACAAGGCCTCGCAACTGGTGTCTTCGCGTCGTCTGTAACCCATATCCTTTCATATGCTGGAAACCTAACTCAGTCTGACGCCCGGTAAGACCAAACACGTATGTGTGAGTATTGCCAAGCTTACACGTGTCTCTTGAATAGAAGGTATGTGATTCATATGCTTTTAAGTCAAACGCACGTTAAATAATGATGATGAAGTCAGCTGTTGTTGAATGGTTGCAGCTTTCCAGAAGCTCTATGCTAGCCATGAAAATGAGGCAACGTGCTTGATCCTATGAGACTAAACAAGCACCAGTAGCAGGCTCCATACTGGTGACGTTTGACAGGTCATTTGTCCAACAACTGGGGTCAAACCTCCTTGGGGATGCTATTGTTTGGCCATATGAGATGAGCAATGGAGTGTGTGGCAATAACTGGTCTCGCTGCAGTTGTCATGAGCTCATCTTCACTGGGATATTAGTAGATGTTACTTGTTCTGAGATTCTCTCCTGCACTGGCTTGAGATTTAGGCAGTTCATATTTTAATCTTGTGCACTGGTCTGTGCTTTCCTATTTGGCTAAAAGATGGTCATTCATTTGGTCAGGCGCATTAGTGCGGCTGGGCTAAAGAAGCTTTGTTGCTGCTATAGGGGCCACTAACAGAGCTTTTAGGCCGTCAAAAGTACATTCAGATACACTTTAGAGCAAATTTAACTTTATTCGTGCAAATTTGACCACTTCTGTGTTTTTAGACTGTGTTTTATGGCCACCCCCAGCCAAGGGACAAGTGTCTATTTGCTGTAGGTGTATAAATACTTGTACAGCACATGTTTGCATTGAGGCATCATGATCATTAATGTAAGAGAAAGAGCAACCAGCTCTTTTTCAGGGAATCCCAACACAGGCAATCTTGCTCTTTTCTGGTCACATTTGGTAACATCTTTCCACTGATTATGTATGCATTTCAGCTGTCTTAAATTCTGTTTAGCATTGTTTCTGCCTTTACGTTCATTCTTGTTTTGTTGTACTTTACCTGGATTTATCTTGAGTGTAGATTTGCAGTACTGGGTAACTCTCACTTGAGTCGTTTTTGGATCAAATTTAAACATGATTCAGAGTTACCTCCCCTGTATGTTTGAAGATACCCACATTAATCACTTCTAGTAACTGTATAGCCTAAATACTATCTTTTAGGTTACAGTGTCCCTCTGCGAGGATTTTCTGGCAGCCATCTTGTGCTAAAAAATCATTCATTTTAATTTACTGCAGGGATGCCAAATAGTCCAAGTCAAATCGGTTTTTAGCTGCTCATGTCTGTTTTAGTATCTATTATTACCCCTCAGCTGAACATCCTGCCTGGATAATTTTCATCTGTAGGATGTTGTAACACACTGGAGCACAGACAAAAAAAGAACATAATGTGCATCCAATATCCAAGAGCTATGAAAATAACTTGAAGATGAACCACTGCAATATTTTTTTCATTCCTGATGCGATGAAGTGGGTGGTGTAAAAACAAAACCAGCACCTGATTCATATGTATTTGCTAAGTACATTCCTGTGTACCTGGAATCTAATCTGCAGGGTACCGAGAGTATAAAAATACAAGCAAAATGATAAAATGCAAACTAAAGTTATTCTTTCTCCTCATATCTTCCATTTGTCTTCTAGTGTTGTGGGTGGGTTATATCTGCTGTAGATGCTAGCTGACTGCTGTAGACTCTGACTAGCTGCATCCACAGAGGATTTTGTAACAGTACTGCATGATGTTCTGGTATCTTTGTGTGTGTTTGTACAGGCCTATAGTAGTGGCCGCCTGGAGGTGGAAGTGAATCTTTTGGAGGTGAATCTCGACAAGGCGTTTTAGGTTGGAAGGGAAATAGATACTGTAGAAAGGGAGATAATATTTGTTTCATGAGTACGTGGCTGCAAAGCTGCATGTGAAGATTTATTTACTTCTCCTTCCTCACAAAAGATTGTCAGCTTTAGGAAGGGGAGTTGATGATTCATACCCTATTCAGACCGACACAGTGACGCGGGTCAAACCACCGTCGATGGTCTGTCAGCCAAATCTCCCTTATGAGCCTCCTCACGACAAGGGTTGAATGTGGATCTGATGCTACCTGGTTTTGGCGAACTGCTGTTTCTATCAGGGATGGAAATTATTTTAATGACATGTGCATCTCCAGTATGAAAAGAGCATCAGAGTGATCATGTTTTGTCATGCCCTGTGCAATCCCCAATGATATATCATTGGGGATACTAAAAAGACCCATCATACTGCACATGGTAACCTTTTGTATTATTGTGCAGGAAAAGAAACATTTAGCGGGAATAGCAGCCAAAAGTTACAAGACCCTTATTACACAAGACAAGATAAGACACTGCATACAACAGGAGACTAAACAACCTGGGTGATCTGACACATGAGTGGGGAAGGTTGGGTAGTTCAGAGAATGCCAGGAATTCCTCGCTGTTAATGTTAGGAAAAAAGGGGCAAGGAAAGTTTGCTTTCAATATAAAAGGAGTACTCCAGTGATGTAGTATTTCCCCTACATAAAGTTGGGGGACTAGAGAAAGGTTAAAAAAAGAATGGTCAAAATCGATGCAGCCGAGACCAAGATATCCAGACTTTTAATCCCTAATATGAGTCAAGCTTCAAAGGGCTGGAAAACATAGCCCGACGGATATTAGATTTTTGAGGCCAATATCAACAATCATCGATATGTAGGATATATCAGCCGATATTTTTTTAAACATAAACAATACATTTTTACACAGATTACTTTTATTTATGACGCTGTTTCTAAATGACCTCAAGCCTAGTTTGGCATTTCTGTGCTGCAACTTCTTGTTACACTTCAGCCAACATATACACAGATACCGATATATCTGCAATAAGCTTATATCGGCTGATATATCGGTTTAGCTCCACTACAAATGCAACTCAGTAAGGTTTTTATTATACCTTTCTTGTCTGTTTAATGCCCTTATCTTTCAAACTCCATACTCCCAGTTTATAGTGCAGGTTTTTCTCAAATATTTGAAATCTCTAACATAAGGTAATCCTGATGACATTATCAGAAAAGCTCCCTCCAGAGCCACAGAAGACATTATTCATCTGTTTCCACAGGGTGAACAGACCTCTCCAGTATGAGTAAAGTGATCTTTATGTGTAAAATAATTTTGTGTGTTTTAAGGTTTGAGAAGTGGGCTGATAAGAAGTCATATTGGTGTCCTTAATGAAAGGCCTAGTAGTTACAGAGACCTTCTTAAAACTGTAACTCCCACGTCAACCATAATCTACTCCATCAAGTGTCCCTGTGCAATACAAAGCATCTCCACCAGCTCCAAGCTTTCAGTTTTCAAAAGAGAGTTTCCCTTTGGGGATTAATATCGCAGTGTTATATCTGTACTGCTCAGTGTAGGCGCTAAAGAACCCAGCCATGGAAATGAAAGGCATCTTATGCTCTCGTACTTGGTGAAATTAAAATATCACACAATTCAGGGAGGCTGCCCCTACTGTATGAGCAGTTGCATCTAAATTGGTTAGAAAATAATTTAAAGGGGATTGAATTGGCAGACCTGTGCAGGCATTATGGAAATCATACAAATGCACAACTTTTTGGCTGTTTTTAAATGAATACAGCATAAAGTGGCAGGGATTCTGGCCAAGTCTATTTCAGACACATGAATTCTTGCATTGCCGTTTTGGAACTTGTTTTCACATGTTTTGTTTTATTTGAGGTATTGTTCCAGAGCAGAGAAAATGTTGATTAAACCCTGCTTTTAACATTACACATGTATGCACGTAAATCCTTTGAGAAGATGAAAATTAAGCTACAGCGACATATGGATTTCATTTGAAATAAGAGCAAATTAGATCAAGCAGACGATAGAGGTGAAGTCTAAAAATGATCCAACCTTATCCAGTTGGACTTATGGCTTGGCAGCCTGCTGTTTGACAGATGTTAACGTTGCATTACATTATGTCTGTTTTGTTCACGGCACTGTAGCAGAGATAATACTGCAGTGGCATGAGGTAGCCCACTACTATGAAGCAGATGCTCCTATGGTCAGCACATGTGCTTCTTCCTGATCACATTTCTGATTTCCAGCTGACTGCTGATGGTATAAGATATGTTAGTGTTTGGCTATAGAGAGGACTGTTTGTACCAAGATAGCATTTCTAAGGAATAAGGCACACATGCTTGACATTGCATTATAACTGCTTGTTTAAGACCAGAACCAGGTTATGTCATAAGAGCTGATCTCTCTGGACAGCTCTCTGTGTTTTATTCTTCGGTGTCGGCGAGTGTGTGGGTGTGTGTGCAGGGCCCACTGTATAAGCACTGCAGAGTTGGTGGTCCACAGTGGGCTATGTAAATATTATTCGCAGCATAAATGCTCTTCCACTCAACCACACAAAGGCATGCACACAGCGGTCAAAGTGTGAGTCTGGAGGGGAGAGACAAAGAGATAAAGAAAGTTAAATGGTTGCCTACTTTTTTTTTTTCATTTCTTGAAGCACTTATCTTTTTTATTACCATACCTTTTCTCAACTTGTATGCTCAAGATTGGACAAACCAGTGATCAAACTGTTGTGAACAAAATTGTATTGCATAAAATCCAGATTCCTCACAGTCCAGTTCTATGTGCTGCAAAAAATCTAATCTGTATTTGGGAAGTTGCTCACAATTACCAGAATAGCATTTCAGCACAACAGAATTTCTCATCCATCATGTTTATTATGCTCATCATCATTGATCAACTGACCTGCTCTCTTGTCTGCACATAAACATCTTCGGATGTCCAGAAAAACGCACGTCATTGCTCAAGCTGCACTTAGAGCAGCGAGCTGTTGAAGTTCTATCTATTTTATGTACGGCTTTGCTCTCCACTCGTCCGCCACACAATGCAATGAAAAGATGAAACTGGCACGGATTTTATTTTATTTTATTGGCTTTCATTTTAAACGGGACACAAAGACCTTAAGATGAAAGCCACCCTAAAATATTTTCGCGCTTTTCAATGAGGACGTTTTTGTGGGTCTTTGTATTTGTGGGTCCATGTGTAGATACTCTGAGATTAGAAAGATTTAGTGCCGGAGACATCTTTGCTCCTTGTTTGTCTCATTTTTTTCCCATTTGACTGTCAAATATCATTTAAAGAATCACGAAAAGATTGAGAACAAGTGACAGAAATATTACATGGACAAAAACTAATTCTGCTGACTTGTTTACTGTTTGGCATAACCCATCTCAAGCAAGTATTTAATCTTTTGAAGTCTACGGCTGAATCGGTTAGTTGACTAATTGAGTAGTTTATTGACGGAAAATTCATCAGAAATAATTTTGATAAGAGATTAATCATTCGAGCGAAAATGTTAATAAAATGGCTGGTTCCAACCCCTCAAACTTAACTTCAGTTTGTTTTATAGTATAGTAAATTCTCTAGTCTCTAGGTTTTGAACTGTTGTTTGGACAAAACAAGCAACCTGAAGACATCACCTAGGGCTCTGGGAACTTCTGACTGACCTTTCTACATTTTATAGATGCTTAAACACTCAATTCATTAATAGACAAAGTATTCGGCAGATTAATTGATACTGAAATATTGTTTGTTTACTTCTGAAGTCTACTGAAATTAATAGAAAAACCTGCTTGTTTGGCGGTAATGTAAAACAATTGGCTAAAACATGTAAAACAAGCAGTGTGTGGTCCTTAACGAACACCCCAAGAAGGAATCTATCCAGTAGATAATGTAGTGCAATCCATTACACCTGAATAGACTTTTTCAGTGCTAATACCTCCTGTGACAGTGTCACAAGACTGAATGTTTAGGAGTCGCCGGTTGGATGGTGTGATAGAATAACAAGCTGATTCAGGCTGATTAGATCAGATTCGGGGGCCAGACAAGGTTAATCCATTACAGATGAGTGGCTTCATCATGCTATCTGTCTCCATTAGTCATCCTATACTCTAAACATGTTGAGAGGGCCTCTTGCACTTCCTTGATAAATGAATACAGATGAGGCTGCGCGAAGACATTGGAGACAGATTTAAAGCTGTCTGAGACCAAGGGACAACCAATCCAAGTTAAAATCTCTAGCATGAAGAATCTCATTAAAATGAAGCCTGGATAAGTGTTGACAGCACAGCAGTGATAAAAATGACCCCTAATAAGCTTTGTCTTCAGGGCAAGAAGTTTGAATTGTCCACTTCCTCTAACTCCCACAGTGATGCTATTTCAAAGGTCTCTTTCTCTGTAGTGTGTGTGTGTGTGTGTGTGTGTGTGTTCATGTCTTTAAATGACTTCATCGCTGCAGTGTGAGGGGATAAAGAGAGTTGGCCTTGATGTCAGCAGGTTGTCCTTCTCCCACTGCCACTCACACAGGCATCCTGAGGTGTGTGTGTGTGTGTGTGTGTTTGTGTACACACATAGACTGGCCAGTCTCAGTGCTCGTCTCGCTGTATTTATATTGAGCAGTGCGTCTGTGTGTGTGTGTGTGTGTGTGTGTTTTGTGACTCATTTTATTTGGCCTGTGCTCATGATAACAGCAGATTGGGGGTCATGAGGTGTGTATCGCAGCAGAGACAGAGGGATCCTGTCTCTCTGACGTATGAAGTCCTGGCACACCCTGCACAGTCCTCACCATGTGTGTGGTTGGTTGTGTGTATCTTGTGTGCATGAATGTGTAGAGTATATGTGTAGTGAGTCTAACTTCTGTAATGGAGGACCAAACTTCCAGGGATGTAATTTTAGCACTTGATTGCAAGGCACCAGACTCGGCGCACTAATGTTACAAAGAGATGAATACGATTCTCACAAAACAAATAACCAAAATACATTATTTTCACCACATACCTACAATTGTATATTATAATATAATAACAATATATTATAATGAGTAAACATTTCAGTTTAATACTGTTTGTCCCCCGTCCAGGTTTATTAATGTTTATATCAATGTTCGCGTGCAAGCCAGTTTGTGCGTTTTTGTGTCGTTTTGTTTGTGTGTGTGTGTGGCTGGGTAGGTGCACAGGGTGCTAAGGTGTGTGTGTGTGTCGTGGGATTACTTCCACTACAGTAGGATCTTTGTTTATCCCCAGGCTCACTGTTTACAGACTGCTTCACAAAATGATCTGGAACTAATAGCGCTGATGTGTGTAAACGCAGGGAATACACGCGCATGCGGGAGTGCGTATATATATATATATATATATATATACTGTATATACTCAATGAAACGTGTGTGTGTGTGTTACCCTCTACAGCCTCAGGCTCGGAGCGTCTGACTCCACAAAGCATTCCAGAGTGTGTGTGTCTCAATTCTGGTGTGTTTGTGCTGCCGGCCAAATGATGTGAAATCATGGATGCCACCAGGATTCTAGGTAGAAACACTGTGATTGGCCTTCCATGGTTGTATTTGGGTTACATTACATTCATTTAGCAGATGCGTTTGTCCACAGCAGTGTACAATAAGTTGTACAAGTTTTGGTGTGGTTAAGATTAAAGCTATAGTTTGACATTTTGGGAAATGCGCTTATTCGCTTTCTTGCTGAGAGTTATATGAGAAGATTGATACCACTGTCATGTTTGTGTGGTAAATATGAAGCTACAGCCAGTCTGACGGTAACAAAATCTGCACACCAGCACCTCTAAAGCTCACTAATTGCATTATAATTAATTATTAATTAATGCAAAAGCTGGAGTGTAAAAACGACAGGTTGTGGTGGTATGGGGGGGGGGGGGTTATTTGCTGCTAAGCTAACCAACTGCTATGCTCTATTTACCATACATTACTATAACTCTCGACAAGGAGGTAAATTAAGGGTAAAAAATGTGTGAGGGACAAAGTATCTGCCTTTAACTACAGCATAAGAAGACACTGTGTCAACTTCAGTGTGTTTCATAGAGCTTTCTGCCAGCTAACCAGGTTGTGGTTGCCTAATATCAGACAGAACTGTCAACTCATTACACTCCATCATCTTCAGTCTGACATTGCCTCCACTCTAACTGATTTCCATGGGGGAGGGGGATTCGATTTTCCCGAACCAATGACTAAAGTCTAATGTATCCGCCTGAATCTAACATAATTTTAAGTCGACATTGATGCGTAGCCATGCCAACATACTGGTTTTGCCGGGGTTTTAAGAGTGGAGCGGAGTGAAGTAAAATCAAACCAAGATGTTGGGCGATATTGAAGACATGCCGTTTGGATTTCAAAGGAATTGGTACTTTTAATTGAATTAGAACAGCCTCGATAGCAGCGTCTGTCTTGTCTATAGCGGTCGCCATTGTTATTATTGCTTGTCAACATCTTGACAATGTTAGTCCTGCCTTTGGCACTGATTGGCTAATCCCCTGCAGCTCTCATTGGATCAGTCGCTTTTCAACTGAGAAACCGCTGTTTCATGTCATGAGGTCCAGAGGCAGTCAACTCTGTGGAGTGGGCGGATTCAAAGGTCTGGACCCAGGCAAAGGTTGTGGTTCATCAGAGCATAGTGATGAGTCTGTGGTGTCAATCTGAGTGAAGCTGGTGGCTGCTGGTGTTCAGGGTCAAAGGGTTAATCTGTTAAGGAGTAGACTATTGAGTTGTTGAACGTCCTTCTGCTGTCTAAAAACAGTAAAACAGGTCATTTCTGTTCTGGGGGTTTATTAGTGTTGAAATGTGTTGTTAATAAATACACACATTTCAGTCTGTTTCTGTGCCTTTCCCCAATTTTTCTCCCAGTTTTGGATGTCTAATTCCCTCTGCGCTGCAGACAGTCCTTGTCACTGCTAACTGCACAGTTGGCCCGGGGAGAGCTGCAGACAGACATGTGCCACCTCAGTGACACATGGTGCTGCCAGGCGCTTCTTTTCACCTGCCAGTGATGAGCTTCACCGGGAGGACCAGTGTCCTGATACTATCAGACAATCCAAGAATAGCTGGTTAGCCATTTCACGGTACATTACTGCTTTTACCCAGCGTTTGAATGACATTTGAATCCAGTGTGTAATATTAGACAAAAAAATAAAATTAAAAATTGAAACAGAAAAGCAGTAAAAAAACAGTGAATGCAGGCGGGGAACTTATTGGGAGAGAGTGAATAAGATGTACAGTTCCTTTCTGCAGATGTAGAGGAGAAGATACATACAGTATGTCAGTTCTGTATTTTCACTCAGAGAGCTGTCAGTCAAGTTCCCTGTAGTGGCAGTGCCACGCTGATTGGCCCTCCTTTACCGTGGAAGGGCTTTTCGGCAGCTGTTTCCATGGCTACGCATCATGTTGATGATGGTCTAGAAGTGTATTCTGGGTTTCAAAACCTGCTCTGTCACTCTCATCACGGAAATCCATACATAAAATATGATGCAGACTCGGAATAATGATGGGAAATGTGTGTGTGTCAGTGAGTGCCTGCCGCAGGTGGTAGGTAAAGCTGACACAAGGGCAAGTAGAGAGGAGAGATGAGACAAAGAATTTAGGAGAGGAGAAAGAGAGACAAGGATGGATGGATGACACTAAAGGAAAAAAAACGCAAGAAATGGAGGAAAAGAGGAAGCAAATGAAGTCTGGGATAGAAAACAGACGTGAGAGGTCAAAGAGAGAGCACAGGAAGTAGAAGAGCAGGATGTTGGAAAAAGGTGGGAGTTAAAAGTTGAGACAAGAACAAGGAGAGAAGGAAAGGATGAAAGGGATAAAGAGGAGAATCAGGAGGGATGATGGAAGACGAACAGGAACACGGCGAGAAGTGAAAAGGACAGAAATCGGTCATTTAAATCTATTCTGCACGCCGTGTGTACTTAAACATGGTGCTCTTGTCTGAGAAGGGGACACAATCACAAGTGTGAGTGATGAGCACGTACATCTCTGCTCTCTCCGGCTCTGTTGTTCTTTTTATTAGTCTTGATCTGCTAGTTGATGGTTGCTGCAGTGAAGATGCAGCGGCTTTCTCGTCCTTAAGACACAACTACTCTCTCAACCAACCCCTCCACCCTCTCCCTCGTCTTTTCTCTCTCCCAAAAAAAAAAGCCGCAGCTAAATAATGTGTGCTCTTTAGTTGTTTCTTCTCCTTTCTCCTCTCATTCCTTTTGTCTTTTCTTGCTGCTACAACGTGTGCGAGTCCTGGCTGCAAATGCACCAAAGCACCTGTAGATTTTTTGTCTATTTTAGTGTTTTCTTTTTTTTATGTTGCTCTATTGGAGGCAGGGATCAGTTATGCATGTTTTTTTCAGTGTACTGCAGTATGAAATGTGCATTTGCATGCAAACAAACACACACACACACACACACACACACACACACACACACACACACACACACACACACACACACACACACACACACTCACACTGCCAGGCAAAGGAATCTTTTTGGATTATGAGAACCCTTGCTGAAATAAATTGTCAGGGCGTTTCTTCCTCTCTCTTCATTCCTCTCAGTGTCTCAGCATCTGACATGGACTGACTCCCAGGCTGTATTGATTTATAGGCACGAGTGTGTTGGCGCGTGATGTTTTGGTGGTCAAGGGGTTGAGCTGGAAGGGAATAGAGTTCAGTAAAAGCAGATTTATCCAGGCTATAAAAAATAGGAGGAGGAAAGACGGAGAGTCAGCAGATATAATTGATAAACTGAGCTGCCACTGGTTCAGAGGGACCGCTGTACCTCATAGTGCATCTCCAAAACAACACACTGACACACACACTCACTCATACACACCCAGTAGGATCCTCAAGACGTGAAGAGGCGATAATGTATTTCTTTTTCTGGAGGATGAGCTGGGAGGGGGAGGTCAGCACACGGCTCCCCAGGGACCCTGCATTGTGCTGGGTTTGGGATCGTCAGTGGACCCTCACAGTTGGCTGGAGCTCCTTCTCTAAACATCCTATCTTCAACGGGGTGCTTAGTATTCAGTTATGTTTTTAGGTCATATTGCCTTGTTGCGTTTGCTGTTTAGTAGCTGCACTGCTGTTCCTAATGAGCTTTTTTTGTTGTTGTTGTTGGTTGGTGTGTGTTTGTTCTGCACGTGTGTCTGTGTGTTCCCGCTGTTCTGAGCCGTTTCCCCACAGTCAAGCTCCACATGAATAACACAGCAGCCCTCGCATTGCTGCTGATCACATTACTGTCTGAAAGATGGTTGGAATGACAGAAACACACACACACACACACACACAGAAAGAGAGAGAGAGAGACAGAGACACACCATTTGTAATGGCCTATTTTGTATGGACTGAGCTTTTTATTTCAAACAACAATGTTTTGGAGGCAACTAAAATTCCTCACACCAGTCTGCATAAACACAGACACACTTTATTTTAGAGACACTTACAGATACAGATTTATTCTGTGATTAAAAACTCTGATAATCAGACCAGCTTGTATATGAGGGCTTATGTATGTTAGGAAGCATGGTGGGAGTGCATGCATGGATGCACACATGTGTAAGGATGTGTGTGTGTGTGTGTCTCAGTATGAAAGAGTAATGCAGAGATGGATGAATAAATAAAAGATCTGGGAAACCCATCAGCATCTAGCGCTAGGTTGTCATGGCAATGCGGACAGCACAGCACTGTGTGTGTGTGAGTGAGAGAGAGAGATGGAGTTCATATCACTGCAATGTTTTAGCATGTATATGTAACTTTGTTTCAGCCCAGGCCTCCTTTAATACTAACAAAGAGCAGCTCGTTTTCTCTCAGTTTCTGTCTCTGCTGCACGTAATGTCGTCTGAATACACTTCAAAGCAAAGAAAGGGAATATCAAATAACAGCTTTGCACTTGTGAAGAAACGTACTGAGTGATACTGAGTCATTTGGTGGCATTGCAGGGGTTAATATTTGCATATTTTAGGCACTGGTTCATTTATAAAATACTCTTGTTGTGTTTTTGCGATTAAATGTAAAAGTGACGTTGTTTGCTTTAAGACGGCTTCTCGTGACAAATGTGTGGCTCCAGGCTTGTTGGGTGCACATCTTTGTGCGTGCGTGTGTGTGTGTGTGTGTGTGTGTAAGTATAAGAAATGCTTTTACAGCACTAGTGTATAATGGATATAGCCGATACTGCATCTCCGTAGAGACCTGAAAACTGCAGCCTCTTCTCTCAGGTTCTCTTCCTCTCTCAGCGCTGCAGCACGTGCCTCTGTTTTGTCTACAAAATGGGTCTCTATGCACAGGAGTAAGTGCGTGCATGTATGTGTGTGTGTGTGTGTGTGTGTGTGGGTGGGGGGGGGGGTGAGAGAGAGAAAGATGGACAGTGTGTGTATAGGGTGTGTAGATGAGTGTAGTGTGAAGAAAAAGAGTTACATCAACCTAGTTTTACAGCGGAGTGGTGATTGAAGGTTGATGGTGAAGAAAAGTGATGGGTGGATTTAAAAGTGCATGTGCAGAGTTTAATGAAAGCAACTTCAAACAGCACAAATGTGTGTTGCAATTTGAGTGTGTGTGTGTGTGTGTGTGAGAGAGAGAGAGAGAGTGTGAGAGTGGGCGAAAGAGGTAGAGGGAGAAGTCTAGGACAGTGGGATTCTCTCGGCGAATAGGCTTTTACTAGAAACTCTACCTGGTTACTAGGCAACAGAATAGCACTGCTGCACATTGGAGCATCGGGGAGGGGGGTGTCGATCCACCATGTGTGTGCAAGTGTCCATGTTTGAGTGCTGAGTCAATAACTATATTATTTATGAGTATTTTATAGAAAGAGTGTGTGTAGTGTGAGATAAAGGGTAAATTAAGGCTATGTGTGTATTTCAGCGTGTGTGAGTCTCGGATATACCATAGAGACTGTATGTGCGGGTGTGTTTTACTTTGGTGTCATATAGTGACAGTAACATTTAAAAGGATATTGGAACAGCTTTGGCAGCAGCTAAAAAGGCGATGAGATATTTATTGCATGACAGAGGAGCTGCTGAATCTAGAGCTTTCAAAGCTTCTGACCGGGTGGTGTTGAACGTCTGAGGCTGATCTCTGCCTCACTTTGAAATAGTCGCTGTTGGAGATAGTGGTGGAGTGGTGCAGCACCCAACTGACTACATAAAACAAAGAAAAGGAGATTGGGAGTGAATAAAAATAAAAGACATGCTAAGCTGACCCAGTGTTCTGCTGCTCATATCTGATTTTTCTTGGGTGACTTCTTATCAGCGCGAGGATGTAACCCACACCAAATTGAACTGACAGTGAACTCACAAAGAGATGTAGAAAGAGAGGAGACGTCGCATCTGCTTGCTTTGTCGCTTGATTGAATTTAGGCATCTGACCAAATACATGTCAAGTTTGCAATTGTCGTTTCTTTTACTCTAGTCTCTCACTCTGTTGAATTATCCAAGAAAGAAAGAAAGTCTCAGCTGGAAGTCCAAGCTGCATGTGCATTCATTAGCTTTCCTGTCTTAAGAAACATTTTACACTGCACATTATGACAAAAAAAAAAAACAGAAAGAAATTGGGACACTTTGCAGCTGCAGTATGAGTCACACAAGGAGAGAGTTTATGAGGGTATGATATTAAAATATCTCAATTTATAATATTTCCTTCAGTCACGGCTTCATTTACAGCTCAGTACATTCAGTGTCAAAGTTCTACACACTGACTCGGATATTAATCAGTCAAAATGGGGAGTCATACTACTGTTATCACAGTGCACGCCTAAATGTGTATCGTTTTCAGCAGGGAATGCAAGTACAATATGAATTTGTTTTAAAAATGTAATCGCTGGATGTTTGGGAAACACAGCTAACTACTGTACATCAAAATGTTATTTGGATGTAGATGTAATATTTGTTGGAAATACAACATATAGTGCCCAACAGACCTTCCTGTTAACATAATGTTAACAAAGCAAGCAATGAACCTGCAGCAATGTGCAGGAAGTAGCCAGTTTAAGTAAGTAAGTAAACCCAAAAGAGATAATTTCATGCACAGTGAAAATTTATATTACAATAACTTTGGGATTTACTTTAAACCAATATCATTCACATATTTAGAGTGTGATGTCACAAAATGATGTAGGTAGAAGCTTTCTACTTCATGTGTCCGAAACCACTCGTTCACTTCTCCCTTTGTATTAGACACTCAGTAGTTCACTTAGTAGTGAGCAGTAAAATGAGATTTCGGACATTAACTAATCCTCAGAGCCACTAAACGGTAATTTTGCATTGCATTGTGGGATTGTTAGCAGAAAGTAGTGTACATGCGATGGACACCACTTTTTTTCGTTCCATCGTGGTCTGTCATTGAAGCACTGAGGGAAAAGGAGCAACAGTTAATTCAAAGGCAGTGGTGTGAATGTGGGATCTGTTGTAAACCGGGAACTAGACTTCTCCACAACAGTATGATTAAACCAAAAACCAATGAACTGTCCTCCCTGTAAATGATCTATTGTTCTCTGCATTGAACTTGGCATTGTTTGTCTCAACTCACACACACACACACACACACACACACACACACACACACACACACACACACACACACACACACACACACACACACACACACACACACACACAGGCAGTGGGTCAATGCAGATGGATTAATCTTCCTCAGACAGTTCAGATGATCATTAATTGTCTCTTGGGGAAAAGGCAGCCCTATCAAAAGCATTTGCTGTCGTGTGTGTGTCTGTATGTGTGTGTGTGTGTGTGTGTGTGTGGCAGACTGCTGTTTAATGTCCATTAGCCTGTAATAAAGGAACGTTGCTCTCACTGGCCCCCTGTCTGCTTCCTAATGGACCTCGATTATCACAGTTCAAACACACATGGAAACTGCAACACGCACACACTGCATTTTCCTTGACACACACGCACACACACACACACACACAAACACACACACACACACTGTGTGCGATAAAACTGCATCGTGAAGCAGCTGACCCAGCTCAAGTGCAGGAGGCCTGTTGTTTGTTAACCAGCCTGATTTTAGCTGAAGTGGCTATATAGTCACGCTGTTATATACTTGTCTGGAGAGGAAAGAGCCGCACGTCATAGAACAAAACACACTGAATATAGAGCCAACAATCAGCTGAGACCTCATAATGCTGCTTACTTTTCAATGCAATTATAAAAACAAGTGCAGAACAGTTTCATGCAATGGTATTGACTTTAAAAATCTTACCAAACATACTGTATGTATGTATGTTTAATGATTTACTGTATAGTGAATATAAATGTGGTTGAGACATCTAACTCTTCATAAAGCAAAAATCCTCAATTCTATGTCTCTCATCTATCAGTCTATTATCTCTGTGCGGGAATTTACATACCGATTCGTGTTTACACAGTTTGACTGCAGAATACCTGTTAATATAATTGTCACACTTGGTGACGCTTTAATTGTGCAGAGAAAAGAAAAAGTAATAAAGGAAACATGGTTTCTAAATCAAATTCTATGCAGAAATATCAGAGGTAGACTTGAGAGTCAGGGAGGATTCTTGGCAACACATCACTTAAAGCATAAAGCTCAAAATCTGCTTAGCTTTAGTTTACTGGTGATCTAAAAATACCTGGGTGAAATGAGAAATTTTCACACCTCTGCGCTCTGTACATCTGTAGGTGATGGATAACTCCTGTAGCAGTGTGATCACTTCTGTATGCACCGCTACCTCTGTGATAAATGTGCAGGTCAGAGGTCGCTGACATAAAAAACTGGGGAACAGCGTCAGCTATAAAAACATGGGAAATTAAGCTGTCACACAAATAACTGCCATATTCTGTAATACCTTTTAGTGCTGTTTACTCTTTGTTTGCACATACAGCTCTCTTTCTGCTGCTGTAATTCCCTGCTGGGGATCAATAAAGTTAAGCTTATTGTATAATTTTATAACTTTAGTGCGGTTTAAAATCACTCTCACGAAGTGGTAAATGTCAAGATTTTTTTGTGAACTCTTCTTTTATGTTTGATGCTCTCTGATGTGCATGAAAAGTGAGAGAAGTCCCACAATGAGTGGATTGAGAGCTAGAGACGTGACTAAAAATGGGCAGACAAAATCACTCCGACGTTGAATGCAGAGTTGCTAAGTATCCAGAGAGTGACTCACATACTATTTATTAATTCATTCCTTTGCTTGTTCATTCATTTACCCATTAAAGGTTAGTGGCCATTAGGAAGGATGCTAGGAGCATTTTGATTAAAGCTTGTCTACTCACTTACTCTTTGTCTCAACACTGTAGGAGCTACAATAATGAATGAATGAATATGGTGTGTCTTGCTTTCGTTATCCATGAGGTTCTTTGCATTTCTCAAGTAAAAACTATCTCACAGTGTGAAGCTGAACGTCGAAACGCAAGACCTCCAGTGGTAAATGTCTACAGCTTGCAGACAGCTAATTGGGGAGCAGCATCATCTGTTTCCCACCAGCCATTTAGAGACGGACTGAAATGCCAAACTTTCTGGAACAACATTGTTCAGTCAGTTTAACCTGCAATTAACCCAGCAAGGAGAACCATCCAGTGTTTCACCTTAAAAACACCAAATAAAGATGCAATTAAGAAGCATCAGTTGTTCCTTTATGGTGTGATAGTGTGTGTGTATTTGTGGGGGGGGGTGTATATGTGCATGTGTAGTGTACGTCTGTGGGTGTTCATGCATAATGCAGCAGGAGGAAAGTTGTCATGAGCTTGCGCGGTTGGCATTCGTGTCTCCATGTGTGTCACTGTGTGTCTGTGTGTGTCAGCGTGTGTGTGTTTCTAATAGCGCTCTGCTAGGAGTTCCTATGGTGTGTGTGTATGCCATAGCGCACTGCAGGCAGAGGAGTGCTAACATGAGCGTGTGTGACAGACCTCCCACGCACCGAGCTGATCTGGTTTGTTCCGGTTGGCGGCCTTGTGTCGGCATGGCGATGGACGCCGGACAGGGCCTTCCTTTGGCTAGCCGAGCGCCAGGCGGGGAGACTTAACGAGATGCTGTGCTAACAAACAGATCAGAGAGCGGCGATGTGTGTGTGTGTGTGTGAGAGAGATCGAGAAGGAGGGAGGATGTGTGCTGGTGCTGGTATGTGTGTCTAATAGGAGCGTCGTCTGTCAGCCCGGCTCAGGACAGCGAAACTGAAGTCCATATTGGCCCGTTATCCACCACTACATCAGCCGTTGATGCAGAGAGAAAATCTTTAAAAGCCTGATCTTTAATTGAAAAGTAAACAAAATGTTGACCCAACATAATATCTCATCCTCAGAGTCCTGAAAAACACACCCATCTCTATCAAAAAACTAGTTGACACATCCGACAGGGATGTTAGGGGCAGTGAAATCAGTTGGAGAAAATCAGTTTTTGTAGCCAAGGAAATGATTAAAGGAACACCATGTCAGAAATATCAAAGGTTTTTTCATGCCGTATTGATTGCTCAAATAGAGTTTTGTCTTTTTGCTGTCAGCCACAGATCAGCACCCTTGCAGCTGATGGAGATTCCAGTCTCTGGTTTTACATTGTAAACTAATATTAAAGGCCAGTAACAGCCCACTGCAGTGTTTTCACTCGTGTGTAATGGAATCTCCAGTTCATGCTGGAGTTTTCCAACTCACCACACTACCCTGCTCTGCCTCTCTGTCACTGTCAATATCAGTACAGATTATTTTTGAGTCATTCTCTAATGCGGTTAATGATCTTTACTAAACTTTACTGAACTGCTAAGTTAAGGTTAAGTTTCCATTTTGGATCCGGTTCCTGGCAGAATACCCAGATTTGCTAAGTTCAGTGGGCAACTGATCTCTCATTGAACCTTTTATCTCTGCTCCTTCTTTTTAATTAGCAAAGGGAGATGTAGAGAACGCTCAGGTAGCAGGCTTCTCATTTTTAGTCTGCCATGACCGTCGCCTTTTCTGGTTGCAATGTTAAATGCGGCAGATTAGATCTTGATCTGCTGTAGCTAATTAGCATTAATTCTGTTCAGGCTAAAATGAACCTTTTGGCAGGTGTCTGGTTAGTTATATGGTCTCTGCAAGCCTGGTTTCACTCAGCCAAAGAAAAAGCACATTGCATCGTAGTTCAGCAAGATCAACAGAGTCGCAACTCTTCTCTAGAGAAACGATCAAGGTGATGTCAATTTCAGGAGAATCTCCCAGTTCAACTTTTAAGCATATCATACTGATATTTTCAAATAGGGTGTAAAAGTAAGCAGGCTACTTGGGATCACAATGTAATGATACATATTCATTCAAACGTTTGTGTAGGTGATTACAGAACTAAATTGAATTTTTGAGTTTTAGTTATTTACAACCCCATCCTCACTGGTGCACTAACACTGAACACCTGCTTGTAAATACCATAATGAGACTTGGGACAGCGTCTAATGTAAATAGAAATTTTCTCTTATTAGTGAGATTTCTTTCGCTCTTCCTAGATTTAATCTTTGTTACATTTGGGGCCCCCTAGTATCATCGTTTAAGCTGTTTAAGCTTGGAAACAGTCATGTCTGATCCTATCATCACATACTGTATTAATGTATCAGTAGTAGTGATACACTTCCTACACAGTAGAGAGCCACAATCTGTTATATTGAAACTAAATATTCAGACTGCAGCTTACTAATAAATAGCTAATACATAGCTATATCAGATTTAACGGCTTATAACAACAACTAAAAATGTCTGGTACCCTGGAAGCAGCAGCCACCTGTGTGTGTGTCTATGCATGTGTGTGTGTGTGTGTGTGTGTGTGTGTGTGTGTTTCCCGACTGAGCAGAACATGATGTTTGTACGACCTTGCATATTATTTCCTAATTTGGTAACTGACATGGCGAGCTGTGCTGTGTGTGTGAGAGAGAGAGAGAGAGAGAGACACAGAGAAGGAGTGTGTATGTGCTTACAAGCGTCTAATGTTTTTCTGAATGATTACTATCAGGTGGAGTAGATCCTGTGAACGTGTGTGTGTGTGTGTGCTAACACGTTTGAGAGTGTTATTGTTTTTATTGGCAATCCTGCTTCCTGTGTTGTAGCAGAGAGAGAGGTGAAGCGGAAAGAAAGCATAAAGCCATTTGAGAGTGGGAGAACAATTCGGCCATAAAGATATCAGCAGGGAGGAGAGAGAAACGAGTCACACAATATGAATTTTACTTTTCAAACCAAGCCGTGTACAATGAGCGGTGATATAACTTTAGTATGCTGGGATTTTGTGCTAGTAGAAAGTGACCTCCACCTCAAAATGCGTCTGCCTTTGTTCAAGCGTTTGATACTAACCCATTGAGATGGATAAAACACTGTTAGCCGTGGGAGGAGGGATGTGGCATTAACAGCCCAGCGTGGATAGCTGCTAATTTTACACTCATCCTAGCCCACCTAGCTTTGTGTCTGTACTCGTTTGAAGTGCACACTTATCTGAAGAGGGAACTGTCATCCAGGGCTTGGACTGGAAGAAGGGATGGATGGACTCAGGCACAGATAGTACTTTTACACAGAAATCATCTAGAAAATGTGGTCGGTGTCTATGGAAACATTTGTTTGTAGCATAGTCGCTTGTCAGTTACTGATGCATTGCTTATACAGGGAACAACTCATACATCAAAGTAAAGCTATGTTGCTCAGGATTAGAGTTTAGATAATACTTAACACTGTTAACACTGTTGAGCTAATGTACTTCTTCCATATGAGTCAAACTAATGACTGTTTACCACCACTTTGGTCCAGATTGAAACAACTCCATTGAACTATTGGATGGATGGTTGTGACATTTCATACACACATTCATGTCCCCCTCAGGATGAATAGTAATAACTTTGGTGATCATTTGACTTTTCCTCTAGTGCTAACATCAGTGCAACATCCAATACTTTGGTTTATGATGACCTGCAAAACTCATGACATTCAAATTAGTCTCAGCTGATGTTAGCATTTAGCTCAAAGCACCACTGTTCCTAGGCACAACCTCACAGAGCTGCTAGCATGGTAGACTCTTAGTCATCGTCCATCCTGAAGCCACAGAACCATCAAATGGAGCCATCTTTGAAATTTTAATTTGAATACCTTCAACATTTTCAGAATCACATTGTCCTGTATCTGATATCACCTGATGCTGAGGGATGGATGAATGGAGAGCAGGGGGGAAGAGATGTAGAAGATGAGCAAAGGTCTCTCGTCATGGCGCTAAATAAAATGATGTGTCGTTCACGTGCTCCATAATAAGAGAGAAGACTTATGACATGCACACTTTGATATGACTTTTAATCACTTGACAGGAGAGGGTGAGCCACCTCTGTGTGAATCAGACCCTCCTGGAAATTAGTAAACATCACCACAGCCACAGATTATTCCCCTGGGAATAAGTGCACTTGTAAATGATGCAACAGTAGAAGAGAGTCATGTACCTCCCCAAGGAAACCTCTTTGACTTCACTCAAGTGACCGACCATGTGCAGAAAAATGTTCTGAAAATAGAAAGTAACGGGAACAAGAGTTACATAACAAATTGTCATCTGTCAAACAGATGTAAAAAGTTATAAGATTAACCCCAATGGGTATTTTATTTTGACTGAGGAGGTTCAATGAGGCATTCTTATTCTAATTGGGCTGTTATTCTGTTTGTTAATGAAATAACAGGCTCCATGTAAACACAGCTAGTAACAGTACAGCAGAAGATGATGCACAGTGGAGGAGAGAACTGTTGAGCAGAGGAGAAAGAGAAAGTGAGAAGCGCAAAGAACTTGAAACCTTACAGGACTGCAGAGTAAACAGCACGCACACACAGAGGGAGAAGAAAGAGAATAAAAAAAGAAGTGAGAAGTAAGAGAAAACAGAAGAAAATAAGTAACAAAAATGCAGTAACAAAAGAGGGGACTGAAGAGGAGAAGACAGGCAGAAGATGGAGACAGAAGGAGAGAAGCAATGAAAGCCAAGTGGATGAAAAGAAGACTGAAAAAGAGATGGGATGAAGAGGACAGAAGGAGCAGGAGGAGGAGGAGTAGAGGACTAGAGGAGGGGTGTGAGTTGAGTTTCCTGCTGTAGAGACAGACTGCAGTAGAGCACAAAGCCAAGAGATGTTTCACTCTGTGGCCTTAACTGCATACAGCTATGAGATATACTAGATTTTAAAAATAACTGTTCCTCTCTGTGTCTGTGTGTGTGTGTGTCACAGCTGTGATGCACCAACATACATTGAAATTCATACTTTTTTGCATGAGGTGTGTGAACACCAGGGAGATTATGTGCTGTTTTTTTTTCTGTCGGTGTATTACAGTGGCTATGGTTGCTTGTGTGTGTGTGTGTGTGTGTGTGTGTGTTCACTGAGGTGATTTACAAAGCCTCTAGAAGTGAACAGCTTCTCCCACTTGGTTTGATCAGCTGCTAATTGAATTGTAGAGAATAAAGAGAGGGTCACAGAGATTGTTCATTGTTTTAAGGCCATCTGGAGCCTTGCCTTGGGGGGCACACACACACAAATACACACACACACACACACACACACACACACACATACACATTTCTTATGCAGTTACGTGCTCACAGATATACAGAAGCGCCCAGGCATGCAGAAACATAAAAATGCCAAGAGCTAATACAACACAGACACACAAAACACACACACGTACAGGCAAATGCGAGATCAGGGGACAGATAGAGAGAAAAGGGAGAGACAAAAAGGGCGGGGCCAGGCTGGGAATGGAAGCAGAGGAGGACATGAGAAACTATAAAAGATGGATAACTCCAGATAGACGGCTAATAGCTCCTTGAAGCTCTTCTAGATCAAGAATAGGATGGTGGAGCAGAAGATAAAAACAGTTCGGGCCCAGGACTGGGTCACACAGGAGAAAACGACATACAGTAACAGTTGAAAATAGGTCCTTGATTTTATTTTTACTCACTTTACTCACTGCAGGACTGAAGCCATTTGTTAAAATGACAAACACCATCCGTATTTTTATGTTTGAAGTGTAACTACACCCTCAAATTCTGCTAGAACCCTCCCTCTCAGCATATTTAAAAAATGCAATGAGGGAACAACAACTGCAGGAGGCGTGGCCTCGTGGCAATGTAGTGTGTGGTGTCAGGGGAAACAGGGAAGACTGACTGACACTGATTAGAGTCTTTTAAATTCCATGATGTAGATGGGTCCCAACCGGTTGGCCAGCATCAGCCTTGCAAGGTTCAGGGCTGATTTAAAACAGAAGATGGCGTGTTGAGCCATTTTCAACCCATGAAATTACGATTTTTATAGCTTTTCCAGCTCAAAAAACATGTTTAAGTGTGCAGTACCTCTTTAAAGATGTTTGTGGTTAAGGCAAAAAGGTGTGTAGCAGGAGATGCTCAGCAGGTTAAGACGTTTGTGCCTGCATTCGCATCCTTTTATGTCTACTCTTGTGAGAGCTTAAAATATTTCAGTTACGGACAGTTTGCTACTTGAGGACACTGGCCGTTTCTGATTTCATCAAGTGGCTGGTTCAGGGTCAGGATTCAGTTCAGAACTTGTTGCATTCAGCTGTGGGTTATACATAAAGGTGGAGGGAGAGTGAGCCATGCATGTCACTCAAAACATGACATGTCATGTGGCTGCATTGCGTTCTGGTCTCTTAAGGCTACTGTCAGCTCTTATCTGCTGCCTTTGTAGTGGATTTCTGTATGTCGAATCATCAAGTGTCATCAAAGCTGTGACTCAAGGAAGAAACTTTTTGCTTTTTTTCGAAGAGTGTTAACATTTTAACCCCTAATGATCCGCAGGTGGGTCAGTAATTACAGACCCACAGAACATTATTTTAAATTCCAGCTGAGAACCCAAAGTTTGTAAAGATACCAAATAACACAGAATCTTGGGGAAATGTGTATAAAATGGTGCATGAGACATTTAGTTACAATATTTCTATTTGACGCAGTGGTGCAGCTATAAAAAAACATGTTGAGTTTGAATATTTCACTCAGTATAAGCAACATACAGCTTCAATGTAGAGCTGGAACAAGTAGATACAGAATATATGATCATGTCAGACAGTGTGGAATAAGATGATTTCTCCAACCTTAAAGCTACTTATTTTTATTGGATTTTCTGGTGGCCGTCATCTTTTTGTACTGGTGTGTGTGTGTGTGTGTGTGTGTGTGTGTGTGTGTGTGTGTGTGTGTGTGTGTGTGATGTCGAAGGCTTCAGCGTCAACAAGCACAGATGACCGCACTGCAGATAATTTTTTCTGTAAACGCAAGCACATGTGCACATGCATGTGGGCATCAGTCCTGTGCATCGTGTGTGTGTGTGTGTGTGTGTGTGTGTGTGTCAGAGAGAGAATGATGCTGATGAGGTTAATGGAATGACAGGCCTCTTGCAGCTCATCTCATTAGGAGTAATGGAGGGCCTCTGTAAGTGGCTCCTAATGCTCACGATGAAGAGAGAGGAAGTGGGCAGGGCAGAGAGTTGGATTTGATGATATTTGATTTAAGGGCGATAAGGACCATGTAAAGATGGAGGAGTATACGCAGGAATGGACAGAAATGAGGAGTTAGAAATACTGTAGGAGATAAAGATGTAAAAGAATGAGAGTATTAGCAGAGTCTAGAATAAGCCAATATTTGTAGACTCATTTAAGAGTCTCCCGGCTGGCCTTTAAATCTGTCAGTTCGAACTGAAATACTGTCAGTATAGGTTGTAAATTTGGCTCTCTGTGCTGCTAGCTCTGCACACCTACTGGTATATTATCTTGGCTGATAATTGGCCTTTTAATAAAAATTGAATTCTGTCTAGTCAGTCACATCCACCGCTGATATATTGGCTATGATATACTTAGTATGATCGCATATTTACTGTAATACTGATCCATTTACACTGTGTGTTTATGGGGTAGTCCTTAATAAGAACTGATAATAATGCACTATTTTAACTGGAGTGAATAGGAATGCATGAGTTTGTTTGTCTTCACCCTCTTAGGTTCAGTCAAGAGTTTTAGTTTCATTTATGGTGCAATGCCTTTTTCACAGACTTTTACAAGGTGGAGTCATAAAAAAATCCGAATCACTTTAGCATGAAAGCTGGCAGCTATTGGGAGCTGAAATCTTTTTTGTCTTTAGGAGCTTTAGGAGCAGTGTTCACACTTCAGAAGTACCCCTTAACAAGTCAGTGACTCCCTACCAGCTACCAGGAGAGAGTGCAAATAAAAAGTATAAAGTAGCACAAAACACAAACTTATCCAACAGAAGTATAAGGCATAAAGGACTGTTTCAATGTTGCATGTTTCATCCCATCACAAGTGCACTTTTTTATCACTATTGACCATTTCCCAAAGGATTCTGCGTTGTATTGCCATATAAAGACAATATACATTTGCTAACAATAAATGCAGAGATGATATTCACTGATACAGATTACCAAACTTAAGCTGATTTAGTTGATTTTTATAACAAACAGAAATTATTGGAAACCAGTGGCAGCCTTGGTGGCTGGACAAAAAGATTGTTGAAAGAAGTCCTTTAGTTTTCTAATAATTACCTAAAACCAAACTGATACATGAATGTAATTTCTTAATTTCTTCTTCTAAAGGACTATGTATACTTATTGTAAAATGGAGACAGGTTACAAGTGATGAACTTCCAATTAGTTCCTGTAATTCCAATTAACTGCCAGTGTAACATAAAGGATCTGTTGGTCAGTGCATAGCAAGCTGAACAACAACAACAAAAAAAAGTAAAATGTGTGTGTCTGTGATGGTGTAAATTACAGGCTAGCATACAGTTAAAAAAATGTGGAAAATAACATTTCCAATGATTACTATACATTGGGTTTATCTCTAACAGTTTTTTTTTTCAGTCATTATGATTTTAGCAGTTCTTTAAAGGAAATCATCACCTGTTTATAAACTCTACACAAGTACACGTGACAACAGCATAATTTCTTGCGTACTGTCATAGATCATTGTTTCTATTTTCCCTGTATTTAGTGCCAAATTACATACTTATTTCCAGGAAGTGTCCAAGGATTTTAATTCTCCCATAAAATAAAGTATTAAGACTGAAAACACCAGTATGCTTTGGAAAATTGTTCAAAGTAACAATTAATAGCAATTAGGGTATAACGTTCAAAAGCAGTGGTATGGCCCTTTCATTTGTGGATTGATATCCATTGGGATACATCTACGTATATGTCAAGTTAAGAGAGCAAAGGAATGAGAAATTAAGGTGGAGATGTAGGGTAAGAGAGCAACAAGGAGGAAAAGAAAAACAGAGGGAGAAGTGAGGGAGGTAGGAAGGAAGAGTCCAGATTTTAAGAAATGAATGAAAAGGAACAGAAGAAGAGAGAAGCAGTGCTGTCAGGCTTCATACAGCAGAGGGAGTGAAGTCAGGTTAATTACATTAAGAATGAGTTGAGTTTGGGTGAGGAGGATGAGGGAGAGACACTGAGAGAGAGAGAGGGAGACAGAGAGAGAGAGAGGGAGCAGAGAAGTAATGGGTTTTGAAGGTTGAATGAGCGCAGTCAGGAGAGAGTATCAATCTGTGCCTCATCTCCTTCTGACCATAAAACACACGCCTATGGGGCCAACACACGTGCACACACACACTCGCATACACACACACACACACACACACACACACACACACACACACACACACACACACACACACACACACACACACACACACACACAGCCGTTAATATGGAAGCAGCAGGCCATATCTGGTTCTACTAGTGCTCAGTAACTCAGAGAGGAGAACATGCTGCCTTCCATTATTCAATCAAAACCACATTAAACCTCTCCATGTGCACATCCCTCTCCGTCTGTCTCTACATATATCTTCTCCTCATGATAACCCCCCGACCCTTCCTCCATCTCTTTAACCTTTTATAATGTTTTCACTCTTTATGGGGGAGGCTGTACATAGCTGTGGCACTACCGGCCAAGTCAGTGCCAAGTGTGTTACGTTCAAACGAGTCCCCGGCACCAGCCGCAACATTCATTCTAACTTTTAAAGTAATGGGCCCAGCGATAATCTCTGGCGCCATAAAACGCAGTGTGTCCTTTACTCACTCTGCAGGGAGAGAGCGATCGACATAGAGAGAGGAGGCGAGAGAGAGAGAGAGAGGACAGAGCGCGAAAAAGCAATCCAGTTTATTCAGCAATAAGTGCCTGTGACAGAGAAGATAAATGTGACATTAAAACTCTTTGTAGTGCTAGAGCTTTAAACAACCAGCTCTGTGCATGTGTGTGTGTGTGTGTTTGTGTGTGTACCTATGAGCATGTGAGCAAGGAGGGCTATGGCACATGACTCCCTTTATCATGTTCAGCGCAATGTTTCTGGTTTTTATGCAACTCTACACTGAATGCCACTCCTGTCAGGGGGCCTGTGTGTGTGTGTGTGTTCTGGTTTAGCAAAAAGATGTACACAGTGATGTGATGGGAGCTGATTTATTTCCAAGGAAGAGACAGGTCTGACCTTTAACTTCACTGGGAGGAGAGAAGGAGGGAGGGAAAAACATGGGGAGAGAAAAGGATGGAGGACATCGGAGGGTGGAGAGAGAGAGCTGACAGTGGGAGGAAGAAAGAGGCACTGATTTTTTGTCTGTCACTTGTGGTGTACAGTATATTGCTGTTCATGACGACTACCTAGTCCTCTGTCTTTTTATTCTATGCAAACTGTTATTGTTGCTGTCAAACTCCTCACTTCCTGTGAAAGACTTACCACACTCTCAGCCTGCAAAACAGCTTACATGAGCTTGGTATACACTATGTCACTATGATGATATATTAATGATAGAAAATAGCAAAACATACTGTACATTTATTTATTATATGAAATTGTCACAAATTACCCTTTTAAACTTAAACTTTATTATCATCCCGAAGGAGATTTGGTCACAGAAGTCACATAAATACACTGCTAATAATCAACAGCAACAATCAATAGTCAAGGACATAAAAGCAATTTAACATATATGGATAACGAATAAATACTAGTTTAAATAGTTTCTGGAGTGAATGAAGTCACAGTATACACAAAGTGTAGTCAAGTGTTCCTACACAGTGCAGCAGGATTTAGTCAGGTAACCACAGCGGATCTGGCATGCCTGATCACACTTTGACAATGCGCGCCACTCAAATCGGAGACTACAGATGGAACACATACCTGCCGCCTTCAGATGGCTGCAAATGGAGTTAATCAGCTGAAAGTGAAGGCCTTAATACATGCAAGCTGCTGTGGTAAGAGTCAGACATTAATCTCTGCAACCTGCCTCCCTGGCATCACAACTTTGATTGAAAAATACATAATCAAGGTGAAATGAACAATGCAAACATAAAATACCATATTGGCCCGAATATAAGATTTCTTTTCTGGAAATTGCATTTTAAAAAGTGCAAGATGTATTATATTCGAGGACTAGACAATTATCTAGAAAATATAATCATGTATTCTGGTGTAACACAGACTCCTACAGACAGTGTTGCGTTGTGGGTTGTTTGTAGCTTTAATGTTGCTAGGCTAGTCAGTTTCTTTATGCACATCTATAGTGTGTCTTTCAGGGTAAGGCAGCCCTAATAGTGTTTAGGAAGTGCAATTTAATTT
Organism: Macquaria australasica; assembly: GCA_005408345.1. NCBI lineage: Eukaryota > Metazoa > Chordata > Actinopteri > Centrarchiformes > Percichthyidae > Macquaria > Macquaria australasica. The sequence goes on from SEMN01000055.1 coordinate 1,147,537, forward strand.
ACAGGGGTTTCTGACAGCTTGTGTAATGTGTTCTGCCACTAATTGAAGTGGAAACGAATTGTAAGCTTTTCTGAAGAAAATCAGAAAATTAGCTACACGACTTACATTTCATCGGAAGTATTTCATGTTTCACTTTTGCAAAAGAAAAACCTTCAAGGATGAGGATGATCTTATCCTTGGACTTACAGTATCTCATTGGAAAAGTTTCCTAACAGGAGTAGTCTTAAAGTGTTTTGTATCTTTAGAAAGTCCTTTTTACAAAAACAGGTTGTTCAGGGAGGTCGTCATATAATCGCGGTCGTCTTATATTTGGGCCAATGCAGGGTTTGTGTAAAGTCTAAGTGAGTGTAACTCCTCCAATTAAAGTGCGTTAAAGGTCGTGCATGCATAGCGTGTTGTTGTCAGCAAAATACTGAACAGGCACAGGCAAAGAAAAACTGCACGTCAGGGAAAATGCTACTTCGTCTGCACGAAAACAGAGCCCGAGAATTCACTGCTCGCTGATCTGACGGGCTCAGTATAGGTGAAATAAAAGAGACTAATTACGTGGATGATGATGTAGATGTGGATGTGGATGAGTTTCCGTTTGTCGGCTATGTGTGTGAGCGAGAGCGAGCGAACGAGTGAGTGTGTGTGAGGAACAAAGTGAGTGTCTGTGTGTATAAAGGCTTTAGGCTAATCCTGTTGTATTCAACTGGATCAAAGTTGGTTTTTAAGCTCTATTTGTAAAAAGTGTGATCCAGCTAATGGACTAATGTCTCCACACACACTCTGCAACTGGAAACACACACACACACGCACACCTAGACCTAACAAGTCTCTAAATGTATGTTTACATCTTAACACACTGTATTTATGTGTGTTTTTGTTTGTGTGTGTGTATTCCCATATGACCAAGAATCACAAACAGGAATCATCCAGCCTATGGTTGGAGTGGAGTGGTCGTGTACTGACATGCTCCATTGTACACACCGCCAATAATCTCTCTCTCTACACACGCACACACACACCCAACAAACACCCACGTATGCACGTATACACACGTATAGCACGAGGCTGTCAAGTAGGGCCATAGTGCTCTGTTCAGTTTCCTCAAGCATGTGACAGCTCCTAGACAGGCGGAGAGAGATAAGGACGGATAGGAGAAGGGAGAAGGTGGAGAGCTGGCAGATGGAAGAGAGGAAGGCTGCCTGAGAGCAGAATGAAAGAGAAAAGCAATGGAAGAGGCAGAGAGGAGGTTAATGAAACAGGAGAGGAGGAGGAAGGGTTAGAGGATGGCAGCAGTGCAGAGATGCATATGTTGTGTTGGCTCTGTACTCCAGCACAATGGATACTGGGAATGAAACAATGACTATGAGGTTAAAGTGCTGACTTTCAGCTTTAAGGGTGGGAGTGTTCACATCCATATTGGGTGTATAGTGTAGGATTTGTTTCCTCTTTTATACACAATCCTCAAATTATAGGTCAATGCAGCAGGATAATAATCTTTACTTTAAGGAGTTTTTAATGGAGCCGATCTAGACCTCTATATAAGCTGAGCATTGTGTTTCATTGGCTGAAGGCATGTTGAAACAAGTAAGAAGTGATGATAGCCACAGTATAGGCCTGGCAGAGCATCACTACGGAAGATACCCAGCCAGTTATAATGACTCCATTGGAATTTGTTGATTTGTATAATAACATTTGTTCCATGAAATTCAGGGGATTGTGTATACATACAAAGAAATGTGAGACAGAGGAGAGAAATCCACTCGATATTTGTCGAGGTGTGTCTACAATATGTATGTGGGGTGTGTGTGCTCATTCTAAAGACATTCACACTTTTACTCTTTGCATCCCCTTTTTCTCAGGTAGGTTTTGAGTTTAGAGATGAGATCCGAATTAAGACTATAGTTTAGAATAGGGTTAATGTTAATAGGTTTCATGTTAGTGCAATTTTAAGGATAAATCTTTATGGGTTATAAAGACTGCACTTGAAATCTTGACCTCGTGAGGAGAAAGGTCAGGCACGCTGTGAGAGGTTTTGGGGTCAGGGCCGAGGGCTGATGGGTCTTCACAAGTATGATAAGATAAACAGAAGGTGTGTGCGCCTGTAAACATCAGGATGACAGAAGAGTGAATCAGTGTTTGGAAAATCATGTCTGGCCACACATTCCCCACTAAGCACATTGCAGCGCACTCGTCAGACTCATCCAAGTCCTCCGGTCAACGCAACCTTAGTCAAGGGGAGCTTTTATGGTCAATTAGCTTCCCGGGGGCTGAAATATCCTGCACTGCACTGGGCTGCATAAATCTCTGTGTTGACACCAATGTAATAGCACTCTATAGAGGAAGTTGAGAAAAGTTGAGAATTTTGGCCAACTTCATGGTGTCTGAAAGGATTCAGCGCTTCACACCAACAGCGTGTTTTCTTTGGCCAAAACTGGAGCAGAAAAGTTTACCTTATTGCATTTTGTAGCTGGTTTATTTAGGTTCCCTCTGCCAAGCTACAAGCGAACCAGACCTTTTAAACAGAAGTCACAGGGACTCACAAGTAGCTAGTTTTTTGGAAAACTTGCCATCACACCCTGAGAGAGCACGGAAGGGCCACGGGGATTTGAATTTTGTCCTTATTTTATAGATAAGCATGATGATAGCAAGCAAGAGTACATGAAGAAATAGATTAAATTAAATAGTTAGTGGAGATGCACATAAACTTTCTACAGACCACGAGAGGTGTGCCTTTCACTTGAGTGCATTTAGACATTCATTTCATTTGTACAGCGAGTGAATCTCTTAATGTCTATAAATAATTAACAACCCCTTAAAGAGGCATCTTAGGCCAGTGGGCATATGGAAGTTAATGTTATTTGCTGCTTCATTTTCAGTGGTTGATTATGCTTTTTAAATGAATCTTTAATAATTTTCTTTTGTGTTTATTAAATCATTTAATTGAGGTATTAGCAAGTTGTTGTGCTGTGTATCTACTGGCAGTATCTCTGGCTGTGACAGGGAATGACATCAAGCAGCAGTGTAATGGTTATGGGAAGCTCCTGACTTCTGTTCTGAGTTCATTAGTGAACCAACCGCTACATACACCAGAGACATGAACATTTAGTCTAAATGAAAGAATATGGCCGGTGTTGTTTTATTGTTATGATTGCTTTCAATGCATCCCATAAAAAGACCAAAACCAACAATAACTTTATCCTACTTACAAGTACGGACTGTGTAGTCATAGCTTGCTATATCCTGATATATTCACTGTCACTAATTGACATGTCTTTCTGTTGCTACATGAGAAGATACTATAGTAACACTAAAACCCTGGGCCCAAAACACATGTCTTTCTGTGGAAAGTTAGTGTTGTATGATGGTCAAAATGCTGTTTCAGTATCTTTTCCACCATAGGAAAACACAATTTTGTCAGAAAAAACATTGAGCATTTCTATCTTTGATCATGAAACAGAAAAACATAAACATACTGAGTGCCGACAGTGAATGTCGGCTATCTGCAGCTTTGGTACAAGATTATATTTGGTATACGCTTTCATTATGTTTGAACCAAATACAAAAAAAATGTCTTTGGAAAGAAGCTGCTCTTGTCGTCTGAAAACAGCAATATGCAGTTAGAGCTCTGTGCTATGCTGTGAAAAGACTCCTGCAGTTGGTGCCTGTCCACCCACACCAGTTTGGAGTATTATGGTATGGCTCATTCACACAGATAGAGAGGCTACTGAACATACTGTATCTGTTTCTATGGAAACCGCAACTTGAGACGCAGTCGGCTACGAAATCAATGACATTTACCTGTCTGTTAGTCAACCTTTCTTTGTAGATAAAACAGCATGAATGTATCTATGTATGTATGTATGTATGTGCATGGTCACCAACACATGAAGTAACACACACACACACACACATGCACTTTGCACACTGTCAGTGTATTTTACTGAGCGCTAGACAGATTTGGTGCAGCAGTGCAGTCTGGTGTTGCCTTATCTCAGAGGCAGAGCAGTCAACAATATTTTAGCAACCTGCTTCACATTACAGACATTATTTTGTGTGGATTGGTAACGAGGCAACATTGCCTTAACATTGAAAGCAATGGGGCACTCTCGAGGATTATATAGTAGAACAAAACAAGCGTGGTGAAAACAAAAAGGTATTTATTTCAGTTGGTCACCAGGTCATTTCCTACTGACAGCTGAACTGAGAAGGAAAGTCATTTCTTTTGCTTTTGATTTAGGGGAAAATTGCTTTGCTTTTGAAATAAATTTGCATGTATTATTGTTATGCAAATAGCTTTGTATGTGGTTGCATAACACAGGAGTGAATAGAGAGTACTTTTAAACAATGCCAAAGGAAACACTCATCTGGGGAATTAAAGGCTGCAGTATAAATTAGAGTCAGGTGTATATTGGGAAGATTAAGGTCCACTTGGGTCTTTTTAGGTCAAAAAGTTACATTTACAAATAAGAATATTTATGAGTGTGGAGTAGCAAGTTTAAGTGCAGTGAAGCTGTACAGAAGCTTTTAAGTAAATTGTGCAATTAAATCAAACACCTCTCTTATCCATTTCCCAATTAAAACTATACACATACTGAGAGTCAGCCATGGACTGTATGGTGTGTAACATCCATTTTGAACCTGAAGATAAGGTAGCTGTCAAGACATTAACATGTTGGAAAATACAGGCTGATATTGGTTTAGCTCAGCACACACAACTAGTGCAACAAAATAACATTTGGTGGAGTACAGCAGTCTGTGTCAGTGTTTCCATTTGTTGTAGTGTAGAACGCCCTATTTGTTTTTATGTGAGATATTGTATGCGCAAGCACTTGTTGTCAAGGATTGATTTGGAAACGTGGTTAAATGGTCCCCATTTCCCTGAGCGAGAGGAAGGAAGACTGTGGGTATAAGTAATGAATGTATGTCACTTTCTATTTGCCATAGTACAGCGTCACTGCACTCCTCTCCCGCAGGAGGAAACACTTCCTACCTCGTTTAGCTCTGATGAAGAACGCGGGAAAGCGGGAGCGTAGGGTGAGGTGATGGAAAAATGGCATAAAGTAGAGAAGTAATAGAAGATGAGAGGAGTAGAAAAGGAAAGGAAGGAGGTATAAAGGGTTGAGAGAAGGCCAGAGAAACAAATCTATTCTGACATCCTACGTGTGTTTGTGTTATTGTGTGTATTTATTCTCATTGCACTTTATAATCCTTTTATTTTTTTGTGTGTGCAAACAGTTTAGGTTTTAACAATCACCACTGCTATTTTTGACCTTTTTTTTTTGACAATCAATTGCTGTTGTGTGTGTGTGTGCAGTGTAGTAGAGAACTGCTCTGTTGCAGGAGGTGATAGCCTGTACCTTGTAGCTGTTTGGGTAATATTTGATTATGGCTGCTGTGTGTGTGTGTGTGTGTGTGTGTGTGTGTGTCTGTGTCTCTACCAGTTGGGCCAAAATGATCTGTTGTTTTACTAGGCTGTAGAAAAATCGTGTTTACACTGCTAATCCTTCAGCTGTGGGGCTATTAAACACACACACACACACACACACACACACACACACACACACACACACACACACTGGTTTTCCAGCTGAACATTGTTAACATCTTATTGAATCTCGTTCTCTTCAAATGCAGCTATTTATTTCTGCCAGTTATTAAATTTGAACGTAAAGGCCCTCTGTTGTATAGGCTAAAGTATAATAAGAACGTGTTATATATGAAAATACACTCAGTGGCCACTTTATATATTATATTATACAGCAGCTCTGCCATAAATTGTACCTTTACAAAGTTTATAATGTTCAGTTTGTGGTGACATTGTTGGAAAATTCAGTTGTATTTTTATTATTATTGAGGTCATAGTTAAAGGTGGTGCTGTACTGGACTACATGATATTGAGAGGTGTTTCTATTTTTTTGCCCTTTTCATTTACATACATGAGGGGGGTCAGGATATAAGAAACACGTTTCACTATAATGCAGTCCAGTGCAACACCAACTATGACCTCAGTGCTAAAACGTATAATTAAATTAAATAGTTGTATTGGACTGTGTAACACTGTACAGGTGTACCTAATAAAGTGGACACTAGGTTTAGGTTTGCTGTTTGGGGTGTATGGCCTTTCTAATACACACATATGATAGTGTGAAGAGGTGGAAAAAAACATTTACAACAAAATTTATGTGATGCTTGAGAAGGTTACTGCAGACACTACTTACCTGCTCAACAATAACACGTTTCTGCTCTGGTGATGAAAGCAAAAGTAGATCTTTATTAAATGACCCTAATTAACTAAACCACATTGGAACAAAAATCAATAAGATCCCTTAATAAACTATCAACTACAGGTGGTTGACAGAACAGCTAATTCTGTAAATATCAGGATTCACATACACATTAACATACACAGCCATATTATTCTTTATCTGAGTTGCTGACTATAAACAGCAGTGTATATGCTGTTTCCATAGGAAAGGATGTACATGTATTTTCATTTGGAAAAGGAAATAAAAGAAGAGGGTTTAAGCTCTGATACTGAAATGTCTTTTCCTCCTTTCTGTTTATTCTTGCGGTCCATGTAAGCTCTGTTTCCATGGTAATTTTCAGTAGGCTTATAGTCTGTTTGTTAATGTACAATATATTGGGATGTTGTTGTTGTTGATGATATAAGGATTCTGAATATGAACTCAGCATGAAACAGTGCACGAGGTAACTGACTGAATAACACATGAACACCTTCTCTAAATGTCGTCTGTGTATTTATGCTAGTTAATATTAACCCCTGTACTTCCTGTGAGAACCCCGCCTCCCCCTCCCCCGACAGCATGGAGCAGTTGCTATGGCAATCTGTGGTACCTGCCCCAGGTGTGTCCCTCGTTGTCAGCTGTTGCCACGGTTACAGTAAATACACTTTTACTACTGTTTACTGATCACTGTGGGCCAGTGAGCCTTGAGGGATAGTGAGGTATAAAATCATTTATTTTCCCTGACCCTGGAAAATGTTGAGTCACTGCTCAGAGTGAAATCTCTAAAGCTGAGATGGTAGGGGTCAGACTTATACATTTGTTTTTTTAGATCAGTGGCATGGCTCCACCTTTCTTCTTTCCTGGTAGATTTTGTATGATCTGATTTCAAATAGTATGTGTAGTGTGGTGCAGTATACTGATGCAGACGTGGTGTCGTGGGGGGCCAGAACATGAACTTAAACCTTTCTGGAGCCTTTTGCTGTTTAGTGAACTACATTACAATTTATCCCAGAGCTACAACAGCAACTCTAATTCACTGCCCCTGTAATCAACCATCCAGATTAGGCTTCTACAGAGGCTATTAAAGCAATAAGTGGTGATTATGTCAGATATTGTGTTTTGGTAGTTTGCACAAATGAAGCCTGGATTAAATGGGAATAAAATCTATCCCAATGCTGCAGTGCCCCTAAGGTGCTAAAATTAAAATTTCAATTTGGGGCACAGGGTTTATATTTTGCTTTGGCAAGGATTGACTATAAAGGAAGGAAGATGTGGTGTATACAATAATAGTAGGAACACCTTCCATCATAATGCAGCCTTATACGATATACGTTTGTGGCTTCAACAGAAATTGAACATTATAAGCTCTACAAAGATCCACTGAAGTGAACTGCATGAATGTAAAATGTAAGGTTATCTTGTTCACCCCTTTATATAACAGGATGTTTCAACTGTGTTGATGTTGTTTTGTCTGGTGAAACATGTTTTGGAGCAGCGACAGATTAAGATATTCTTTCCCTTCTTTGTTTACATTTACTGTCATTGTCATGCTGTGAGGAGAGTTTGGATGTGTGTCCTTTCTTTGGATCAGATCCCACCAAAGGCCAGTCTCCTATGTCTCCCGCTGTCTCAGCTAATAATAAAACACAGTGAAATATCCTGCCCACTCTCCTGTGGCTGTGCTGGAAAAAGGTTGAGGACCTCTGGCCGAGTGCATAGTCAGCCATGCATGGCTCTGCTTCTCCGTCCTTGTTAAACATGTCTGAATGTTAGAGGGTACCCAGAGAGGTTAAAGACAAGTTCACTCTCAACAATAAATAAAATATATCACAATACTCCAACTAATGTCAACTATTTTTTCTTTTCCATTTTGAACTACTTCGTCTCCAAAGTCCATGGAATACATGAATATATTAAATATGTACACTTATAGGGTGCTACTTTGTAAATCTGAATATTCAAAACAGTTTTATTACTCTCTTGCTTCACTCCCCATACCAGCAACACTTCCTCCTATGAAACGTAGAAACCTTAATAATCTACTGGTCAGCTCTATCAAGTGGAAAAGTCTGCATTTTCTTGCAATGACAGTGACTCACACACATACACACCTCTGTCCATGTGGAGCAGTGCAGCTCTCATTTGCAGTGCAGCTCTTTCTTTTGACAAAAAGATGATTAGGTTTGCATTTGAGCCGGACAAATAAATGGTGAGAAACAACAGATACATCATATAACTGGCTATAATGTTTTTGAGCAACCTGCCTTTAATTCCTTTGATTTTACTGTTTCTGCTGAATTGGTGACTTAAATATTATATTCAATGTTCCAGCCTTGCACTTCCTCAATGCAATAACAACATACTGTTTGAGGCATAATATTTTTGTCATATGTTGATTCATTAAAAATGTAACTTTCTACAAAGTTTGGCCCATTTTTCCCCCTGGGGCATCAAATGTTGTGGAATGTAGACATTATTGATGTTTTTTATTGGAGTAAGAATTCATGCCGATACTAGTGCAAACTGTGCTAGTGCCAAACATATTTTAAACATTTCAAAATATTCTGCTTGGAATAATGATTTGTTTCTTAAAATTACATGTACTCCTTCTCCTTCATTGGAAAATGAATTTTGTTTAATTTCAGGTTCGACTGCTGGACACAAGAAGCCTCATACTTCACTGTAAAGTCCATTCTCTGTGTGTGTGTGCGCATGAGGCTTCGAGTTTCCTCAACACACTTTTGTAAGTTTCATATTGGCTTCCAAACCAGTTGTGATGTCACAAAATCAGCTTGTACTCGGATTTAAGGGGAGCACAGAGAAACTTTTCCCGTTCAGCTGATGGATGTGATAGCAGCCCTCGTGTCGAACTCTGCACATACACTGACAACAACATTTGTTTTGTACAGTAAATAAATGAAGGCGCAGTAATCATACAGCGCTACATCTTGCACTTCAGCCTGTAGACCCATGCTCTCAGAGGACAGGTCATTGTAGATCAGAATCAGTGGAGCCTAGGGGGAAACCGAAACACACTCGTTCTTTAATTGCATTAATTACACATAATAAATAACAATTACAGGACAAGCTGTGTCCTCCAGTTTCCTCCACCACTCCCTGTGGACTGTGATCAACGTTTTTCTGTAATTTAACACCCCCTGGATTGGGGGAGAAAAACCTTGGACTGCAGATAAAGAAGAAAGTCTGTGTGTGTGCGCGCTGGAGGACGTGCTACAAGGAAATGTGGTTCCTATGGTAACGTGACCTGAAAATATGGAAACAAATTCAATTACTCCTTCTCTTGATTTTTGCCCTTCGCTGTCTCTGATCTCCATTTTGTGTCTCTCTGTCTCTTCGCCGCAGTCCGTCGCTCTTCCTCCGGCTCTCTGTCTGGCACTCGGTAACAGAGGTGATTTGGAGGAAGGAAGTTGTTGCGTCTAAGTGCCGCAGATTTCGGCTTTAAAGGAAAGAAAGCAGGGAAACAACACATTCACCAATCTGTCAGATGTCAGATTTTGGCGGTCTGTGTGTGTGTGTAGGTGTGTGTGTTTGTTTGTTTATGTTTGTGCATGGTTGGCTGTGCTGGGGATGAGTGCAGTGAAGAGGAGTTATTTTACAGCTCTGAGGCAATAAGCAGAAAATTTTGTAGAGCGCGCCAAACCGTGGTCAGTGTGTGTGTGTGAGCACTGAAAATGTTGGAAGCCTTAAAACACAGTATTTGGTTGCACACTTCTTTATTCTTTCCTTCTTTCCTCTAGTCTCTCAGTCCCATTCTTTCTATTAATCCACCTTTTATTCTCCATCTCTCTGTCTTTCTTCGCCTTTGGGTCCTCCAGCTCCACTGCAGGAGCGATCCCCTCTGTTCCCAAATGAAAAATGAGGCATCTGACAGAAAAGTTTTATGGAGGGGAGACAAATGTCATCTGTTAGTGGCCCCGAGTTTTTCTTCTGCAGGAATAATCCTTTCAGTGTGCTTGTGATAAAAGGGACTTCATTAGGCCTGACGAGTTGGCTAATGGCTATGAAGCGACTGCCAGAACTCTTTTATTTTCTTGCACTTTTTAATAGCTTCTAGTTATTTTGTATTTACTCTCTTTAACTAAATTTGTGTTGCTAATCGATTTCAGCCAAATGTTTGCTTGCAGTTGGATTTGTGTTTCTACGCCATCAGCTTATTGAAAATCAATAAATTTGTTTATGTTTGTGCAGTATTCAGCGGAGGGTGCTTATTTCAGGGATGATTTCAGGGTTTTTAAATGCATGAGTCAGTTAGTTAACTTGCAGCTGTTGCAGAAGTCCTACCTTATACCGCACACATGGTGACTTGCTTGATGAGCGGCATTAAAACCAGTGCTTGAACTGGAATAAAGAACATGTTAGTCCTCGAAACCAGCAGCCTGCATAGCACGCCCAGTCAGCAATAGGGGGCACACATTGCATACAAGAATTGATTCTTAAATTATTAGTATTAATTCAATTACTAATTCATAATACAAAATGCTAATAGTTCATGTGCGCAAATGAACAGGCCATTTAGCAAGATATATTCTTCTATGCAGCTTTTTGACTGAAGTCGACCACATACTGTACCTCACACAGCTGCATTTTTGCTGCCTTTCATGACTTTTGTGTGAAAAATAAAAGGGAAATAGTGTGTGAGAGGAAAATGGCTGGGGTTCCCAAATCAAAGCAGCAGGCTAGAGAAAGTATTTCTGAGCTTGAGCAACACACTGGACTTCATGCTCTTTTTTAAAAAAAAGTCATTTTACATAAAAGCATTGTCTAGATGCCAAACACGTAGCTAATACTGATTTGGTTTTGCTGTACAGTGTTCCACAGTGATTATCTTCGGCGCTAGTGCAGCATAGAAGTGAGATAAAAACCTGAAGGGGGGCTTATATAACAGTTACCCGTGAAGGTATTGTGCCCGGCCATTAGAGGCTGTAGCCTGCTAGTGAATCAGGTGAGCTCATAGAGAAAGCTGCCAAGATTCACCGCTCACACATGGCTACACACTCACACGCATGGCCACACACACTTACACACACAGGTTCATATGGATATAGGCACAAGATGTACACATATACAGGTGTACACACAGATGCAACACAGGATTCTTGAAGGCATACACATTTTCACGCAGATAGTCAGTACTAATTTGGATGTTGTGTAGAGGTGTGTGTTTTGCGTGGCTTGGACAACTGGTATTTTTGTTTTGAATTTACTTATGGGTCCATATGTTGTGTATTTGTGCATGTGAGAGAATTATAAGTATAGATGTTAAAATGTTTGCCTTTATATGCATGTTCATTTACATATACATGTGTAAGCATATGTTTTATATGCGGGTGTGTGTGTGTGTGTGTGTGTGTGTGCGCAGCTCATGCCTTGGTTTGTGTCCAGATGTCCATATGCTGCCAGGCAGGGCAGGGCATATGGCCATCTGGTGGAAGACAGAAATACAACCAATAGACTTTGACCTTTTGGTTTGGTTTCTGTAATGCTTGCATGTATAATGCTCATCTGATGCCTAGCGCCACATCATTGCAGCAAGTGAAGCCTTGACAGATGTTTATTTGTTTCTTGATGAAAAAAACTGAAGAAATTCTTATTTTTCTCCTTTCGAGGTGTGTGATATTGCAAAGGATTACATGTGAATATTATGTTTTCACTTCTAAAATATCCTGTTTTACACATTTTTTCATTCATTCACCATGTGATGTTTCTCTTCTCTGTCTTTAGATCACATATTCATCATTTCATTCAGACTCTTCTGACATTATCCCTCAATCGGTATTAAAAGAATTCATTATAGTTTTCAGAAATACATTTTAAATTCTCCTTTCTTTCTAATGTTCACCATGCAGAAACTCCTTTTGCCACCCCACTGCTCGAATGTGTGGTCATACATGGCTGGTTTAAAATAGATGTCAAATACTAATATTTTTACTCATCTGAAACCTAATTCCAGTTGTAAAGACAGTAACTACACTCTTCTATTCTATACGTCTTTCTATTTTGCTGCCACAGTATGGTGTGGTTTACATAAGCTTTAAATGTTTTTTCAATGGGCAGCATTAAGTTATGTCTTTGAGAAAGCTATACCCTCACTGTCACTGGCTAGCTGTCGAGTTTAATATCTAATCCTGAGTAACATCTGCAGGTACAGTAGAGCTCTTTGTCCGTTCCTCTCCTTCCCTCCCAGCCACTGGCTTTGTCTCTGCTACATATTTGCCCGTGCAACCTGGCAAACAGTGAAGCAGTCAGCAGGACTGATCTATAAAACACACTAAAGCAGTAAAAAGAGATACTGTGGGGTCAGCACTATGATCCTCTGAGGAGCCATGAACCTCCCAAACAAACTCAACCAGAGCACTGAAACAACTGCCGCACATTAACCGGACAATTGCGGGAGCTCGTTTTCAATACATTAAGATCTAACCAGCCTTTGTGTAATCTGTTATGGGAAAGCTTTAGACCAAACAATGTTGATGTGGTTGTGATAAATGAACAGTTTAATAGGATTAATGGAAGAATGCATTTGGAGAGAGACTTACAATGTTTTCACGTGTGTATGTATATGATGAGATAGCTCATATGTAATGGATTGTACTTGGATTATATGGCATGTATTGTTGATATATGTATTTCGCATGCAGAGGCGGGGAGAGGAGAGAAAAAGGAGAAAAGAGAAGGGAAATGAGAGGGAGGTGATCCCCCCCCCCCCACCTCCCTCTCCCTTGACAATATGGAGCGTGAGACTTGTTTAGGGAGAGGAGGAGGAGGAGAGAGAGGATGGGAGGGTGGAGTGGAGGAAAGGCTGTGAAAAGAGGAGAAAATACAGAGGAAACAATCAGAGAAAAATGTAAACACCATGGGCCAAAATGCTGACAAAAGAAACAAAACACTCCACCTTCCTGTCCTTAACTCTCCTCTCTCTCTTTCTCTCTGAGGACAGTTCTCTGGAATCCTCGGACTGCGGTCGGTTACTAAGCAACCAGAATCCTGTCGAAACTGTGTCAGAGAGACGGAGAGAGAATACCATGCATAATAAAAGTCGCCCTCCTAATCGCTATTATCAGTCAGGATGTTTATGTCTGACAGTCTTCCACGGTACGCACATTGTCACCATTAAGATACATCAAAAACATCATTTACACAGGCCTACAAGAATCCATTTACACACAGTGTTTGTGCAACAGAATCCTCACGTTACAGGATGAGGCTGCCGTTACATGCTATAGCTTTCTTATTGTCAATAGTTAGTCTGTCTGACTTCCCTATCCTGTCTGTGGCAATTATTTATTACTAATGATGTAAATGTTTAAAATTGGGTCACAAATATGTAGCTTCATTTTAAAAAAAAAAAGGTTCAAGAGGCACTCCACCGATTTTACACGTGAAGATCAGGTGACCGGTCACAAAGAGTACCACTCAGCCTAGAATATCATCTGTGGCTCTGAGAATAACTCATGTCATAGTGATGTCTCAGCTTGGGAGCTTGAGCCTATACATTTATAACAGAGGGCCTGCGTTACAAAGTGGTGTCGTGAAGGTTCAAAGATGTGGGTGTTTACCAGGCAGGGAGGGTATAAATAAAGATGCCATTGAGTTGCATTGTGGGAAGCCCATAATAGACTAAAAGTCAAGACATGTCAGCCTCTGCTACTTCAAGTTTGACAGTTCAGTCTTTTGAATCTGTCCTTATTAAGTCCCCTAAGTACAATAGTAAATTCCTGGAGTAACTCTTTCCTCTTTCCTAAAACACCTGGGCGCTGTACTTTTTTGAAAACGTTACTGGTTATCTGGAGTAAATTGTGCTTTTGTTGGGGACTATTTTCAGCTGCGATGGTTATATGCATTGGTGAATGTCGTTCTGACACAAAAGAAACTACAGTGCCCATGTTTATTGTAATGAATTGAGCTCTGTGGCACAGAGGAATAAGTCAGGCCTTGGCTACGCAGACATTACTTGTTAGCAGGGTCAAATTATTGTTAGTTTTAGTCTTTTGTTTACAATAAGAAAAATATAGAATATCACCAGCGTTATGATTAAAGAGGTGATATCAACTTGCCAATGTTTGTGTGTGAGTGTCTGTTTGGTACTGTGCTAATACATGTAGAGGAGCCAATACCTCAAGGTCGAGCTGAACGGTTGAACCATTTCAGGCATGTTAGGTAGCCCCCGGTGTGTGTGTTAGTGTGTGTGTGTGTGTGTGTGCCTGCGAGTCAAGGTTTAAGGCCAGGCCCCACCAGACGCAGATGCTCTATTTAGGGCTCTCTGTATCTCTCCCTCTCTCTTTTTCTCCTCCCTTTTTTCCTCTTTGACACGCCGTGACACACACACACACACACACACACACACACACACACACGCACACACACACACACCTGCCCACACACTATACATACACATGATGGGACAGATGCCACAGGAAAGAGAAGCTCACCTTGGGATGCCTTTTGTTCAGGTGTGCTGTATGTCAGGAGCACAAACACTTGTCTAAACTGTTTTTGTTTTGTGCACTGGACTGATAAAGACTATCTGATCTTTCTCATTGCGCACACAGATTTTTCTCACAGATTGGAAATAGACCTTCCTCAGAGAGAAATAGAATAGAATTATAATACAATCGATGCTGATGTAGTTGATGTAAAGTTGCTCAGAAAACATTTCACCGTGGAAAAAAAAAGTGCCATCAGCATAGGAGATTACAAAGGCGGTGGAAGTAAGTGGGAGATGAAAGAGCATGCAGCAGAGAGACGGAGGGAATCCTGGTGTAACTGCGTCACTGCTGCCTCAGCCTCCTCTCAGGGGTGTCGGGGGAGGAGGGATGGAGGGATGCAGGGAGGGAGAGATGAAAGAGGGAACGAAGGAGATGAGGGAGGGAGAGAGGAGCGAGTTCAGGGACAGGCTGATTTATGAGTTTCTGTTTCTGAGTCGTGCCGTCTTCAGGGACTTCGCTGAGATGAGCGGATCTGGAGTTCACACACACACACACACACACACTCACTCACGCAGTAGACACACGACACACATGCGACTCTGCAACTAGTCATTCTGTTGGCAAAATCCTTAAAGTAGTGATCACAGCAGGGGAGAGTTTTTTTTTATGTTTGAGGTAATGGTAGAGAGAGTGTGTGTGTGTGTGCGCGCGCGTGTGTGTGTGTGTATGCGTCTGTTTGTGGCAGATGGTGAAATAAATGAACAATCATCCCAATCAAACACGGCTTGGAATCTGGATTGGCAGCACTCCACATCGACTGAGTGAGACGGATCACGAGGAGGCGAAGAGGAGGAGAAACAGAGATGGAGAGAACGGGGGAGTTAGGAGAGAGATGAGAGAAAAGGGAGGAAAACACAGACGTGACGGGGAAGAGGAGCAGATTTTTGGTTGGAGCAGAGACTCACAACAAAGTTTTGAAATGAGCGATGGAGGGTAAAAAGGAAGAAAGGACAGCAGAGGGGGAGCAGAGCTCATTAACGGTGAATGGAGTGATGAAAGAAGGAGGACAAACAGCCTCGGATGGTCTGTAGGGCGACGCCAGCAGTTGGAGAAGCTCTGAACCCAGCAGTGCTCTTCATAGCTGCTGCTTGGTTGAAGCAGAAATGAGTTCCTCTGAGATTTGCTCACCAACAGATCAGTGGAAGGAGCTTAAATAGTGTCTACAAGTCACACATGACACTACTGCAGACAAAACACATTTGAATTATTTTCAAATAGGGATGTTTTATACATGAAATTAAGATTCTTCTGAAGTAAAATATATTGGACAAATTAAACCAAAATATTTAAGAGCATCAAATGTAGCAACATATCTACAAAATAATGTAAGACTGGGAGAATGATAATAAATCTTTAATGTAATCATCTGATATATCATCATGTGACTGTGTGATCCACTTTATGTATGTTTGAATTGTGTCTACCTAACATTGTCATTTTATTTCTCAATAGTGTCCTTTTTTTTACCATCATTGTTTCTGTACACTTGACATCTATTGCATGTCTGTCAGTCCTGGAAAAGGGATCCCTCCACTGTTGCTCTTCCTGAGGTTTCTTCCTTTTTCCCCTGTTTTTTTTTTTGTTTTTGATTTTTGTTGGGGGGGGGGTTAGTCTTGCTGTACACATTGTAAAGCCCTTTGAAGCAAAATTCTGATTTTGTGGGCTATACTGTCATTTATCCAGGAGGTTCGGGTTATGATACCATCTTCAAACCCAATACAGTAGAACATAATTTTGTCACAACCTTGTCACCTAAAAATTATGTTCATATACTAATGAGTTTTAGCAATTGTGTTTTGCTGGACAAGTAGTGCCAACATGTTTTTGATCAACTTATTGAGGAAACATATATATGGAACACATCTACACACTATTCACTGTTCACAAAACGCTAATACTGAACTTATCTGCAAAGAAAATTCCCTACATAATCCACTCCTAGCTACTAAAGCAGGATTAATGTTTTTATGGTTATGACAGCTAAAAGCACTTGGTTAAGGTTAGGGAAAGATTGTGGATTGTGATCGTGGATGAATATTGACCTGGTCATTGCTGATTTGTAGTAGGAGACAGGACGTGTTGATTTTTTTTTTTAATTCAACAAAACCCACAATCTTTCCCTAACCCCTTCACCAAGTGTTTAAATAACCTAAAACTAACAACCAGGGCATGGACCCCTGTTGTTAAAGTCCTGTGCTTTGTACACCCAACCATACACCAGCCTTTGACAAGGTACATTACACTGTCAGGCAGGTTTTATAATACTAGCTGGTACAAAGTAATAATATTCAAAGCAGATAAGGAAAGGACAAAGGACACTGCAACTTAAATTGGTATACTCATCAGAACAGGCAACACAAATACATACACACATGCACTTGTTTTTATACTGACTGTACACACACACACACACACACACACACTGCTGCCCTGCTGATCGACCTGAGTAGAGAGTGTGATTAGGTTATTACATCTGATGGGATTGAGTTTGCTCTCCTCTAATGAAAGAGGGTTAGGGTTAGAGCATGAAAAACGAGGGGGGGGGGGGTCAGACAAATGGATTGCAAAAGAGGATGGAAGAAAACGTACATGGAGGGGGAGGCTAAGATATAAAGAGGGGAGGTGAAAGGCTAAGAGGAGCGATAGTGGGTGGATAATGTAGAGAAACGAAGGTGGCAGCGGTGGAAAAAGAGAGAGAGAGACGGGGTGAAGGTGAGAGTCAAGGAACTGAGGAGGGAGGGAGGGAGGGAGGGATGAAAAGGGTGTTGAGGGGAATAGAGGGAGGAGAAAAGGGAGAGGTAACCTTGTTTTCAGCAGGGTAGAGGTTAATAATCCTGCACTACTTCAAGATTAAAATTCTTGAAAATGAAATAAACTATATGCATTAAAGTAATTAGAAGTGATCTCTGTAAACAGATGTCTGCATAGACATAAACAGGCAAGGGACAAAGTTGATGGAAGTCTGGCGCAGTTGCGTTGATGAGTCATTGTTTAGCACGTGTGGGACTTATGAGAATGTGTGCAAGTAAACTGCCTGTGTGGAGAGCAAACAAGGGAAGGATTTGTGAAATATCTTATATCTTATATGTATTCTGGCAGAAAGTGTAGATGCTTGTATTGGGAGAACAGCTTTTATACAAGCTTATGTCACCAGACTCGGTCACACACATCTTGTGATAAACTCAATGGAACAGCCGATTACATCCAAATACGTTACCCATTTCTACTATCTCACATACAGATAATTCTACAGAAAGATGTCAATGCAGTTTCTTCTCCTCTGTCTCCTCCTCTCTCGCTTTCTCCTCCGCTCCAATTTATCAACAGTTACTCTGAGAGCTCCATTAACCCCCAAACCACTTTAAGAACGCACTTCGGTGTTGCAGACAAGTCTGTTTCTTTCTCCATCTCTCTATCTTTGTGTGTAGGGATGCATAGATTTGCTTCCCCCAAGCCATCTGTCTCCATGGCAGAGTTAAGTGCTGTGTGACTGGTCACAGATCTGAACTTCTCACACTTACACTAATTACCTCTCCTTTAGCTCCGAACAGGCAGGTTGGAAATCCATCCACTTGGCTGAGAAATTTCACCTGACGTAAGAGAGCGACAGCCAATAAGGTTCTGTAAGTTGTGACCAATGACTGCACGGGGCATTTTTTAAAGCCAGAATCCCCCGGAGAATATGCTGGTTGTACTGGCTGCCTGGCTTACTGTAGCGCAAAAGAATGAAGTGACGGAGTGATGCAATAGTGCAAAGTGATGCCATTAAATGTCATTCAGTGTGGTCAGGGAGAAAAACTTTTCCTCATGCTGAAGCAAAAGGAAGTTTGAGAGCTGCTTACCAGACGGGACAGGCTAAATTTGTAGTTTATGGCAGAACAAAGGGCGCTAAGCCGTGGAGCAGATAGGGATAAGTTCTGCTTGTGAGCTGAGACTTAACACTGTAGCTCCTCTTTAACACATATGGACAGATAGAGAACCCTGGGAGGATGGAGGAGAGAAGGAGGGAGGAAGAGGGGAGGGAGGAAGTCATAACAGGCGAAGAAAGAGACAAAATAGCTGATAATGTGGTCTTAATTTAATAAAACCAAAGTGAGTTTTTGTCGTTTTCTTATAACAGATGAGAGGCAACTGGACAATTCTTTGTCTGTAGTGCTTCAGTGCTCCTTCATAGTTTACTGCACCGTCCTTCCTCCCCTCCGCTCTCTCTGTATGCTCTGGCACCGACCTGACAGCTCAACTGGAGTGGGCTTGACACCGTGTGTGTGTGTGTGTGCTGTGAGACCTCTCCAGTGTATTCATGCTTGTGTGTATCCATGTATGCCTAAGAGGTTGTGTAGGGGAATTGTTGTTGTCTTGCATCAGCAGCCACTTGTGTCTAAATGTGTGTGTGAGTGTGTGAGCACAATGGTACTAAAGCTCTTCTGACCATGTGAAGGTGCAGCGCTACTGTGCTTTTCATGTCCAGTTTGAAAAAAAAAAGGATAACCACAACCTGCAAAGCATTCTTCACCCTGAGCGTATACAAGTTCTATGCATTTGTGTGTGTGTGTGTGTGTGTATTCACTTAGTGAGTGTGTGTAAGTGTTATCACAGTCGCTGTAGGTGTGAGACTTTGCTATGACAGAGTGTGGTACAAATTTAACAGGCTCTTACAAATGCTTAATATTGCATTGTGATATCTGTGTCTTGTTTACCTTGGAAGGCTTGTATTGTTACATATTTGCACACCAGATGCTAAAGATAAACACTGAGTCATGCAGTGCCCATTACACAGTGACAAATTAATGTAACTAATGCTTCATATATCTGTCTTTTTTGCAAGCTTTCCATCATCCTCTATACTTCGTTTCTCTAACCGTTTACTGTGCATGCACGTGTATGTAAGACACCAGCAAGACACCAAATTCCTCCAGTAGACAGATTTTGTGCCCACTGATAGGACACTGTGGTTATACTGGAGGAGCTAAGATATTGAAAGAACCATCAGTAAAAAGTAGCTTTGGCACCCTGGTCTGGCTGAAGAGGGGGAACTGTCCATTTTTTGCTGTGTAAATCAGTGATTTTTAATGCATATGGGTCCTTATTATATGGAAAGGTGATAAATGGTAATATTAAACTATTGGCTTATGAATACCCACAATCCCCCACATCCAGTGTGACACGACACAGACCTAATTTGATTTGCTCAGAGTCCTGAGGCATAAATCGACCATAAACACTGAGACCAGGAGCATTGTGTGCCGGGCCTGGATTTGTCTGCGCCAACCAATGTACACTATATTTGATCTAGCTCATAGCAACATAGGGACAACATAACTATACTTCTGAATTTGTGTATTTGTGTGTGTGTGTGTGAGTGAGAGAGAGAGAGAGGCAGAAGCCAAACAAAATTTGAAAAACACCAGGTTCTTTGTTGGTTTCTATTCACTGCAAATCAGTACGTACGCTGAGCTCGCTTTGCAGCGACAGCCTGGCTTGACTTTGAGGACTTACATATTAATGCTTGTGTGTGTCTATGCATGCATACATCTGTGTGTGTGTGTGTGTGTGTGTGTGTGTGGGTGTGTGTGTGGGAGGGGGGGGGGGGAGACAGAAGGGGGCTCAGGAGGTGTTGACTGTGGAGATTAAGGACGAATTAGAGAGAGCAGAGCACAGGGAGGCACAGAGCATCACAAGACAGAGAGAGAGAGATTCTCTGAATATTCAGATCTCTCATTTTAATTCTGCTGCAGATTACTGAATCTTTCATCTCTGACGGAAGGATCGACCTTAGGTTGCTTGACTTAGTTTGTGTGTGTGTGTGAAGCATGTATAGTGACAGACTGGTCCAAGGCATTTTCTATGTGATTGAAAATGTGTTTTTTTCTCTTTGTGTTAATACTTAAAACAACATGTTGTAAGTTAATGCAGTGTTATCAGCAATGTTTTATTGCTACTCCCCCGAGGGCACTACAATACATGTTTTACACTGATTTAATGGCTAAATACACATCTAACTCATTTGTAGACCGGGTACATACAACACAAGCAACAGCTATAATGCCTCAGAGCTGTTGTTGCTTCCTGCAGAATTACTGAATAAAATGTAACTCTCCGTGTGAACATGGCCTCTGAACTGGACTGCCCCTTCAACATACCACTCATATCTCCCACTGCCTGCCACAATTCCCCTGTTTTACATACTGTACCCTCTGAAATGTTAACATCTCAGTTGCCCCTGGTTTATTTCTCCCTCTCATTCTTTTTAAATGCGTCTCCAGAGGATAAGCGGCAGGGTTTGCATTCTTCCTGCCTCCCACAGAAGTGCTGCTTCTGTTAACTTGAATATCCAGCTGCTGCATACCATAGCAGTGGAAGCTTGGCACATTGGCAGAGAGCATTTTCTTCCAGAAATACAGCAGACCAGTCCAGTTTCCCTCAGTATCACAATATAATCACATCAAATTGTGAGAAACAGGAGATATAAGTATAAGTAGCATGCGTATGTGAGATTATGAGAGTTTCAAGCTCAGATGATCATTGCAGCCCCGGATAGACACGGATATAAAATAACATAATACAGTTAATTGATCTAGATATCATATTTCAGGAGATCCATATCTTTAACTTCCCTCACAGTGGACAGAGGGAAGTCGTTGTCAGCAGGGAGAATAAAGACATGTGGCATTTTGGCAGAGCACACTGCACACTTGTCAGGATTGGTTAGTAAAGCGGCCTGACATAGGTGAGTAGTGGCAGCCAGGGCTCAGGAAATCCTCTGTCAGACGTGCAAATGGGCCGGCATACAGATGATGTGCTGGAGGAAGCAGAGCAAAGAGAATATAGTATTATTTTATTATATTTTTGTAAAATGCATATTCAGGAAATTGATTGTGGATTGCTACTAGACTGATTGAGACCAATTCCATTTTCAAAGGGTGTTTTTAGGACATAAACAACTGAGGTTGGTCTCTTCAGTTGTCAATAGTTGATATGATAAATACCCTCAAACCCACTCCATCCATAACCTGATGATCGTATCATCATCTGTTAAACCCACAGGGTGTAGGAAGCCTTATATATGTATTCAGATGAGAGTCTTCTTTAGAATTGCTCTTGACCCCTCATTACCCTGAAAATTGTTTGCACAATACTTCCTTCCCTTATATAGTATTTTCTTTATATTTCTGTCTTGATTGCCTAATTTCCTTTTGAATTGATTTTTATTCACATCCACAGGAACTACAGACATGTTGAACTGCATTTCCAGTGTGTTTGTTGCATGACATTGTGCAGTAGACTCTTTTTTTTTTATGTCCGTTACTGATCACAAGGGAGCTCAATTGTCCCCAGAAGCAAAGTCTCATGGTTTTCTCATGGATCTCTTTTGGTATAGACATGTTTAGTGTAAAAGTTCAATATCAGCATTGTGTGCTGTGCACTATATGGGCCAATTTGTTGAGCCTTGTGAAATCTAAGCAAAGTATTCAGCCCATGAGACTGGAAAACCCGCAGCTGTTAGCGTTTGATAAATTAAAGGTTGTAGCCATGGCTATAGGAGACCACAATTACCTCCTATTCTAACAGCCACTGGATCACAGCAGTGAGTCCTGTTTGTCCTTATGTGTGTTCAGCATAAACTTCATGTAATTAACCTGCAATATGTATATGCCTGCATTTGTGCGTGTTTTGTGAGTCTGTATGTATGTTTGTGTGTGAGTAATATTGAAGATGGTGGTCACCATTTGGTTTCTGCTTTAACTCCCTTTCTAATTAGAACAGTACTTCACCCTGGGAATACTTCAACACTGCAACTCAGTGCACACACCAGATCCCTGCATGTGTGTGTGTGTGTGGGACAAAAGCCAAACTAAAGTAGAAACAACAGCAGCACCAGAGCCTTTTTTTTCTATTTGACGAGACATGATTTAAAGCTAGTTCTCTTTGTCATTTTCGCTCCTTCAATCTGTCTGTCTCTCCTTCATGCCCTCTTTGTACTGTTTGATTACTTGGTGTGTATTCATTTTTCTCGTCATGATAAAGGGACTTATTCTGACTTTACTGCAGCTGCAGAAGCACTGTGATATGCTGTATGTATACATTTTTATTAGTCAACTTGTGTTTTCATAGACTGGTTTGATTTATGGTATTGCATCAACATGCTGTCAGCGCTCCTATGATGGATTTATGAGTTTGCTATCAGTAAGAGCGCTGCTACGCTGATCCATTCTATGTGTTGGTCCACGTTTATTCTCATGACGAGTATCTCTTTATTGTACATGGCTGTACAGGGCATCTCTGCCAAATGTGTATCTGTTTTGATGAAAAGAAGATGAAAGTTAGGATTTTGAAGCTCACTAAGGCTTTTCAGATTTGTCATCTCTCATTTAGTCAACAGAGACAAGGGTGTAATTTTAGTTGCCATCCATGTTGCTGCACTCAAACCATGTCTAAGGAATTCCTGAACAAACCCAGACAGATAAAAACCCTCTCCATCAAATGTAGTGAGGCACCAATGTGGCCACACTGTCAAGACTCCATTACTTATCGATATATTATATTTGGAGCCCTTATAATGTGAACAGAAAGTAAAATGAAATAAAGGAAAGAAAGAAAGAAATCCACTGTTGACTGTGCCCTCTGTAACTTACTGCTTTGTCCTAAATAGATAATCTCCCTGGTAGTCCAAAAAGGATAAAGAAATGAAATCAACAAAAGATTACTCACAAGTGCTATTTCAGTCAGGTCAGAGGTGACATCTGACATTCGTATACAATTGAAATTGTGCTTCATCCTTGTGACAAGAAAGTAGGAATCAGAGGTTTTCACTAAACAAATCCAGAGACACATCAAAGATTCACATGAATACTCACTGTCATACTTGTCTCTTTTCAGATATTGAACCCATTTGCCACAAATGTGTAGAAGTATAAAATCCTCATCCCTAGTTATAGAGAGCGATAGACTAGCATCTTTTACTTCTAGGCATTTATCAACATTAGTAAATGATGCAACAGGAAATACAGTAGACATGGACCCATTAAAATGTTTATTTGCTAAATTGTGAAAAGGCCCATAAGCAGATTAACAGCCAACAGTCAGGCCTACTGGGTCATTATTAGACCCATTATGTGCATTAGGCTCGCACACAACTTTCTATTGGCATCCAGTTCCAGTGTGTTGGCGGGGTGTTTGTTTACTCAGATGCTCTCATGCTGGATCATGGTTGATTTCTTTTCTGGGATTTCAGTGCTTCCTATGTATGCTTATAAGTCTTAGAATCATGTCATATTATAACATTTGTCTTTTATGAACTGGAGCTCTGATTATTTGAATTATTGTCAACCCCTCTGAGCTCCTTTAACTAGTTACTAGTAGTATTTAGGACCAGGAGACACCATACCTGTGTCATCATTTTCCACTTGCTGAAGAACTGGGCCACAACGAACAGTGGTCTCCAGCATCAAGTCTTATATTTTAGTCTAGTCTAGGTAAGAACCTCCGTCCAGTTGCTTTGGATCCTCCCTGTAAGGGTGCGCCCTCCTGCCTAGAGATAGCTCATTCAAGTCCATTAGGGACTTGAGATGGATCCACATTTTACACAGCAGTAGTGAAGAGTAGGACAAGGGTCTCTCTTTCCCTTTTCAATCTAATATGTGATGTAAATACACTGCGGATGTGCGGGAAAGGAAGCATTCTGTTCCCTGTGTCAACTCTCTGAGCCACTCGGCCAGTTCCCCTTCTGCTGGCATCACTGCTTGTCTCACTCTGCAGCAGGTCAACAGGCCTGTTTGGACCATGTTGCTCCTGCGTGTGGTTTGCACCTGATCATTCATGCCTGCCCTGGATGCACCTGTGGTCTTCACAGTTACAGAAAAAGCTGTCCCCAGCTTTGATGATGCAACATTAACAACACCGAATTTCCCCTCTGGGGAATCAATACAGGATTATCTTATATATCATTTAAAAGCAGACTGAAAACATTTTGATTGTTTTATTTGTTGCTTTTCTGTGAAGCACATTATATCTCCCCTGGAATGAACAGTGCTATGTATACAGCAAGTTGTGCTTACTTGCTTTGCTTCCTACATATAAAGCATGTAATCCTGCACCCTGTGTTGGTAATGATTTAAAATGACATCCTATGTGTTTTGGCCTTAACCTCTTCCTGCACGTGGTTCGAGCACGTATCCATGCTGGTGATCTTGCTCAACTGTGTGACTCTGGGGATGTTCCAGCCCTGTGAAGACGTCACCTGTCAGTCAGAGTGGTGTCGCATCCTACAGGTCAGTGTAACTTTCTCTCCATGAAAAGACATGACATGACTAACATTCACACTATTTGCCTCAGTACTGTCTATAACGGCAAGTTTAAATCAGGTTGTATAACTGTGCAGGGCCATGTGTAATGTGGGAATTAAACGTGTTTCCATAAGGTGTCGATAACTGTTCCTCGGTGAGGTTTGAGGTTCTTCAACATAAGCACCTGTCACTGTAAAGACGTGCCATGGTTTGATTATTACTTACTTTTACTTAACCAGAGTGCTTTAGCACCTAATGTGGAAAATTCAAAGGCAATCATCACTCATAGGGCCAAATTTAAGAGACTTAAAAGACTCATGCAAATTAATTGTAAATGAAATGTTTCTTTTACACCCGGGATTGTTTTCACATTCTGCTTTAAGCTGTTGTGAAGTGACTAGAAGAGCAATAACAATAATGAATAATTCGTAAATAAATGGTAATGAAAATTTCTTTCACTCTTGTTTTTGTCTCACTTGTCTCATTTGTTTCAACATGCTCTTTCTGCAGAGTAATGTTGATTCTTGGCACACTGAGATGTGCTCATTATATTCAAATACAGACATTCTTTTTGCTGTTGTGGATGTCTAATTAATTGAGACACAGCCATAAGCATGCTAAGCCAGAGCTTCTCCCTGCTGGGATGAAACTAACTAATGGAGACAAGAATTTCTTTTCAGACAACCTCCACTGGCACTTCCACAGCTTCTTTCAAAATGTGACTCCATATAGATGAGGACACTTAACAAGGATCTGACCTTTTTCTGTTGACAAGAAGTCAAGTTATTGTTGTCAGTGTTAAACATTCATTCTATATGTACGTTTGTTCTTTTTCATCATATTTCTTCAGGTATTGGACGACTGTATCTTTGCTTTCTTTGCTGTGGAAATGGTCATCAAGATGGTGGCCCTGGGAATATTTGGCCCCAATTGTTACCTCGGTGACAAGTGGAACCAGCTTGACTTTGTCATCGTCATGGCAGGGTTTGTATCCCACAATGCTTTTTGCTCATGCCCACAAATTGCTCAGTTTTCTCTGTCATCTGCAGCTAGACAATGGCAGCCTGCTTAGAATAAAATAACATTTCATTGAACACGAAGTAAATAATCAGACAAGCACGAGTGCAATCTCACACAAGCATGCACACACACACGCACACACACACACACACACACACACACAGTTTTCTGCCTTAGGCTGTATTCAGACCAAATAAGACGTTGTGGCGATTAGCGCAGGCTTGTGCGGCGGTGTGGGAGCGTCACTACATGGCCATGCTGATTGTAGCACAAGTAGAAATACTAACCATCAATCCCAGCTAGAAGAGCAATACAACTCCAAGCGACTACACGGCATTTGACGTCTTTGTGCTCCCTCGTGGCCAGGTTGAACAGCTGATGTACAGTCATCACGGCAGCGATCTCTTCCATCTTCACAGTTGCTCAGTAAACAGTGGAATGCTGCAATGCTACCTGGTAAACAAAGTTCTTCTTCACCTGGGCGTCTTCCGGTCTGATCGCTGGCCTGATTGGCCACCGCAGCTTGACGTCGGTTGCGTTTCTCCAAAATTTGCTTCTGATTCTTTAACTTTTCGCCGGTGCATTTTTTTTTTTCGGCACCCCCTGCGGTCCCAGCCACCGCAGCCTAAACGCATTAACACCGTTCAAATGAAAGGGAGGACTGACGTTTTCACCGCAGCGCCTGATTTGGTATTTGAATACAGCCTTAGGAGTGAACATGGCTACCCTCAGCTCGCACATGACACAGGTGCATGTGTTTGTGCCTCTGGGCTTGTTCATGTATCTCGTTGTCTCTTTGTCCTCACAATGTCCTGCCATTATCAAAATAGAAATGTCCTTTAGGTGGGCTGTGTTGTCTCTCACCCCCAGCTAGGGGAGTAAGGGTTCAGTGATGTGGATATGTGCAGCATCCACATAACCACATCAAGCATCACCACACTAGAATGCTGCAGTCTGCTTCTTCTCTACTTCTCTTTACTTCTTTCCACGATAAGAGATATTCAGTACAATATTTACCAATCTGAGAAGCCTCAAAATGCACAAGACTTATCAGCTACCAAGACTTATAATTTGGAAACTGGAGTACACGCTGCTCTTGCTGTCAGCTGCACAGCCAGACTAAAGGTTTGGGCCACTACATACTGCAGGTTGAGGCGAGGGCAGGACCCAATCAGCAGCAGACATTCCTTTAGCTACTCCCACGCTCCAAGGGCTGAACCAGTATGATCACACACACTCCTCACGCAGCCAGCAAAATCACAGAGCACAGTAAAAGTACAAGAAACTAACACAATTAAGACCTGCCTCTCTCTCTCTCTCTCTCTCTCTCTCTCTCTGCCTATGAATCACAAGTATGATGTTTGGGTGCTGCAATATAGACTATACAGGGGAAAAAGAGCATCTGACTATATAATTAAATGTCATATGTATAGTAATTATGTGGGTAGGTGCTATTATAAGTTCTTAGTTTTCTTGAGGTTGCTTCGTGTAGATATATCTGTGTGTACAAATGTATATTTGTAAAGTACAGAACTGAAGAGTTTTACAACTCTCTCTTCCTGCCCTTCTCTGTCTTCAGGGTGATGGAGTATTCTCTGGACGGCCATAATGCCAGTCTCTCAGCCATCCGTACCGTTCGAGTACTGAGGCCACTGCGGGCCATCAACAGAGTACCAAGTAAGTCCATCTTTAAACCTTTGCAGGGATGCTTTGTTGTTTTTTTGGTAAATGCCCTGATGGTTTACCTTCCTCAATTAGTGATGAGCACAGTTTATCCATATTTTGCTTAATGCTAACAGTTGAGCACACCACAGTGGTCAACTGAACTTGCTACCCACAGCCCCGATGGTTTTCATTCTAGCCATGTATGAATTAGTTTAACTGGTAGGAAGGAAATCTGTCAGTGATAAAGTTTGAAATGGAGGATAAAACAAGGAAAAGGAATATGTTGAGTGATTGCCCCTAACTACCATTATTACCCAAAGAAGACAGACCTTTTAGTCATAAAAAGTTAATAACATTGTCTAAACTCATGAATACTAGAGATGCTATAAAAAGATTTGTTTTGTTTTTATTATTTTTTGTGAGCAACTCTGCATAATTATCTGCTGCAGATTGCACATCTTCCGTTTCCTAATACAGACAATATCTTTTTGTAACATACACACAACACAGGTAGTATCATTTGATATCATTTTCCACTATCCTACACAAAACTCCCTGAGGTATATGCATTTCACCTAAGATCACTGTGAAACTGTCCTGTGTAATGTTGGCCACCTGCTCAGTTTGCATTGAGCGGCACAAAAGCAAAACTACGTGGAAGAAATGTAATATTTTGGTGTCTAAATTCTCAGTACTTAAAGGTAAGTTGACCGATGATCCAGGACTCCATGTTTGCTTTAATCTCACTCCCAGAAGTTGTACCGTAGCAGTGCTGAGCGAGAACTTGCACGTACTTTGTCATTTTCCTAAAAGCCCTGTGACAGAAGTGGCCATGAATCTACAGCTAAAGAGGATCACTATGACAATGGTGTCATAACAACGTACAAGATTATTAACCAGCATACATTGGGCAAGTGGCCAAGTTTTTCCAGTTCAGGCTGCCAGTATCGCTGGCCATATTGTTCAATACGCTGCTCTTAAACAGGTTTGTAGACTGGGTTTCAAACATTTCTTTTTTTCTTGTTGTACACAGCTGTTTAAGTCTGACGTCAACTTGTTTAGTATTTTTACTGGTTAAACTGATTTTATTTCCCATAAAACACAATTTCTAAAAAAAAAAATCTATTCTTACAATACTGGAGAACCCATGGGATTATTACTGAAACACGGGAGATTGACTAAGTAAGTTGTCATGCTGTCTGGCTACAGGAAGCTAAAAGACTGTGTGTGTGTGTGTGTGTGTGTGTGTGAATGACTACCCCACTATTGCAAATAACCCAAACACAATTATAAAGCATGGCAGGTTGTCCGCTCCTCTTAAGCTATCATCACAAACACTCTCACACACGGTGACTGTGTTGTTCTACCTCTGTGGGGGCTGAAAATGTAACATTAACCTTAT
The DNA here is from genome assembly GCA_005408345.1 of Macquaria australasica. Lineage (NCBI taxonomy): Eukaryota > Metazoa > Chordata > Actinopteri > Centrarchiformes > Percichthyidae > Macquaria > Macquaria australasica. The sequence goes on from SEMN01000055.1 coordinate 1,176,650, forward strand.
CGTTAAGCTAACAGTAGCCCTGAGAAACAATCTTTACAGCCGCGGACAAGGTGAAGTAAAACTTATATGACTGTAACAAGTTTTTCCGTCGCTCCCTGAAGGGTCTGACACAGGGAGGTAGATGGAAAGAAGAAAGAGGGCGAGAATTGCAATGAGGGTGACAATGAGAGGTATTACTTGGGGCTGGAGACTCAAGGTCAGTGTAGATACAGACAGACACAAACATACCCCAAAGCCCACAGACTCACGTACTCACAGGTACACACATTCAGAGACACCCTGAGGATGTTTAACACCAGCTTAGTTCCTTCATTTTTCCTGTCTTCTTTTTTAAAAATCTTTTTTAGACTCCTTCTCGTCTTTTGTTTTCTTTCTTGCCTTGTGGTCAGAGATGGAGTGTTTGTGGGTGAAAGCCAGCCAGGCTAATAGCCAGGCAAAAGTTTTTGTTTGTCTCTATAACCATTCTGCTATCACTCTGTCTCTCTGTTTGTCTTTCTGCCTAAGTGGATGGGAAGTATCCATTGTAAGACAAATGTTAAATGTGTTTTGTGCTGTAGCCTAGATACAGTGAGCAGCAGTCCCTGGGCCCTACTTTTGTGGCGGCGCAACAACAAGCGCAAGCAGCGCTCTGACTGTTTGGTATTTTCCTGATCTTGAAATTCGCTTTGCCCATCTGTGTGGTAATTTTGGTAGCAAGTGCACAGCGCACAGGTGGGAGGAAAGGTGTAAACAGGTGGGAGGTTCATTCAAATAAGACAGGACAAAGCAAGTTGTTGGTATGTTGGTGGAAAATGGGTCTTAGCGTGTCTGTTTCTGGCGCGTCAACAAGAGCAAATTATATACCTGGTGCAAATGCGCAGAAATGAGGAATAATGCTTAAAATATACTGTAAATAAACCAATTTAATTAAACTTCCTAGTTGTAATCTCTGCTGTCTAAAAACGTCTACTGCTGTTATTACAGACGTGTCTGAGCTAGCTGCCTCAACTCGCTCATGGACTCGCCTCATACTACATTATATATATTTTGAAGAGACCAGAACCTGACATATTTCTTTATTTCATAATATGACTTATTTCTTCTTCTTCTTCTTCTTCTTCTTCTTCTTCTTCTTCTTCTTCTTCTTCTTCTTCTTCTAATATTATTTGCTGCTTATTCACAGATGTCATCACACATGTTCACTGCACATATTCTGCTATAACTGGATTAAATTCATGGACAGGGTGGTTGGAAAAAGACTGTAGAAAGCCATTTGTTCATCATACTCGGTTGCATGTCTACCAATGATATTTCACACTGACACATTTAATTACTCCCAGATCTTATCTAAGAACCAATTTTATGACTTTATTAAAAGATTTTATCATAGATTAGGGCCTCAGTCCCCAATCCTGCTGCTTTCCACAACATCTCAAAGGAAAAAGACAAAAAACAAAGCAAAAACATTTTGACTTACTTAAAGATTTTCAGTTTTCACTGACTCTCCCCAACAACATTACTGGTTAAAATAATGTTTATTGCCTGACAATATGAAAGTAAATCATGTTTTTCAGAAGCCTTCAGAAACTTAACTTATTGCAGTGGCGTGACTTTCTGGATAGATGGCCCTTTTCTCTCATCGAGTCTGCCACTTGGGCATCATTAGTTTAATTACAACAACCTTAACAGGTAGCTCTGGGAGGGAACGCAATGTCAGCCTAGGTTTAAATCTCTTTGTGTTTTCTACCCCCTTCTGTATCATTCTAAGCATTGAAATTCAATGTATTGCTGAATCACTGTACATCTCTGTACCCAAAATGGTGTATGGAGAAACCATTAGTATTCTGCTTAGTGGATGTCAATGTTGTGAAGTGTTTGTGTTTGCAGAGCAGATTTCACTTTGCACAGATGCCTCCATAGTAAGGCATCTGTGTACTGTTTACTCAGTGTGTGCGTGTGTACATTCCCATGTGCTGTATGCACACAAGTAGACAGTAAAACTCGAGTGTCTCTAGAGCATTTTTTGAAAAACAGGAAACAGCAAAAGTGAATAGCCAGTTGACAGATATAAAAAAGGCAGATATGTTAAAAGTGAGAGATCTCAGTCAGAACACAAGATGATGAAGAGACAGATTAGTGATCAGACAAAAGACACATTATAGCACAACTCTAGAACCACAGCTGAATTGTGGTCAGTCAATCATTAAGGAAGGATGGATGGATTTAGAGAAAACTTTTTCTTAATCTATCCCATATACATCGTGAAGCCTTGAGCAAAAACCCATTTTCGGAGATTTAGTGCTGTGCCGCTGTGTATAAAATATGTTCTGGACAGCAACTTTGTGGCTAATGAGTGTACACAAAAGCACCCATGGATAAACACAAATAAAACGATGCACACTGAACGCTGATGAGTCATTCCCTCTGAGCGGGGACAGTTAGTACTTCACAGAGTAACAACATCAAAAATCCACCGTCAGGACATTTTTTTATATTTGTAAACAAGAGGGGGATGTTCGGATCTTATTCATTTTGTTTCCTGTGTTGACCTTATTTTCTCCCAGGTCTTTGTTATTGCAGATATACTGTAATGTCACAACATTTAAACATGTAATTTAATTTTTAATGAAAGCATTAACCATGCACTTAGACAAAAAGGTTGATACAAAATAAAGAAAGGGTTGTAACAGGTAGTAATCTTGTTTTGTTAATCCGTCAAGACGAATGACTACAGCTACTAATCGTGATCACGACGCCTGGTAAAATGAGTAGGATTATTAATGTTGCCCTAAATAATTTCCACTAGAAAAGAAAAATGTATTAGATGAAGAAAAAACAATAATATCCACATTTTGCTCATCTGTGCTTCCAAACATGCATAAATAATTAATGATAATCTTCTGGACAATTGTATTGTATTAATTTCATTCTGATATAGTGGAAACGTACATTAATAATATTTAGCTTCTGGCTCAAAATTTAATTAGAACAGTGGTGAGCTTCGTGCAGTTTAGGCCCATCCTGATAACTGTAAAACTCACAAACAAAGCAGAGCATTTGTTTTTGTTTTTTACCTGTCAAATGATAATGGATTCAGGGAGGCCTTTCTCCTGCTGTGGCTAAGCACAAACAGTCTGGAGGTTAATTTTTTTTCTCTCAAGGAGATTTAAATTTTAATATCATTGCTGCTGTCAAAATTAGCATTAATGCTATAGAACTGCCATAATGTAAGTGTGTTCGATGTGACAAGGCTGTGACATATGTGAAAGGGGAAGAACCACATTGTGAGCACCTCAGGGACTAGATCCCTGACTCTGCTGACGCTGAACACATCTGACAACTGGAGATGGATGCTGAACTCGTGTGGTTAGATAATACTAGCCACAGGGAAGCTGTGGGTTCAAATCCCAGGGGATGAAATAACGTCAAACTGTCACTTTCAGTATTGTCATCACTTGTAATTATATTGGCTGTGGGGGTGAAGTTGTGGGTTCCAAGCTCACAACATCAATAGAGGCTGTCATGGTGTGCCATAACCAGAGGGCTAGTAAAAGGCTAGCTGCTGCATCACATGCAAAACTCATCTATCTATCATGTATGTGAACTGTAAACATGCGTGTATATGCTTGTGCATGTGAGACATTATAGTGAAAATAATCATTTCTGATGGCATCTTTACTTTTTGTGTCCCACCATGTAGGTATGCGGATCTTGGTGACACTGCTGTTGGACACCCTGCCCATGCTGGGAAATGTCCTTCTCCTCTGCTTCTTTGTCTTTTTCATCTTCGGCATTGTGGGAGTTCAGCTGTGGGCGGGGCTACTGCGCAACCGCTGCTTCCTGGGAGAGGACATCAAAACGTAAGGAATCTGGTCTTGTGACAGAGTTTTTGCATCTCCTCCTTTATCTTCTGGGCAGGAAGTAACACAAATGGCCCCAGGAAATTGCCTCTTTGAGACCTTGGTCAAATCTATATTGGATTTGAGGGAAGAAGCACTTAGGAGGATCTGATTCAAGTTCTTTACCCTTGTTTATAGACAAAACAGTGATGAGTGGAAAAATACGAGCTCCATAAGCAGAAGTTGCAATCAATTTTTAATTTCCCCCAAACAATAAAAGTCTACCATCCATCCTGCTTTGCAACTGCTGTTCTCTACATCCATATGGCGACCAGCACTGCCTCCAGCATTCACACTTCAAATCTTCAAACATGCTCTGCTCACTTAACTCAAACATGATCTTTCTTTCTGCCCTTTTCCTTCTTTCCTTCTGTTTGCATCCTTCTTCGTTTTTCTTTCTCTGCATCTCTCTTGTTAGAGTTTGCGTTGAGTTGTCATAGGGTGTAACAGTCAGATGCTGCCTGTAGCAAAAAATACAGAAATTGTAACTTGTTAGAGTACACAAACTGCTCAGCGCCCTCAGGATGTAAACCACCGTATGGCCTCTCACACATACAGGCAAGGAGAGACAGAGAAAGACAGAGGGAAGTGTAGATGTGGAGTGAGATAAGGCTGTAGTCTCAGTCTCATGTTATTTAATATTTGTCACATTGAACGTGCCTATAAATTAGAACAGTCCAGTGCACCAGTTCTAAAACTCCTACATGAAGAAATAAAACCCCTCCTCTTTGCAGATGATGTGGTTCTTGTGTCTTAAGATAGTTTAAAGTAAAGCCTGAACACATTACAAGAATTTTGTCAGATGTGGGCTTCTGGGATTTGACTGTGAACCCAAAGAAAACTAAATTAAAATATTCCAGAAAAGGCCAATGTCCCAAGAAAAAAAAAAAGATTTAAAATTTGCAGACAGCATAAATTACAGACCAAACACTATTACTATGTTAGACGTATATACAGCATAACAGGAAATTACTAAACAGAAAGAAAGAAGTCAAACTCTTGAGAATGAAGTGACAGAATTCCCATATAGATTTACCAGATAAGACAAAATGGAAAATTACATTGTGTCTGACCCAAAACTGAGAAAAACTCTGACAAGGTGCAGACTCTGCAAACATGACACAGACAGACAAAGATGCATTTCCTTCTACACTGCACACATCATGAAAATACTGAATAAATCTGTTCTCCCAGATTTATCTCATCTTCATCTTATAAGAGAAGAGCAACAGAACAAACAACCGCTATCTCCCAAAGAAGACAAACACACAAACAGGCACATATATGCACATCCACAGACAGAGAAAAGATCAGAGTCACCGATTTAGCCGTGGGGATTCAAATTACACAAAAGAGGGAAAAAAAAAACCCTGCTTCAATGTCCAAAACCTCAGGAAGCCAAAAATGTCACTTAGACATCCTTGAATTAATTCTGTTTTTGATGTAATGGTACAAATTGTACCAGAGCTAATGTTGCTGAATCCTTCCTTTGTGTAAGAGAGAAAGACAGAAAGAGAACAGCAGCTTAATATTTCATAGCCAAGGCTGCTGTGTGTTTTCTCTTACAGAACAAATGGTTGTCTGACCTCCAGTGCAACATGAATGCACGTGCACACACTCAACCTCATGCATTGGCTCTTTCTCCACTTAGTTTTTTAGAAATCATAAGGAAGCCAACATTTTCTAAATGACTCTGATTACATACCTTAGATTTTTGTTGTTGTTGTGTTAAAGTGTGATATATTGTTGCTGCTGCTGCTGCTGGATGTCTTTCAAAAATGTTCATCTCCAAAATCCTTTAAGGGCCTGGGGAATAATAACATTATTTTCTGTACTGACAATGTGTAAGACAATCAAGTCAGCATTAGTAGATAGTATGTCACCAGTACAACTAGGCAAGGTATGGATACATAAGAAGACAGATTCAGCATGGGGGATGAAAAGGCAGTTTACTTTTACCAAGATAAGGCTTTAAGTCAGTAACAGGCAGGCAGGAGTCAGATAAACAAACACTGGAGAGTCTGAAATAAAGACATAAACAGGACGGCAAAAAAGGTTACCGGGGGAAAAAGGACGGGAATGGCTGGAACATAATGAGAGTCAATCACTCCGGCAAACAGTAAGATCCTTTCCCAAACCAGTCCCTCCCCACTAGTACTTCAAGGGTGAATGTCACTCCGCATAAAGGCACACTCACTGTTGTGGAGGGCTCTCCACTTTAAAGGGGAGGGTATAAATAAGCAGGTAAACTGTGGGATGCACTCACCACTTTCTACCATGAGTAGGAAACAGCTATCACCATGGATACAGATAGATGCCTCGCTCACTCAGCTTTTGAGTTAGTATGTGCCGTTTCACTTTAAATGCAAAATATCCTCAAAATAATAAGCATGTGCTAATAGATGATCTTTTCTCTTTTTAAATGAAGCACGCAAACTGTATATACAACTCAAATGAATCAAGGGGCAAAGTGATGGTTTCCATTTTTTTATTCTACTTCCTACATATTCAATGATATTTGTCTAAACCCAACATGAGAAGACAGTGTAGGGAGAATTTAGCATGATCAAAATGATATAGAGAGATATTCTGTTGCTCCATTTTCGGCTTGAGCAATATTAGAGGTATTACAAGCTGCAAAAGCTAGATCTCAAGCTCCTGTAAAATAACAAGCTGCAGTTTGGGCTACAATGGAAATAAGCAATTTAACCAAGTAGTAACTTCATGTCAGATAAGATAGAAGTGAGCAATTACGCTGTCCACAGCTTCCAGTAAAGGTGTTTAACATATTCTGCTCTATTGTTTGCAGCTGTAGTTTGAGTGTTGAGCTACTGAGCAACTATGAGACAGAAGGTTCATCTACCCCATTAGTCTGTCATTCAGAGGATTTGTGATTAGAGTGGAAATCACTGATTGAGATGCTGTGGAAGAAGAGAACACGGAGTGTGGTAGTAGTAGTTGGTCGTTGTAGCTTGAGCCGTTTTTGTGGCAAATTCAAAGATAACATCTGTGACTGGATGTGTGCCTATTTCATAAGCTCAATGTTATATCCACTCTCATTGATTACACTGTTTGCTAACATCTAATCCAGGTTTTTATGTGGGAGCTCACTTTAAATAGCGCAAAGGATGATCTGATCCCGCTTATTGATGAAAGGCACAATAGGAGCAATGTTTTGTAATTTTCTGAGGAATTATTTTTATCTGTCACAGTCAAGGTCCTGGGGAGGATTTGTGTATTTCTCTTTTCTGTAGAAACACTTTTAAACCCTAAGACAATGACTAACCCATTCCTGAATGATTACAAATCAGTATGACTTGAAATCACTTTCCTGCTTCTAATCAGAAATGACATATTCTGTATTCTGCTGTTCTGTTTTCCTCTAATAGGAAACTAGTTCAATCCTTACAATTGACAGTCGGTTCTCAGTGTCTCTACAGTATATTGCTAATATAACCTACTATAGAACTTACAGCAAAGACAACAAAAAAGCTCATGAGATGTCTAAAAGCTAAATGTATCCATAATTAATGTAATGTAACAACATAGCCATTTGTTCTTGTTATTCTTTTTCCATCCAGAATGTACAACTTGTCCATAAGTCCTTACTACATGTCCGAGGAAGGCGAAGACAGCCCATTTATTTGCTCAGCTCCCCGCGAGAACGGGATGCTGCGCTGCCAAGATGTGCCAGCCTACACCGACGGCGGGGCAAAGTGCTCATTGGCCGCTTCCCACCAAAGTTCAGCTCTGATTGGGTCAGCCCCTGCGGTGGGTGGGGCCAGTGTTAACAGCTGTGTTAACTGGAACCAGTACTATAATGTGTGTCGCCCGGGGGACCTCAACCCTCACAAGGGAGCTGTCAACTTTGACAATATCGGCTACGCCTGGATAGCCATATTCCAGGTAAGAAGAGATAAATGTGCAGATTGAGTTGTGGAAGCAAAAACATGGAGAGCAGGGTGTTAAGAATGTATCATGGTTTACAAGATTTTGTAGGAGATTTTTATTGTGAGTTGAATTGTCCTCTGTTGCACCTGAAACCACACCCAAAAGTGATGTCACGGGGTCCTGGAGTACACCTGTACATCACTGCAGCTGTTAAACCACTGGAGGTCAACAAAAACAAGAGTTTCGGGGGGTGTTAAGTTACTCCTGAAGATTTCAGTTTTTGTCTTTGTTTTAAGCTTTAGTTCATTATTTGGTAAGCAAAGACGCTGTAGCTTGGCTAACCTAAAACATTTTCTCCCCCACTTTTGAGCTCACCATAAGTTGCAGATCAACAATTCTAACAGATTTTATTAAAATGTTATTTGTATTCGTTATTTGTAAAATGTTATCTTCCTGTATAATCATTTTAGGTAGAATTTACTGATTTTTCTTCAGTGAGCTACATTTGGTTAAATTCATGCAAAAGGTTGTGCAGAATAAGTTAACCCTAGTAGAAAACATGTTTTCTGACCCTTGTTTTTAGCAGAACAAAATATGTCTGACTAGACTGTGAGCTTACGGTTTGCTAAAAGTGAAAAAGAGTTTGTGGAGGCCCCATTGGACTTTAAGCCCAGTGGGAAGCGAGATGAGTTTCTAAAAACCAAAGCTATCAAAGAGATTGTGCTATGTTATAACAGTTCATGCATGCAATAGCTGCTAGTGTTTTTAGCTGCTATTGCATGCATGAACTGTTATAAATTGAAGGTTTTACCAACAAGACATTGACGACGAGCTGATCACATATGGCAAGCAAGTTAAAATGCTATTTGTTGTGTATATAAAACCAGTCATCAGTCAAAAACAACACAAAATGTGCAGGTTTTTAAAAGTGTGTTGACATTTCAAAGTCATTTTAAAAATTCCTCTAATCAAGCCATCAGAGGGCATGTGTCATGACCTGAAACCCATTTCCTCTTCACTCGCTGGTTATAAAAATGTATTTTTCTTTTTAACTCTTGCTGATCCCGGCTCCCCCAGGAGACTTTCCCTGTCAAAGTCTTTGTGCTAACATTGTCTGAGCTGTTGAGATATGAATTCCAGCCATATTAATAGATCTGTCCAGGACCCGCTGATAGATCTGTGTCTGTGTCTAATAGACTTTGACTTGCACAGCATGAGTTTCTTAAAAAGAGTCTTACCTTTTTATTACCCCAGACAGCACAAACACAGACAAATAGACATACTAATTCCTGTTAGGTACTCATAACTTTCCAGTGTGTGTGTGTGTGGTCTCAGCTCGCAGTCAGAGGCTTTAAAGATTAGATTTTGCTGATTTATTTTTCTTCTGTGATGGTTTAGCAAACATCACTTTGAGTCTTAGATTAGATTCATTTTTTTTTTTTTGTTTTTGCCAGGTATATGATGTGTGTGTATGTGTGTGCATGTGCATTTTAGGATCCATTGTACCTGTCAGTGTTAAAGGGGTAGATGCAAATGATGATTGTAAAAGTTGTACGCATTAGTCATGGGTTTGGTGGCCAGGTACTGCTCTGTCTCTGCAATTAGGAGGTGTTGCTACCTGCACACTCAGGTGTATTGGTGATAAGCAGAAGTTCATAACAGAAGTTTGTATCACCTGGTTCTTATGGTCTGTGTTTAAAATGGGTGAACATAGTAGTAAAAAAAAGTTTCAACATGCACAGAAAAGGTAAGAGCCCAGTTTCTGTTTAAATATGTTCCATGTAAATTATAATGCATGCAACATTAAGTTACAATTTGAGAAATATGAGAGAAATATTTGTATTAGATGTTATCATTTGTCAATAAAGGGCCTGTAGCAATGGAAACATTTCAATTAATAATGACACAGGCATTGAATGATCACATTGACAACTCATTGATCACCTTGCCACAACCTCAAAACAAAACAATGAAGCATTTTATTATTTGTATTTGTTGACAGGTGGATGCACACAGGAATAGAAGCAGGGAGTGAAAGACAGCAAAAATGAGACAGAAAAATAAAAGTGGGTGAGATCCAGATACAGAGGGAGGAAGATATAAAGTATGTTGAAAAAAGAAGACTATATTCAATGTTAAATGAGTTGCTTGGCTTGTTATCCCAGCTTTATTCCCTCAGTATCTGCAAATATAAAGAACATGAATTATACATCTCAGCGCAGGGTTTTGAAAACATTTCAGCCCATGGTTCCAAATTGAGTTAATTCAGTGTTACCCCGGGACTCCTGCAGAGTACAACAAGCTGCTAACATGTCACGTTGGATACCCACCACAACTGAGCCTGTGGGTTGATTAGGTGTGGGACCTAATCAACCCACAGGCTCAGTTGGGTTTGGCCATACATCAAATATATCATGACGGCTTCCTGTGTTGGTTGCTGTGTTGATTTTAGAAGTTTGGAAATGTAGTCAGCTGTAAGACAGTTAAAAGCTGATGAAACTTAAGGTTACTTTAGGTTTCTTTAGGGTTAGTTTTACCCAGCAAAGAAGGTAGTTTGAGAAACTTTGCAGAGATTTCCACTTAATTTAATCATTTAATACTAGTTCATTTGTTTGGGCTTTTTTTTTCTTTTTTTCATACCTGCAGGGCTCATACTAGAATTCAATAGTATGTGATAACAATTGATTTTACAGGAGGATGTCACTCAAGCCCAGTCCTGACGCATGGTTTTAGAGCCGGGTAATGGACTGACCTCTGTCAACACTGTAAGGAGAGCAAACAAGACAAGAGCAGAGCTGAGAGTGAAGGAATGATAAAAACAGATAAAAATAAGAAGAAGGGATGTCATATGAAGAGGTAGAGGAGGTAGAGTGGAGAGATAAAGGATGACTAGGAGAGCGGAGGCATCTCTGGGTTATCTGGCCAATGTTTCTATCAACCTACAGGTTAATGACTATTGATCGTGTACACACACATAGACACACACACACACACACACACACCTGTTCTGCCAGACTGTCCATTAGGGTTTTAGAACAATGTGCCGGTTAACTCATTCACCAATGACAGCTGAGAACGTGCTCCCTGCTCCACATGTATGTCATTAGCATGAGTGACAGGACTACTATTACAGATATCTCTGACCTTCAAGGTGGGTCAGGAGCTGGGGACGGGGATGGGGCTTGGGAGGTCAGTGAGTGATTTGTTATCATTTGACATGTTATCGCGTTTGTCTCCTCACTTAAATAACCAACGTCAGCTGCTCAAGAGTTGACGGTCCTTTATGAATCACCCTTTTCTCCATTTTGATAAAGAAGATATGTACTTTTATTGCTGATAAACACCAAAAATCTAATTCTTGAAGAATAGTATGAATGAGGGACAGTCTGTATTGTGAGGCCTGTCTACAAATTGCTGGCTACATTTGCTGGTTGGTTTTCTTTCTTTCCAGTTAGATTATTAATTTGGCTGACTAAATGTATGTTTGGTCACGGGTGTTTGTGTACTCTGTCTGTTTCTATGGAATAAAAAAATGCACAATAATTACATTTTACAGGCGTGTTGTAGCTCAGAAATGAGAATCCTCTGCCCTTTTGTTAATTTGGTGCAGGGAGTGCAATCCAGCAGAGAGCGGATTAGTCGCCTCTGGATCTATGGGTGTTTGTGTGTGTGTATGCATTTGTGGTGTCTGTATGATTCTTTATGAATACACAGGAATGCATGCATGCGCGTGCCTGTTAGCATGTGTGTTTGGACACTTGTTTGTGCTGGCTGTTTGTGCTGTAATGTGTCATGCTAGCTGAGGTGTAAATGTTGAGGTGTGAGTGTATTATCGGCTTGGCTGAGCTGAGCCACCGCCTTTCAGGTCTCAGCATCTCGACTGCTCATTAGCATAGTGGCCACATGAAAGAGCTGCGTCAGTCCCCTGACACACACACACACCCACACACACATGAATAAGAAGTTGGAGGGACACCACAGGCTTTCTTCCGAGGCCTATCCATTAAAAACAGAATTGGAAATGTACTGCGTCTGTCTGCTGTGTGCTGTGAGTGCCTGTGTCCTATGTTTTTGAGGAAAAAGCAATGGGCACAGCTACGAAGGAATGTTTTTCTACTTTCCCATTCTTTATAATACACTGTCTCCCTCTCTGTCTCTCTGTGTCTTTTTCTTTCTACCACTAGGTCATCACACTGGAAGGATGGGTAGATATCATGTACTATGTCATGGATGCTCACTCCTTCTACAATTTTATATATTTTATACTGCTCATTATCGTGAGTACCCCCTTGTCTTTTCTTTTTGTTGTAGTTAACAACCCTTCCTGATGTTTGAATGTGTTGCTAGGACTCAAAAAACAAGCTCTAAAATAGCAGCAAAATTAACAAAAAAAAACATCAAAACTACACTTTTGACTGAGTTCAAAATATCTGGCACAGATCTACATGGACCAACATGGGTCTTGTTTGAAACTGACCCAAGCAAAAACCACTCCAGCGTTTAATGAGCCCAAACCCAATAAAGATCAAATTTCTCACTGTAATCCTGACTTGTTGCAGGGGTTTTCAAAGATCCCCGCTTCGGCTACATTTTACAGTGCTGTAATGTCTGCCTGTCGTTTAACGTAAAAGGCATGTGAAATGCTTATTATGCATTCAGAGGGAGAGAGAGGAAAGCAATCGGGGGAGAGAGGAGAAGGGGCGAGGGAGAGACGGGACTAGAGGAAGGGCTGAAAAGTGAGCGAGACAGAAATTAAGATAACTGAGAATGTCAGAGAGAAGAAGATGGAGAAAGTAATTTCCTGTCGCTCTTTCAGTAGCGTACAGTAATGGCATGTTAAATAGACATTTCATTATAGACTTGATAGATATTTCTAACTTCTTGTCAAGGCCACCTCATTAGAGGATGATTTAAATGTAATAATTTTTAAGTAATGAACAAAAAACAAAGTCAGTTTTATCATCCCAGGATCTGGCCAAACAGGCGGCATCTTAATAATACATAAGCCCTAACACGGCTTCTTGTTGACACAGTGTTTTATTACACTTTTAACACCTTAAGGAGGGATGAAGTCAACAGTGAGTTGTTCCTTAAATAAAATATTGATTAAGTAGCCACAGTGTTGATTTTCTATTTTAACAGCAAGGTGAAAGATTTCACACATATAACAGCACTTTTATTGAGTGAGATTGTGGGATGACAGTTGAAACAGCTGCTCATATATCATTACAAAGCTGCAGTGTTGCAGTTTTATCACTGTAGCTACTCTTTACCTCCCCAACCAGGTGGGCTCTTTCTTCATGATCAACTTGTGCCTCGTGGTCATCGCCACCCAGTTCTCTGAGACAAAGCAGAGGGAGAACGCCCTGATGAGGGAGCAGCGTGCTCGCTACATGTCCAACGACTCCACGCTCGCCAGTTACAGCGAGCCAGGCTCATGCTACGAGGAGATGCTACGCTACATCAGTCACCTGTATCGCAAGCTAACGCGCAGACTGCAGAGGATATACTCTGGATGGCACAGGTTTTTTTTATGTCTAGGCATATCCAGTCAAATATAGACAACATTAAATTAAGACTTTTTTTTGGGATCTGTCTCTCTAGACACACCATTTTGCACCATTGTCCAGTAATCATACAGGGGGGAGTAATGTGTCAAATAAGTGGCAGTAATAAAACAGTAAAAACAATCAAACCCATTTCGTGCATGCTTGTAGATTTTATCCCTTTATTAAAATTATAATCAGTCTTTTTCCCCAGGTTAAATTAAGCATGGCTTTCTCCAGCAGTTCATAGTCTTTGCTGGTCCTTCTGTGTCTATTTGCAACACTGTATGAGCCATTTAGGGCGACTAAAATGTTTTTGTTATGAGCATTTAATAATTGTATCAGTGTGCTTTAGTCATTTTGTATCTCACAGAATTACATTGTGCACGGCCCCCCAAATTGTTGAGAGCCACATCCCTAGAGGTGCATTCAGATAAACAAATACACATAAACACACACATGAAGGATAAATATTACAACTTTATATAAATCTTGAAATAATGCCTTCTCAATCCATATTTAGCTATTTACCATTATAAATGTCTCCTGTCCTTTGACCAGTAAAAGGCGTAAAAAGGTGAATCCTAACGGCAGTGGCGGAGGCAGTAATGGCGGGGGTAATGGACACGGACACGGTTCCAGCAGGGGCTGCGGAGGCTTAGGCCCGGGTAGCGCACTGTGGTTGAGACCGATCCATAACCTCCTGCAGCACCATCAGCACCAGCACTGTCGCCTCAGCAACGGGGGGCAGCACACCATCAGCGTGGCAACCGCCGAGCACATGGACGGAGAAGGAGGGGTCGGAGGAGGAGGGGAGGAGCTGGAGATGAAGTCGCTTCCTGTCAGGAGAGGAAGTACAAATGGAAATAGCAGCGGCGGCAGCAACCCGTCCGTTGTCACCCAGGGCATGGGGGCATTGCTCGGACGACTGAATGGGGGAATGAACTATCCGACCATCCTGCCATCGTTTGTGTGCAGCTACAGCAGTAAGACGCCGCCCCCCCACTCCCAGCAGTGTGGGCCCAGTCCAGAGCAGCACCCACCAAACCACCCAGCATCTGAACACACAGAGACACTGAACAAGCTCTACCAACTCATGGGGCAGCACAGTAAGAGGGCACACACACTGTGCACACACACATACACACTACTTACATAGGACCATAGACTGTAGAAACACATGGCTGTAGAAGGGACTTTCTCTAAGTCTGGAGTTTGGGTTTACTGGTTAACATCATCTTTTTCAAAGCCGGAAAATTCTACCAAGACTACCGAGTGTGACAACCTGAGACACATAACAACCAAACAAATAAGCCATCAGACCAGACCTACCCCTTTTTTAAGGCTTAATAATCCTGTTAATCTTCTTAGTAATTTTCACAACATTTTTTATTTTGCTTTTTTTTCCTTTATACTATTTTTAATGGCTTTCACTGTCCTTTAATTTCCCTTTCACAATCTGTACTTGATGCTCTGGATTTCCCTCGGGCTCCATTATGTTTTTGTCATCACACTCACTTTAATCTACTCTTTCCATCTTCATTTCTTGCTCTTTGTTTTAGCAAATATCTCTGTCATCTTCCCAAGTTTGACCTGAGGTAGCCTCTGGCTACATCTGCTGTGTGTGTGTGTGTGTGTGTGTGTGTGTTTATATCTCAAGCAGCACTTAGAGAATCCTGACAGGAAATCCATGTCTCAAGTGTTACACTCATCAGTGCAGAGAGGTGGATAAAGGGGAGGACTGAGGGAATCAACACGGTGTGTGGGGAGTGGCAGGGGGAGAAACAGATGGAGTTAAGAAGAGAGGCATAAAGTATGAAAGATTCAGATCCAGAGGGAAAGGGGCTAGGAACGGGAGACACAGAGAGGAAAAGAAATGAGTTCAATAGAGAGAAAAGAGCGGAGGGAGAAGGGGGAGAAACAAAAGGAGGGTTAGCTGGGGGGGACGGCAGAGAGAGAAAAGACAGAGACGGACAGGAGACAACATAAAACTGTGTTGGCTGCAAAGGAAAAACGAAGAAGCAACTGATGCAGTATAATAGACTTGTCTCTTGTGAGACAAGAGACAAGTATGTGTGAGCCAACAAGCACACACATACTGTACACACATACGCACACACATTTACACACTAATGGCTGCCGACACTCCAAACATAATTAAGCGCACATGAATTAGCTCCTTGCTGGAGTGAAGAGTTACTGTGTGACACGTGATAAATACAGAAAAGACAGTGATGAGGAAGAGTGCTGAAAAAGAAAAAGGCTTAAAAACGCAACTAGTGTGTTGAGCGTGTTAAACAGTCAATACACCTCATGTCTGCACACAGTCAATATGATTCCTTTTGAGTGTAACACTTCACCTCTGCTACGAATGTGTGTCAAAGATCACACTTTTAAAATTGACTTTTATGGGCGGTGATTTAATGGCGTGCAGCTGAATGAGAGCTAAAATCTGTAGTTTCTAAATGTTTGCTTTCAGCTCTGTCAGATGACTCAATCTCGGCTAAACCTTCCAATGTAATGGAATTAGAGTTTGAATGCTGTTTTTGGTTGAATAGCCCCTTGATACTGTAAGAGCACCAATGTTTTTGGGAATGTTTTTTATGTCTGGGGCTCTCAAATCTAATTTTAGCATAAATGTAATCTAATCTAATGTTGTGTAATGTAATAAAATGTAATGTGGGTTTGGGATGAATTTAAACAAGCTTTTTGCCAGACTAATATTTTGTCCCTCGATGGAATTTGTGAGAATGCAAACAATCTGTGAAGAGTTGGAGTCAAAAAACTTAGATAAATAGACACGGAAACAGATGAAAAATGATGACAACTTTCACAACCCTTTTTTTTTATGGCTTGAGGTATTAGATAGTGTTGTAAACAGCACAGTGTGCTGTTGAAGCTGCTTTTGAAGAGCTGATGTTTCCAGAAGTCATGTTTTGCTTCTGTTAGTTTTCAGCTTTGCAGTTCCTCCTTACTGATTTTAAGAGGATGTAGTCAGAGAACAGAGGGTGAGAGGAGTCAGCCAGGATCTCATACAGTGCTGTGGGCGAGCTCGCAGTGCTCACTGCGGAAACCAACTTGTTTTAAGAGAGGACATCCCTTCAGCACTGCATTCCACGTACATTATATTCTTGCAGCTTTATCATTATACCATAATGTCTCACTGTCTTTGTCTCTCCCTTGTCCTGTTGTACTCGTTTTTAAATATAGCATTATACAGTTCTCTCTTTCTTTGACACAAACACAAGTATTTTACCCTGTTTAATGCCAATGCAAAGTTGACATAAAACTGCATTGTGGGAGAAATTTGACTAAATAAGTACATACACCCAAGAGTGTTATTTCCACTGGGGATGAGGTACTTCTCAAAATCCTATTTTTGTCGCCTTCACTTTTATTGTTTCAAGTTGATTTTCTTTTTGCTAAAGTCTAGTCTAAATAGTATGTTCTCACTGTCCAGCCACCATAATCAAAAAGAGAAGAGGGAAGTTGATAAAAAATGTTGATACACTCATCAGAGTCAGCTTCAATTATCCGGCACTCACAGGAATAAGCTTAATGAGCAGCAGCCAGTGCTTTGCAGGAATGATTCGCAGACTTATTTTGCCCTGTGTTTCGCCTCTCAGGCTACTTACTTATGACACCTTGTTGGTGGTGGTGGTTGTTGTTGTGTATATATAATTCATTTTTGATGTGATATTATTTGAAAAATAATTATTATATTAATATAATAACCATAAAGATACGAAACCATTGCCCCCCAAAACTTCAAAGTTGTGCCCCATTGGCTGGGATGAAGCGTAAATTGATTTTCGTCATAAAGCAATACTTGCGTTCAGTTCTCACAATGCAAAATGGTGCAACAGGTGAAAGGCTGATGAAAAATGAACTTCTGACATGTTTGCCTTGCTCAGTAAAGCTAATTTGTACAACAGCAGCATACAAGCACAGCTAGGAAAACCCCCTTTGCGATGTCTGACCGTCTCCACCCGTTTTCCCCCTTCAGGGCGCCAGAGGCTGCTGTACCAGCTGGCCGGCGTGGTGCCCAGCCCTCTGCTCTTGGAGCTGCTCAGCTGCCCTCTGTGTGCCCGCAGCCTGGAGACCTTGGAGCTGGAACTGGGAGACCTGGAGGGAGGCAGGGGGGACGCTGACGGACTGCATGACTTCCCCCAGGTCAGAATGTACGGGGGTGCGCTAATGATGATGGTAAACAGTGAGGATGAAGGTTGTGGACGTGGTGATTTGACATTAATGATGGTGGCCAAATACAAACTCAAAGCTGGGGAAAGTGTAGTGATCATTTATCTGTTAAAAAAACAAGGCAATGTATTATTTTTAAGGAATTGCATTTGATTTGATTGCAAGTCTTGACACTTAACACAGTTGATATAAAAATATTATTATTTATAGTTTTTACTTGTTATTTTGTTTTGTGAAAACTACAGTAATTACTAAATAAAAGGATTATTGTATCCAAAACCCTAAATCAGCATGTTCCCCTGTGGTGCCCGACTTTAAACGACTCCACCATCTTTCCTCTAGGGTGGGGATCTGAGAGGTGGGCGAGGTCGGAGCAGACAGCAGGGGGTCGTGGAGTACAAAAATGGAGTGGTTCGGGCTTGGAGAGGCTTCAGAGAAAAATTGAAGAGGATTGTGGAAAGTAAATACTTCAACCGAGGGATCATGATCGCTATCCTTGTCAATACTCTCAGCATGGGCATAGAGTACCACGAGCAGGTAAGAATAATGAGATGTAGGGTGAATGGACAGTTCAGATCAGTGGTTCAAAACCTAAAGGGCTGTGGCTGACATGCGTAGAGAAACAAGTAGTTTGATGACAACTGTTTGATGCCAGATGCGGCCTTTAATGGCATTTGGCTGTCTGAGAGTCGAAATGAGAGGAAATGAGAGTAAAGCGGGGGAGGAGGCGGGGTGGACAGGGGTGAGGGAATGAAGGAAGAGAGGGGAGGAGTGGAGGAGCGATGCCCACTCTCTCCCTCTTTCTCACACACAAATGCGCATCAAGGCACTGTCACACACACTCCAGGATTATGTTTCGTGTTTACCCTGTGTGGCCAACATCTGGGAAGTATCCGCCTAATAATACAGCCCCCCCCTTCCCCTTTACTGTCACACACTCGGACAAATCTGTGTGGTTGCACAGACACATTCATCTACAGAGTTTTTACACCCAAGTGGATATATTATATATGCGCACACACGCACACAACCTTTTCATTTCCCACCAGTACAGCAAATAAAAACCCAAAGAGAGGATTCTTGTGCATGCACATGGTCCATTCCCTCCTTTCCCTTCTCCGTCTCTAATTCCCTCTCCAGGGGATGTGTGTGTGTGCGTTTCTGTCTTTGTGGTATAAACATAAGGAGCAACTGGGAGAGTCATGGCCTTATTGGGCCAATAACACACACACACACACAGACACACAGAGACTGAAGTGTTATGTAAGAGTTCCTCCTCCCCTCAGTACTCATCATCCCCCTTATGTGACACCTAGCCAAACTTTATGAGACTATGAGTGTATATGTGTGTGTGAAGAGGTGTATGAATGTAGGAGGCATAGTGTAGACAGTGTGTGTGTAGAGATAGAGAGAGACAGGAAGAGAGAAAGAGGGAGAGAGTGATTTAGAGAATGAGGGAGATGATTAATGCTTGTTTAGGCTGTGTTTAGTCTAATTCCAGATTGGAAATGAATTGCTATTATCAAATCTGCGCGGAGGTAAAAGCCCACGTGTGGACTGAGTTGTGAAAATTGATTTCAATACATTGTCTGGCAACTCAAATCCGATTCTAAACTGTCCTTTACTTCACACACATCGCAACACACTGACATTACAATTAGAGTATGATTAGTTGGCCTTGACTTCAACATAAAAAGGCGACTCCAAGTTCTGAAACGCAACCACATGTAAGAAAAAACAATGCAGATAGTTCAACAGTGACGGACACAACTCCAACTTGATCTCTCACAAATATTAACATGGACGGTAAATCCTTGAGATCATATTTGAGGAACAAATCAGATTTGCCTGCAAGCTGAACGTAACCTTTTTGTGTATTAAAAGCACACACACACAAAAAAGCACAATAATAGGTAAGCTCTAGGTGTTATGCACAGTTGAAAGATCTGAAAGGTAACTTTTCTACTTAACTCTCACAAACACTGTCAAATTTGTGCTAAACCCAAGTCAAGTTCAAGTTTCTTTGTTTGACGTGTGATAACAACACACAGTAAATACCGAGTGTGTGTTTGAGTTTAATGCTCATTTTGTTGAAGGTGTATGCATCATGTGCCTAATTCTAAATATAGCCTATATATATGCTAAGATATACTGTATGATTTGGTTCACATTATTACGTTTAGTGTTTTTCAGGATCGTATTTATTTATGTCAGTGTCCTGCTTTATAGTCAAGGCTGTTCCTCTACCCTGCTCTGCCAGAGAAGCTGCATTTGTGTGTGTGTGTGTGTGTGTCTGTTGTGCTTTTGTTCCTCTTATTCTTAAGGGCAAGGTCCTATGCAGAGCTGCATTCAAGTACCCAAACACTCACTCGAAATGTCTTGTCAGTATTTAATTCTGATTGATCACCTGTTCTGTCCAACATAATGATGGCAGTTGAAAGCAACGTCTAAAGCAATAGTTCAGAATGCTCATCTGGGACGATAGTAGATTACATAAAATGTATTGACATATGGTTAAGCGCTTCTAATTATTTTTAAACTGCTCAGTTACTAATGATCATGGCAATCGAGAACTGCTGCTGTAAAACAAAGTGCATCGTGGGAGAAAGCTGACAACTCAAGGGCACCTTGATGGGCTTTATTAATAGAGGGAAGGTTTTTCCACACCCACATCTTTCTTGCTGGCTGCAGGACTTGAATAGAGCCTGCTTCTCTAACCCATAAACTTTACCAGCTCCTGAATTTTTGCTTCTTTCCACGTTGTTGTCGTCAGCCAAAACACAAAACCAGAGGAGACATCGGTGTATGAGTATTGTGTCCATGCAAGCTCGTTGAGTTTCTTAGCATTTCAAACCTTCAGCTCTTTTATTGTTTTAACCTGCTATGTCAGCCATATTATACCCCCCCCCCCCCCTTCAACACACTGTAAAGCAATAAGTAAAGATACATTTGTAATCTTACTAGGCATAAAAACTGCTGTGTAGCATTGTATGGAAATGATTGCCCTGCAAGTCCCAGTGTGCTCTTTCATTTCTCTGGTGTGAAGACAGTGGGCCACAAAGGTAATGAAAATGCCACTAGTCCACTGTTAAATAATAATGTATGTGAGGCTAGTATTGTGACTGCTTAAGATAGAATAGCTGGCTGGGAGCTCTTTCAAAGCTTTGTTGAAGTGCTTGAAAGTTTTTATGTGCTGGCTGGTCAGTGAAAGACAATCTGAACAAACAGTCAGGACAGCAAATAGCTACACTCTCTGTTATCCGTCCAGCTCTTTATTTAAAAAAAAAAATATGGCATTGTTTTCCTCACCATGCAGCACACCAAAAGTTGCACTCCAGTCCCCTGACATTACTTGTGGGCCCTTTTATTTTTGCACAGGCGTTTCTGCTTTGGTTCTCAAGCATCACGACTGTCCCAATTAACTCAACAGCTCATCAGCCGAAAATAGTAAAGATGCAAAAAGAAAGATCTTGTGTGCTTTAGATTACACAACCCTGCGCTGCACTCTAGGTTGACTCCACATACAGCAACCCAGTTCATGCTGACAGTAATCAGTTTTAGCAGTAAATCTTTCAACTGCCGTCATACTAGTGCAGCAATGTAAGCAATCAATTGGTGGATTGGCATCACCCAGACACACACACCTTTTCCTGCACTTGATAAGGTCAGTAAAGCAATGGATCTGTTTCAGAATGTCTAATAGGCTGTTTGTGTTTTGTCTTTAGCAATCACAGCATATAACTGAAACACTTATACAGAAAATGAATCATACTGTGATGTATTTTGCTTACAACAAATGCTCAAATATCCTTGAAATTGAAAAAGATACAAAAAGGCATGTGCTTAATCAGTTTCCCATGAGTGACACTCCACTCAAGATATATCAGTGGTGGAAGAAGTATTCGGATCATTTTCTCAAGTAAAAGTAGCAACACTACACTATAAAAAAATACTCTTTTACAAGTAACAGTTCTGCATTAAAAGTAAAAGTACCCATTATGCAAAGTGACTCCTTGTCAGTGTTATATTTTTTATATGATTGGGTCATTAATGCTGGTCGAGGTGGAGCATGTTTTAACTGCTTCAGCTTTGTCGTGTATACATCATCATTCTCTAAACTGATTATATGAAAAACCTTCATTCGAAAAGTAACTAGCAACTATAGCTGTCAGATAAATGTAGTGGAGTGAACTGTACATTATTTCCTGTGAAATGTGGTGGAGTAGAAGTGTAAAGTAGCTTAAAATGTTAATACTCAAGTAAAGAAACTCCAAAATGTACTGTATTTGAGTAAATATACTTGATTTCCACCACTGATCTTTTCAATGGGAAACACAGTCTTAAAAGGAAGTTTACTTCCTCACAGGAGGCTCTGTGTTTCTGTGCGTCTGTCTGTGTGTTTGGGGTGAGCTGAGGAGCATGGCGCCCTCTATCTGTGATCATGATCCTCAGTTGTACTTCAGCAGAAGCATCAGTAGCTTGAATTGGTTGTAAATGTTGTCATTTTAATCCGAATTTGCTATTATATACCTGAATTTAATACTGTAAGTGTTTGATTATGCTACATGAAGGAATCCTCTTAAATATCATAGGAAATCATAATCAAATTAATCATTTAGAATAATTAAGTGACTGTTTAGACTTCATTTACTTTTATTTACATGAT
Organism: Macquaria australasica; assembly: GCA_005408345.1. Classification (NCBI taxonomy): domain Eukaryota; kingdom Metazoa; phylum Chordata; class Actinopteri; order Centrarchiformes; family Percichthyidae; genus Macquaria; species Macquaria australasica. Next base: position 1,198,831 of record SEMN01000055.1, read on the forward strand.
TGTGAACCGGAAATCCTTGTTTATCTCCTTGATTCCAGCTTTGTTAAACATATTTACATTCATAACGTGTTCTATAATTCCCAACAACAGTGAACACAAAGCCAGCACTGGATGTGTCTGCAGGATGCTGATAGTGCAGAATAACCCAGGCTGAAGGTTAACTCCTATCTGTGGTGGGAGCAGGACGTCTGGGATTTAATATATTAAACTTGTCTGGGTGTTTATTAGTCCAGAATATGGTCTGCCTGCTTTTATAAGCCATGGGCCAGGACACAAAATGGGCTTTGGGCCTATTGCTTGTTGATCCCCACATGAAAATAATCACAATTAGTTTTAATGAGACTGCCATGCGTGACATGACAATACAATTCTGGATCACAGGCTGAAGGGCTTTACACACTGTGAGGCTCACTATGGAGTGTAAAAGTGTATGGTTTAGAGTGATAGAGTCATCTGGGGATCATAATTATTCATTATATGTGAATGTTAGGAGTGCACAGAGCTTGTCAGCTTTGAATCATGATACAAGTGAAAGAGTTATTGTAAATTTAATTGTGTCTTTTCAGCCTTGTAGACAAGCATCAACCTTAATTTGTTACCGTTTAATAATGGACCATTTAATGCTCTGATTTATTTGGCCAGGTGAGAAGCGCAGCATGTGAACTCAGGTGTGCCACAGTGAGGCACCTGAAATAGCACGTCTCAGTATAGCAAGCTGTAGGTTGTATGGGTGGATGTTGACGCGTGTGACGGCAATAGAACCTAAAGTCACGACTTTTGATGCGAATCAGCACATTTAGATCACCGATGCAGCTCAAGCAAACCGTTTCTATAAAGGAAAGTCGAGGATGTGGCCCCATAATGCGTTTACCAGAGCATAAAAAATGCTGTGTTTTCCATAAAAGACTTGACTACATGCTTTATGAGGGGGCCTCAGTTACAGCTTGCTGGATCACCCACTGTACTGTGAGGTAAGTGGAGTAGATCAGTAGTGATGGATTGGTGCTGTTGGTCCCATTTGATTGATTGGGCCTGACTGCAGCTCTGAACTTGATTGATAATGTCTCAGCTCAGGGCACTAAGACCAAACGGGTTTTACAGCTCTGGGATAATAGAGTGGAGATATGAACTAACTTGTTCTTTCTTTCTTTCTTTCTTTCTTTCTTTCTTTCTTTCTTTCTTTCCCCACCTCTCTCTTCTTTTCTCTCTTGCTCCCCCCCCCCCTCCAGCCAGAGGAGCTGACTGATGTGTTGGAGATCAGTAACATCGTCTTCACCAGTATGTTTGTCTTGGAGATGGGCTTCATGCTGCTGGCCTTCGGCTTGTTCGGATACATCAGGAACCCATACAACATATTTGACAGCATCATTGTTATCATCAGGTAATATTTATCCATGCAGCCTGATCTTTATTATTCATAATTCAAAGCAAAAACAAGATGCAAAGACACTAAAACCATGGCTCCAGTCAATGTAGATTTCACAAATTAGATAACTGCTAAGCTCTGATTAAGAGCCACCCCCTGTACTTATTTCTCCTCCGGCTTGTCAGTCATTGGGGTTGCGAGTGTCAGGTTCACTGCCGCAGCATCCATCTTTACAATAGCTAAGATTGACACACTCATGATGGAAAACGCAGGAGCAGCTTTGCTTGCTGCCGCAGCAGATTCTTGATCCTGTCGGGAGTCGAGGTTCGCTTTGTGACTGTCATCTAGTTTGATAGAGCTCATATTGGATCAGGGGACCTTTTGATATGTGTGGTCGTGTTACTTGTGGTACTGAAGGGGAATTACCTTCATAATTACTCCAGATTTACTCAGATCTCTTCAAAACAAAATGTGTGTAACATATTGTAATGTTGTGCTTACATACAGGGTTAATTAAGACAAAAGTCACCAAATACAACCTCTGACTTTGAAGTTGTCCAATAGTGTTTTAATACAAATTTGGTTGCTTGTGGTTGTCAGTGTGTGGGAGATAATTGGTCAGTCAGACGGTGGGTTGTCAGTCCTGCGAACATTTCGTCTGCTGCGGGTTCTGAAGCTGGTTCGCTTCCTGCCTGCCCTGAGGAGACAGCTGGTAGTGCTGATGAAGACCATGGACAATGTGGCCACGTTCTGCATGCTGCTGATGCTTTTCATCTTCACTTTCAGGTATGCACACTAAATCCATCTTCCACTGCTCATATTCTCTCACTATATTGGTATTATCACCTGCAGAACTCATACATTAAAATGATGACGACTGCATTTTCCTCCTTTTCTGCAGTATACTGGGTATGCACCTGTTTGGCTGTAAATTCAGTCTTCAGACGGAGAACGGAGACACCATCCCTGACCGCAAGAACTTTGACTCTCTTCTCTGGGCCATCGTCACTGTATTCCAGGTTAGTTATCAATTACACTGTGCTACTAATCCACAGATTCACTCTTGCTTGCTCACTTTTTTCTTAGTCTTATTAATTTACCAAAACTGTACTTATACAGAATTTTACTCATCGATTCTCATGTATTATCAGTAATAATTGTTTTGTTAATTTCTGATCTGATAATGAAACGTGAATGTTTTACACATCCCAGAAACTGAAAATGTTCTCGCAAGTTGGCTACCAATGGCTACCAACCTATACATCATCTGAAAAACTTTTCTGCAGCGAGACAGATATGTCACCGGCTTCCCTTCAGAACGAGAGCTCAAACACACTCCCTACTGGCTCTTGTTATGACAGTGAACCCACTGACGTTAGTGGAAATGTATGACAGTAGAAGAAAATGGCAGCTGTAGCATCACGTCCTTCGTACAGTACAGTTGTAAGAGATAAACTTGGCAGTGTGTTAGTGTGTGTATATCTTTATCTCAACATAGGCCATGTGTGCTACTTGGCCATCCCAAATCAAAATGTCAAACCGAGCCTAGAGTGTGCTTGTGTGTGTATGTGTCTTTGTGTGTATTTGTGTGTGTGTGTGTGTAACTGCCAAGTTCTGCTCATTAGTCAAACGCTGTGAAATGAGAAATTCTGCACTGTTATTTCTATTTTTCGCTCTCCCTATGTGGAGATATTGTTCAATCGCTCCAGATAGATTGTCCTCCTTTCTATACTGGATGCATCAGCAGAAAGGTACAGCACAGAATGCAGTGGACTGTCTCGCTTTGGTGTGTGTGTGTGGGAGTAAGATGCTGAAAAAGCATTTTATCCAGAGCTGTCATGTGAAGGCGTTACACACACTATATACTTACTATAGTTTTCTAAGGGAGTAGCTACAGTACACACAAATCTATGCACACATGCATGTGTGCATACACACATACACACACACAGACAGCACAGTGAACTGCCTTCCTGCCACAGCGTTTTATGAGTGGGCAGAGATGGAGTGAGCTTTCATGATGCATCATGAACACCGTCCTACTTTTAAATGCTTTGATCACTCACATTGGTTTAAACACAGGCACACACAAACACACACAAACACACACAAACACACACGTACACACGCCCACATAGACTCTGCCTGTCAACTTATAGTAATCCCATGTGTATGAAGTTAAAGTATTGTGGCATGATGGCAATAAAAGTCGCTCAGTACTGAGTTTTATAAAGCATATAGAACCCATGAGAGCTGTATAGGATAATATTATAATTATTATATATTATAATAATAATATATAATAAGGCCCTTTTTCTCTCTTTCTGTTCTTTCTTTTCTTGAACCTCTGGGCCTCTTCCGTCCTTTTCTATCATGTCTTCATGTCATGTGGACGCTTACTCTTTTCTCGTTTTTAGATTATACATCTCTAAACCTATCGTTCCCTCTGTCCTTGTCTATTTTATTCTCCATTTCTCTCTTATTTATGCCTAAATCTCTGTTTGTGTTTTATTCAATCAATAGATTCTTACCCAGGAGGACTGGAACGTGGTGTTGTATAACGGCATGGCCTCAACCTCTCCATGGGCGGCTCTCTACTTTGTTGCTCTCATGACATTCGGCAACTATGTCCTCTTCAATTTACTTGTGGCCATCTTGGTTGAGGGCTTCCAGGCTGAGGTGAGAACAACTGCAGTTTTTTTTCATACAATATTTAATTCAGTGTCTTTTTAATTTAATGAAACATTTATTTTTCAATATGCAACTTTAAAGTTCTGAATGTAAAGAAAAGACGATGGATGTACTCACAGAAAATTGTTTTCCCACCTTTTTGTCATCACATAAGTCGCACATGGGAGAGGTTTGCCTTGAAGACTTTCTGGCCATAGTCTTTAGAAAAACAGAAAGCCTTCAGGAAGTCAGGTGATGTAGTATAAAGAGCGACAAAGTCCATGCACCAAGGAGGTTGGGACGGATTGCTGGGTCAAACACTGGACTTTCATCCAGGAGACCGCTGTTTGCATCCTGTGTGAAACTTAACTTATTATTTTAACTCAAACCATGATCTTTTTCGCAAACCTAACCAAGTAGTTTTGGTGCCTTAACCTAACCAAACTGCGACTGTTTCACAATGTTAACCACAGTTTGGTTAGGCTTAGGCACCAAAACTACTTGGTTAGGTTTAGGAAAAGGTCATGGTTTGGGTTAAAATAATAAGTCAGTGTTGAACCATGTGCAGGCAAGTTGGTGAAGGCACACCCTCATAGACATTTCCTACATAACAAAACGTTTTCTTCATCTTTTGTTTGTTTCACTTTAGTTATACATTCTCCAGCCATTAGACATGTGCGATTGCACAGAAAAGTTGCATTATTACAAATACGTCACTGAAGCCAGGAGAACAGAGTAAAGAGTAATGTCTAATTCTTAACAAGCATTACTCATCCATAGCTGTGTGAATGTCGCATGAGGGCCTTCTCTTGCTGTTAATTAACTCCCAATGGAGCCATCTGAGGGCCGCAGGTCCGGACTCTCAATTACCAAACTGTCACATCATGTAAGGCACCACTGCTTTTAAAGGGGATGAGAGAATGAAGATTATAACCAATCACTAACACACCCACTGATAATGTCAGATCATCAATTCTTCTTCATCCTACCCTGTTATCATGTGTACCTCAGGTGGCCTTCAGCCACGAAAGAATATCCTCTGAGCACTTCAATGTGCTTGCGCTCTGTGCCTTGATCTTCTCCATGATGGTAAACTCAGAAGAAAATGGGAATAAATACAGTCAAAAAAATGCTTATTTGCATGGATGTTTGTGTGTGTGTGTTGTAGGGTGATGCTAATCGGTCGGAGTCAGATGATGAGAAGAAATCGGACAACTTTGAGGAGGATGAGAAGGTAGAACAGCTGAGAGACACTGGTAGGTTAAGACATTCAATTAAAATCAAATTGTGCCGTTTTCTTTCAGTTCTGATTGTTTCATGACTGACTCACTGTAAACTGTATGACAAAATAACTAAATGAATAAATGATGATGATAATAATGAGTTTATTTCTCCTCCTCCTCCGCAGAGCTAAAAATGTACTCTCTGATGATGACAGCCAACGGTCATGTTGACCCCCGCGGCTCAATGGCTCCTCCCATAATCATGCGCACGGCAGCCACACCCATGCCCACTCCTAAGAGCTCTCTGGGACCTGAGTCTGTCCTTGGAGAGGAGCTCATGTACAGAGAGGGGGTGCCTCAATATGGCGAGGTGGGACTGGGCTTTTCCGAGGCAGGTATCGGTCACGCAGAGTCTCGCCGTGGAAGCTCCACCTCCATGGACCCCTTAGCCTATGACCAGCATTCTCTGGTGAGTTATATCAAACACTTCATGGAAAAAATTGACTCCAAGAGTCCTTTCACAAAACATCATTTATTCATTAGTAGATGTAGGTGCCATAAACAGTATATATTTTTAGGGAATTTTATAATATATACAGTTTGAAGTGTAACATCCCAAAATGAACTTCTATTCCCTAGAGGAGAGGAACAAGGCAAAATATATATTAGATATCAAACCCCTGCATAGTCTGACTGAAGATACATTTATACCTAAAAAGTTAGATGACCACAGTCATACCTCCATACTCCTATGTGACATATATTCAGTCGGTGATCCAACCCCAAAGTTGCCACCAAAATGAAAAACAAAAAAGGTTAAAAAATGGCTACAAGAAGGATGCAAAACAAAGCATGGATATAACCCAGTTACTTAGCAGAAGCCAAGGCAAGGAGCAGACAGATATATGAGACAGACTTCATATTAACAGACCCAATGGTCCCAAATGGAGGACGACAAAGGGCCTGAAGAACCAATGACTCCCATGAGGTAACTTTGGAGTTAATCACAGGCTTTAAATGTTTAAATCTACGGGTGACCTGGAAATCAATCAGATCCACTGCCATGAAGGACGTGTTAATTCCCTAACTTCTGCTCAGAGGACTGAGAATGAGCCAATCTCGCATATTCCGATTATTACATGAGGAGCGTATTACTCTTTATGTATAGATATTGTATTTTCTGACATTATTATTAAACTTCGGTATCGCTGCAACCTGTAGAGAGGAGGAGGAGGACCTTAGGACAATGGCTCCAAAGGTTGCAGGTTCACCTTTTTCTTAGCTCCAGTCTACATTAACTGTCCATAGCAGGTCACTGTGACACAGGTAGACAGTGATTTATTCCACGAGGAAATCATGGATGCCTGAAAGAAAATCTGCCAATAATTACTCGATGGTAGCTCAGGGGGAAGGAAAAATCCTTTGAACCTAACATATTCGATAAAGGTGAGCATATGGACATTAAATTTGATCCAATAGCAGACTAGCATGTGAATAGTTAGAGACAAAAGTGAGGAAAATGCAGCAATCAATCACAGAAAATTTATGCTCATGCCTTGTCTAGGTTTCATTTCTCACTGGACAATGTGGAACCCCTGTGGAAAATATCTCAAGAAAGAAGCCATTTGTCTCTAAGAGACTGACACCAAAAGTTTTACTGCAGAATAGACTGAGAATCCTGAAACTTGCTATCAAACTCAAATTGAAGCTTTGCTTGAAATATCTTTACATAATGCCATCAATAACTTTTCAAAATGACTTTTTTTTTTTTGCCCGAAGTTGCCAGGTACCACTGTTAAAAATGACTGTAACTCACACACACATACTTTGCTTACCCCTATTTCCTGTCTCCCCAGAGCCTCTCAAGTCCCGGCCGGCGCTCCCCTCTTCCTCCCCGCTCATGGGGAAGCCGTCGCTCCAGCTGGAACAGCCTGGGTAGAGCGCCGAGCCTCAAGCGGCGAGACACCAGCGGAGAGAGGGAGAGCCTGTTGTCTGGGGAGGGAGGAGAGGAGGAAGATGGTGGGGAGGACAAGGGGGAGGCTGGGGGAAACAACAGACTGCGGCCGGAGACCCTGGAGCTGCTGCAGGCGTCTACTCTCTGCCCTTCCATAATAGCGGAGTATGGCGACTGTAACGGGAGGACCCTGACCTATGACCCCAATGTGAACTCCGACCCCAAGGAAGACTCCTCGCCTGAGGACGACATAGATGATGACGTAAGTTGTCATGAGTCATAGCTTTCAAAATAACATTTAGAAAATCTACAGCGGGGTCTTTGAGCAGTTTTTAAAGGTCCCCAGCATGATATCATCCTGGCATGTATCATCAGCTTTTTATTTATTTACACACTGGCTTGTTTTACAATTACGCACACAGACCTGAGCAAGGCATGTGGTAGGGTTTTATAGTCCTGGTGACAAGTTTGCTGAGCAGTTGAGCCCCTGTGGTTTTGTTCTTTTATGTAAATTCTTAATCTGCCCTCTGTGACTCTGTTTACACATTTTATTTGTGTTTCTTCTCTCCGTCTTTCTCTTCTTACCCAAATCTTTGTCTTCTTTGCCCTTTGTCTCTCTTGCTTTGAGATATTATAGCATGTGTGTGTGTGTCTGGTGTTCACACTGCAGTTCACACTAGAGAGACACTAATTGTCTTGCTGTAATTGATTGGCTTGGGCAGTAATTGTTTTCTCAGTGGGAACAAAACAGCTTGCGTATGTACAGTCAGTGTGGTTGTACATTTGTGTGTGTGTGTGTGTGTGTGTGTGTGTGTGTGTGTGAAGAAGGGTGTACTCCCCGGTGGTTTTGGATGACCTCTGTAGCGACAGTGTTGATGGTTTTATTGGCTCCAAATTGAGTTTATAAAGCCATGAAATCCACTGAAACAAAAGGCCTCTCCCTGGGCACACCGAATACGAGAGGCTTAAAGCAGATCGTCTGCCAGTGTATGCATGTACGGGTGTGTGTTTGCGTGTTTGCGTGTGTGCGTGCGCCAGAGCGTGCATCAATGTGTGCGTGTGTGCAGTTTACACATACTCACACTTGGACACACACACACACACACACACACACACGGAAGGACATACCCAGATGCACACACACTCACACACAAGCGGCAGTCTGCCAAATAAGCAGCGTCAGAGAGGCTTGACTTTGGGCTGTTTTTAATTAGAATCCTGAAGTACAGAAGCTGCACACCTAAGCTTTCTAATGTTTGTTTTATTAGTAACTTTAATGAGTTTCACAACAATTTCTATTGAGCCTCGTGGACTAGCTAAGTTGGGAGTCCGTCTGTTGTGGTCCAATTATCTCCATCTCTACTTATGCAAGAAAACACTTGTTTATTGTGCCTCTATAGATTTAAAAGTGGAAGGACTAACATGAGCAACACTGTGGGAACTCAAATTAAACAATGTATTGTTTTTTAATACTTTGTATGGTGTAAAATTGTTGATTGGGCAAGTAAATTCAGCTATTGATATTGTCAAAGACACTCTCTGTTTTTTGACAACAGAGTTATACAACATGCATTTAAATTATATTTGAAAATGTGTTTTTTTGTTCAATTTACAGTGTCTATGGGATCAGTAGAGGTTCCTCTACACACTCACTGCACAGCTGAGGGTTTCATACTGTGACTGAATATCCAAGCAGTTCTTAAATTGCTTTTTAATTATTACATAGAAAATACTAACAGTTATACACTGCAGCTGCAGGTGCATGACAAAGAACTACTGAAAATGTGAATACAGAAATTGGATTACAACATCTAGTTTAGCTAGGGCAGCCATTAAAGGTGCATTTCCCCTTTAGCAACGCTGCTACTAATCCCATAGACAATCTCACTATTCTACATAACTGATATGTATGAATAAAGTACAATTGCCGATTTTTGCAAACAATTTTAGGTATTTTACATTTTCAGAACTGACTGAGTGACTGTGATTGGCCTTGACTGGTCCAATGACAGCATGATTATGATGATAATGTTTGTGGCTTTGGTGTTGACGGTGTAATGTGTGAATGATTTCACCGCTGACAATAAAAATGATGATCATTTTACCTAATGAACAAAGAAAGTGTCAATTGTTGACGTTCGACCTCTCACCTCTGCAGAGTTCTTTCTGTTACTGGATCAAAAAAGAACTCCGTAACATGAAGCCCCGCTGGTGCAAAGAGCACGAAGACTGGACGCTGTATTTGTTCTCTCCAGAGAGCCTGTGAGTCTCACGCACACTCTTTGCTCTTCTTTGCTTCTCATTGCTTTATTTAATTATCTTGGGTCCCCTCTCTCATTTTGTTTGGTCAATAGCTTTAACCAATTTACATAGATGACTCTGTGTGTGTATTTGTGTTTAGATTACGTGCGCGGTGCCAAAGTGTGATCTCTCACAAAATGTTCGACCATGTGGTTCTGGTTTTCATCTTCCTCAACTGCATCACCATTGCTCTGGAAAGACCTGATATACCATCTCAGAGCACAGTAAGACACACACACACACACACACACACACACACACACACACACACACACACACACATTCACCCTCTCTTGCTTTTATATACTTTTAAGCCATCTGTCTTTCAGAACTGATACACTTCCTTATTATCGAATGCCGCTTTCTACACTCACTGTGTAATGGTTCATACTTTACCCACACTTCACTCTTTAGTGGTATGTTTTAAATTTAGTTATTTACAAGTAAATATAATACAACAAACATGAAACTATAGCCTCCAGACCATGTTATTCTGTAACATAACACTCGTGAAACTGTATGTTTTGGCCACTTGAAAGATGATTCTGTCCATTTTGCAGAAATATCTAGACAAACCTTTCACTGATTTCCACTGGTTACATAGTGCTAAAATGTGTAACATGAGTCAGTAGAAACTTTGTGTACATTAACGTGACTGGAGGCTTTTCGGGCTGATTTACTACTGTAGACAAACTGTAAACACACAGATAGAAACTCACTAGCCTAGCAACCTCAAGGTTAAAAGCTACCCACAATACATTCCTCTCCTAAAGTAACAGGCTAATAGTATAAAGCAGCAGCTGGTAGTTGCTCCATTCAAAGAGAACATGACGCTGTTGTGAATACAAAATGTGTATTTTCATTATATGTCTTTGTATTAATCTCACTCTCTTCTTTAGGAGCGAGTGTTTCTGAGTGTGTCCAACTACGTTTTCACTGTGATCTTCCTGGCAGAGATGGCCATTAAGGTAAATATCACTGGTTTCTTTCCATCGGTGTGGTGAAAAGGTGTAGTTTGTGGTATGTGCTAAGAAAATGTTTTTTTTTACTCAATTCGGCATCAATAATGTCCTAGTTAAAGCTCTGATTTACAGCTTAAGTGATGTTTTATTATCCGTAATGGTTTCACCAGGTTGTAGCTCTCGGTTTCTGCTTTGGGAAGCAGAGCTACCTCCAGTCCAGCTGGAACGTTCTGGATGGTTTGTTGGTGTTTGTGTCTCTGGTCGACATTCTGGTCTCTCTGGCCTACACTGGCGGAAACAGGATCCTGGGCATCCTCAGAGTCCTACGCCTGCTGCGAACACTACGCCCACTGAGGTACATAGTGTATTTGTGTGTGTGTGTGAGTATGTAGGTATTGGTTATCAGTTTGTGTTGATGCATATAATCTGTATTTCTGTATAAAAGCACCACGCATACAGGAAGAATCCTACCTTCTTTCATATTTCTGTCATTTGTATTTGTGTCTGTTGGTACTGGACTATATGTGCTGGTACTGACAAACATCTGTATGTTGCATCTGTGTTATCCAGGGTGATCAGCCGAGCCCCGGGATTGAAGCTGGTTGTGGAGACGCTCATCACCTCTCTTAGACCCATCGGGAACATTGTCCTTATCTGCTGCGCCTTCTTCATTGTCTTTGGCATCTTGGGGGTGCAGGTAGTTTACATTCGCACACAGTAACTCACAAACAAGGTAAAGATTCAATGCACACACTGACTGCACTGATGATACTGCTTTGTCATTTGCTTTTTGTAAGCTTGAGGACAAAGCCTTTTACCCTTTGTAGCTTAAATGTCAGTCTTGTTGAGCAGCTGCATATGTGATTGTGGCTTGAGGGGGTACTGGAAGTGTCTTGAATATCCAATGGACGATAAGCTTTTGTTCCTTAAGAGTGTGAGATTTTGAAAGAATGACAATTGGGTTAAGTGTGAAAAGGGACAACATGACCCACAGGCCAGCTTTTAGCAGAGCACTCAGGAAAAACTCTGATAAGAATGTGCTTTTTTGAAACGTCCTTTTATTCCCAGGCATTAATAGTTGGTTGTTTGAAAAGCCGCAAGCTCCGGTGCAATTTAGATAATGTGTAAATGGCAGCCAAATAGCCCTGCAGACCTCTCAATCTCTGTGTTTCTCTCTCTTGCTCTCTAGCTGTTCAAAGGGAAGTTCTACCACTGTGAAGGCCTGGATACGAAAAATGTCACCAACAAGTCTGACTGTCTGCAGGCCAACTACCGCTGGATACGAAGGAAGTACAACTTTGACAACCTGATTCAGGTACGGATTCATGGACTGAGGGTGAGAGAGGGAGAGAAAGGGAGAGGAGACGGATGTAGGGGAGAAGAAAGAAGATCAGAGTTCAGGCCAACACAAATCTACAAAAACAAATTAGCTAGCTAAAAACTGCTAATGAAAAGTCACTTTTTTGCCTCATTTAAAGTGAGTCAGGACAGCAGTGTGTCTCAGCTTTTTTAAGGGATTTTATTGTAATCTGCAGTACAACAGTACACATTGTATTGACTCTTTGAGTTGTCTTACATTCTAGTATTACACACTTCAATTACACATTAAAAGGCGGGTCATCTAATAAATAGTGGTATTATATTCAAACCAATATTGAATCAGCTATCAAGACTGACTACAGTATACACCTACTGACAGCTACTTATTATCAGTGGGAGGGAGATTACATGCTAACATTGCACAGGATGCTGTAACAAGTCTCTGGGTGTAATAATATTAGGACCAGGGAAATCCCTGTGTTTCGACTTATTTCTCTGTGTTTCCTATCCAGGCTCTGATGTCTCTGTTTGTGCTGTCCTGTAAGGATGGCTGGGTCAACATCATGTATGACGGGCTGGATGCGGTCGGGGTGGACCAACAGGTAATGATGCGAGGAGTGTGACGAGCCATGGTATCAAACATTTGTTAATGGCTCGGTTTCAGCTACATGAATCCTGATCCCATTCCAATCCCGTGTGTATTGAAACCCATTTTACTCCACTTTGAGTAACCACACTGACACTCCTCTCTCCTCAGACATCATACATTATGAGTCACTTTACAATTTAATATAGTAAACCATTAAAAAAAATGTTATGAATGCAGCTGATTTTATTAAAAGCTTGCCCCCCAAATCTCCACTGGAAGCTTTGACATCAACATGTGCAAATACCTGCTTTAAAAACAGCCTAACCACAGGGCTTAGAAGTAGAGTTGTCAAATATACTTTGCAGTATAAAGTGAAAAAGAAACATAGTGGGAGTGAACAATTAAATTAATATTTCTTTAAAACAAATAAACAAAGTTCAATGACAGTGGTGTAGTAATAACAGTTTCTAAGCAAAGGCGAGCCTCAAAAGCAGAGTTTATAGCAGGCACTTCAAAGCTTCAGTTGATGAGACGGCCCTCAGATCCGGGACGGCCTGTGGTGTAATGTGCTGAAATAGTCTCAGATAGTCAGTCACATTTGCAACAACGAGCAACTTGAAACCATAGGATCAAAACCGTTACTTGTGATATCGTCAAGAGAAATCTTGAAACTGCTACACCGACAGTGAAATGATCCTTTTGAATTCTTTAAAGTTTACCCAAGGTTACCCAAGGATTTTCAGCGGATTCGCATTGTTCTACTTGCTGTACGTGAGAACATGCTGTGAGGCTTTGCACTGGCAGTGTGGCATCTGGGATTTGTGTTACTTGTCTGTTCAAACCAGGTCAAAAGCACAAGGAGCAAAACATAGTTGTCTTCTGTGCTGTTTTTTTATCTTTACTAAACAATACACACGAACAAAAACTATTGAAAAGCATAATCTTCTTTACTCGTCTCTTCTCAGCCTGTAAGGAACAACAACCCCTGGATGCTGCTGTACTTCATCTCCTTCCTACTCATCGTCAGCTTCTTCGTCCTCAACATGTTTGTCGGCGTCGTGGTGGAGAACTTCCACAAGTGCCGGCAGGACCAGGAAGAGGAGGAGGCCCGCTTACGGGAAGAGAAGAGGCTCAAAATGATAGAGAAAAAGCGCAGGAGTAAGGAGAATGGCGGGGCTGGTCGGTAGTCTATTTTTCTGAGCACTGCCTGCTTTCAGAGCCTGAAAAAAAAGAGAAAGAGAATGACAGAGAGAGGAAACAGGGAAATATATTCAGACTTTAACATAAAAAATAGGGAGAGTTTGAAAGACTGGCTAGCTCACGCGAACAGTCACTGATCACTGACAGAAGGCGTAGGCTAAGCCAGTCTGATGCATGTAACTGCATGACTGCAGCCCTCCCCCAACCCCCCCATCACTGCATGTAAAACTTTTCAAACCGGGCCAACCTAACCAACCTCTCAACTCTGCAGTAGTATGAACCTGTCTAAAAATTTAGAACTGCCACCACTGTAGTGTAAAAAACAAAATAACAATAATACAGTTTTCAGTAGTCTCTATTTCTCTTTTAAAATACTTAAATTATATCTTTTAACACCAAATCCTGTTTTAATACCATTCCTATTATATAATGGGAACGATAATAAGTTTATATATAATCTTTTTTTTTTTTATAGATTTCATTACTATTACTTTTTTAACGCCTTTCTGCATGTGAAAATGATCGAGGTTGAGCTTTCCTCCATTTGTCTCAAGAAATTTTGCTAGCAAAATTTTGATCGGTGAAATGCCAATGCCCCTTCCCTTCCTCCGAGTGCATGTACAGCCCTGACTCCGAGGCGTCTCTTGACACGGGTAGAAGAAGGACATTTCCTGTAAACGTGCTTTGACTGGCAGACTCAGAAACATAGCAGACGTTTTGGCTGCTATACCTGCAAATACCTTGGGTGGTAGAGCTGTTAGATAATGTTAAGTTAGCTTGTTAACAGCTTGTAGAAAATACAAGCACGTCCTGGCAGAAACATCAGAAACACACCACCTATTGCAAAAACGAGTCCATTGCAAACCAGTATTTTGTAATTACATGTTCTTTTATTGTGGTTATGTTTTGAGCTGAAGAAAAGAGAAGAAGAAATTGGTAGAAGCACATTTGGCAGATTTAGAAACAGAAGAGCAGCACGATTTGGCCACAACACAAACTTATCAATCAGAGAATTACACTAGAAGGCAGTATATGGTGTGAGCAGAGCGCCGCTCTTTTCATCTTGTCATAGTAACGTGTCTCGCTGGTCTAAAACTGCTAAAGGTCCAGACACATGCAATCCAATCAGCTGTCTCAGAGGACAACTCCTAACTCCAGTGTTTGGCCATGAAATCAGTCTACTCATCAATCAAAAAGAGAAAGTTTTAGACTATTGAGATTTTTCTGATGGGTTAAAAATGACTGTAGTGACGTTCATTGAAGAGAAGCGCGGCTCCAGTGTGTGTTCAACATCGCAGTCATGTTCTGCTACTTTTGAAATTATTTAGCAACTTGAACGGTGAAGCAATATGGATGGATATATTTTAATTAGTTAAAAACAATAAATAGATTGGTATTGATTCAAAGAGTAATTAATTAATGACCGTTTGTGAAAAATTGTGTTGTTGAACGTGCCCTGCGCAGCCCCTCTCAACCATAGACATTACCCTTTACATCAAAGGCATGTAAGCATGCAGTAGGTAGAGAGGGCATGGTGTACTTGGGAAGGTGACATAGACATGCACGTGCACACACAAATACAATCATCAATCGTCAAATATGGACATGTGAGTACACAGTCTACCAAAACATAGTTACATATGTTTACATGATTTTTCAAGCGCCTCTTAATAAAGGTCAGATATAGATACAGCTACACTTAAAGTCTCTTTATTATTCAAAGGCAGTAATGCATCTCATTGTTCCTTTCTAAGAAGGAGCAACACACCTATCAAATGGGTTTTAATGGAGACTTTTACTTTCCTATTTAGGTCAGAATATAGAGACCTCTCTACCCTGACAAGAATACAATTATTAGAGAGACAATAAATCTTGTAAAAATGCTCCCATTAAAGGAGCATTCTGAATTGTTTCAGAAATACGCCTGTTTGCCACTTCTTTTAGTCCAATACAAGGGGGAAAGGTCAGGGATCTGTTTACCAAAGACTGGTAGAGGGGAGAATCACTTAACCTAGCAAAACATACCTTGCAACAACTCCCAGACTTTCTTAGTTACACCTGGTATCTTGTTGTGTTACCACACCAGAAATAAAAACTTAGAATGAGACATTGTGGTTTTAGGTATGCAGGTGAAATGAATAATATAGCCTACCTGTGACTCTCATGTCCTGTTGTATTTGAACATACCATACAGGCAGTGGTGTGCACAGACTGTCTGCGGGGCAGGGGCGATAATGAAAGAAGGGACACCACCACAGTGAGCAGAGTTATAGTTAGGACTCATTCACAGTAGACGTGAGATGCCAGTGGGGCACTTAGTCTGCTCAAGGGCTCCCCTGATGTGATGCGATGTGATGTGAGCGCAAAAAGGGTGAAATCCCATTAAGGCACAAGCATATCTTGGCTGAATAAATGTATAAGAAGGGAACTTTTGCAGCCTGAGCAAAAAGAGCAGTGGCGGTTGCCCTCTCTTGGCCCCTGCACCTTCCCGTGCACACCACTGGACACATGTAACACATTTCAGAGCACAGTTACTCACAGTTGCACTCTATCTGTCTGTCTGTGTTTTGATTTGTCTTTCCTCCTGTCGTTTTTGCATATATTTGTTGTTGTACATGTGTGTGTGTGTGTGTGTGTGTGTTTGTGTGCTCCAGAGGCCAAGCAGAGGCCTTACTATGCCGACTACTCTCCCCTGCGTCTGTCCATCCACACACTGTGCACCAGCCACTACCTGGACCTCTTCATCACCTTCATCATCTGCATCAACGTCTTCACCATGAGCATAGAGCACTACAATCAGCCGCAGGTAATGTTTCTGCAAACACACAAACATTATAGTCATGTGGAGGGATAGTACCAATGATTTGGTAGTGTTTTCTGGCTAGAACCAAGACACCCATAAGCTCCTGGGCAGCCATTCACTTAAATTCCTTTTAAAAACATTTGCACTTTGCCCACTGTAAAAGAAACTTTTCCGTACATGTCTAGCCATCCTGTAATGATGACTGAAGTGTGAGCTAGCTTTAGCTAAGCGACAACATGCTATAAATCTGCGGTGTTTTGGATTTTCTGCCGCAGTAAGTGCAGCCCCCCTTCCACCTCCCCAGAGCAAGCATGTTGGCAAGTGACTCTGATTCCAAAAATAACGCGACTGTATTGACCCAGCGTCAACTTAACACTCGTTATCAGATTAAACAACATCACCGCCAGCACTAGGTTTCGTCCGAAAAAAGCCAGCATGTTTATTTTCTTAAACAAGTGTTATTTATGTATTTTTGGAGAGATGCCACAATCTTCCTTGACAGCACTGATAAACTCTTCTGTAGTCTAATTTAAATTTACTTGTTCTATAAACTCGAACTTTATTTGCCCTCAAGCAGCAATAAAACTTCCAAACATTTGTTTGTATTATTTCTCACCAAAGTTCCATGTTTTGTTGACAAAATTATAAAGAATTATTGAGCATTGCCACAGAAAATGAATAAGCATCTGAGATGTTATTAAATGATTCTCTGTCTGTGTGTGTGTTTGTGTGTTCAGTATTTAGAGGAGGTTCTGAAGTACTGTAACTACGTCTTTACGTGCATCTTCGTCATCGAGGCCCTGCTCAAACTTGCGGCATTCGGCATACACAGGTTCTTCAAAGACAGGTAACACGGTGGGATGTGATTACGCACAACACGCAATTATTTATTAACTATAATGTCGTTGTTTCCTCATTACAATATATGTGGTGTTAAATTAGAACTCCTGCTCCATGAGTACATGTACAGCCCTCTAACTTAATACTTAGGTGGCCCCTTGTTCTTAGTACGCTGAGTTCAATGGACTGGGTGGTGAGTGTATTCATCTGTCTTAGGGTGGCCTGGCGGCGCCTTATCAGGGGTAAGCTCAGTGTTTCCTCTACCATAGAGATTAGTGGGTGGGCTGCCCATTAATCTAAACAACCTGCTCACTTATCAACAGCCAGGCAGCAGCTTTTTCTTCTCCTTCTTCTACTCCTGTTCTAACTCACAGTAACACTTCCTGTAGTGTTGAATAAAAGACTACACCATCATCAACTAATACCACCCACTAGTATAAGAAATGATAGGAGAAACTCTGAGTTAACCAACAGGGAAGTATGTTAGAGGCTGCACATATACTTACCAGAGTAACACCAGATAATGACTCTTTTTTATTCTACGTGCCGAAAATGTTGAACAACGTTTATGCGTGTGTTTAGGTGGAATCAGCTGGATATAGCTATAGTGGCGTTGTCCATCATGGGCATCACCCTGGAGGAGCTGAAAATGAGCGCAGCACTGCCCATAAATCCTACCATCATCAGAATCATGAGAGTACTCAGAATAGCACGAGGTAGAAACACACACACACACCTACAAACAAACCAGTCTATGCCTGTTTATCTTGTATACCATTACAAAGCATACAGTTTGTGAGTCATACATCATGAGCATTATTTATGTTGTGAAGCACTTTTTATCACCACATTTTATATTGTATATTCTTGTAAATTCAGCATTAAAAGTAATATGTCACAGATGCCTCCTGGCGTCTAGTACAAATTGGAGTGCCTCCCTGCTGCGGTTG
The DNA here is from genome assembly GCA_005408345.1 of Macquaria australasica. Taxonomy (NCBI): domain Eukaryota; kingdom Metazoa; phylum Chordata; class Actinopteri; order Centrarchiformes; family Percichthyidae; genus Macquaria; species Macquaria australasica. Next base: position 1,217,009 of record SEMN01000055.1, read on the forward strand.
CAGTACTAGCATCGTGCCGTGCCATTGTAACTCCTGCAGCAAATGGGCCGACAGCAACGACTAGTTGTGTAAGACTGCTCCTCTGTCTCTCTGCAGTGCTGAAACTTCTGAAGATGGCCACAGGGATGAGGTCTCTGCTGGATACTGTCATGCAAGCGCTGCCACAGGTAAACACAGACTCTGTGGGGTCCCAAACACAAAAGAGTGGTTTTGTTTTATTTATGATATTCTTTTATGAATATAGGGTAAATATAAAGGTTTTGTTCGGAATAGACAGCTCTCTGAAAGATTTATGCTTGTTGATGAATATTTAACTCAAGTCATATCTGTCCACTTTACACAATTTGTATTCTGACCCTAAAATGCATTTTGTACATTCCCCCTCTTACCTCTCGACAGCTGAACTGTGCACTCCATTTGGTTTTATTATTAAATGTGCATGATAATAAATGCCTAACACATCACAAAGGATAGAAGTCGTTGCAATCACAAGAACTCAAAGGAAACAAAGCATAATTTTTGAGCAGTGTCTTGGCATTTGAAGGTATTAAAAATAATTGGACAATTCTTAACAACTAAGCAATAATGATCTGTTTTGTTACTATTGTGGTCAAATTTTAAGGCAAAATATAAGTAGATGGTGCAGCTGATTACATGGAGGGTTCAAAGAAATCACTTCATTTAATGATTCATGATTAATTGAATGATTTGATGATTAATGATTCAAAGAGATGGTTCTTTTCATACAGTATTTCTGCATGGATTGGACCTTGATCGTTGAGCTGTCATTAAAAACCTTTCCAGTCAGACTGTACAGCCGACTTCCTCCCTGATGTTACTCTAGTGCTTTTTCTATCCAGTCTACACACTCCTTTTAAAGTATGTCCACGGATATTGTGGGAGTATCTCAGGTCTCTCTCTCCAGCTGCCTGGCACAGTTCTTAGAGGCAAAGAGCAGCTGCACCAAAGACTACGATGCACATGCAGTGACAGACTCCATTGTTCTGCTGTTTTCTAAATGTCAGGTGTACAGATATAACCATCAGGGCACAGGGTGCACAAGAACAGATTTTAAGGAACTGGATAAAAGACAACATGCTGGGAACTCTGTGACGGTATGATGCAGATGTAGTCAGAGGAAGTGCGTGACGTTCACAGGGTCTGCCCAAAAGTCCTTCACGATGACTGTTTTTTATAGCACTCCAGGTCCACCACCAGAGTTCTCAGTTTACTGAGTAGAAAGATACGGTCAATAACTCAGACTTTTGATAGAAAATGTCAAAGCTTTCAGTGATTTCTTGCTGGAAAAAAACTCAGAAAACATGTCTGCCTGTTCATTTTAAGAAGTCCGTTTTATTGTGTTACATTCAGTCAGCAAATACTTGCCCAACAACCCTCAGTGTGCACAATCCCAGTTTGAATAGGAGCAATACGTCAATGAGGATGTCAATGTGTATCAGCCTGGTATTTGCAGTATATCTCAAACAGCAAAGAGTCCACTTCGGGGCAAGGTTTTTTTGTAAATATGTTTGTTCCATTTATAATGCACGGTTAGATTTATGTCACATGGAATAAATAAAATGCAATTAATCTTAATGTCTTTAAGCAAGCAGTATTTACACTGTAGTGTTTGGTGTGCAGAGGGGGATCTAACATGCGTATTGCTTCCAGGTGGGAAATCTTGGTCTCCTCTTCATGCTGCTCTTCTTCATCTATGCTGCGCTGGGAGTGGAGCTCTTTGGCAAACTGGGTCAGTCACACTACTGGCAGAAAACACACACACACACACTTACACACGCACCATGGTCTACAAGCTTTGGCAGAAAAGGTTTTTGAATCCACTCATTACTACCACAGTCACGACTTGCAGCAAATTTCCCCGCCTGAACTGTCTCTGCTGAGTCCTTGCTCTCTACCCCCATCTGTCTCCTTGTCTCTCCACCACTCTCACATCAGAGGCCTGGTTCTAACAAGGAAAGATCACATTTGCATGATCACATTTATTTACATATTGCGTCCTCAATAGGACAGCTCCATCCAACTCATTTTCTCTCAGAGCGCAACAATGTGTGAGGGGTGAGGATTAGCAAGAAGGCATCTGGGAGGACAAAATGAAAACAACTTGGAGATGAAGAGGTTGCTTTCTGTGAAATGTTATTATGCCTCTGCTCGTCACATTGGGAAAAGGAAATGATGTCTGTTTTCCAGTTTTATAAAGTAGAAATCCCTCTCCATTTTTTGCTATGATTTTTGCTTTTGTCAAGCTGCTGACAAAAGCTTTTGGATGTGCCGAGCGCCTCCTTTTCCCTGTCGGTGCCTCACTTTAAATGCTGTTTTAAAGCGTATAAAGCTGAACAGGGTGAATTAGATTTTGGTACAGGCTTGTGGAGGAGAATATTGCAGTACAGCTTGGTGAGGATCAGGAAACATTACTTCATGACTGTCATATTGTGTTGAATTTTTACCCAATCACTGGAGGTTACAGTATGTCACCTCATCGTAGACAAGAGGTTTCTTGTGACTGGTGACCGTCTCTTTCCTGCTTTTTGAAAGGTTTTTAATCGATGAACTTCACACTGATTTCTTTGATTTTGTGTAAGCTGACAGAGAATACAAAGCAAGCAGATGTAAAGCAGTAAAGGCCTCAACTCTTATGAGCTTTTGGGGGGTTAGTGTGGGTATACACGCCTCACAGTGCTGTGAAATAACCGGCGACCAATATCTGGCTTAGTTGGCTCACGAAATCTTTCTGCCCTCAGACATGAACAAAGACATTGTAAGATCTGAAATTCCTTTGGGAGACCTAAGACATGGGTGATACTGTATGTTGGCACTCTGGGAGTCTCGGCTCTATAAACGGGGTGTCTGCAGAAGGCTGAACAGATAAGAGAAGGTCGTAGGCAAGGGAAATATGAAAAGGGGGATGGAATGAGCGTTTGAATGTTAATACTCACGGCTTTGGATTCAAGCTGCTGTGCCGATAGTAGGTATTTTGAGCATTGCTGATATTGAATATATTTGAATTGGACTCTGAATCTAAATCACATTACTGATCTCTTGAAACCCAACGATGAGACCAAATGAATCCCCATTTCCACCCCCATCCTCTTGCCAATGGGCCATGACTCAGACTCGGGGAGAAGAAGATCTTTCTGCCAACTGGAGGAACTGTTGATAACACGTACATTTTTAGCTTTGCATTCAAATACTTAATCAAACCGGTGTTATTTTGTATCATCTAGCCCACTTTTTCTCTGTGTCCTTTTTATATTTTATAAAATCTATGGTATTATTATTGTTTTGTATCTTAATGATATGGCCACTGTTTGTTTCGTGTATTTCAGTCTTTCATGAAAAGAGCTTTATGAGCAAAGTATGATTCCATTTATTATCATTGGCATTATGAAAACCTCTCATTTTCTCCTGGTGGTTGATCCTTAGAATAAGAAACAAGGTATATAATACTCCAAGGACTGTCTTGTTTCTCTCTGGCTTCCTGCTAATGTGACCTGGGGTTCGAAAGAAAGGAAGATATCTTCTGGTGGCTGTTATGATTCTGTTAACAGGCTCCTGAGGGGCTTTCTGTCAAATTGACCCTGAGACCGATGGAGACTTTCCCTGTCCTCCAGAAGACAACTCTCTCCTCTCCTCTCCTCTGTCATGTCCATAGGGACACACTGCCTAGCAGCTGTTTGTGTGTTCATTGTACACTGCTTTCATAGGACTAAAAAATCAGGGCACTGACACTTATATGATCGTGTATGCTAACTTTTATCCCTGTGTTTTTTAACCACCATGTCTATAGTGTAGTGTAATCAGTGTCTGTCTATGTTTGTGTGTTGATTAGAGTGCACTGACAACAACCCATGTGAGGGTCTGAGTCGTCACGCAACCTTTGAGAATTTTGGGATGGCCTTCCTCACGCTGTTTCGAGTGTCCACTGGAGACAACTGGAATGGGATTATGAAAGTATGAACACACACACTCTCACACACACACTCGCACATAAATTATGACTAGATGATCCCATAACTACAGAGCGCGCAATGACCTCCAAAACCAATTATGAAATAATAAAGTGGCTTAGAGCCGAGCAATGTCAACACTGTCACATCTTGATTTTTACTTTATTAAAAAATGTGATGTATGATATAATCATCCTTAACTGACATGATACAAATAGGCCAACTGATACAAACAAGGTCAATAGTGAGAATAACTTTTTTTTGTTTGACTATTAGTGTTAAACAACAACAATAATATGAGTAAAAGCACATCATTGTTTATTTCTGGCAGATTTTTTATGACATGATGTTGAATTTCTGTGGATTTATAACATTTGGGGATAGGATTTTTCTGCACAGTAGTGATCCGTGGTGGAGCTTGGGAAAAACTTATTTGACGTGCAATTTTATTTTTTAGTTTAGCCCATGTCCTATCCGCTAACATACAACACTGTAGCCAGCCACCAGAGGGTGATCGAGATATTTTGGCTTCACTGTTGGGGAGCTATGATGTTGTCCATCTTTATATACAGTCTATGTATTGGACAGACAGTTGTTCAATTGAGCATATCCAGCTGTAATAACTGGTGATGTGTGTGTGTGTGTGTGTGTGTGTGTCCCACTCTGTTTCACTCTCTGTTTCTCTTGTTCCCTTCGAATCTCTCCGAATCTTTCTCTGTGTCTTTTAAGGACACGTTAAGGGAGTGTCATCCAAATGACCGCCACTGTTTCTCCTACCTGCCTGTGGTCTCTCCATTTTATTTTGTCACCTTTGTGCTCATGGCCCAGTTTGTGCTGGTCAATGTGGTGGTGGCTGTTTTGATGAAACATCTAGAGGAAAGCAACAAGGTACAGTAACTAGAAAGGCTAAAGACACAAATGTGGTAAATGTGTACATGTGTGAACAGACACTGTATGTAAATAGCCAAAGGTATACATGACATTCATGTATTGGTTACTGTTTTGCCCCTTTTGAACTTAAATGGACACTTTTTTTTGATGGATATCAACTTTTACTGTAAATGTAGTCATTAAGTAAAACTACATCTGCTTTTGCAGGAGGCTAAAGAGGATGCAGAGATGGATGCAGAGATCGCCTTGGAAATGGCTATGGAGAGGCAACGCAAATTAAGCACAACCTCCAACAACAGTTCAGTGGGCGGGACCTATGTTGGGCCATGTCCACATTCACCTGGACAGGTAGGAAGGACGTCACCTTACTCATTAGTCAGTCAGGTATCTTGACTAACCCTGAAACTACACTGGAAGTGTAATTAGGGGTGTAATGGAAGAAAGTAGGCTGCATATGGTACATGTTTCTGAACAAGTCCTTTCATTTAATTAATTCATTGTAAAACAGCATGTGTTACTGCATGAAGACAGTCAGTGACAGAGCTGTGTGGTCTCTGTCTCCCCCCCGTAGGAGGACGAGGTACAGTATGGTGACCAGGACCTGCTGTCGCCAAGGAAGATGTCTGTATCCAGGATGCACTCTCTGCCTAACGACAGCTACATGTTCCGACCTGTGCGGCCCGCCAGCGCCCCCTACCCTTTGGAGGAGGTAGATCTCAGTCCCCAGCACCAGCATTCAGGTAACGTATCTGTTCAGGGTTTAAATATTAGACATGAGATCAGCATGGAGTTTTGATGCTCTATCTTTTCTCTGTATTAGACAGCCACTGATATTGTTCTAACAGACACTGTTAGATTGACACAGATTGACAAATATGAAAATGGCATTGCAAAGAAAATGGCAAGCTGTCAGTCCACGGCAGTGGACACCAACCAATTAGTCCCACGCAAGTCCACAAAATCCTCTTTAGGATGCTAATTATGTTAATCAAGTGTTCAAAGCACAGTTAAGTGTACCATGCACAGTCTGCAAATGATTATTTTGCTAGCATTACACAAACTACAACATATTCCATGAGTCTTAGCCATCATGAGAGCTATAGTTTTTGAATGCTAACAAAATATATATTTGTTTACCTTTGTTAATATGACATAGATTTCAAATTTTATTAACCAGTACAGTAGTGCAGTAGACATACTGTATGTAGCTTAGAATTTGGACAGAAATATGTTAAAGAAACGGGGCTCTAGCAGAGACGCAGACTGAAGCTCAGACAGAGACAGGCACAGGTACAGGCAGAGAGAGAAAGCTTCGCTGAACGTACTGCTGCTGGGAAGCTGAAGGAGTGCTAATCAAGTGGGAGGTAGTACAAGAGTGAACTTGGTTCAGAGCTACAGTAGGATGGAAATGTCTGAGAGTCAATCTGACAGTTTGGAAAGTTTATTGTATCCTTCACGGCATTAGTAAATAACCTTTTCGCTGATTTGTTTAGAATGTTCATTTGTCTTCAGGGTTTGTAGTTTCTGTAAAATATATAGACTAAACAGAAATTGTAGTCCGACTGACATCTTTAAATCATCCATTGTAAACTCTAACATGACATTACATAACATTCGTGGTGCTTTTCTTTCCAGTTCCAAAACAAGACGCAAGATAAATTAGAAGCAGAATAAACATGCTGAGAACAATACTCTAAGCACTGACAAGCACTGTTTTATCTGCAGTCAGATTCTAATGGCATGTTGAGGCCAGGCTGTGGACAGACCCAGCTCTGTCCCAAGGTACTGACTGTAGTGGATGAGCTGGTACATGTGAATCTCTGCAACCTTCACACAGGCTCATCTGCTCAGCTGTGGAATGGCTGAATACTCAACGGGAATGATGGTTGACTTAATGGCCAAGCTGCAGAGTCAGAAAACCTATATGCATAAAAAATGTAATCATCACAGCTGTGGTGATGTGTCTATTGTTCGCTGTTTAATATTAAAAGCGTCAGATTTATAATCAAGTGGCTTTACAGCTTGGCCAGAAAGTACCGACTTAAACTGAACTTGTTCAAGATCTAACTCTGACTTTGCTGAAATGTTTTTAACCTGTTTTAGTGTGATTCCATCTGAACTCACAGGTGCACTGGACCTGTGTGTGCAGAGTGCCTGAGACCCTGGTTATACAATCTCACAGCAGTTACTGAACACAGATTGAATTTATGATGGAGCTGCTTCATCCTCATCTCTTCACAATCACGTTTATTTAGAGTTGTCTACTTTGGACTTGATCGCCATGACGCATTAGGGTGCTGTATGGACCTTAACGCTCCGTGGCATGACTGTCTAAATACAGTCACATGGAACTGTTAATGTAACCAGGATCTAATGCAGAATATTACATCCAGCAAACGGGCCATATGCCTGACAAGCAGCTCAGTGCTGCTACTTTACTGAAAACATTTCTGTTCTGATGAGCAACCTACTGAATGTGCTAACGATTTTTCATTCACTAAACACTTTATTTTGATAGCAAATTTGAAGCAATTATAAATTAGTTAAAACTAAAACTTTAAATTGAATTGTTCTTCTTGTTGCTTAAATCCAAATATTCTATCAAAATAAAGTGTTAGTGATGTTATACTTTTTCATTGCTTAAATATGATATTTTTAAATGATCCCAAAGTATGTGTGTATGTGTTTGTATATGCCCAAATATGCATGTGATTTCTGCAAAAATGCATGTGTTTGCATTGAGAGCGTGTACATGTGGTTGTATCACATGCATGATGAACGCTTTACATTTTCAGGCTCAGTGACGTCGGTCCACTCCCAGCCATGTGAGAGTCACGCACTGCTGCAGGTACCAGACGTTTCCCCCGTTCGCCCTCGGCCACCTCCCACCCTCACCCTGCCCCGCATCGCCCCGCCTACGCCCAGCCCCTCCCCACGGACCCTGCGCAGACAGGTGAGAGACCCCATTTCAGCTGCCTTATACATACAAGCACATCCAGATTGGTTGATGAAAAGTGTCATGGTGGTGTGTTGTATATCTATATGTTGCAGGTGGCAGTTAAATTGGATTCAGTGGAGTCCCAGAGTTGTGAGCAACAAGAGAGGCCCAACCCTGTCCATCTGCCTCCTCCTTCCCCTTCTCCCCTCTCTCCTCATACCTCCTCCCCATCTCCCCTGCCTCCTCCTCCTCCCTCCTCCCCCTCAGCCCTCTCTCTCCCACCCTGCTCCCCGTCTGCCTTCCCACTCCCTCCTCCCTCTCCCTCTCGTCTGCCTCCTCTACTGTCCTCCCCCTCTGGCCTCCCTCCTCCGCCACCTTCCCCCTCACTTCTTCTCCCTCCACCTCCCTCCCCCCGTCTCCCCCTGCGCCCTCCCAGCCTTCGGAGACCTAGGCCGCCCTCTGCTGCCTCCCTGTGCGACCCGGCAGATGAGGAGGTGTATCATATCACCAGCTCAGCCCACCACAGGTGGAGAGATGAGGAGGGAGGAGGCCAGGAGAGCAGAGGGAAGGCCGTACGCAGCCACTCCCTGTCACCCTACACCACCCCGTACCCTCTCGACTCCACCTCATCCCCTCCTCCTCCCCCGCTACCGCCTTCCTCCTCGAGGAGCGCGCTCAGTCTGCTTGGGGCAGGATTGAAGGACCTTGACTTTAGGAAGGGTTTTAGCATTGACAACCAGGGCTTCCTGGACAAGCCGTCATCACTGTCTGCTGGTTACCCTGACGACCAGCGGCGCCACTCTATCGAGGTCTGCCTCCCACAAGCTGTCATCACCAGTGACGACCAACACTTTACACGTGAGGCCCACCGGTCGGAAAAAGGTGGTCAGGCATTTCCTGTGAGGGTGCAGTCAGTCGGGGGTGGCCACAGAAAGAAGAAGATGAGTCCTCCTTGTATATCAATCCACCCGCCCTCAGAGAGGGAACACCCCCAAATTGCCTCACCCCCAAAACTGGCTGACTGCAGCATGATGCTGAGACGCAGGACACCATCCTATGACTTGACCCCGCACGCACAGTCAAACACGCACACGCAAGACGTCTCGGCAGATTCACAGATGTGCACACAGATGCACTCCCCGATGCACATGGTGCTCACACCTGTCCACGTACCGCTGCAAGCACACTCACCAACACACACGCTGACACCCTCGCGGGCATCCACCCCGACACACACTCAGACATACACTCCACCGCACGCATCCACACCTACACACCCACACATCCCGATCAGCCCGAACATCTTTATCCAGCCACATGCACCTCTGCTCCCAAACACAATGCCTTTTTCACAGACACACTCCCTCTCCCCTGCTGCAAGGCACTCCCCTCTCACAGGGGACTACATCCCCCTCCCCCAGTTCACCTTCGACCAACCACAGTCCAGATACATGAGCGGCCTGTCAGCTGGCCTATCAGACGCTGATGCAGCCACCTGCTCTTCCCCTTTCGACAACAGACTGGGAAGCGGTGCGGGATTCAGTGCAAAGAATCGGAGGACCGCCCAATGAACATTGAGCATTGCCTTCAGGAAGTTAATTAATTGGTCCAAAATCTCTTAAGTTGGAGTAGAGGGGCCACGGCTGACCTCAGCAGAGATTGGTGCTGGGGAGAAAATGAGTGAAAGAAGTTCACTGGGAGAGGGATTTTTTTTTTTTTTTTGTTTAGATGAAGAAGATGAAGACTGAAAAGACATGAATTATTCTTTCCAGAGAGACGCTGGTACAGTCCCATCCTAGGATATCAGACAATGGATCAATTTTCCTAAATCCAGCTTGAAGGACAGCAGATCCACTGAGGCTGTACCAGTCAAACAGTACCCACTGTACATGGTGTGTTTGGGACTTATACTAATAACGCACCAGGACTAAAGCCACCTAACTCCGTAGCCAAAGTTTTTTTTTTGACACACTGTCCCCACCCACGCGAGCCAATCAGGAAGCAGCGTCTGGCTGATAACCTCTGACCTTTACAGGAAGTGGTTTGTGAAATGCGAGCGTGGGGGGGAATTGTGGGATATGCAACTTCAGGTTTTCTACAGAAGTTCTGCTTGCCCCTCCTCTGCTCCTCGATCACATTGATCAGAGCAGAAGTGTGCGTGTGAGTGAGCGTGTCTGCGTTTTTTCCTATGTGCGAGTATTGTCACATCTGTTGTCATGGAAGTCGGCCATGTTATTCTTACGCCTGCAACGACAGAGAGGGGGAGCAGGGCAGAGCTGTAGTGTATGTTTATCTGTGTATCTGTGCAGTGTAAATAAAGGAAAATACTGTATTTGGTGAGATTAACAATAGCTCTATCCATATGCACATATTTTTATAGAGATCTAAAATGTTTTTTGCACACAAATTTGAATTTCAAGTTGCTTGTTTTTCCTCTGTTGTCCTCTTGTGAATGTATGTTTCTTTTCAAAACGGAGAGAGCAGTGGAGGAGGTCGACCCTCCTCTCAACAGGCTAGCTGAAGTTGAGGAATGGGATTTTATTTTTCTATTTTGAAAAAGAGGAAGACGAGAACAGGGGTGTGACGTGTTTCTGTAGCTTTGTCTCAGATTTCTATGTATTTGATGTCTCAATAACAGTCTTAAGAAGTGGGCTCAGTGATGCAAGCCAAATTAATTTTAAGATGTTTATCCACACTGAGACTACTGGCTAAACCTGTGTAAACCTTTCTCTCCTCAAATTCAAATCTAAATGTGGCTATTATTCCAAAAGAATCACAATGGGTTTTGCCCTTGTAGTGAGTTAAAATATAGTAAATTATATGCAACCCAGAAAAAAACTACCGTACTTTGATGTATTTATTTGTCCAGATAAATTATAAAAGAACAACTTGCAAGCAGCTAAATACCTCTGTGGGCTGCTGGCTATGGGAAATGAGTATTATCCTCATGAAAAAACAAAAAACAACAAAAAAAGAAAACGCATGACCTGCCGTCACTGAGCCCCCCTTCTACAGCTGTTTTCAAGCTGGATCAGCTTTGACACAACTTAGTGTTCTGTACATCTAAAGACAACCAAACTAACTAACTTACTAAATATGTGTAGCCAGAGTGCAATAATAATATATACTTGTGAAAAATATAGTAACATCCACACTACATACAACAACCACACTCTTGTGTTCGTACATACTGTAGAACTACTATATATGATATAAACCCATTTTTATACGATGATTGATAGTATTTCTATCTCTAGTGTTCATGCTACTATAGGTACTTGCCCCCCTGCGTGTGGCTGCGGTGGCATGAGTGTGGCTGGAAGCTGTGTTAGGTAGTGTAGATTTCTCTAAAAGCTCAGGCCCACCTGCTGATGGTGTTACTGTAAGCAGAGGACTAAATAACACATTTATCTCTCCCTTAATTTTATTTTAAACCCACCAGATTAGATCAGCATGAGACGACACACCATATTTCTTACCTACATATCGTCATATTATTATGTTAAATTGACCTATCCACAGATGGAATCATGTAACCGCCAGGGTGTGAATGACGGAGAATGACAAGTATTTTCCTTCCAGTGGCTGAACGTTTTCTTAACAAGCCATACCTTTTAATTCCAATACAGCACAATATGTATTTTATTCTATTTTGTGCACAGTCTGGTTTGGCACAGGTACACAAGAAGCATGCTTGTAAGCTACTTGGGTGCTGATTCCCCTTTCAAAGGCAGCTGGCTGGGACGGCGTCTTTATTTTTTTCTGATCAGCATGTAACATGCACAACTCCTCAGTAATCTGAGTGAAAACCAAAGTGCTGTGATGCTGTACCATAATCACCACATCTTGATAGGTATTGCCAACTGACATCAAAGTATTTGTGACTGATTAAGTGGGTGAAAAAGCATCTGTGGGGGTCAGTAAAAACTCTGAAATAGTGTTAAACCAGTCTGGCAACAAGTAAAGCCTTGAATTTTATTAATATGCCTCCAGTCCTTTTTTTATGGGCATTAAATAAAAAAAACGTTGGCGGAGGACAGTAATTTTTATGTTCATTTTTCAGATGCAAAATTGGCCTTACATCATGCTAAGACTAGCATTAAAAGGCTGTAAGAGAGTGCTGATACCCGCAGAAACCCTTTTACACATGAAATCAGTGATTAAAAAAAAAAGAGGATGGTCCAGATTATCTTCAGATTATCATTCTCTTTCTACACTCTCATCAGCTTTACGCCTCCCTAGCAGTATGCATGGAGGGGGCGAAATTGTGACAGAGAACATAAGGAAAACAGCAAAAGAAAAGAAAGAAACAATTGTATGTCAGTTTAATTATGCCACAGGTCAACAACACCTTCGACCTCTGTGTATGTACAAAAGCGCAGCCCCGTGATTGGTTGTCGTCCTTGGATAGAGCCACATTCAGCAGTACAGTGCTGCTTCTGTGAGTTCAGGTGACAGCGAGGCAAAAAGAACAGACAAAGTTGGATAAAGGTTCGCTTCTCGCAAAGACAGAATGAAAAGCTCTCGGAAAATGAAGTCACGCTTTGAAAATGTTGCTGCTACTGATGACCGCAGCTGTCAGCTTGTTCCGTCTTTTGATAGCACTCTTCTTCCAGTTCTGACATACAGAAGCACATCTGATGTTGGAGTCTGAGATGTTGTCCTTCCTCCTGTACATGGCACAGTTGGTCGTCCCCTGGTTTAAAATACTGTTAATACAGTATGTGCTTCAACACACCATTACTGTGCAACTGCTTTGTCTTGTCTCATGTCCTCTTCCTGCACAGATTGTCAGCAATGAGAGGTTTTAAGTTGTCTGAAGACAGCCTCTTTCTGTCTCACTCTTATTTGACTTAGTGCAGACAACCCCGGCCTACAGCATATCGCCATATTAATCGACAAAGTTTGGTAGAGTGACTGCATAATTGTTCTTACGATTTACAGATCTTTGGATCTCAGTATTTAAATCCTGTTTTTGAGGAAACAGTTTTGACTATTGCATGTTCTGATTTAAGAAAAAAAAATCTTTTGGGAAAGAATCATCTGGATGTTTTAGAGATTTTGATATTTGCATTTTCAGATGTTTCCATTTGTAGATTGACTACCTAATTGCACTGGGCTCTGATTAATTGGTATCTGATAAAATACTGATTAAATTACCCTATTCTTTATTGTCCAATGCAATACTGGGTGGTTATTTACTGTATGAGGACAGGGCTCCTCTTTATACAGTTTTATAGAGAGAAATGGAAACCTAGCTGGTTCTTTTTTGTTCAGAACCAACGTTATTTAATGTCGAGGTGAACCTTTTTTCACTTTTTCTCCTGATACTCTAAACATGGGTGATGGTGAAACTAATTAACTGATGTATATTTTATGTAGGAGTAGCCTCAGCCCTGAAACAGGAACAGATACGGATAGTAATAAGTTGTGTTTTCTGGTTTGACACTGAGCTGGTCCGGCCTCGCAGTGAAGCCGATCACGCTCCTGACACAACACACAAGTGTCGCCACAACGCGCAGACTCCAGAAAGTTCAAACTGTGATAGAACTTGACTTTGATGAATCAGAAGCCTTGTGTTTTCTTTCTTTCTTTCTTTCTTTCTTTTTTATAACCCTTCAGTGATTGGCCCAGGCACCCCCACCCCCAAACCCCCCAAGCCTTACAAGGAGGGGAGGAGGTGTGTTCTGTCTGTCAGAGGAGAGCCAACGTGTCTGCAATAATAAGCCCTCCATTATTCCCTGTAACAGAGGGAGAAGGGAGGGGACAGGGGAGGTGTTTAAAGGCTCCACACACAGTCGGACTCTCTACATTGTATCGTTGCTGATTATTGTGTGATGACCAACCGTTGTCCTGAAGGATGTTTCCCTGTCAATTAAAAAATACAAGATTTTTTTATTCCTGACACATGTTGTCTGCTTTGTTTCTTATGTTGATGGTGTTAATTTACCTGTTAATGATTAATTCCTAGTGTTTGTACTAGAGCCCCACCGATAAATCACCCAGGGCCAAATATATAGTCGCCAATATTAAGTTATCGCAGATATATCAGTATCGGTATATATGTTGGCTGATATGTATCATTAAATTGCAGTACAGAAATACAAAATATATGTTTTAGTAAGAAACTGATGCAATCACATAGATTGTCTACCAGAGAGCGCTGACAAGTTTATTTTGCGATTCTGAAACGTTACATTAATATCTTGTAGCCAATTATTACAAAAAAGAAAAAGTAAATCAATTCTCAAATATCAATATATGTGCTGGCCTCATAAATCCACTATCAGTTATGCTACAGTGTAAAAGAAACATCAATAATATACCAAATGCAGATTAGAAAGCACCTCCCAAGTACATCATATTTTTCCAATATCCACAGCGTCTTCACTTTGTCTGGACCTTTTTTCAGAAAACAAAATATGAAAGTTTATTGTTACCAAACTGTTCTTGTACAAGACACACTGAGGTGTTTGGATTAAGTGTCACTGTAAGGTAGAGCACGGTGTAGCCTTAAAGGGGGATGTTAAGTATTGAAATTTGTTTTTTTCAATATGGTGCAGATGATAACAGAAGAGAACAAGATATTCTACACTGATTTTGTGACGTCAGCAAAGGACAAAATCCATCAAAGGAAAAATACAGATTGGGTCTGATGGGTAAGAAGTGATATAATGTTGTAGATAAAAGGAGGAAGTGACCTAAAGGACTAAACGAACTCTTTTGGTATATATGATGATTTCATGGTTGAAAAAGTAGCCTACAGGACAAACTGACAAAAACAAAAATAGACAACATAATTAACACTTTGAATTTGTACAAAAACACAAAACCTGACTAGTGATCTAGATCCAAGTTCTCCTGATACGTTCCCAGATATTCCTGAGTGTGCATTAAGAGCTTCTTTCTTCAACAGTTTGGAAATTTCAACTAATTCCCAGGCTTATTCAATTTACAAATGTCTGGGAAATTAACACTGATTAAAGAGTCTGTCAAGAAAAGGTATGAACAACATGAAGTGTTACGTCTGCTTGTTCTTCTATTGCTTTACTTTTCTGTCTCTGCTCTAGGTTGTGTTCACACTGTTTAACATTTTGTAGTTTCTGCAGAAAAAACACGTCCTCACAATTTCTTCAAATGTTGCACAAATGTGGTAAGTCTGTTTTCCCCTTGTGTGGAACCAAAGATTCTTTAGCTTCTGCATGATCAAAAACATGATGAAAATGCAAAGCGAGGGACTGAGAATCATACCAGAGAGGCATATCTTTTATGGTAATTCAAATTAAAATCCCTCTTTTGACAAGCCCATTTCGATTGTAACTTTAGTTTCACAGGTTACACTAACAAATGTGATTGTTTAACACAAATAAGTCAAGGAAATCACCCACTACCCTTATTGTACTTTACTCTTTTTTATATCCTATGTATATGTCTTTCTTTTATATCTTTTCTTAATACCTTTCTGTAGTATGTGAAGCACTTTTAGTTGCCTTGTTGTTGAACGGTGCTCCACAAATAAACTTGCCTTGCCTCTGTAGGGAAATATCATAACCACTAGGTGGCAATGTTTGATTGTCAAATGAGGAGTCTGACAGTTGGTGAAAGCCCCATGTAGAAGGTACAGTACATCATTTTACATCAATGAAGCTTCTCATCATCAGAGTACTAAGTATTAGGTCAAAGGCAACTGAATTTGCAGTTTTAAAGTTTTAATGTCTCCCTTTAGTTTCTAGTGTAATGGGATTACATGAGCTGTGTTTGAAAATCATTCACCAAACCATCCAAAACAGTTTAGTCTTTTTTCATAAGAAAAAAGACGTAATACATCTGTAAAAGAACTGACTGGACAGAGAGGAGCAACCCCAGCCCTGAAACCTGCTAACTATACTTTCAGCCCCTTAGCTCACATGCTTTTGCTGCACCATCTTTCCTCAGGACTTTGAATTCACGACTACATTATATTAATTCAATGCAACACTAGATGGTGCTGCTGAACGTGATATACACATGAGAAAAATGTGACCGAAACCTCTAGTGCTGAAGTATTATGTGTGAGTGTGTGTGTGTGTGTGTGCATGTCTTTGAGTGCATGTGTGTTTGTTAGTGAAGCAATGTCAGTTTTAATATGTTCCTGTGAGAAGTAAAAGTCAAGATGACAGATTCACAGAAAAAATAAAAAGCCTCCCGCTCCTCCTCCTCCTCTGACAGAACCACAGTGCCTGCTAATAGCTTTTCTTTTTAAATGCCAATATTTATTAAAGCCTTTGTCTGGTTAATGGATTTACTGTTGCAAATTCAATTTTAATTTATCGCCAATTTGTATTAAAATTAGTCTTTGGCTTTTTGTTCATTTCAGACAGCACTGCCTTTTGATGTGTTAACAGACAGATTCTGGGTTTGAATGCAGCTCCGCGCCTCCACGATTGAAATTAACCGGTCAAAGCTGCATTCAAAGACTGACTTTGCCTGTGCCCATTAAAGAAACATCTCTCTTTTTGGCTTATACTCTCTCTGAAGCATGGTTTAAAAAGATAGACCCACACGCATCTCCATATGTCATTTCACTTATCTACTCTTCAAACAAGTCAGTCACCTGGTAACAGTCTGCTGTCAGCCCAGCCAGGTTTTCCATCTTCATGGTGCCATGAAACATCCGCTATCAGCTTTTAATTGGATACCCACATTTGGCTGTTCAGCAAAACGCCCCACAAGATCGGTCATACCACTCTTCAAGAAGTTTCCTCCATCAGCACCTGCTTAGATTCAGTGTGAAGCAGCTTTGTCAGGTGGTGATGTGACAGCTTTGTCTGTTGGGACGGCAGTCATGAAGCTACAAAAGAAACTTGGCATCCAGAATGGCAGCAAAATTCTATTGTGGGTTAAGGAGAAAGCGCCAGCCGTGGAGGGCTTATTTTCTTTCATTTTCTTGGTTGATGAGATGCACGCAACATTTAGAAAATTGGAAAATCTCCCAACACTGGGAAAATATTGTGTTTTATGGAGGGTAGGTGACATGCTATGTTTTAATTTTGATACTGAGGAACATTTCGAGATATCTAAGTAGCGCTTATTTGAAAGTGAGTTTGGATCCAAGTACCACGGAAATACATTTTCATGAACTTCTGACTACTTAAATTACTGAAGATCCTGATGTTAATTTATTTTCACTATTCAGAGGGGCTACGGATCGCAACTGCATCCCACATTCAAACAGTCCTCACCTCCCTTAGCTCAATAACAATAGTCCATTTGAGCGATTTTTTAAGACTCAGGCGGAGAGGTGCTCTGAATGAAAGACTCATAATCAACAGGCATGAATTGTTTTGAACAGCAGGGTTACAAACATCAAACTTTTATGTAACCTTATTAGCAACCTTATTTTGTTACCACCCACAGCAGAGAGTCATATATAGAGAAACAACAAGTTAAAATATACCACTGGGACATAATTCAAAGTGATCACTTAGCCCCAAGTGACCAGTTTCAGATGGTCTCCAACATAAAAAGAGAAACAAGTGAGTAGCCACTTACCCGCTCAGATAGGCTCCCTCAGGAGATCAGGGTTGTAGTCATTGCAGTAATTTTATTTTGATTATGATCACATGATGCTGTCTGCCCTTTCTATGATCTGGCCCTTGTTTCATCATTATGTGGTCTACATATTTGTATTTTATCCTTTATAAGTATGTTGTATGTAGCTTTTGTCTGTTCAGTTGTAGTAAACCGTCTGAATAATTTATGATTCAGCTCGGCTCAACATTAGAAGTGGGGGATGTAAAATACTAAAAACTGGCTACAGAATTTAACGTGTTGTGTGCATTTTGGTTTTAGATACCAGTCTTTGGGTTTGGGAAGAAGTGGACTCTGGAGTCTGATGGTTCTTGGCTGGTCACGAGACTCAGTGAATGTAACCTCTGGGGTAGAGGATAACTCATGTCTGTTGTGGCTGCTGTATCAGAGGGCAAAGTGTCATCTTCTTCTTGTCTTCCTGTACCAGGGAGATGACTAATTTTGCTAGTTTTGCTCGGAGACTTTGCCGTGCCTCCTCGGCTTTTGCCTCAAGCTGCTGGCACTCCAGATCAGCACCCGCACCTTCCTCGACTTGACGCTGAATTTCCTAAAGCTCCGTTGCTCCTCTTTTCTGCCTCAAATACTGGACAGTGCCAACACAGGGGAGGTAGCCACACATGACACCTGCGAGACCTGTCACGTTGGTGGTGGGTGACCGATCCTTGTGGTGGCTATATTTAACTGAGTAAGGTGGGATAAAAGTAGACGTTTTCTGTGGATACATATCCAGGGTCCACATGACCTTGAAATCTAGGTGTCACCATGGACCAGGCTCTGACTCTGAACCAACATGTCAAGACATTTGATTCGTTGTTGTTGTTTTATTTAACTGAGAAACATCACGAAATTCAGGCCAATTGTGTCTCAAGCTGAGATGGAAATGTTAATTCGCACTTTTATCTCGTCCCGTCTTGATTATTATAACTCCCTCTTCACATGCCTTAGCAAAACATCCCTGGATCGTCTACAAGTGGTCCAAAATGCTGCTGCTAAGCTTTTGACCAGGTCCTCCAAAAGGTCTCATGTGACACCGATCTTGATTTCTCTTCACTGGCTCCCCATCAAATTCAGAATTCAATTCAAAGTTCTTGTGATGATATTAGAGATCTACTGCAGCCCTACGTTACCAGCCGGTTTCTAAAGTCCGTCTGATCAGGGTCTGCTGGTTGTTCCTCTTTTGAGGTTGTAGCTCCTAAACTTCGGAACTCTCTCCCTTTGCTCTTAAGATCTGTAGACACTGTGGACACCTTTAAAAAGCAGCTCTTTTTTTTTTTTTTTTTTTTTTTGACATGCCTTTGTGTCATTTTTCTATTTATTTCAATTTTATGGTGTTTTATGGTAGTAGTTACTTATTTACTTTGTATGGTCCTTGGTGCACAATACTGTGTACACTAACCAAATAACCATAAATTCTACAGCAACTGAAAGACAATAAAGACCACAACAGGTTTTCTCACAAAATGCTTAAACCTCCAGAAAAGCACAACAAAATATACAACAAAACCTTGGGCGTGGTGGCATGGAGAGGCCAGAATAAACTGTGCCGGGATGCATGAAAAGGGTCGAGACTTGTGGTATTTTGTGATGCAACCAGTGGCGCAGTAACAATCAAGGATGAAGTCATGCTGCTTAGGGAAGCGGAAATATTTCTGATCTCATCATAATATTCCATTGGTGGCAAATGAGGCTTATAGGTGCTTAGTCTGGAAATGCTCAGAGAATGGTGTGGGTGGATGCTGAATACCTGACATCGTGTACTACTGAATGCAACACAAAATGAGAATAAGAACAGTTGTTTCACTTCAATGATTACATTGCAATGAGATTCCTAATGAGTAGCTGAACCTGATTGTTTTCAGAGTCCTTTTCAGGAGTTCATTTCCAAAGTATTGTACATCAATTTAAGGGAACATTAAGTTAATTTAACATTTTGAAATGTGGAGTTTTGTCAACTAAGAGCATCATTCAGCCTATACCCTTTTTTCATTTTTGTGTTATCAGTCATTTACTGTATAGAGCAAGGTGCTGCTTATTTTTTCAACTGGTGAATATCTATATATGAAAAATCTAAAATGACTTAAAGGGAATGAACATTTACACATATATGTGTTTTCCCAATCTTCCTTTCTATGAACTATGTGAATTTCTGTCACTCCCTCCTCTCTTTCCTTCCCTGTTGACCCTTCAGCGTAAGAGCGAGTGTCCCCTTATAGGGTGTGCACATTTGTGTGTGTGCAAGTGTGTGTTTGCTCAGTGAAAGCTCTTGATCATGTGTACTGTACAAGCATAGATGAGTACTGTACTTGTATAGATTAGTGTGTGTGTGTGTGTGTGTGTGTGTGTGTGTGTATGTGTGTGTGTGTGTGTGAGAGAGAGAGAGAGAGAGAGAGGGACAGAGAGAAATGAGAAATTGATTTCTATTATCAGATTACTGCATCTGGAAAACCACAGGAAGTGCTGAATTATACTCTTAATAAAATGATCAGGAAATATAAGGGTAACTAATTGATCTCCATATGTTACATTGCAGTGGTGTGTGTGTGTGTGGGTTTGGGGACTCCAGGTACTGTAGCATCTGTTTCCCTGTCTGTCTGTTTCACATTTGTGGTTGAGTTACCCTCCTTCCCTTTGTGTGTGTGTGTGTGTGTGAGTGTGAGCGTGTGTGTGCTGCACACCCCTTGCGGCCATTCTGTCTCCCAGACAGCTGTTTGGTGACCTGGTAACACCCCTCCTCTCCCTCCCTCAGCATGACACACACACACACACACACACACACACACACACACACACACACACACACGGCAGCCCAGCATGTCTGCCACCACTGGTATCCCCAAGCCATCACACATACATACATACACATTCACAATCACATGCAGACACCTTCAGTCCCACCCACTCACTGCTCTGATTGTCCAGCTTTCTTCATTCACAGCTGGAGTCAGAGCAGAACATTTCTCATTACACAAACCTTCTGAATTGTTGATCAACGCTGCAGTACTGAGGGCTGGGGATTTGCAGGTCTGATAACTCAGCCAGGTACAGCCCAAATAAAACACTTGTTCAGCCTACATGTTCAGACGGTCTATCCTGGAAGGTCTTCGTAGTGTTGCACTCAGTTGGTCACACGCAAAGTGACAGAAATAGCTGTGTAAAGAATGAAAAAAAAAACAGAGCTAGAGAGAAGTCCAAACCCTGGCTCTTTTCTCATCTCACAGCTGGCCAATCACGACATGAAGTTGGTGTGAATGTCGAATTGCCGGTTTCGTAAAGTTACAATAATTGTCGGACACAGCCCCCTGAATTCTGACATCTTAAAGGTGTGGGAGGAAGGGGGTTTCTGAAGCTTTTCAAACATCCGACACACAGTTCTGATGGAGTATACTAGCGCCTTAACACCACAGGAGTAGGAATTTTAGAGGAACCAGTGGAATACAATTTGAGCTAGGTTCCTATGTTCCTAAAATATTTCTATAAATAATTTATCCTTTTGCACATAATTAGGGTTTTATAAGATTTTGCCAATCCTCTACGCTAGTTTTGAGGATTTCGGAAATGCTTGTGACAATGTTACCTCTGTAATCCTGAGGGACTTGCTGCAGGAATTATTAGAGCTGAATTTGCCTTATTGGCATTTAGGCAAATGCATGTACTGTATGTATGCACTGGACTCCAGTAAGGATGTGCCATGCCCCTATTCCTGTCTGTGATATTCATGTACAAGAAGATGCAGCCAAACTGTCTGGAAAGTGTCCAATATGAAGGCGTTGGGGCGGCCATCTGACATTGTCCTTCTGGCTTCAGTGGACCATGATCGCTGATTTGCACAGGAGCAGTTTGCAGCAGAGTGTGACACAGTCAGAGCAGCAAAGCACCTTCACATCAGGTACAAACATCAGACATGCTGACGTTTGTACCTTCCTCCACTTCCACATGTGTTGGAAGTTACAGGAGTTTTTTGGGTTGGTCTTCTTGACCTGTTGTCTCTGCAGCCCTAGCCTGGACAAGCAACTACAAAATGGATGCAAAAATGAAGTTGTGGTGCACTGATTGTATCAAAATATCTGTGGTTTGAATATTACATTTCCCACACCTGAACTAACCTTTTGTTCTCTGTAATACTGTTACACCTGCCTCTTTCTTTATAGATGGAAATCAGACTCATGACTTTGCTTACTATCTGTCACTCCACTTGTTATCTCATGGAACAGAAATGCCATTAGCATTATCTTTAAAGAAGATAAAGCTCTCTGAATGTGTCTAAACAGCAAAGAAAAGACTAAACTTTTTTTCATGGTAAAAAACAGAACACAAAAAACAAAAAAACAAAAAGACATTGCAAGATATAACATTTGCGTGTTCTCCCAGAGGTCATGGTAGACTCATGATCTGTCCAGTGTGGTTCCTTATATGTTTCAGCCTCCTCGTGACCCTCAGGAGGACTAACAGAGTCTGTATACCCTCCAGCCTACTGACAAATAACTGAGAGTGACAAACAGGTCACTGGTCAAGCTATTGCATCTTCATTTATGTGTCAAATCAATACTGAAAGAGGATACAGTTGGTTTTCTGACCAGGCAGACTGCAATGCAATGTGGGAAGGTTGCACAAAAATGGCTACAAAGACACTGTATAGAAGTCAAGCCATGAGAATAATGTATATGGGGAGAGGGAATACATCTGTGATGCCCAAGAGTTTTAGTGACTTAATGGTACTTCACTGCGTTCTTACTTCCCGTATTAAGGGGCAACTTCTCTGTTTAGTTTGTATTTGAATGCTCTATTACATTTTCAATCCTGCAACATTCCTACTGTGCTTTGTAGTACTTGACAGAACATCTTAAATCATTGCAGTATTTCTAATCCCCCATTTGAATAGCCCTAGAGTCTTCCTATATATGCTGTAGACTGCTTAATATTCAGATTATGTGACCTGAGGGCACTTTACTGGTATCACAGTAATATACCTGTAGGGGCGTACTATAATGTGTTTGTGATGCCCAGTAATGAGTTCATAGTAACCTGACTGAGCCTTACGGCATTTTTAATGTCACAATGGCATTCTGTGACATTTTTATCACACCCTTGCTACTTACAGATCCGCTGTGGTATTTGTTGGCGCGTGTAGCCCGTTCCTGTAGGAATACTAGAGTTCTTTCTTGTACAGTAACAGGGATCGCTGGCAGATAGCAAACTTCTTTGTTTACTCTCCTCGAATACAAGTGTGGCTTCATGGTGCATCACCGCTCCATGATGAATCCTAAAAAAGCACTCTTTTTAAAGCTGCAGATGTGTGAATAGCGTGGATTTCTAGTACATCCACACACTGAAAAAGACTCAGTGACCAGTACCCAAACACAACACACACACACACACACACACACACACACACACACACACACTGCCTTCTTTGCGCCCGTCCAATCGTTTGAGAGTCGTTTGCTCAGTCAGTGGTGAATTGTGACTATATACCCATTTGTGAAGCCTGTATTACTGCATGTAACCCCCCCACCCACCCATCTCCTTTCTCTGTCTCTCTCTGATGCTGTCCCTCCTCTGCGCTCCTCTCATTAGACAAAGAGAGAGAGAGCATGGAGAGAGAGATTGTACGGCAGAGAGATTTGGAAATTCACAAGACAGCTTCCAAGTCATGGAGAGGTAGAGATCCAGTACTACTGAGCCTGATAGATAGAAAATACTGTATGTGTCATAGGTCCTGACCTTCTCTGATGGGGGAGTTTGAGTGAAAGTGGCATCTGACATTTGGCCTGACATTTTCATGAAACCCTTCCCTAACCTCCTCCTTCTAATTAACTTATTATTTTATTTTAATTTAAGGTGAGTTTACTTTATGGAGGATACCCAACCCATGAAAAAGTTGTATGGATGAATTTGTAAAGTCTGAAGAAATTACTCAAGTAGCCTAACATGTAGGCTATGTAGGGTCCAGCTAAAAGACGCCTATTGGTTGCAGTGTACAGGATCCAGTATTTTTGTAGGGACCAAAAGTCAGGGTTTCTCGCCCTAGCTGCATCCATTTTGGCACCTCTTTTAAAACCTGTCTCCCGAGCCTCCCACCTAAATCGCTGGAGAGCCCGTTTTAACAAACACTCTAGTCCATGAAGTGAACGCAGGTTAATTCAGAGTTCTGTGATTCGACAATGATGGAAGAAGAATGGCGGAATATAGGAGGATTCACAGAGAGTTTCATGGTCGCAGGAACCTCAGGCTTGTGTCCTCTGTTTCCCGGTCGGAAGTATAGTCCAAGTCAACCCGCTATACTCCACCTGGGAAACAACAGCCCAATTAACTTTGCTGACTAAACACTTGACTGATGGGCGAAAACTTCTACCAGCAGCTTAGAAACAGAAAACTTCTGTGGAAATTGGCAGGTAGCCCTTCAACATGTCCTCTTGCAGGATTAAAATTTTAAAATTTTAACAATGAAGATTTCGCCTCACAGTGAAACATGACATTAATTTATTTCAATTAGCTAAACAAAACATTGTTAAACTGGTTTTATTTTGTATCTACCGACTAATTGGTCTGCATGCATTCACATTCACATTCACAAGTTGTTTCTGTGTGTTCACATCATTGTT
This sequence comes from Macquaria australasica, assembly GCA_005408345.1. NCBI lineage: Eukaryota > Metazoa > Chordata > Actinopteri > Centrarchiformes > Percichthyidae > Macquaria > Macquaria australasica. Next base: position 1,240,975 of record SEMN01000055.1, read on the forward strand.
GCCACTTTTTAACTTAGTGTTGGGTGAAGGTGGAAGAATTGACTTTCATCAGCCATTTCTTAATATTGTATTTTTCTTTGCACCTCTGGTTGGTGTATATTTTTATATTTTTATATCTGCTCTGTTGTGCTCCAGTTTTCCGGGTGGATTGACTGTACACAAATCCCAAAAGGCATGAATGGAGGGAGACAGCTGTTGGCAAAGAGAGAGTTATTCTTGACAAAAATGAGAATGGAGATGGGTGAAACGTCTGAGAACGGAGGGTTGTCTGAATCATTTGCGATTTAGCCTAACTCTCCCTGTATTAGTCTCTCTTTGACTGAGCTACTTGCTGAAGGAGCTTTAGCGCAGAGAGCGAGAGAGAGAGAGAGAGAGAGCGACAGACCGACGGACCGACGGTCCGTCTATCGATCCAGCTGCCCCTGCCTCTGCAGAAGCGCGCAGGCATACACATAGACAAAACGCAAAATCACACGCACGCGTGCACATTCAGCACACGCGTACACACACTCTCTCTCTCTCTCAAACACACACACACACACACACATAGGTCACACTTGCACGACGAGGGAGAGAGAAAGAGAGAGACGTTGGGAGCGGGTCCCATGCACGGTTTGCAGGCTGCCGGAGCTTCTACTGTAGTAGGCTAGTCAATGTGCGTGTGCGTCCGGCGGCCGCTCACCTGCCTCTTCCTCTCCTCGCCCGGGACAGGAATAACGGGATACCGGGAGCTGTAATCACACAGAGGCAGGTTGAGCCCCCACAATGCGCGGTGCCAGCAGAGATTGCAGTGGAGAAGCAGCGGCGCACACACAATGAAGATTGGATTACAACAACAGTGATTTTATTCGCAGCTGCGCGCCCGTGAAGTGCTAAAACGGGGGGATTTCATTCCGTTTTGTGGACACGGTGGAAATAATTCATCGCCAGAGATTCGGTGATTTTTTTTTTCTCCTGTTGTGCAGTGTTTGTGAGTGTGATCACCATCAGAAGGCTGCATGGTTTCTCAGAGGAGAGACGGGACTGTTGCAATGTCATCTCACACCACTGTTTTGGAGCTCTGTGGAAGGGAGATGCTGTAAGTAGCCTACTTTGCCGTGTCTGTTCGTTTTTCTCTGAATTTGGGTTGCGATGATGGTGCGCCGTCTCTGATCTCTTCCCCCCTCTCTCTTGATCAGCGCCCGTGCGGGTTTTACCCACAGGCGTCCCTTATCCAAAGTGCGGCACCCACACCGCGGAGAGCACAGCTGTCCCTAAAACACGACCAATGGGATTTAAACGATGCGAGGCAGGCAGTATAAGACGCAAACAGAACAAAAAAAACTCAAATTCTCTTCTCTCAGCTCTTACGTCAAGTATCATAATTTCCTCATAATTCATAACGCTGGCGCAGTGAGCGGAGCGCAGGCTGCTTCAAAGCGCATCTGTGTACAACATCCCCCAGCCGGCCAAAATAAGCTAAACACATTTAGACTATTCGTTTGCCATGAATGCATGTAGATCCATAAACTCACTGTACATGTGAAATTCCAAAAATCGTGCCTCCTTTGGTAGTTGGGCACATGCACCCAACACCCCACAATTATCATACAGTAGCCATATAACCAACAAACGCTGTGAAGTCGGTTTTACGAAAAGAGTTTAACGCAGAGCGCACGCCTCACAAAATAAAAGATGGACGTGCCTTCTGGTGATTTTATCCAGAGGTTGGATAACACATTGCGGGGTTTTGGTCGCGCCACTGGTTGGCACAACTTGCAGCTCCTCTCCATCCCATACCAGGACGAACAGTAGGCGTTACGTTAGGGAGATCTCTCAGAACACACCGCTTATTTTCTAAGTTATAATGAGATTTTAGGGCCAAATCCTGCGGCTGTGGCCTCCCGAAACGTGACAGAAAGTGAACACGGGCTTTGCCCTAAAAAAAAAAAAAATCTTTCACTATGTAAGTAAGGGGCGTCTTGGACAAGACTGGAGAGGAAGTAGGCCGACGGTGCACCAGTAGGGGTCGCACTTGTATTTTGTTGGTTCCATTGAACATAATGGGAAGATCCAAATTTACATCTCCTCTCACTCCCTTCTCCCTCTCTCCTGTTCTCCGGATTCAGTCACGTTGTTGAAGCGCAGTTCTCCTATCACAGAGAAGCTCTCTCTCTCTCTCTCTCTGTAAAGGCGCCAGCTGCAGCCCATGGTAGGGCAATCCATATTTTTATGACAGCAAAATGACATAATGTATCAACCCACTACCTCCCCACATGTAGATTGAGGTCTACTGTAAACCATAACCATTCTGCCTCCTGGTTATTCTGCTTTTCACTGTGCGGCAACAGTGTGTATGCTTGTGTGCATCTCAGAAAGACAGATTATTGTTTTCAAGTGTTGTTGCATTCATTATTGCCATTTATACATCAGGCAAGAGAGAATGGTGTAGAAAGAAACAGTAAGAGAAGATAAGAGTGGAAGAGTGAGATTGTGTGTGTGTGTGTGTGTGTGTGTGAGAGAGGGAGATAGATCAATGTGATTGGTTTTCAATACACCTTTATTTAGATGAAGACGCTATTGAGGAAAAACAGCTCTGAAGTTCAGTCAGTCAGAGGATACTTCTTCTAAAAAAAAATGTAAAGGGTTAAAATCAAGTCACCATCAAATACCGAACAGAGGGCTCCTGCAAAGCAATGCCGCTGTGTTTCAAATTCATCAGCGTTGTTCATGGCTGAATAAAATCTGAAATCACCTTTGGCTCCGGCCTCCAGAGGTGGCTTGAGAGAAAAGATTCTCCCTGAATGACAATATATAATCTGTTTGTAGTATAACAACCATTGCTTTCTTTTTCTTTATCCACTATTTTCCTTTGGCAACATCAGTGTATTTGCATGTCATGCCAATAAAGCAAATTGAAATTTGGAAAGATATGTCTAATATGGGCCTCCTGCATGTTAATGAAGCAGAAACTGACTGTTGCAATTAGCACTAAAAGAACTGAAAATAAACGAGTGAGGAGACATACTGTAGCACAGAGTGTAATCTTCCAATATAGCAGGGAGGCATAGGTGTGTATTGGGCATCAGGTGCAGAGAGAGGAGAAACGGAGAGAGGGAGAGAGAACAACGATGTTCACACCCATTATATAAGAGAACACTAGTGGTCTCACTTCTTTCTTTGTTGGTCTCTCTCTCTCTCTCTCCCACACACACACACACACACATACACTCACAGTGGGTTTGTAGGGAGCTAAAGAGGTATGTGCAGTGGGCAGACAACATGTTGAAGCCTGAGTGGTAACAGACGATTACTTCCACTGGGTTTCTCATGGGTGCTGATGCACACGTCAGGGCACACAGAGCAGATGGCTGGGGCCTGGGAGAGAGAGGGAGGGAGAGAGAGAGAGAGAGCCTGAATGAGGGAATGGCTGGGAAAAAATGGATAGAGGAATGACCTGACAAAGGAGAAAGATGTTACTTCAAGGGGCCACTCCAGCAAAGTTGGGGGGACTCACACTTGAAAAGAAACAAAACCAAAGCAGCAGAGGTTGAGAGACCCTGACTTTTAGTTTCTAGTATTGGTCAAGCTCCAAAAACACTGGATCCTTTACTTCCCATAATGAATCTTGATAGCGTCTTATGTTACCTCCCTGCCTGATGAATGCCCATGTCTTTCAAATGTCACGATCCTAGTTTGTACCATTAGCTGTCTGTTAACATTTTTAGTCTCTCAGCCCAAGCCAAGATAATCCTGATGATATCACTGGGGTTATTTCCTCCAGAGCTACCAAAGACATCATACATCAACTATTTTCACAGGCGATGTGTTAAACTGATTTTGCTGTGCAGAGTGCCCCTTTTACTTTTGGCAAAATAAAGAGCTGCACTTCCCATAGACCAGCTGTCAGTCAAACGGTGTGTTTGCTACTGTGACGTCATTCCTGGGACTCTATGATACCTATTTTCTGTTGATGTCCCTTAGCTTCTGTAGGTGGAGCTTTTTTCCTCATCCGTTCAGCCAAGCTGTCTATCACTGCTCGTGCTAAATTTCACTTTCTGTGTTCATTTTTCAACAAACCAAAAATAAGTCGCTGATGCTGGAAATGTAAAATGCATCAGTTTCTGTGCAGCAGAGGGTTTTCCCTGAAAAATACCAATGAGACGCAGGTGTTGAGAACAGAGCATGCAAAAACTTTCAATTGTGTAATTGTCTTCTATTCTTTTTCAAATATTCATAATCCCTCTAAACGTTGTTACTTTGTATGCAAAGTCCTGTGGACAGTTCCTAACTTCAGCGGCACATTTGCATTCATACAAGTTCTTTTTCTTGGTGTCTGCTTTCCTCAAATGGCAGAATCTCATTTTAGAATGAAACTCTTGAAATAGAAAGGGATGGACGGATACAGAACCCGAGGAATGAAATTAGCTGAGAAAAATAGGAATAAGAGGGAGAATGATGGCAGAGAGGGGAAATGTTTTGGGACTGATGAATAAATGAAGAGACAAAGCTGAGTTATTTTAGAATTATTCTTGTATAACTGGACAGACATACAGCAATGAGACAGAAGAGTAGGAAGCAGGAAGAGACGGATGAAATAAAACCAAAGAAAGCTTGAACCTCTTGAATATGCTCGAAGACAGAGAAAGGGGGTGCGCCCCTGTCGCTTAGGGGTTAAGACGCAGTCCATGAACATCAACGTCCCTGCTTTGAATCAGTCCGGGGACCTTTGTGCATCTCTCTCTCTCATTTTCTGTCACTGAAATGAAAAGGGCACGGAAACAGAGAGAGATCAGTTCTAGGAAAGGAGTGATTGAAAGAGGCGACAGGAAGCAGAACACAAATGCAGACATTCAGACACAGCTGGTTAAAGCTGACAAAGGTCAAAAGTCAGTAAACAGACTTACAATTAGCAATAGTCAAATAAACCAGACATATCTGAAATTAAGTGAAGACACCACATAACTATCAAAAACTGTTCTGGAAGGAGTTTCTACAAGATTTTGGAACCTGGCTACGTGGATGTGCTCCCCTTCAGCCTCAAGAGCCACTGACGGTGGGTGATAGGGCCTGTCTAAAGACTCCCGCACCAAACATAAATAAGGGGCATTGCACACTTGTCTAATATCATTATACAAATTAACATTTACCTTCACTGGAACCAAGCCCAAAACAGCGCCTGACCAAATGAATATGGAAGCATGTGTCCAGTTTCCATCCACTCTTTTGATGATGTAACCCTCTTCAGTATATTCACAGAACAGGAGCGAACATTTAGATGGAAACATGTCTGCATCAGCTGGATTTTGATTTAAAGTGAACCAGTTGATTGGCAGAAGAAATGAGGGGGGAGGAAATAGAAAGAAAAGATGGCAGATGAGGAGGTGTGGCTTTGAGACTGAACATACACAGCGTGCCTTAAGGCCTGAAAACCCTGAGTATGTAGTTTTGTAAAATAAAGGAAAAAAAATAATAACCAATGTCAACAACTTTCTTAAGTCAATGGGGTGGGGGAGAAAGCAGTTGAAGGTGGTGGTAATATATAGAGGGATGAAAGCAGAATGAAAGATGAAGGGAGGGATAAGGGAATAGAGGAATGGGCGATGAATGAATGTAGAGTAATGGAGGAGCCAATGTGGGATGGGAAAAAAAAAACATACAATATTAAAGGAAGTCTTCTACAAACCAGAAAGTATGTATACACACGCATGCGTCCTTCGGGCCGTGGCATAGTAAAACATACACTTATCATCCTCAGTATCAACCATTCTGGCCCCGACTCTGTAAATAAATCATATCCGTAGAGTGTCTTCAGTATGTAATGTAACTTTAATGCCATTTAGGAAGATAGAAGGAAGAACAAATGTGACCGCAGTGGTAAATGTAATCATATTAATCATCATATAAAGATAATGCAGCTGAATTATTGATGCAAGTGAAACCTAGTTGTGTGTGGACCAGAAACGTGGCCTTTGAGGCGTTGAAGCTGTGTGGGAATTGTGGTAACGGTATAGCAAGAGAGAGTTCACTGCTGGTGTGTGTGTGTGTGTGTAGAGTGTGTGTTTCTGATTTTCTGAAAAGCACCACAAAGGACATGGGGCCAAAAAAAGAATGACACTTATATTGTATTTCAGTTTCTCATTAACTGAGAAAGTGATTTTAGACTTTATATGAATATGTGTATGCACAGAGAGTATTTATGTTTTGTGCCTTGTGTGAGGTAGGAAATATGAGTGTGTGTGTGTGTGTGTGTGTGTGTGTGTGAACAATAGCCAGTAGTATGGATGCGCCTGCCAAACATCATTTACTGTTGTGGTGCCAAGAAACGGCAGCCTTTGTGTGACGACAAACTGCCCGAATCCGATTTGGCCGGGGGATGCTCTTTCTCTCTCTCTCCGTTTCTTCCGTCTCTTTCTCATTATCCTACTTTTTTTCTCTCTGCAGTGCCTTTACTTCATCTGCCTGTTTTTCTCCTGTCCATTTTTCCCACGATCCTTCTCTCCCTAAAATCCCCCAGTGATGCTGCAGAGTTGAGACAAGGAAAGAAAGAGAGAGAAAATAAAAAAGACTCTTTTGTTAGTCAGATTCCACACCACCCATTGGAAGTGAAAGACAATCTTGTCAACAATGAACTCGCCTGTTACTATAAATACCAAAATATGCCAAATTGGTACCAGTTTGACCCTTTTTTTTTTATAATTCTGGTTTTGCCATGCACCATTACTGTGTACTACAGTGAAAGGTGTGTGTTTTCTCTAAAAAAAAATCTTACTGCATGTCCCGAATGGTCTAATAGCTATTTTATCATCCTCAGTTCATACACAGAATTCATGCATGAAAACAGGGCTATCCCTGTATGTACAATATGTGTACAGTACATATGCAAGCATTTATGTAATAGTATTGATGCAGTCTGGAGTCTTATTCAGCTCCTCTGCTCAGATTTTCCAGACTGTGTGGGCTTCTTAACTCTCATGTAAACTCCAGAAACTGCTGATGAAAAGCATTTTAACAGTTTTTTTTTTAGTCCAACTGATACTGTGATATTAATAGTGAAATGTAATACATAAAACGATAATAGCAGCAGCAGCAGCAGCAGCAGCAGCAGCAGCAGCAGCAGGATGGCCTAGTAATTATGAACGACGGTCCTTCAACCGGAAGGCTTGAGGTTAATTCCTCTTGACAGGAAGACTCCGCTCTACTCAAGTGTTCTTGAGCAAGACCTGGAAGGGGAACCAGCAACATGGGTGCTGTTCTGTAGCTAAGAACATGTTTGGTGAAGCTGTTCATTGACAAACAGTACAAAAGACTGTGGTTATACTCTCAGTGTGAACGTGTGGAAATGTATGAATGTGAAGCAGGATAGAGCTGATCACTTAAACTATGAAATACTGTATGTATGAATTATACGCCTTTATACAGCATAATTCTAAAGATAAATCTGTTTTTATCTGTTTTTTTTTTAAAGAAAATCTTCCATTGATCCACTATGGAACAGTCCTATAGAAAATAAATGATTTCACAAACACAAAGCCTTCGTGTAATCCTACAGCTTTTGAATGAAGCAAGATGATGACTTCTTGACAGAGACACTAGGAATCCATTAGGCATTGGTGCGCTCTCTGCAGTGTATGAACTGAGATTCGGATGATTCATCCTCAGGTCTGCTCTAACAGTGTTTATGCTCAGTTGGGCAGAGGGGACAAGCAGTCCTCTGCCTGTTTTAAAAACACAGGATGACACAGTGAGCCCATATGCATTATTCAGCTCACAATAGAGTCTCAATTTCATTACAGAATCACAAGGTATGAGAAATCCTAGCCTAGAGAAAATAATCTAAAACCATCATCATACTTACAAATAGCAGTGCGGCCGCTGTTCTCTCTCTTTCTTGGGGCAAGCAGGGTTAAACAGTAATGGAAAACTTCTATTTTTCATTTTGTATTTTTTTACACTTCTTCCCAAAAAAGCATTCGGATTAGGATTCTTATGAAAAATAGTTTATGGCAATTGAGAAACTCAGAAGGCCTCTTAAACAGCAGTTGGCAGGCGTGGGTGGCACAGGAAACAATTTGGAATAAATTGCTTAGCTAAGTAGTTGGTTCTTTTTTTTATATATATCTACAGTGTCTTTATACCTAAAAAAATAGGTACGAGGTGAATACAGAGTGGTGCTTGATATCACAACCTGCAATGACGCCAAAACTAGAAATCACAGACTTGATACTCCTGCCAAAATGTACTATTTTAGTAGTAGGCCTATAAAATATTTAGACATTTTCAGTTTGCATCTACAGTAGATCCAGATCTTCATACATATATAGTAGTGAAATACCATCATTGGATACATATGACATAATATTGTCATTCATGTAAGTTCATGGGAAAATAGCAAAAAAGCTCAAAAAAGTCCCATCATGCAATTAGAAAAAAAGTTAAAGAATTGTTCACCAGCATTTGGATCTGCACTAAAAACGAATTACTTTTTTCTGTTTCACCAAATTCGATATAAATCTTTTGTGAGAGATCCTGTTAACTAAGAGACAAATAGACAAAGAAGCAGGATTGAAAACACCATGTCCTTGGTAACTATTAAGTCTGCATGAGTCACTCTATTTTAATGGTTGCTTAAGAGAAGACACTGGTTGGCAACATGTGGATGTCTTGCTGTGTTTGTCACAGTGTTGTTTTGTCGATTATGTTAATGCGTAGGAACGCTTTGTGAATGAGACACGTTTCTTATGATTCTTGTGATCTCAGTGCTTAAAATTGTACTGGTTTAAACAGTGGCCTGATAAACGACAGCTCCTGTGAATCAATCATGCAGCAACTGGCTCTGCACTGACGCAAAAACACGCGGTCCTGTCAGTGAATCCATAAATTGTCAACAGTGCACATGGACACAATATGTGACCATATGTTTCATGCCCTTCTGATTTTGCTCACGCTCTACTGTTCAGCACACCTGCTCATATGATAAATCTACACACACACACACACACACACACACACACACACACACACACACACACACACACACACACGTTTATGCTCTCTGAGCATTGGATGTCCAAGGAGGTCCTATGAGTGTTATCTCTGTAGGGAGAGAAGTGGTGTAGATTGTGATTTGTGTGTGAGGACGATGTCACCGCGCTCCTCTGTTCTGGTTGGTGCAGAGTAACAGCTGCCACCTTCTTAGCGCTGACTTTATCACTGTCTCATATTCACATGTTCACACATTCATGTACACACGCACACTCTCAAAAACACACACACATAAACATTTGTTTCAACTAAGGACCCCCCCCCCCAACCCTCTGCCCCCCTTGTCCGAGGCCCGCAGTGGCATCCCAAGCTATTTATAGCACTCACTGGTTTACATTACTCGGTTCTTTTCAGCTGTTATGTAATTTGTCTCTTACTTACCTCTGGGATACAAAATGATCTGTGTGTGCGTCTGACCTCTGCATATAAGAATATACATAATGATTATAAGAATCTAATAAATACTGGTGAAGAAATGCTCAAACCAGCATCAGCATCATGATGATTTTCTTTTATTTTAGTCACTGTTCACATCAGAGTTTCTTGACGGCTGAGAAGAGATTTGTATCAGTTCTTACCGTACAACTCCAATATTGTTGTGCTTGCAGTATGGTGTCCCTTTTCTTAGGCATTAAATTAAAAATGTCAGTATGACAATGGCATACACCAAGTAGTTTTGTGCAGTTTTATTTACTGTCAACCCACTACTAAGTTCATGAGAGTGGGGTTAATGCAGTGAGAACATTATGTTTGACTTTTTTATTCCTGTTAGGAAGCTGCGAATGGTTTGTCCAAATTTGCAAAATTAGTTGTATATGAACAAGACTAAGTCTAAGAGTCTACCAAAGCACTGCTGTGCCTAGGACTAAATACTAACATCAGCATGCTAACATGCTCACAATGACAATGCTAACATGCTGATGCATAGCAGATAATTATATAATGTTTACCATGTTCACCGTGTTAGTTTAATGTGTTGGCATGCTAACATTTGCTAAGTTGCACTTAACACATAGTATGGCTGAGGCTGATGGGAATCGTTTTGCAGGTATTTGGTCATAAACTAAAGTATTGGACAAATGAAATTTTGACCTGATGATGGCACTTGATGAAAAGTGTCATTAGGATTCATCCTCTGGGCACCATGAATGTCTGCACAAAATTTCACAGCACTCCATCCAGTAGTTGTTGAGACATTTCAGTCTGCACCAAAGTGGTGGACCGACAAACAGACTGAAAGATCAACAATGCTATCCCTAAAAAGAATAAAATAGTACTTCGAGTTATAATATATTGCTAGAACCCTTTCCCCATACTGTATATGATGTAGACTTCAACTCTATAATATGAAAACCAAATTATCCACCATTGTGGGTCACTCTCTTACACACGCATACATGCACATAATGATATTGTCCTCCACAACATTGATTAAATAATGGAATAACTAAATCAACCAACTGGCAGGAAGTGTAATAGAACCAAAAGTATATGAATGTTCAGTACAGTTTGTCTATTACTGTCACTCATAGCATCCCCCATATAAATTGTGCGTCAATCTATGCTGCAGGTTGAGTCGGTGTTACACTTGTAAACTGTACAAATGTCTGCCTGCCTCTTCCGAACAGCACAGCTTGCTCCTGAATCATCTGATCCCAGCAGTCGTGACCATGAAGTATATATTTGTTAGTCATCTTCTCTTTCTCTCACCCCTCCGCAACTTCCTCTCAAGGCCATCTCCCTCCCCACAAGGTTTATGCGTTTAATAATGTTACTGAGAAGAAGTGGAATAAAAAAGAAAGATTCAACCTCAATGTGTGGGCTTAAAGAGCTGTGCATTAACAATTTATCTCCCGTCTTCTTCTCTCTACCATCATCTTTTCACACTTCTGTCTCCCATCTCCTCTCTTTTTTATCTGTCTTCGTCTGTTCTGTTTTCCCTCATCCTCTTTCCTTGCAGGGGATGAAGTGGTTTGGCAGTATGTCCCTCAGCAGCAAAAGGAGTAAGAGGAGGAGTAGAAGGAGCAGCAGCTGTAGCAGTAGCAGTGGTAGTAATAGTGTGCTGCTCTCCCTGGCTCTCCTGGTGGCGGTGACCCTGATTGCGGACCCTGTGGCGACTCAAAAGCAGCGAACTGGCGGCGCATCGGAAAAAGTGCCGGTCCTGAACATTGCGGTGATCCTGGGACGCACACGCTACATCTCAGACCGGGACATCCGGGCACTGTGGAGCAAGGAGGACCCCATCGACGTCAACGTGGTCACACTGCTGGTCAACGAGACCGACCCGAAAAGCATCATCACCCACATGTGCGACCTGATGTCCGGGACCAAGATCCATGGCGTGGTGTTTGGGGATGGCACCGACCAGGAGGCCATCGCCCAGATTTTGGATTTTATTTCCTCGCAGACGCTCATACCCATCCTGGGCATCCATGGGGGGTCGTCCATGATCATGGCTGACAAGGTATGGAACAGTGTATGAAGGATCATAGGTGGACGGGTGATTGCTGGAAGAACGTTTGACTACATGGATGTTGTTGATGATTGGATGAAGTTGCCTGATGGGGTATAGACTGAACGGGTGAATGGCTGAATAAAAGTGATGTGATGATTTAATGATTGCTTTGGTTTTGAGTCGTTTGCCAAAAGTTCTGGCTTTGCATCTTTGCTAAACTGAGAACGTCAAGCACACACTCACCTGTCAGCTTTTACATATTTGGCTGTTGGGGCTGTCGAGAGCCTCTAAAATGGTAATAATATCTTATCATGCTAACACACTGGAGGGAAGCCTTGCCACTTAGTTGCACCTTTCAAATATTGGTTTGGCTGGTGTCTAGAGAAAGTAATGGGAGGAACCAGGCTAGAATTGGTGGAGTGAGATAAGGTGGAGGAAGTAAAGGGGGTATGACGATGAGGTAAGTATCTGCAGAGAAGTGTTGGAGGAATAGGTAGAAGGAGAGAGTATTTGAAAAGCAGGTAGATAACAGAAGGAAGGGAAAAAGAATGGATGACTGAAGAGGAAAGGGTGAGGATATATGGAAAGAGTGGGTGTTTTAGTAGTTTGGCTAACAGCGACTGCGTGGTGCAGTGAGCTGTAATCTTGGACGTCTCCATTCATGGTGCAGGATTCCCTCAGACAAGGTGCAGGAGTCCTGATTGGTTCCTATTTGAATAGGCCAGTGTCCCTAGCCTGTCAATCACTTTGAACTGTGAATAGGAATAGATGAACAGCACATGATACTGTGGATTCATGAGGCAGTGCTTAGCGCCTGTGATTCATCATATTCACAATGGGGATATTCTTATCTGTGTTATTTGCCCAGAAGATCAAAGAAGGCTTACCAGACAGTGTATTACCCAGACTATCCTAACAGATGCTACCTATAGCATTTTGAAACATCAATGTGTCATTGTCAAATAATTGACAGATACAGTACCTTGGTGTAATTATTGTAAACAAATGAAAGATAAGTGGTAGTCTGTCTTATTCAATGGTAATGGATACTGGATATTTTTCTAAATTCCTACCACACTTTCAGCAAATCCTGGCTTCTTTCCAAAAACCCTAGTGCCACTTGTGTTTGTCTTTTCTTTCACCTCTCCTGAAGTGGCTACATTATTTTTCTATAAACCTCTCTTTTTCTTCAAGATCCGCCAGTGCAAGAAAATCACAAATCTTTAGCTCCAGTCACTCTGAAAGAATAGCATCATTCTTCCTATTTCATGCCATAAAGCAATCTCTCTCAGGCGGTCCAGAAGATTTACCACCATATCCGACCCTGTGGCCAACAATAAAACATGCAGGATAGAGGTTGGTTGAGGCTGTAGAACCTCTCAGCGACTATCTTGTTTGTTTACAGTAAATATACAAATGTCTTAAAGTTACTGCGGTAATAGTTTATTGATCCTGTAATGCTACTTTTAAGAGGAGGGAAGGAGAGAGGGGGGGTAAGTGTTGGAGGAGAGGGCAGAAGAGGAGGGAGGATGTGAGTGTTGAAATAGAGGAGGTGGAGAGGGGAAGCGGATAGATGAAGGGGTGAGGGATAATCCCCTGTCTTGACCAGCGGCAGAGGCGAGGCTGAGTGGAGGGGAATTACAGAATGTCCTGATTGGCACCTGCCACACACCACTTATTTCAGCAGCACACACACACACACACACACACACACACACAAAACCTCATGTCCCCTGTCAGCGACCATTGAAAAGGCAGCGATTCAGCTCCTTGACAGCGGGAGTGTTTCCTCTGAAGGAACAGATGAGGACAAAATAATCCACTTAAAAGTGCTCAACCCACTCTTCTCTTTGTTTTCTTTCTCACATTTTCCTTCTTTTCTCCCAACTTATCTATCTATCCATGCAAGCTTCAAATTCACACGCTCCTCACGCTATGTGAAGTTGTCTCTTATATCTTCCCCACTATAGTGCTCATATAGACCCTTCTGTACCTCCAGATTAAGGTGGATGTTGCTGTTGCTGTAAACCCTGTGACTCAAACATAGATGTTTTTAATGCTTGCATCTTAGTCAGCGAATCACACACAAATCTCAATCGCTAGCCTCAGATAGTGACAATTTAAAAAAAAATCCCCTTAGGTTTGCTAAACATTTTTAGAGCCATTTTGCAATGTGTGAAGTTCATCGTCATTGTCAATACTTTGTTTCTTCTGGACATTTTGGGGATGCAATATTTTCACCTGGGATCAGTTAATGTACTATGTATCCAAGGACACATTAGAGGATTAATATGGTTGGTTTACACCAGATTTTCTAATAATATATCAAAGGGAATCTCATACATTTAATAGGAATTCCAAGCTGGAGGCCAAAGATGTATAAGGGTGAATGTAGAATTTTAATGTGTTTGGAAATAATCACTAGCCATGTTTCCATCCACCATATAGTCATAATTTTATCCCTATTTAGCTAAAACTGTATAGATCCACCTTAAATGTTTCCCACAGCAACTTTACATGTTAGACTGCACAATATACCATATGATTAGAGGTCCTGGCATCACTTCTCTTTCCAGAGTCAGCAGGATAATGACAGTGTTCAGTGTGTGATATTCGCCACCCCACACACAAAAAATACAAGTTAAATCTGTTTAGTGAGTGCTGCAGTGTGTTTCCATCCCAAACAGGGATTAGGGTTCTTCGAGTGTGTCCTCTGCTGTATCCTCTCCTTGTAAGGTTTACGTAGTCTTTTACCCTCCTTTTAAAGTTTATATAACTCCTCACCCTCTGTAGGTTAGGGTTTATACGGTTAGTCTCTGAAGTGTAAGTAGCCGAGTCTTTCTGCCGCCTTGTTCCATGCAGATTTTCGCTAATCCTCATGTGAAATATGAGGAGAAGCTCGCCTCCAATGATTACGCCTTGTAAGACCCTCAGTGTGTTTGTCTATTCACGATTACGCCTTCATACTTGTATGTGCATGGACATGTGTGAAATGTCCCTGCATATATATGCTTTAATGCCTCGCCGTGCACTGAATATACTTTTACTCTGTGTGTGTGTGTGTGTGTGTGTGTGTGTATGTGTGTGTCTCACTTGGAGGCTAATTCTCTTGGTGCAGATGACTTCTAGTCAAAGCCGTTTCCACGTCAACCTCTCTGGAGAATACTATCTGAGAGCTTCCCCATTTAAAAAAAAAAAAGACGCTATTTACGCCTCATCTCCTCTGTTTTTTTCTTTCTTTTCTGCTTTTCTTCTTTCTCCTTATGTTGTCCCTCTACCCATCTCTCTATCCTCCTCTCTGTCTTTCAATTCTTGCTTGTTAATTAGATAAATGTTGCAGTATCTCCCTGTGTTAGTCCCTCCCATACATCTCTCAGCCTTTGTTGAATAATGCATCACTTGCCTGTATTGAAAAGAATACATTATTGATTAAGGTAAGAAATGTCTTCTCTTGCTGCATTCTCAGCAATTCAGCTTGAAGGTACCACCCGGGCAGCTCATTTAAACTGGATGGGTAGAAAAAGGAAAAAACTCAGTTTGTATTATTTTGTTTTGCTGATATTCCTTACCTTCACACTTTTATTCTCTTGTGTTTTTTGTGATTTTGTTGATTTTGTTCTCGCCTTCCTCTCTTGCATCAACTTTTCAGGCTTGCGCTTTTCTCATTCCCGTACCCCCCCCCCCCCCGTAATTGTGTGGGTGGATGTCTGGCCTGGCTTGTTGATTGGCTTCATGTAATTCTCACACTAAATGGTTATTGACTTGCTCAGTAGTCAATAATGGCAACTGGATCATGTTGGTCACGAACACTGTTCGCTCTCTAATTCTTAAGACTTTGTTAGCATCTGCCCTAACTCAAAGTTGCCTATTGACATGTCCAGTCTGATCTGTCTGATGTCTGCTGCTGCTGTTTTCTTTTTCTCTTCATTTTTTTTTTTTTTTTTGGGCACACCTCGTGAATTCGATCATGGTCTGTATGCACTAGATGTGATAACAGCAGCGATGGGAGATTCATCCTTTTCTGTTGTGCTTCTTGAAGAAAAAATAAACACTTTGCTTCTGAATAAAACAAAAAGTGTTCAAAGAGTCAGAAAATATTGTGATGCTCTTTAATGTTTTTTCAGCAGCGTAACACTGCAGGTTTGAATATGTGTGTGTGTGTTCTGAATGGTGCCACATCAGACCTGCTTTCGCTCCTGCACACGGATGTCGTCTTAACTGCGCATGGGCACACATACACAAACACATTTCAGAATTCATCCCTTGAGCGTCTTAAACAAATGACACTTAATTTGCATGGGTGGATTAATTAATTATTCAGCGATTCAAACAAATGAATGAATACTGTGCCTGATGCTTAGTGGAGCACAGGCATTTCAATTAGAATTTGAATTAAAATTAAATAAGTGAAAAAGAAAAAAAAACATACTCGACTACATGCTCTATGAAGGACGGGTACACCCATTTGTGATGTAGCATTGCACTAGTGAAATGCTACGACAGACCTCACCTGATCACACCTAGCAGGTGTTGTCAGAAGTTCAACAGATATTCAGCCCACAGAGGTCAGTGCTGTAATTATAAATGGCAGCAAGAGGAAGGTGCTGTTTGCACATTGGAAAGCGCTTTGGGTCAAACCATTTTAGGTTGACATGGAAGCTGTGGTAGCGATTGCTAGGAGCAGTAAATTATCATTATCACATTGATCAAAAATATAATTTAAGTTGGAGTCATCCCAGGATAATGAACAGTGTTTTCTGATCACTCATATTGAACTCTAGCGCTCTAGTACTCCTTGTATTTGTGCCTATATTTGTGTGCATGTGTTTGATGGAGGCTGTCATGGCGGCTGGTGGCTTGTGGCTGAAAAAGTTTTTTTATACCAACTAACCACACGCACCCGATATAACTGCCAGCATTAATGTAGTAGATGCAAACATTTTGTGTGTGTGTGCGCGCGTGTGGTGTTATTGTGATCAAAGGACATTATTCATCCATCCCTGTTGTTGTCTCCCCTCAGGCGGTATAATTACACGCATGCACGCACACACACAAACACAAATACACACGCACACGCACACACACACACACACACACACACACACACACACACGTACACACTCTGACGCTTGCCTGCTCGTGTCAAATAGCAAATCAGAGCGGACGGGAGGGACAGAGAGAGAGACTGAGAGAGTGGACAGAAATAACATTTTATGACATCATTTATGAGTTTGTCCAATTACTGCGTGGAGACGTTTGTTTTTGTTTGGCTTAAATCACACTGTCATTTGACTAGAGTGTCTTCAGCCTGCTAAACCACAGGGCCTGCCTCACTGTCACACACCTCTGAGCAGAAAGTATTGAAGTGTGTTTGTGCGTACACAAATGTGCATGTGCCTTGATACTTTATATGTGTGTGTATGCGTGTACATTATCAATATACTGCCAACAAAGGCAATTTGTATTTGTGTGTATATAATTGGCTATTTGTGTATGTGTGTGTGTGGGCCCAGACTGCGATAATGACATCACTGGGGTGTTGTCAGATATCCTATTACCTCGGTAACACTGTCCTCGGTGAGATTCCCATGGTAACACTTTACTTGTTAGCTTTCCTTGTTTTGTATTCGTGGTGTGTGTAGCTTTTGCGTGCGTGTGTAAAAGTGTCTGCATGCCACTGTAAATATGAAAACACTTATGTGTGCAGCTACTGTATGTTGGAGTGTGTGCATTATTCCAATAGCTAGATGCAGCTGTCTTGCAGATGAGGAATGGCTTCTCACTTCTCAAAGGGAATCGATTTGAATGAATATGTGGGACTAGAGGAAATATAGCTGTTAGCTCTTTCTATGAGTATATTCCACCTCTTTTTTTCTGGCTTTCCCTGATGGCATCTGTTCCAGAGTCTACAAAGTTTGTATTTGGGCTGCACTGTTTGAGCTTTACTGGGCCTTTGAGCCCCCCGTCTCACTCTATCCCTATTCCCCCTGTCGCTCTTCCTCTTGGACCAACTCTCTTCTCCTTTCTATCCATTTCTCCTCCTCTCTCTGTGTCCTCGGCTCTTTCTCCCTCCTTCTCCTTCTCACAGTGTCTGTCACTCCCTCCCCTCTCTCAGGAGAGCCTCTGCTTCAGCCTCAGGAACAGCAGCAGCATATACAGAGATAGCAGCAACATGCACGCTCACAGACCAACATGAACACACACACACACACACACACACACACACACACACACACACACACACACACACACACACACACACACACACTCAAAGTTGCATATTACACAAGCTTACAGATGCTTGCAAAAGACGAGTGTATTTTAACAGTGTCAGCTGTAGCCAGGTAGACGAGTCGGGTCAGGAGCTGTAAAAGCCCTTTTCTGTAATAAAATCAACTGAATGGGTAGCCCTGGCACGGTAAAAACAAAAGTTATGACCCATACTATCCAAAGCATCTTTTCCACTTTTAAATTAATTGACAAATGCTCAGGATGGAAGGACTAACACTGCGTTATGTGATAGCTAAACGGGAATATAAATTGATTTTGATGTTGTGCTCGTGTAGGCATTTACTTTAGTCTTTAATCTCCTTTCGTACTTCATCTATTCCATTTTAACCTTGTGCTGCTACTTAGTCCTCTTTCTTTTTGTTTTGTTTTACCGTTATCTTCTTCCACTGAACGAATCACGCTCTTTTTTTGCAGAAGCCGCTCCTGCTGTGAGAGACGCTCTAATAACGTTCGGTCCATGCTCAGCATGCTCGTGACGGGCGGCGCCGTGCAGGAATTGATCAGGCCCCGTCCCGAGCATTTGCATACAGGTTCAACAGTGTAACGCTTCTACATTAACATCTCTTCAAACTATTTGTTTGGTGTTAGTGTTTTTGTGTGTACCAGCTAGGACGTACTGTCACTCTGTGGTGTCGTTACAAGGACAACAACAACAGCCTGGCTAACATCAGACTAATCCTCTTGTCTGTTTGCCTTGTGTGCATTTTTTTTGTGTATGAGCGACTGTCAGACCAACCTGTGTTTGCACTTTTCTTGGGTGTGTCTCTCCATCTTTTCTTTCTTTTCTTTCTTGTTGATTAAGTGTCTCAGCAGTAAATTGAATTTCTGATCTGCTTGACTCGTGTCAGCCACCATAAGCCGACAGAAATACCCTACATTAAATATAACATAAGCTCGGCGACCGAGAGACTGAAGAGGCACACGGAGAATAACACAGCTATCACAGCTTTGGAGGAGTGAATTTTGTCATCTCAGCTTAAGCCTGACTAATATACAGATAACACATGCATGCAGTTGCTGGCTGTGAAAGTCTTTTCATTCCTCTTCTTTGTGTCGCAAGGCAATTGCATCAGTGTGGGTATAAATTTAAAACAGCTCCGGTTGCTGAAGCCTTCAAAGATGGATTTCCTCATTTTCTTAATGTTGAATTTGCCTGATTAAATTGTCTACACTCAGTATTTTAAGCTGCAGAACCTCAGTGGATCTTAATTCTTGGTACATACTGCAAACTGCTTCATTATGAGCGACAGCTACTTATTAACTAGAAGCATCTTTCAGGAGGACTTGCCAATCAGTTATAGTGGAGGGAGAGAGGCAGAGATTTGAGTGAGAGGTTGATTTTTCCGACACCACCTACTGTCACTCGTGCACAGATACGCACAGATAAATATCAACTTACTTTGCCTTTAGGGATGTTGACCTGATGGCTTATTTATGTTGACATGAATATGTATTTGTAACACTAAACGCATCACTCTATTGATTTCATCCACCCTGACACTCAGAGGGGGAGACTGACAGCTTGTTCAGGATGGATAGTTGAAAAAGATTTTCTGGTAGTGTTGGGGGTTATAAAGTTAGCACCCTCATAGGCCTGCAGCTGCAGCCACCTTGATATATGCGACTCCCCAACAAGCCCTGTGAGTGGTGTGTTACAGTGACAGAAGGCAGTAAAGAAGTAAAGCAGTAAAGAAGCCAGGGGCAAAAAAAAAACCAAAAAGAGTTTTTGTTTTGAAATGTACGTAAGATCCTAATTCTCAAACTGTATCAGGAATCAAGTTTTTAGGTACATTTTATGCGTGCAATACCTTTTATATTAAATGTGAGTATTGAGGATATTCACAGCTGTGACACAAAATAATCATCAGTAAGTGTGTGATTAAACATCTTTTCTATAGTCTGCCCCAAACGTTACTCAGAAGTAGAGTAATGGACCCTCTTGTCCACCCATGCTCATTTTGTAATCGTCCCTTACATTTAAATTTTATTTTGGATATCACTAAAATCTACACATTAAATGATTAAAAGTGTATTGTACAAAAACAATAAACAAAAATGATCGGCATGATCAGCTCCAGTGAAGTGCAACAGACCTCCAATGGTTGGCAGAGAGAACGTTTCAAAATGGCTGCCTGTGTAGCTCGATAAAAAGTGCCTTACAGTGATGCTAACTTTGTCAAAAAGGGACTAACAACGTGTCAGTCAGAGTTTAAGTTAAGTTTAAGTTTAAAGACGTAAAGAATACATTATCTTGTCGACTCTACCTCTTAACAGCTTTTATCTTATACTCTTCCCCATATTGTCTTTATTTGCCACTTTTGCTTTTGAATTCAGTCAAATTTGGTTGGAAATATTTGGTTTAGAAATTGTATACATATATGTCAATATGTATATATTTGCCCCATTGCAACTATAAGTATTTAGGTTGGTCAGTTTGTTGTGGCTATAGTAGGCTAGCTGATTCACCTCCTACGTTAGCAAATGTTGTTGTATGAGATTTTAAAGTTATACAATCGCCTTGATAGTTTCCCAACCTGACAGCAATGTAAAAATGGCAGCCATGGAAATGAGGTCAGCCAGACTGTTTGGGGGTTTCAACCTCAACGTCAGTAATAAGGAGGGAAACCTGGGAGCCTTTAATACAGGTGCTTAGTTATTAACAATCTGTTATGAGGTCAGTAAGGCTTGATTAGGCTGAGTGGTGCAACACACACAGACACAGGTATACAGTGTTTCTTTCTCTGGTGCAGCATAGTGTCTGATTATTGGTGCAGTCCATTCTCCAGGCTTGTTTCTGCAGTGATTTTCTTTAAAACCACACTACGACGTCTTCCCTATGAGCTACTTTGGGATTTGAATAAAAATCCACCGTGCTGGGAGGTCAGACAACAGTCACTTGCTTTAAGTTTGATCTAATTAGATAAGCCGCGAAAAAAATGAACCTCCCACTCTTCAAACTTCAGCTTGGAAAAATAGATGGGGGAGAGACGGATGATAGATAGGGCGGGAGACATTCTGCTGAGGTTTTTCTGAGAAAATGTTTAAATAGGTCATTGTAAAATAGTAAAAAAAAAAAGTGACAAAGGCTCAGCCTTCATTTGGGGGCTATAATTGCACTGTCTTTTAACATGGCACAGGCTATCAAACCAGGTCTTCCTGCGTTCCCGTAGCTTTCTTTTCCTATCCTCATCTCCTCCTCTCATCTGCATTTCTCATCTAATCTTGAAAGTCTATCTGTCCTCCCTTCTCTCTTTCTTCTCCCATCGCGGTCCTGTTAAGTGTTTGAAGATTGTAGTGAGAGATTTCTCCCCGTATCTATCGCAGCCATGTCGAAAGGAGTTGGCAACACACACACACACACACACACACACACACACACACACACACACACACACACACACACACACACACACACACACACACACAAACACAGCACTTAACAAAGCTATGTCCCATGCCCTCCACTCCTTTAGGTTTGAGTGTTTGATTCAGCTCTCCCTTCTTTAATGGCACTTCTTTTTCTAGCTTTCCTTCCATTTCTTTCCCTTCTACTCCATCTATTTCTGACTTAAAAGAGCACACACACACACACGTTTACATAGAGTGCACACAGTCATGCAGAAATGCTGTTGCCAGATTACTCCGCAGTGTCTGCAGTGAACGAGCACAATCACGTTAGAACAGGGCTGGCTTGCTTCTCTCGCCTGCTCATTGCATCCTGTGTAGGGCTCCTCTAGCGTAGCAGCACAATTCCATTAAAATGGACCATAGTCTCTCCCTTAGCGTTGGCGTAGTGTAGCCCAGCCCGGCACTGCACCATGTTGGGGGCAGTGAGCTGTGCTAAAAGACAGGGAACGGAGAGATGCAGGCAAGTGAGAGTGACATGAATTAAATAACCCTGCGACGAGCCTCTTCCTTGTTTCACTCGTCTCTCCATTATGATGGAAAGTCTCGTGGAGCATGAAGACAACCTTAATTGTTCTGAAGTAGCAGGCTAGATGGGCGCAAAGGATGGATGGATGGGTGGAAAAAAGGGATGACTTGTTGGAATGTCCCTGTGTGACAAGCAGCGAACAAGCTGTGAGCACCGTGGGGGGCTCTCAGGAAAATGGCATTAGTCATGTTTTATTGGCACACTCACACTTTATTTGTCTCTCTCTGCCTCTCCCCCTCACTTTCTCGGTCTACGTAATGCACAGCCTGCACTTTGCTCTTAAAACTTCAGCTTTGGAAAAGAAAAAGAAAAAAAAAAAAAAGGATGCTCCATCACATCCATTAACATGGAAGACAACTTATGAGGTCTCGTCGAGCCTGACAAGAAACTGGAGTGCCCTTGTGTCTGACTGTCTGTCTGAAAGCCACACGTGCTTCACATCCGCAATCTTTCAACCCCTCTAGAACTGAAAGTAGCAGAATATTAATAGCCTCAGCTCATGCTTGTATCCATCCTTTGGCTAGTTGTGTGTCTAAACTTGTCGCACCTAATGTCTTATGTGTTAAGGTAAGGTATGAAGCATGTACTGTATGTTGTACATGAAAATGTGGCGGAGATAGTTTGCAATAAGTCACTGTGACAGCTACATGATTTGTAAGTATTCTGCAAGACACTGTTATGCAGTAGCTTATAATGTAGGCTTCAATGGCTAAGAATGTGTCCCTCTACATTTTAGTCTTCTTCAGTTTAAATGCTGCAGTGAACGACTTTTTGGAGAAGGACTATTTTTAGTTTTCAGGTCATTTGCAACTTGTCTCAGCACTCTCGGTTCTTTTTAACTGCAGAGTCCTTAATATGTAGTCCTTAAAGTGTCATGTCACATCATGTAACTGACGTAAGTGCAGTGAGCGCTTCGCTTTTAGATTGTAGTGTTGTGGATTTCAGCTGACTTGGAAGATAGAGGGAAGAGAATGGGGACAGCGAAATGAGTGACTCAACAGCTTTCTCCTTGGAAAAGCAACAGAGAGAAAGAAAGAAAGAAAGAAAGAAAGATGGAATGAGCACAAATGAGACTGAGAGTTAAAGATAGAAGAAGAAGTACAGAGAAACCCGGAGAGAGGCCGAGGGGCTTTTAAAGTAGCACTCTTTAATTAAGTTGATAGTGTGTGGTTATTAGCGATAAGGTTTTTGCTGAGAAAAGTCAGTGCGCATCCTATTACCGCCCCCTCTTGCATACTGTAATTACTGTATGCAACCTCCGTTAATACCAGCACTGTGTGACCCTCAAATCCGTCTTGCTGGTATTCAAGGTGACAAGGCTACAGCTTCAGAAAAAAATGTAAATAAATAATAAGATTAGTACATAGAAAAATGTTGTTAAAGTGCAGCTTAAGATTTTCTATTAACAGAATAATGTGTAGAGTGCACAATGCGTATGTCCATATGTGGGCTTGTGAACCCAAAAAGTTGACATTCTTGAATGTACCCTTATACAGTACATTATTTTAGCACCTGTTCCTGTACGTTCTAGTTTGGTGTTCCACTTCCCTCCAGCTTCAGCATCACCTTTCTTCCTCTTCTCCCTCTCTGTCCTTTTCCTTTAATCCCCTCCCCCTTCTGTCCATCTTATCCAGCCTTTGGTGCTTTTATAGTCTTTTCGGGAGGACGGGCGTACAGCGAGACATGGGGGAGAATTTAAAAATAGCAGAAGAACCAGAGGAAGGGAGAATAGGGAGGGACGGGAGACAGATGGAGGGGGATGGAAGGAGGGAGTGTTTCAGGGTCAACGTTGACAAATGGGTCTGCGGAGTTAGCCGGGGCTCCGGGGAGCACCGACAGTTAGGTCAGCGCTCCCCAAGGGGAACAGGGAAATGGGGTTTTTACCTGGCACAACACCTGAGAGAGAGAGAGAGAGAGAGAGAGAGAGAGAGAGAGAGAGAGAGAGAGAGAATTATTTGTGGCGAGAAAGAGAGAGGTATTCTAGCTTTCCTTCCCTGTTATTTAAAGATACAGGACAGGGTGTGCAGTCACAGTTTGTGCAGAGCCATAGCAGCTGGCAGCAGTGTAAACTGTACATGGGGCTGTAGTAGTATACTGCATATTTGTAAGGGGAATTTAAAAAAATACACCCATTTTCCCTGAAACTACATATTACATAACTCATTGAACCACTGTGGAGTATACAATTTTCATCCAGTGCCAACGGTTACTGATATACAGGAAGTAGTGTGATGTTCATTTAGCAAAAAATAAGGGTCAGGGCGTCTTGTCGTTGTTGGGTGGTGGATGGAGGTCCAGGGTTTGTGTCTTGTCTCATTCCAGCAGTCAGCAGTGGCTAATCTTTCTCTAACCTGAACCTGAACCTGAATCAAGTGTTTCAGTTAACTAACATAACCATGCCTTAACCAGGGTTTATTTATGTCGTGACCACCATCTTTACCTTAACTAAACCAAGTAGTTGTAATAGCCTAAGCTCAACCAGACATATGACTGCCATTAAAGAAACTTAGATCCTGTCCTCTGCAATAAAAAACCAAAACATGGCAAATATTTTTTAGGCTGATTCTAATATTTTTTATAGTCTTTATATTTAAATTGTATTACACTGATTATATAAATTAAAAAAGATCTACAGTCTTGTGCAACATGCACAAAATATAGAGTTAATTAATTAAAAAATGGTTTCACTTGCCACTGAGTCTAGGGGTTTTGCTGGATCATCCGACATACCTCTGATAAACTTTCTCTCCCACCTACATTTTGACCATCATAATTCTCTTAATTTTACAGAATTCTTGTTTGTTTGTTTTTTGCATAGATTTCTCATAGACACTAGATTCTTTATATGTTTTTGGAAATCCTACACAACAGTTGCTTGTAAAGACGTTTGATTTCTGAAATGCTATGAGAGGAATTGGTTGAAATTGAAAGTTAGCTTAGATTTTTTGCAAATAAAGGTGTACCACTTGTGCCAGATCTTTAAACGTCTTGAGATATAGTACATCCCCTCTCAGAGCTTGATGTAATGATACATGTGTGCCCATACACTTTTTACACAACTTCCCAACAAACCAACTTCTTGTCCTCATGATGAACTTCCTCCCAAAACCATCACTTTGTGATAGCCTATAAGCTATCCTTGAGAGAAGTGATCCTTTCTTCTCTTCACTGCAGTAAACCCACGCTCTGCCTGGCCGACCCTGGCTTTCTGTGCTCGAATACTGAAGCTCCTGAATGAATAGAGACTGAGGTTTGTTATTAAGGGGTTTGAATGAATCAAAATCACTGACTTTCAATAGCTAATTTAGCGGCTTGATGAGGAGTCATGACGAGGTGAGTTTTTGCGTGTGTGTGCAGCATTTGTGCGTTGGCTTGAGTGTGTGGGTGCAACGTGATCAAGCTTTTTTGTATGTCTGATTGTGTGTGTGTGTGTGTGTGTGTTTGAGTTGTTAGTTTAGTCCAACCTTGACAAGGAGGAGAGGGCATTGTTAGAGCAGACCCACTGAGAAATATGCCTTGACAGAGAGAGAGAGAGAGAGAGAGACATGCATGCACACACTCTCTCACTCTCTCTCTCTCTCACACACACACACACAACACAAATGTGTTTACAAAGTTAAATTATTTTACTAACACAATCTACCTCTTAACACATACAAAACACACACACACACACACACACACACACACAGACACAATGATTGCAGAGAGTGAGAAGGAGGGTTTCCAAACATCATTTACATCTATCTATTACTTAAACGCAAATGGTTGAAATGTGTGTGATCCTAAGATATGCATCTTAAAAAGAAAAGCACAGGTTTTGAGGCCACACACTACCTCCGACCATGCACCATGACACACACACACAGACACACACACACACACACACACACACACACACACACACACACACACACACAATGTTAAGCACAGTTAGCTATTGATGAAGACTAAAAGCTCCCTCATTTAACTATGGTCTCCCCGCAGTATACTAGCTGTAATTTATTACTCTCTGCAAACACACACACACACACACACACACTAACACACACAGACACATAAATGATGGCTTTGCAGTGCTGTCACAGCAGACCAAGGCCAGCTGAAGCTAGTCATTTAGCATTCTGCTCGATGCATGTGTATTTTGTGTGTGTGTTTAGCATTATCTTACTAGCACAACAGTAAAAACAGCTACTTATTCGATACAGTAGTTCATTCATCTATGTGTGTACTTGGCTTACCTCACTTGCTTCCAATAATCAGTACACCTTCGCTGGTGTAGAAACCTAAGGTAACTAAAGTAGATAAGACCAAACACTGACATCTTTAATATTGCATGTGTAGCATTATAAACTGTACACTGCACTTTAGTTTTGAGCACTGATAGACATTTAAAAGTGACATTTATTACAGTTTGAAATAAGCTTAAACTAAAAAAAAAAAAGTTCCAAAAATGACTCATGTGAATGTTTTATGATCTTATACCTTTATGATTATGGTGTGGTTAAGTTTAGGCAACTAAATCTACTTTGGTTAGTTTAGGGCAACCACCATCATGGGTATGCAAACTGCAAACTGCGGTCTCCCGTGTGGCATGATTTGTGGACCGTCCACGTCAATCACCTCCCTAAGATGTTTTGTGCCATTGCTACTGAAAAATGAAAACACTAACTACGTTGCTTGTCAGGAAAATATAAACACAAGTTATTCCAAGTGTTTGAACAAATGACCAATGCTGTATTTTGTGTGGGGAGGCATGTGTGTTCATCTGTGAGTGCCTGGGTATTGTGTTTGATATGGTGACAGCCGCAAGAAAACAGTATCTGCCAAATTATCCAGGTATTCTTTTATGTCTTATTCTATTCTTCTTTCTCTTTGTTTAAGTGCTTAGTATGCGTGCTGTGTAGCCTTTTTTTTTCTTGTTTCCTCTCTTGACTGTCATTTCTGTTTTCTGGAGCCATTTAAAGTCTGTGTTTTACACAGGAAATGAAGACAAAGGAGACAAGAGCCCAACACAGCCATCACACTGAGGAAATTGGTCATTTATACACAAAATAATTCCATGCGTGACTTTACAAAATACAAACACAAGTTAGAGACACCCATTCCAGCTGGAGACCTTCTCAACATTTAATTAGCAACTTTGTATCTGTCACTGACTGACAAATAATCAGAGTAGGCTCTGCGGCGCAATCACAACAACAGAAATTGGTTTCTCTGTTACCTCTTTATCTCATAAACAAGGAAATGTTGCAAATGACAATTTAATGAATTAACAGTCAGCATAATAGTGCTGCTCCCACAACACTGGTGTTGATAGATATCTTCAGAATGCATTTAGAAGAGTTGGGGTAACTTTTCCCAAACTACACTTTGGTGTCCAAACGGTAGAGAAAATTATGAATAAAACATATTGAATGATTGTATCAAAGGCCTGAGATAACATTCTGAAATTTAGTTTGCTGATTATTTTTCCCTCACACCTGTCACAATGTCTGAAAATTGTGCTAATATAGCTGCAGTTTGTCCAAACATGATTTATTAGCACAAAAATTTCTACACTAATAACAATATTTCAGCTTGTTAGCACGGTGTCACAGTTTATAGGCAAACAAGAAAAGGGGAATTCAGAAGACAAACACATCATATTTACACTCATGCGCACAATGTAAACATGTACATGCAACCCACACACACACACACACACACACACAAAGTGCAGGATTTCTCAGGCAGTTTTGTGATGGCAGCAGGGGGTGTGTTGATAAACTGGCCTAATGAGATCAGTCCCT
Source organism: Macquaria australasica (assembly GCA_005408345.1). Lineage (NCBI taxonomy): Eukaryota > Metazoa > Chordata > Actinopteri > Centrarchiformes > Percichthyidae > Macquaria > Macquaria australasica. The sequence goes on from SEMN01000055.1 coordinate 1,268,471, forward strand.
CCTCACTACCTTCCCTTGTCTCCTCTCCTCTCCTCTCCTACTTCCTTCTCCTCTACAAGCCTATAATAACTGAATTAATTCAAAAAAGGGCCCAGTACATTTATGATGGGATGACATCTCTCTCCTCATTCTCCCCCACTGCTTTGTGCATTTTTTCCCTATTTTCTGCCTGCTACAGCACTTTACAGTCACTTTCTGTGTGTGTGTGTGTGTGTGTGTGTTGAAGGGGGTAAATTGTTTTCAAGGTTCCTTCTCAGCTTGCAGTCACATATTCTTTCAGATGCTGTGTGTGTGTGTGTGTGAGCTGTCAGGTGTTCCTGTCCCTGTGGTGAATCATCTGTCTGCTCCTTAGGGGTCGTCGGCAGGTGCTTTCTAAACAGGCCTCCCCTCGGACACCTCTGTCCTTGTCTCTGTCTGAAAGTACCCATATCTTTCTCCTTTAACTCTCCCTCACACCTATTGTACTTTGCGTGTGTGCATCTCCGTGTGTGCGTGTGTGTGCATACATTTTTTTTAAGTGTGTCATCTCCAGATTTCCAATTTTCAAAAATCCAGGCTTCAGTTGACAGCCTGCATGCACTGCCTGCAACAATGAACCACTTCTGCACTGTTGTTCTCCCTCAGAAATGAATTGTAACATAAAACCTTCGCAGTGTGAATTCATTTGGATCAGACAGATATGAAAACAATCTTAATTAAAAGTATGCTGCACTATTTTAATGGACCAAATGTAGTAGAAGGTCTTCAGACAAGTCAAAAAACAATATTGGTAGTTGGTGTGTAAAAAGTTACATACTTACATACAATGTATTTTACTCTTCTGTTCATCTTTCACTAGCTCCATTTTAATTATTTACGTATTATTTACTCATTCATTGATATATTTAGTTATATTTTTGACTTGTCTGATTACCCTTTAATACATTTTGTCAGTTTCGGGGATCCATTCCCTGTGGCATACTTAACAAAAGTAACATACTTCAAACCCCAAATACTAAGCCAAATAGTTAGAGCAGTTTTACATACATTTGACAAATACAGAAATATTGAGGTGTCATTTTGCCAAGGCATATAGGACAATTTTACATATTTTTGTAATAAAGGAAAGGTGCAACACTCTCATGGCCAAACATGGACAATGTAGCATGATATCTGTGCAAATCTGTAGGCTCTCTGCCAACCAGGATGAAATTGGCTGTTTACATTGTACAAAGAAGATCTCGCCTGTAGACTATTATGTGGACTGTTGACATTATGACATTTAATTTGCAGTTAGGTTTATTTCTCTACAAAGACCTTGACTGGTTTGTGCTGTACATGGCACCTCATCAGCCTGTGTTTGATATCTTGTATCCGCTAACACCGGCCCTTCTGACCGAAGCTTTTAAATTTTGCGTTGTATGGCCGTACCACGGAAACAGAGATCAATTCCACAGCATTGCAGGCAGTGGGGATAATGAGGCTTTTCCATTGATTAGAATTTAATTGAGAGGCAGCGATGGGCCGAGGGAGGGAGGAAAGGCTATTGAAGCCACTCAGCGCTGTGACGCTCCCCCTCACACCCCTCCATTCTTCATCAGAGAGCTCCTTTCATTCCTTCCCTCTTTTTCACTGTGTCCTGCTCCCTCGCTCCCTCTGTCCCTCTGCCACTTCTGTAGCCACATTCCTCCTCTCTCTTTCTCTCTGTTCTCTCTCTCTCTCTCTTGTATCGACGGTGTATGGACACAATGGAATTAGGCCCGTCATTGTGCCTCTTTGTATCTCTGACCACGCGCTGAGGCTGCTGGAGATGATGCAGCTGAATGATAACCGAGTCTCACAGCGCCGGGGCGCAATCACACCCCTTCCAATTTACAACTTAATTCAGCTCAGTTCGCTCTCAGACACTCAAAATCTCCTGTGTCACACACACACACACACACAGACAAAGCAATAGACTCCTCTTACACACATCCCCCCACACCCACTGAGGCATATTGGTAAACTACCCTCAAACTTCATCTGTCTCTTACTTCTCCCATCTTTCTCTCCCTGTTTCTTCCCCTCTCTCCATTCATCTTTCTCTCTTGCTGTTTCACTCTTCCTCTCTCTCTCTCCTGTATTGCAGTACTTCGGGCAACACTTTATCATTCTAATATGAAAGCATCTCTCCGGTCTTGTACATCAAGTAATTGATCCTCTTCTCTGGGGTTTTTGTTTTCTTCAATTACATTCTGTCAGAGTGCCGACAATAAGAGAGATGCTCAGACAGACAGGCCGCTTTCACTCCCTTTGCCTTCTGTGTGTGTGTGTGTGTGTGTGGCATTTACTGCTAAATCTCCATCAGATTTCGGATACTTTGATCTTATTTTACATCTAAGGCATTACATGTTAGCTGCATAACACATTTTTGCATGTGGTTGTTTCTTTAAGTTTAAGTGGCGCTTTCAAGTGAGACTTTAAAAGTCTGCAATCGCATTTGTGTGCAGTATTGTGTCTGTGTGTGTACTGTATGTGTGTGTAGATGCCATTCACGTCAGTAAATTCTATGTCCTACACCTTTGTCTACATTATAATATTCAGATTAAATTGTTATTACACTAGAACACACACACACACACACTCTTTCATAGTATATGTGTGATACTGCTGAATAGGTAATTTGCCTGAAGCGGACATAGAGCGATTGAAATGTTCCCAAGGACAGCTGTAATTGCATTTCATGTCCTGTACTGGTGGACAAACACACACACACACACACACACACACACACACACACACACACACACACACACACACACACACACACACACACACACACACACACACACACAGAGAGAGAGAGTGGCATAATAATGAGCTTGTACTTTCTAAAGAGTGCATTCTATCTCCCAGACATCTTTTCAGGGTATCATTAGTGTGCGTGTGTGTGTGTGTGTATACATACACTTAAAGGTAACACTTCTGTGCACAAAAAGGTCATTTTCACTTTAAATTAGGTAGATGGAAAGTGAGGAGGAGACAACGAGAGAGGATGGGTGGCATCGGAGGGAAGGTAGGAGATGGAAGTGTGAAGCAAGAGGAGGAGAGGGGAAGAGGAAACAGCGAGTGGGGTGGAGTGAGGTGATTTGGGGGTGGGAGTAAGAGGAGTAATTGTGGTAGGGTAAAAAGAGATGGATGGGCAGAGAGAAAATAAATACAGGCAGAGCAACAGGAGAATAAACAAACGTTTAATTTCCGTGCAATACCATTAAAATTGTCCGTCCAGTAGAGTCCTTATTTTAGGATTCTAATCACAATCTTTTTTTTTTTGTTTGTTTGTTTAATTCAAACCTCCTTCTCGAATCGTGGTGTAAAAGAACGAGTGAGATTTGCTGAAAGAGAGGAGGTGAGAGAAAGGTGGAGTTAGGAAGACATGAGGGTGAACTGGAGAGAGAGAGAGAGAGAGAGAGTGGCAGGTTCAGTAACATCCGCGAGTAAAAACTTTGGTAATAAAATACAGATTACACAGTGTAGTTGCCTGTCCTTCAGCTCTTGGCAGTGCTGCTCATACCATAATCTACATTGTCCTCTGAGTGTATGTGTGTGTGCGCGTGTACACTTGTGTTAGATTGACCCGTAGAGGTCACACACCCATAGGTAATGGCTCCATTAGGAAGACAGAGAGCTACACCTCTGGCTCAAACGCTATCACTCTCTCTATTTCTATCTTTGCCCCCCCCATCTTTTCTTTTTCTTCTCACCTCGATCACTCACGTCCCTTCTTTTGTCTTTCTGTCGCTGCCTCTCTCCCTCTCTCTCTGACAGGCAGGCGTGTATGACATAAAGAGACAGAGCAAGACGACAAGATTTGTAGCGTCAGTTGGCTCGTAAATTTATCGTGTGCAATTTCATCAGGCCGACCTGCGCATGTGCGCGTGTGTGTTTGTGTGTGTGTGTTCGTGCATTCATAAGCAGGAGCAATCTTGCTGGCCTTGTGTTTGAGGCAGTCATTAACCCTTTTACCCTCTTCTCGTTATCTCTCCCACCCCTCATCTCCTCTCTGACTCATAGAATGGGTGAGTTGGTATATGTGTGTGTGTGTGTGTCCATTTGTGGCTGGCATTCATCTTAATAAATCAGCAGTCTGTCTCAATTTTAAAGAGATTGGTTTGGGATTTGAACCCACATCAAGTGGTGATTAGTCCAGGCCTTTAACCAGCTCAAGTGGCGTCTCTTTGCACTGCGCTGTTCAAATGGAGTGTCAGGACCCAGAAAGGGGTTGTGGGAAGATTAAAAAAAAAAAAAAGAAGCTCTCTATGTGGTTGCAGCCATTGGCTGTAATTGCCTTTGAAATACCTTCTATGCCAATTGTGTTTTCTATTACACTGTGGTTGAGGATAAAGAATGATTCTTTATTCAGTGATAAAAGGATATTTATTGAATTAAGATAAGATAAGATAAGATAAGATAAGCCTTTAATTGTCCCACAGCGGGGAAATTTTCAGCGTTACAGCAGCCAGCAAAAAAATAAATAAATAAATAAAGCAAAAGAGTGCAGTTGTGGTAAGTATCCATGCATTCAGACATACACTGATCAGCCATAACATTATGACCACCTGCCTAATATTGTGTAGGTCCCCCTTTTGCCACCAAAACAGCTCTGACCTGTCGAGGCATGGACTCCACTAGACCTCTGAAGGTGTGCTGTGGTATCTGGCACCAAGACATTAGCAGCTGATCCTTTAAGTCCTGTAAGCTGCGAGGTGGGGCCTCCATGGATCAGACTTGTTTGTCCAGCACATCCCACAGATGCTCCACTGGACTGAGATCTGGGGAATTTGGAGGCCAAGCCAACACCTTGAACTCGTTGTCGTGTTCCTCAAACCATTCCTGAACCATTTTTGCAGTGTGGCAGGGAGCATTATCCTGCTGAAAGAGGCCACTGCCATTAGGGAACACCGTTTCCATGAAGGGGTATACTTGGTCTGCAACAATGTTTAGGTAGGTGGTACGTGTCAAAGTAACATCCACATGAATAGCAGGACCCAAGGTTTCCCAGCAGAACGTTGCCCAAAGCATCACACTGCCTCCGCGGCTTGCCTTCTTCCCATAGTGCATCCTGGTGCCATGTCTTCCCCAGGTAAGAGACGCAAACACACACGGCCATCCACATGATGTAAAAGAAAATGTGATTCATTAGACCAGGCCACCTTCTTCCATTGCTCCGTGGTCCAGTTCTGATGCTCACGTGCCTATTGTAGGCACTTTCGGTGGTGGACAGGGGTCAGCATGGGCACCCTGACCGGTCTGTGGCTATGCAGCCCCATATGCAACAAACTGTGATGCACTGTGTGTTCTGACACCTTTCTGTCAGAATCAGCATTAACTTTTGGATCGGACCATACGGGCCAGCCTTCGCTCCCCATGCACATCAATGAGCCTTGGTTCACTGGTTTTCCTTCCTTGGACCAGTTTTGGTAGGTACTGACCACTGCAGACCGGGAACACCCCACAAGAGCTGATCGGTGTATAGATACAAAAAGGCATGACAGCTGCAGTCATAATTTACGCACACAGGAATCAACAAAAGCTGTATTGTTCTGTCTGAGATGTTGCTCCCAGGCATTATAGGATGTTTGCATGAAGCCAAACCTTTCTCAAATCCTCATTTTCACACCACAAGGCTATTTTGCACCTTTGCACTTCTGATGGTTGTAGAAGATTTCCATTTAAACTGACTGACATCCTGTTGCTTTATGTCTCTTTGTCGATGTATGTCTGAATGTTCAGTAAAAAGCTGAGCAGTTTCATTTTTACTCAGCTCAGTTACATTTATCTTTCCTAAATTTAATGTACAGTGGTTTAGATAGCATGTAACTTCACCCATTATAAGTATTCATGCTTCAATTACATGTTGTGTAACCCAATAAAACAGCAACATCAATCATCAACACAGTACAGCACTTGCTTCAAACAGTTGCAGATAAAATATGGCTTAATGCGCCAACAGATCAGGAAAATCAGGTTTAATTTCAGAGTGTTGCGAGTGTTCAGATTATTTTGCCTTGTGCCATGTGGCTTTCTTTTGTTGTTAAGGTTGGCCCATTTTTGCTGCACACTCGTGCTTTCAGGAAGGCACACTGTAAAACAAGCACAATCTCCACCCAGCTGGTACAATCCAGCCCTTAAAACAAGGGGAACCGTTTTGTGCTCTTGTGTGCCGGAACAATACCACTTCTAGGGTGAGAGAGAGGGATGAATGAGGCGTCGAAAGAGAGTGTGAAAGGTCGGGAGGAAGAAAGAGTAAATTATAGCATTTAAACAGGCAAATCCACCAACATGATAAACCGCTGCAGAGATAAAAAAGACAAAAGATCCACATGATGGTTTCTATTTTCCTTGTGTGTTTGCAGGCATGGATAAATAAGCTATAATAAGAGTTTTACAGCTCAGAAATACAATACAATTCTCCACTTTGATAAGAACTGGGTCACCCTGCCTCCACCAACACCATCTCTCCGTTTAAAAGGAATCATGGTCCTGTCTTACAATTGGAGAGCTCTTTGTTCTCTCCTCGAGGTACAAGACAGAGAGGACAGAGGGATGGCCGCACCTCTCTCTGTCTGCACTCAGTGTGAGAGGGATATACAGCAATGGGAAGAGGAGTCAGTCAGAGAAAGTGGGTAAGATGGCAAAAGAAGCCGCAGTGCTGGCCTGCGAGTGCGTTTGTGCGTATACGTCAGCCTCCACATAACCCCGCATGCCAGCTTAGACTATTCTGCTGACTCGTCGTTCTCAATACATATACTTGAAGGAGCGCAAAGTGTGTGTGTGTGTGTGTGTCAGTGAGGGTGTGAATGGGTGAATGAAAGAAAAAACCTTCTTATGAATTCTTGGGGTCCCTAATCTCTCCTACTCCTTTCCACTGTGTGTATGTGTGTGTGCATATATGTGTATGAGGATTTAGGCTGCTGCTTTCTCTGACTAAGCCTGTGTGAGGGTGTGTGTGACATCACGGAGCGTTTCCCCTGGTTACTGGGCTGGTGGGGGGGGTGTTTCTAAAACAGGTACCACACAGACGGAGGTAGACATGAAAGCAAGAGTGAGAAATCAGATAGAGGAAGAGATTCTGTTTTTGCTCGAGGAAGATTAAAGTAGCCTCCTGCATAGCAAGCAGCTAAGTTTGTCAGCTGCTGCCACAATACCAGAAAGAAATAAGTGCATACATGTATTTTAACTTGTGCCTCTGTATTTTTAATGCTGCGCTAGGACTGAATTTTATTGAAAAAATGCCTACTGCAGCCTGAATCAGGGATTGGTTCTGCAGCAGAAAACAGCATCACATCCCCACTAGCTGTAGTGGCTGCAGACTGTAAACAACAAATTGAAATCGAAGCGCAAAATCTAATGTGTTGTGAAATGCAGCAAGTAAACACTTACTTTATACATAATGTATCATTTAATGTAACATTTGGACTTTACTTAATAAGGAAATGCCATCATTCATGACAAGTTTCTCACATGAATGTATCTATAAATGTATTAAAGTCCTTTGTACCTTAGTGTAGGGCACATAATGTACTGATTTATTTCTGTAAAAGGGGCTGATGTTACACATGAAGCTCAGTTTTCTTGTCACTAATACTACTCAGCTTGTGAAAACAGTTCACAGTTCGTTCTGGATGGAGCTTTCTAAAGTTTAAAAATCCAAAGTTTGAAATGTAGGATCCAATAGGGACTAAAATCAGGAAGGTTTGATTTTGACCATTCTGTTTCTCATCTGTCTCCACAACGTTATGGAAGGGCTCAAGATTAATTCAAAGTTGCGTTAGTGATTTCTGACTGCAAGAAAGTAAACTCCAAAGCAAACAGCAACAAAGCCTTGATGAACTATGTCAACTTAGTTTTATGAATAATGTGATAGAAAATCCCTTCCTAACTTTACTTACACATCAACCAGAAACAGAACACGAGCCTCTAATTAGAATTATCTTTATTAACACCTGGCGAATGCAATACTGTATTATATCCCTGGTTTGTTCCACCAAATCCTGAGAAAAATATCTGGCAGGTAGTGCATATCTGCCTGTGTGCAGGGAAGCAGCTAAATAGAGCTGCAGATATGGGTGTTGATTCCTAGCAGTATATAAGAAATTAGACATTAAAAGAATATAAAGTGAAAGAAAGAAAATGAAGGGACCATGTGAGAGAATGTAAATAATCTCTAGTTTATTGTATGGAACATGAGTAAGCAGGTCCTGAGACATGTGGTTATTTAGTCAGCCTCCACAGCAGGTCAGTGCCAGCCTGTGGACTCACCTCAGGACACACACACACACATATATATTGTACACACAAGCAAAATGACTGACTGCACAAGTGTACCTTAGTGTAGTTTGTCATCACACATAGAAGAAAAAGATAGAGCGCAAATGACACACAGAAACACACACGCACACACACATACAAGTACAGTACATCCGTTTGAGTCATCATGATGACACATTGAATAGTACCACTTGGAGGCTGTAAAACACACACATACACACAAATACAGACGCACATAGGAAGGAAGCAAATGTAGGTTGTGTTACATCATCATCACACACACACACACACACACAGAGGCACACAGTACTGCGTGGAGACTGCATGAGGTTTTCGCCATCAAACCCAGTCAGACAGAATAGGAGCAATTGATTGTGTCATCACATACACGCACATACATACACACAATGTTCCACTTCTCCTTTCTTTTGACGTCACACACACACATACACACACACACACGCATTAACAATGACTGCGTGATTATTAAGTTGTTCTTCATCACCACAGTAGCAAATCAAATGGTTTCTTTCCCCATGACAGACACATACACAGTGTGTGTGTGTTTGTGTGTACACAGATGTGTAATTCATACAAACAGCACAGCACGAAGCCAGAGCAGCAGCTCACACTGTCACTGGCTGACACAGATGAGGGAGAGAAAAGATGAGCAGAGGTTCAGGAAAACCAAGAAGATACAGAGGGGATACAAGGGAGGGGGATAAAGAGATCTTGTGGGCGACTGACAGAGAATGATAAGTGCGTGTTACACTCTTCTTCTTCTTTCTCTGGAGCCAGGTACTCAGTTCTCACCATTCCCTCTTTCTCTTTTATGGGTTTGGCTCTTTTTCTTTTCCCCTCACTCAGACAGCAATTGTGAAGCTTAGACCGTTTCAGTGCCATTTTGGAGGTGGTTTCTATTTTTAGGGCTGTATTTAGGCTCATTGTGCTGAGATGAAAAGTGAGCTAAATGCACTGAATAGGATGATTCGCACAACTCCCGTCTCTGTCGTGGCAAAACACAGTGATTACAGGAAGAAGTGGAGCTTTCCATTTTAGGTGCTGGACCGCTGCGTTTTTCGGGCCAACAACACAACTCCTCTGTCAGAAAACCCCAGGGGAGCGGAGGTGACAGATGACATTTTCGAACATTGTTATCTTCCAAAGCTCTCCTTTCACATTCAGTTCAGAGGTCACAGCTTTAACATCTTCCAGACAGTTTTGCAGGAGTTCACAAGCATTTTCAAGAGCTGCAGAGGTGAGTCAAAGGGCTGCTTTTACATGTGCAGGATGAAACCTTCGCTCAATTTCAAAGCTCCGCCTCCTGCCCTTACCCATTTTGATGTGACAATCATTCTTATTTAAAACCTAATATTTCTTATTAGGGCAAAGAAAAGGAATACTTTGTGAATTTAGCCACTAAAGTAAAATGTCGACATTTGTTTTGCATAGCTCTTAATCTCAAAGGACTTTACAACACCTATTAAAAATAACACCCCCAACCTTAGGGCCTCAACTGAGAACATGGGGGGGGGGGGATGTAACCCCTTTCCAGGACAAATATAAAGTAAATTAGCCAGTCAAATAACAAAGATTTAGAAATGTCAAGTCATTATTCAGCCAGCCTTCATTTTGGGCGTATACATAACTGAAGTATGCTATGTACTTATGCATAACTGTGTTATGTCAGGACTGCTTGCTGCAGAGCTCTCCATGGTCCTGATCCTGAGTGTGTCAGCAGCCAGTGTGGACAGGAGCAGGTGCCATGGACAGCTCCCTTGCTGCTAAGAGTGCCAGAGGCCGGGGAGCTGTCCATGGTACTACATTAAAAACTGGAGCTGTGGCGTTTGAAAGACATGGGCATTTACCAGACAGGGAGGGTCTAACAAAATATGCTACTGAGTTGCATTATGGGAGGTGTAGGATCCAGCATTTTTGGAGTTTGACTACGGAAGAAAAGTCAAGACATCTGTCTCTCGTGAGTCCCTTGACGTTATACTGCAACACTAAAAAGAGAGAATACTCCTTTAAATGAATTCTAGGCCTAATGTTGTCAATACTTGAGCTACAGCATATAGGCTAACAACAGCAGCTCCTATAAATCAAATTTGGAGATGTTTGTCATTCAGATGTTGCCAATTTAGAGGAAGGATTATATGTTGTTAGTTAATCTGAAGTTGGTTGGGAAAAGGATGGATGTTTGTGCATTTTTTTGTTTTTGTGTGTGTAGGTGTGTGTATGCATATGCCCCCTTGTGTCCAAGGCTAATTGCCTTAAAGATGCTATCACAGCTGCCAAACCTCTATTGAGTCCTACTTTGTATGGAAAAAGTGGCCTGGACAGAGAGGGCACACACACACACACACACACACACACACACACACACACACACACACACACACACACACACACACACACACACACACACACACACACACACACACACACTTACAATTCCCAATACAAAAATTTCCAGCCTTCCGCATTTACAATCAGCCCTTGCCCACACGTCACTGCCCTCCACTACACACATTAGCACGCACACACACACTGCAGGTTCATTTAGATCGATTTAGAGATGAGGGCTGTTTAATTTATTCACAGGAGCATCCCAGCTAGAGGTCCAGGTGTCATCCTATCTATTGGCATGTGGTGGATTTAAAGTGTATTGGAGTCAGCACTCCTCCCCTCCTGCATTAACACACATAATGCTAAATCAACAGCTCTCTGAAAGCCCGCTAAGTCCTCTAACCCTGTAGAGACAGAGGGAAGGAGAGGAAGAAAGAGAGAAATTGAGAGAGACTGGCATGGGCTGGTACTCAAACACACACACACACACACACACACACACACACACACACACACACCTACACACACACACACACAGAGGACTTGAACATTTTGAAGAGTGAGATATTAAGGAAGGGCACAGTGGAGGATAAAATGCTTTATGTTTGGACAAGTGTTAGTTGGGGACCTGAGAGAGAGAGAGAGGGGGAGGGAAAGTGCTTCCTCTCCCCGCTAAGCCTTCTTTTTTTTCTTCCTCTTCTTCACATCTTTCTGTTCTTTTTCAACCCGCATTAAAATTAGAGCAGGGGAGGCAGGGCCTCAACGGCATGTCACAGCGCAGGAGCCTAATAGCTTATCATCACAGGCTGGAACAACGATGGCCAAAGACTGTCTTGGGACCCAACTCAGCTCTCGGCTCCAAGGCCATGAAGCCATGGGAATCTTTTCAGGCAATGAGGACAAGCAGTTCTGGCTAAGAAACGTATTGGACAACAATATCTATTTTCATAATTTAAGTTTGCTTTGCTCTGGCGGTTAAACCGTATAGGCTACATGTCGCGTCAAGGTTTAGCTTTTTTATTTATGTAAACCCGTCACCGTGAGTGACTGTGTTTTATCCTTTTTTAGGTCATGAACCAGTAGGGGCAGCCAACACAATGGGGTTAAAAGGTGGTTATTATGGTATCTTCACTGTCACATAAATTCACACAGGTGAAGAATAAATATGTTTCATAGCCACAACCCTGCAGCTGGCAGGCATTTGTTGTTATGAAATGACTCCATGTCAACTTTCAACTGGAATTTGTATCTACACTTATGAAAAGAGATAAAATAGATGAACTTTTGTGTTAGCATTGTGCTAGCTCAGTGATGCTTGCTTTCCTAGCGCTGTGTCACCTGCTACGCTAATTTAGATTTAGCTTGTTCTTTTTCGTGTGAGACTGGAAGGTCAGCCCTAGCCGTAGGCAAGTGTTAAAAGGCGCCGGATGGCTGTGAAATGTTGGTGCCGTCTGTCCTTGAGTGTTTGTTTTTGTGTGTTTTTAAACGTCTGGTTGGGTAGTCTATATTTATTGTTTATGCCTGTGTGTGTGTGTGTGTGTGTGTGTGTGATGGTGGTGCTGCTGTTGGTGCTAATGGATTCACTGAGAGAAACACTGCTGGCCATGATGTCAGCAGGGGTGTGAAGGCAACAGTGGGACGATGTGTGTGTGTGTGTGTGTGTGTGTGAATGCTGTTGAGTATAGGGAATAACAATGTGAACACTTTCATCAATTTAGACCAGCAGGAGTGAGAAAGAAACAAGGGAACGGAGAGGAAAGGGAAAAGTGGGTGGGTGGTGGTGGGGGGTGGGGGACACACACCAATATTCAGAAACTAAAAAGAGAAGAGGGAGAGGAGAAAGAAATGGATATTGGGCAAGCGATTGGAAGATGCAGACTTCTGATAAAGACAGAGATGCAGGGTGATTAAAAGTAAAAATAAAAGTGAAAAGAGAGAAGCAGAAAGAAAAGGGAAACAGGTAAATAATAAAAGCGGAGGAGGAAGGCACATAGATGGAAAAGTAACGGCGAGAAGCCCAAAAAGACTGCAGGGATGGAGGAATGAAGAAAGAGAAGGATTACTTGAGGGAGATAGGGGAATGAGATAAACGGACGAGGAAGACGAAGGTTGAGAATGAAGATCAAATGATACGCAGGGGGACTGATTTTCTGTTGCTTGACCTGTTCAACGGCACCCATAGGTGAAGAGGAAGTGGAGACGTGATGTCAGTTCACAATGAGAGGAAGGAGTCAAGCAGGGAAAGGTGCAATATGAGATTAGATAACATTAGATAGGAGGTTTAAAATCTAGAGGGCAACTTGTCCTGTTAAAAATAATCTTTTAAGACTATAATGTTGTTCTGAACCTAATATATATTAATTTGTGTATTTAGCAGACGTTTTATTTGCATTTGTCCAGTTAGAGGCACAAGATATTACTTTTTTTATTTTGGCAGACTGTCCAGTATTGATTAGTAATGAAAAATATTGAGTGACATTTTTCTAACCCATCAATAGTAGAAAACTTTAAATGTTAATGCAACACAGTCAGTATACTTTGCAGTTAATCTTTGCAATTCACCCTCTCGTGATTTTACATTACCCCCCCCCCCCGCGCGCGCTCGATGTTAGCGTTCATATACAGACATCTCAGGAAACCTTTCAGGCAGCGCACACATGCACATACAGTGTAAAGCAAGATGGTGGGAGAAACAGAAACAGACAAAATCTTTTTTTCCAACACAAGACATTTGTTTATTCAACTATAACCAAGGGACCATGTCTTTTCTCTTTGTGTGTGTTATTCCTTGCATTGCATGTCAGTGTTTACACGCATTTGCCATTTTGGTGTGCATTCGTGTATGTGTGTGTGAGACACATAATGTACCTTGTCTAATAATTAAACATTTGTTGAAAACTGCATAGATATTTAATCAGTTCTCCTTTGATATCACACTGAATAAGTAATATCAGTGAGATATGCTGTACCCGGTGCATTTGGGAGAAAAAAACATTACCAGACTTGCAGCCCACGACACATGACCAGCTGGTGATATATATGTACAAACTGCATAACAGGACAACACCATGGTAATTCACTGTAAGCTATTTATTGTTTGCCACAGTAAGAGCTTTCACTATCAATGCTTTCACTCTCTCTTGTTCACAGAGTAAAACAAAAACAAAAAAACCAAAAAAAAAAACCTAGAATGAAATGTTCCTGATTTGATTATTAGCTCCTTCTCTCAAAATTAGCTTCCCTGCAGTATTTCTTATTACTGGGTTATGAGAGCATTTGGCTGTCATGCTGAGCTAAGTACAGAGTTTAGCTCTGTAGTAAAAGACATGAATCACTGACTGCGGTCACATGGGCCACTCTTTTGCTGATCAGTCTAAACGGCAATCCCCGTGAATGCATTTACATGAGTTCTGAATAAAATGATGGGATATGGTGTCTCATGTAAATGCTCCAGAGTAAGGAATCATAAAGAATGGCTCTAACAAGAGCAAAACACTGAATCTGATACTATATAATATAGGTAAAGCAGTGAAATAAGGGCCTGCATCGTGAGCTTGGCCGTATTACAGGCTTTCTGCTCTGCTTTTACTGAAGGAGCAGTTTTATTTGAATACACCATAACCAAGGTTATTGAATAGAAAGTGAGGCTTCTGTTTATCTTCCCTAGTAGTACTTGTAAATCAGTGATGTTAAACTTGACGGGTTGACAGTAGTCCTTTGCTGTAGTGACCTGGGAATGAGCCATATGGTCTTCAACGTGCACAGCTGTGGGCCTGGACGGGCGGTTTAAATTTCAAGATGAAAATGATATCAAAAAATTGGATCAAAATGTGAAAGTAAGTTTGTAGTGATTTATCAAGCAAAGGTCAAACCTCTCTCCCCACCACCACCCCTTCTCTTCTTCCTCCCCTGTCTCCCGTATCCATTCATCGTGTTTACAGCGTTGACATGTCCGCCCTCACCGCTATCAATTAAATATACTGTCAACCATTAGATCCCCTCTTTCTGTCTCCCTTTCTTCCTGTTACTCTCTCCTCCTCTCCTTTTCCTATTTGTGTATCTTTCCAACACAGTTAGCCCAAATTTAAGACTTTACTTTATAATGTTGAATTCAGCAAAAACTTTTTTCGGATGTGTTCTTACAGGTTTTTCTGCAGCGTTTTGAACATTTTAGCTCCATTTACCTGCAGTGTGTTTTACACTGACATAATGTGTCTGAACATATTCAGTACATAGTATACCTCTCTGCTGCCCACTCTAAATAGATAAACCTAATCAGTCGTCATTGTGTAGTGCAAAATGGGACCAACCTGAGCTGAACTGGACACAACTGGGCCATTTGCAGCTGAAATGCACAGAGCAAAGCTGTTTTGAGAGGTAGAATACGGGTTTACTGCAATGAGGAGTGCCAAAC
The DNA here is from genome assembly GCA_005408345.1 of Macquaria australasica. Taxonomy (NCBI): domain Eukaryota; kingdom Metazoa; phylum Chordata; class Actinopteri; order Centrarchiformes; family Percichthyidae; genus Macquaria; species Macquaria australasica. Next base: position 1,283,523 of record SEMN01000055.1, read on the forward strand.
CAGACCATGCTGTGCTGTGCTAAAATGATAAAGAAGGCACGCCACAGTGGTAATACCCAAGAGTACGTCTATGATGATGGTAATACACATTAAGAAAGAAACATCTGCAAAACATCCTTGTGGCTTTTATGCAATCATTACCAAAGGCTGTGCACTAATTGAGTAGTTTGTCTGAAAATCATTTGCATACATAAAAATGACAATCAAGAGAAAACAAAAAAAAAAAGGTCACAAACTACTGTAGCTGCATTTACCAAGAGAGTTGTCATAGCAACCAGTGGAATGCAGCTAGTATTATGGGAGACGTCAGCGCACTTGGAATGTCTCTTTGACCAATCGGATTGCTCGGCTGACACTACCCGTTGTATAATTTACTATCATATCTTTTGCTCCGTACAGCTGTGCCAGTGTCTGGTTTACTTGGCCGAGGCCGAGTTGGGATGAGATGGTGTGCATTACAACCGCAGCCAAGTCGAAGGAGAGGAAGGGATGAGCCCTCCTCTTTATTTATTCAGCTTTTAATGTTGTGCAGGATAAGTTGGCTGCACCCATTTTGTCTGCGTGAGGGAGTTTGCCTCCCAGCCAACCAGCCAATCAGGGGAAAAATGCCATCTTTTGCTGTGAAGGAAGATTGTAGTTTACGCTAGAGAAGCTCTGCAGCACTCTGCAGGAAGGTAGCATTGATTTGTTGCTGAGATTTTGCATACGCTTATAACAACAACAACAACAAAAAAAAGAATGAAAAGAAAACAAATGTGTGTAAAGGTGAGAATGAAAAGAGCGCGGGTTGTCTCTTGCTTCTGTGAGACCTGTCAAGGCATGTTGCACCATCTTTCCCCGCACTGATTGTTTGAGCCAGAGGGAAATGCTTTAACCAGTTGCAGTCGTTGCAGAAGCTCCCCCCTGCGTATCGCAATGCATCAAGGATGGAACTAACATACAACCTGCACTAGTACAGTCGGATTTTCCAATCATTTCTTGCATTGAATGGAAATCATCGCGATAACACGGCCAGCATGTACAGAATGTAATCCGGGATAGTTTCATCAGTGTACCTTTACCATTTTACACAGGAGCGACTATGCATGCTGTGCCATACCGCATCGTGTTGTTGATCTATTTAGTGCAATGCTGCGCTGGCCTTTCCTAACATGTGCTGTGCTTTGCTCCGCTGCTCCGGTGTGATGTGTGCAGTGTGTGGCTGCAAGTCTATAATTCATAGACATATGCACTCTTCCTTTTGAAATCTATCCATAATTGATTCTGCCAGTCCCACTTTAGGGATGGTTAGGGGGGCTATCTATCTCTATGACTCACTACTGAGCGTGTGTGCGAGTGTGTGCTTGTGAGCATCTGGGTGTGGATGCTCATGTGTAAAAGAGACTTGAAAGAGGTTGGAGAAAGACTCATAATGGGAGAAAGGAGCATGGCGCAGTGCAGTGTAAAGTGCAGTCTCTCTCTCTGTCTCCCTCTCTCCTTTTCAAATACCTCCCTCATGGGTTTCTGAGAGAAACAAAGGAGCTTTACTCACCTCTCTCCCTCGCTCACTTGCTCCCCTCCCTCCCACCTTCCCTCCTTCTTTATTTCTCTGGCTGCATTTTTGTCATTTTCTATTCTTTTTCTCTCACTCCCTGTCTCCTTCTTTTCTCCCTCCCCCTGGCTGCTTGCTCTATAGCTAAAATGGGTCCTCAGTCAGTGGGTTTGGAACCATTAAACTGCTCTGAATGGCCTCGCCAATATGCTCATTTGATTTATGATTTTTTTTTCTCACACAGTGTACTAGAAGAAAACAGTGCTACTGTAATGCTGTGTTGCATTTGGTGACTACTGCGACCGGAGGCCTGGGTCACTAATGCCACCCAGGCTATGATGCAACTTGCGGTAACTCACTGGAGGTTGGTCATGCGATGAGCGAAGTGTGGTAATGCTAGTGAGTAATTTTAGTTTGGGGAATATGATTTTTTGACCTGACCTGTTTCTTGGTGGATTTCCACAAGAGCATTAACATGCTGTATTTTGGGGAAGGAAACATTGAGACAGAGTTGCAGTAGAGGATAAATTGAAAAGGCTGTTAGGGTGGGGTTTAAAATAGCTTAAATGGCTTAATATTAAATATTAGGCTATAGTTATATAGGTAATGCATCATATTAGTAATCTTGTGATCAAGTTAACATGAGTTATAGTAAGGCCATGGCCTGAAAAATTTGAATACATATAGTTCATTGTTTTTTAGTGGAAGTGGTGGAAAGTAACTAAGTACATTTACTTAAGTGTACTACAATTTTGAGTTTCCACTACTTCTACTACACTACATTTCAGAGGGAAGTACTGTAGTATTGTATATTGTATAATTATAGTATTGTAAATTTTACTCCACTACATTTATTTGACAGCTATAGTTTGCAGATTCAGATTTTACATGCAACATGATAAATATGAAGCATTTTGCTAGATAAAACGGCCCAACCGTACAAAAGATTTGTTAAATTCAATCAGCTTCAACATTAAACATGCTGCATACATGTTTATGCGTCAGTAATAATAATCCAATAGTATATTACCTATTTATTTATACTCTGAAAGGAGCTGTTCTGCATCATGAGTATTTTTTCATTTTGACACGTCATTTTGAATGCAGGACTTTCTCTGATTACAATGGACGTGTCTCAGGACCAGATTGACCACCAAAGATTTTACTGCATTTCTCTCATGATTGTCAACTTTTGTCTCAAAAAGCCCCAAATCGCACAGTGTAAAGAGGCCTTTAGAGAAGCAGAGGTACAATTTCTCCACCGCAGTTAACTTCAATAGTTCATATTGTAATGAAGGTACAAGTTATGCTATGATTACAAACTTAGTCCTATTTTTCTTTCTAACACATCTCTTCTTATTTTGTGTTGTCCTCAGTTTGGAGTAGCACTAAAAGCAGATGTACAATGGATAGTAGGACAGTAATTTACATAAGAATGGGACAGTACCTCTTGTGACTGTGAATAATTGGCAGCTAATAGCAGAACAGAAACATGAAGGTGTGGTGGCCATCCAGCAGATCACAGCCTTTTGAATTTGAAATAGGGCGCAAAATTACTTTACTGGACAAACTCATACTTAATCAAACATTTTTTTCTATAAGTAATGAAGTTTACTGATCACAAAGTCTGATAAAGTTAAGTGTAGAAATGCAGTAATGTTGTTTTGTTATAAAGAAGATAATATTAGGAAAGGTAAAAGTATGGCAAGGTGGATGTGGTCACATCTGCACGTAGAGCAGGTAGTAACTTTGACATTACAGTAGGTTAAGTAACACGGAGTCATATGTTTAGGTGGAGTTAACGTAAACCGAGATGATTCCAGAGGTAATGCTGAGGTGAGTTTGGGTGTGCGACAGTGATGATGTATGGTTGAGCGAGAGACTGGGCTGATGGCCCAGGGAGCAAACGACTCCATCTGCTCCGCTCACACACCATTAAAACCACAGCTGGAGACACACCTCTGCCTGTCTGTTGGTCTGCGTCGCTCTTGCTGTCTTCTTTCCATTGCAAAGTGAAAGTGTTCTACTGGCATGAAACACAAAAGTATCGCCACACAACAAACAACCAAAAATAAAGAAACAAATGTTCAATAATGATTTACTCATTGATTACCAAATTACACAGTACCTGTTATGCATCTCTTGGTCTTAATTGTGAATGTGCCTTCTGTCTGATGTTGGAACAGCTTGATACATATTTTCAGCTTCATTTGTCTCTCGCTATCTCTCTCCCATTGTATCTATTTTCTCTCTCCCTCGCATTATCAGTCCTGTTCTCCTCCTCTTTGTCAGTATGTTTATGTCTCTGTTTACCTTCTGTTTTTTCTACTTTTCTTTTTATATCTCCCCCCTCTTTTTCTGCCCTAATTTCTCAGTTTTCCTCCCTGCATTTCCATCTACACACACAGCCATTGCAGAATTTCCATATTGCCCTACCTGTTTGCAGAGCTGCTGCTGCTGCAGTGTGTCTGCACCCATTTTCTGCAACATTTTTAACCACCAGAAGCTGCAAAGAAAGGAATGCTCAAGTTGTTATTTGAAATGTTATTGTATTGTTGGTATGTTTTACTTTACATTTTATGTAACAATATGTCGACACAGCTCTTTCCACAATATTTCAGAATGATGTTCTGCATTTTTATATGTCGGTGCTGCTGGAAGATAGTTGCTGATCTTTTGCGGATGCCTACCATCCCAGCTTCATTTTTCATGAGATTTTAGAGGTGTTTTGTAGAAAAAAAAAATCAATTTGATGAGGGAATTAAGGAAACATACACCAAATTACTTCACATATCAAATGTTTTTTACAACTTGTCTTACACATTTTTGCATTACAACTGTTCCTAACACATATTTTTGAAAATTAGTGAACTACTGAGCAGCACGACAATTCAATTCAAAAATGTAGTAAAGATATGCACATACATATGATGTTTTCCAGTTGTTTTTCTCCACATTAAGACTGTTTGGGAATCCAAACGATATATGTCTGTAGTACTTATCTGAGCTGTAACACAGCTTTAAGTAACATGGAAGTGATACAAATATTGAATATAATAAATATTCTGTTAATAGAAACACTGTTTGTTATCAAGGAAGTTGGCTGGCCCATTTTGCCCATCTGGCTCTACCTGTTTCTCATTTTTCATATCTCTACCTTTTTTTTCATACCTCTTCCCCTCCCCCATCATTTTATCCTCCGGCCTGTTGGTACCCCCATCTCTTCTGCATCTCTCTCCACACACACACACACACACACACACACACACACACACACACACACACACACACACACTCACTCACTCACTCACTCACTCTCTCTCTCTCTCGCTCTCTCTCTCTCTCTCTCTCTCTCTCACTCACTCACTCACTCACTCACTCACTCACTCACTCACTCACACTCACACGCGCAGCTCTTGGCAGACAGAGGCCCTGCAGTTTTTCTGCTGACTCTGTCATTATTGCAATATCTCTACTGTTGAATAATTCACTGCAGACGTTGCTATCTGAACACACACACGCTCATACACAGTGCATTTCCATTCATTTGCACATGCGCTACACATGCCCACATGCAGTCTCTCTGTCTGACACCAACACACACACACACACACAGACAGACCTGCCCACGCCCACACATGAAGGCGAAGACACATGTGCTTTAATACATGTACACACACGCACACACACAAGTGGAACTGCAATGCTTTCCCTTTCCCTTGGCAAAATGGGACAATGGGGAGATTTCATTACCCTGTATAAAACGCATGACAGTTTAACAGTCTCTCAGTACATCAATCCTTCCATCCACCCCCACCACCACCACCACCTCCTGAATTCCTCGTTTATCTTCATTGTAAGTTAATTACCCCACGGAATCGCTCGTTTCCGTGTGTGGAGCTCTGTGTGTTTGTTGTGGGCTTCTGTGTGTGTGTGTGTGTGTGTGTGTATGTCATTGTGTGTGTAAAATCCAAGTCTGAGAAACAATTTGTAGATTATTTTGGTTCCGTGCATATCCTGATTTTATATTGACTTGGGCATCGTACTTAAGGCCACTATGGGTAGAATTTTAAATTGCTTTACTTTACTTCTTCCTGCAAAAATGTGCCGTCAGAATAATTTCACAGATGCTATAATAACATAATAACACTAGACACGGTCTCTGTAAAGAAATAGTTTGGCCTTTTGGGAAATATGCTTATGTCTTTCTTGCCGAGAGTTAGATGAGAAGATTGATACCAATATGAACATGCAGCCAGTACCTGGTTAGCTTAGCTTAGCATAAAGACTGGAAACAGAGGGAAACAGCTAGACTCCCTCTGTCTAAAGGTAACAAAATCCTCTTACCAGCACCTCTAAAGCTCACTAATTAACACGTTATATTTGTTTGTTTAATCAGTAAAATAAGTGTAAAAATGACAATTTGTGGCTTTACATTACATTATTACATATTTCTTGGCCAGGTGCAGCGACTTCCTGGAGTCTTGTCGTCGCCCTGAGGCTGCCAGGCAACCAGCGGAGACTCAAGGAAGTCACTAAGAGCTACCCGCTAATTAATGAATAGTTAACAAGTACAGTAGTTTGTGAATAACTGAAGATAATAGATTGCGGAGATCAGACTGCTAGATGCTACGCGAGGGAGCCAATATCTAGTGATTAGTTCCTGGGTTTTACAGAATCTGCATACTGACTACTTTAATTATGAATCCTTCTGTATAACTCTGAATCAGCTGTTAAATGGCAAGAACTAATCGTTGCTCCCATATTACAAACATATTAGTCACTATTTTCATGCCAGGAAAGTGGTTCATTATACTGAGCTGTTACAAGGAATGTTTCATTACTTCATCATTACTGTTTTCCTTTGTTCTTGTATCCATCTGACCACCTTTCATTTTACCTATCAGTAGCTGCCTGTCACTCTTTCTCTCTCCCTCTCTCTCTCTGTCATTCCCGAGTGTCTCTCTGTCTCTCTCTCCCTCACACCCTCCCGCTATGACTGTTGTTAAAGCCTCGGCAAGACTCTGAATGTGTTCCAAATGAAATTGCCGAAGCAGCAGTATAAGATATCTATCAAGGCTCACCAGCATCGCAGGAGTAAAGAGAGCTTCTTATTAAATCACATTAGCTCCATTGATTTCTGCGTTGGCTCGCTCGACTTTTTGTCTCTTTCACCAAATGAGCTTTTAACTCCTGGCTGGCCGCAGCATTACTTAATGTATTACTGTAGGCAGACAGTAATGGTACTGTACTGTGGAGCAGAGAAGAGGGTAGCAGGAAAAGCTTAGCACAGTATGGCCTGTGTACTTCATCTTTTGTGTTTTGGAATTGATTTGTTTTTCAGAAGATTTGATTTTCTCCTTTTACTCTCTGAAGTTGCAGGTACTGCGCGTGTAACTGCAGGGATGGGATTTTTTAAATTGTTTTACTGGAATTAAAGTTTGAGTCTTTGATTAAGTTTAGGGACTTTCATGACTCTGTAAGAGGACCCATCAAATAACAGCCTGTTTATAGCCACAGCCTCTTACCCTTAACAGCAACAAACACACACACACAGACACACAGAAGCTGCCTCTAGGGGTCAGAGCTTTACTCAATGTGTGACGGTTGAGTGGATTATAGATGGTGTAATTTTGATATTTGGGTGAAATGAGGTTTTGAGGATTCAGAACAATGTATGTGCTGAGTAGGTGCATTACACAGTCTTTATCCATTTGTGTCTCTTACTGAAAGATATCATCACTGTGTGAGTGTACTAATACATGCATGTGTCTGCACATGTGGCTCCATGTATTTGCATGTACCCAACCAGTGACGATTTCACTGTCAGGAGATTACAGCAGGTCGGGCGGGACAAGATCAGTAACAGATCAGTGAATGACAGATGTTCAAGTCTTGTTGTATTGTCAGGCACATCACTGAGCTGCGCTATTCCCAATGACATAGAAATCGATGGGACTGTAATCGATAGGTGTTGACAAACCAGCCAGGCCGACGGTCCCCAGCTGACCCTGTGAACCAATAGGAGCGAGGTGAAGCAACGCTGTTATCACGTGGAGGAAATATGTGATTTAAGAACTGAGATAAGAAGCCTTCTTTTTTCAACACGATCTTTACTCAAACATCACAAAAGAGGAAACTAAAAGTTCAAGATGTCTTTGTTCATGTGTCTAACTCTTGCAGGACATTATTCTTTAGGCACACATCAGGTTTGGGTCGAGACCAACAATCAAAAGTGCTGTAAAATATTTCAAAACTAGATTTAATTAGCCATCAGAAATTGTCAGGTTTGTCGGGTCCAGCTCTAGGCCCATCCTTCTCCAGCAGTGCTGTTTAATTTATCCAAACGTTATCCTGAACATCAAAAGAAGGAACCAGATAATTTCTGAGAAGTAGCATGTTTTTACATTGTTCCTCCATGTCAGTGTATTGAGTTTCTGCCATTCTTAGAGCTTGTCTCAACCTTGGTTCAGTCAGCCAGAAGTGACTTCTTATTAGGTGAATAATACAGTACCTTCTTGCTTCATTGTGTCTTTATAATTAGTATGTGGGTTTTCCTCATAATTGTAGCTTTTTTTCCTGCAGCGAGAAGATTTTCTAACTCAACAGGACATAAATGTTCATCAAAACATGATAAATCAAGATTTTAAGAAAATAAAAAGTGAGATTATTAAAGATTACCCTTACAGAGGGAAGAAACAAAACACAGACAGAAGGTGTAAAGCAACTTGTGAGGTATTTAGTGTAAACTCCACATGTGCATGTAGGTGCGATGTGTCATGTTAAGTCTTGTCTGAAAATGATTCGCTTTGATCTAAGTGTTGGGAGTGTGTGTGTGTGTGGGAATGTGGGTTTTAGCATTTGCACAGGAAGGCATGACGTTCACATGCCAATGAATGCGTAAGTAGGCTGACGCTCGTGCAGATGCATGAGTAGGTCCAGCTCTTGTCTTGACAGTCTTGTGTGTCCGTGTGTGTATGTGTGTGTGTGTGTGTGTGTGTGTGTGTGTAGATTGTTAGAAAAAGAGGGAGAGGTGTGCGTTCACATGTTCTGGGATATGTGTGTAACTACTACAATGTCTGCTCTGAGATTTTGTGCATCTTTATGCTCACACAGAGCATATGCAGATAATTCCCATAATGAAACATATCAAACAGGAGCTCTACTCGCCCCAGTTCTTACTTCACTGACCTCCCCTCCCCCCTTTCCTGCTGCTCCTCCTTCCAGCTCCCTGCCATCATCTTACCCCCATCATTTGATCATCTGCCCTCCGCTCAACCGCTTCCTCACTCCCTTTTCTTTTAATTTTGCTGATGGTTTGGTCTTTGCTCTGCTTTGAATCATGCCAATATTGAGACATTGATTCATATTGTTTGTATTGATATGCACACAGAAATAATGTATCAAGTGTCTGGCAGAATGGGGTCAAATAGTCTTGGAAGACATGCCTTTTGTTGAGCTGTGCTACAGCAAGAATCGGGTTTAATGTTTCAGCAAAATTTCAGCAGATTTCCAAACTCCAAACATTTCTAAAAATGTCATATGATTTGGCATCAAGTATGGCAAACCTTTCCTAGCTGGCACTCATATAAGAGCAGAAATAACGTGAACATGAAAAATGAAAACAAAAAAAGCACGAACGATTGAAGCTAAAATACTGAGCCACAGATCACGCAAAAATATGTTTAATTCATCTCCCAGTTGCAAAAACAACATGAGGAAACATGTCAAGTTCTCTAATCAAAATGGCTTTGACTACTAGAAATATTCTGGGTTGTATCACCGTCATCGAACGTGCTCGCCTGTCATCAAGCTGACACATGCTTACTTAGTTTTCAAGTCGAGTGATCAAGATCGTGCAGCATATCACGTCGCCTGTCAGAAAGCAGGGTGAGAGCCCCACGTCATGCGTTAATTCTGCAACAGCTTCTGTTGACAAATGTCATACAGTCAACATGTTTGCAGATAGTCATACAATATCAAAGTTTCTGCTAGATTACTCCTGATACTTTTTGACAATTAAAGTGGGAGGATGTGTTTTTCTCTTTTCCTAATCTCCTCAGGTGAGTGGTGCTATATTATAGCCAGCATTCATTCAGTAAAAAAGAATTCTACTCCCTTTCCTTTATAGAAGGCAAAATTCCCTTTGTCTGTGCCTTCCTGTCTCTCCGTCTGACTGGCTGGAAGTTCAAGAAGACATAGGTGACACAGTCAGGGTGGTAGCCAGCTATTCTGCTGATGAAACCTAGCTGTCAGAAATCACACGCCACGCAGACAAACACACATATAAATAAACGTACACAAGCTTCAAGGTGACATGTCACGGTTTTGTTATGTAAAGGCAAAAACATTAAGTGTGCAAAGTCACTTTCACACGTTCTTGTGAAATGCTTCACCTGACGTTCCTAACACACTGCAGGCACAAGCAGTGGTCTCATGGCAGTCTGTTTGACATGTGTGTCTACTGTATTGCCCCTTTGAAGACTTTGAAGTGTTTCACCAGAAGACTGTGCCATGTGTATGCTATGTAATGCATTTGCATACATACAGTACATAGATAGTCTGGGGCTTAATACTTTCCGTATCTCTGCTGTATTTTCAGGTGTCACTGTCAAGTAATTATGTGCAAGCATTTAGTTATTGTGTGTGTGTGTGTGTGTGAGAGAGAGAGAGAGAGAGAGAGAGAGAGAGAGAGAGTGCCTGTGTGTGTTAGTGTTAATAAAGTCTAAATTGAGGCAGAAGTGCTGTGGGTGTTACAGTTCTAAAGAGACTGAGAACACAACTAACTAGGTCATCTTCTCTCTCTCTCTCTTTCTACACACACACACACACACACACACACACACCAACACACACACACACACACACACACACACACACACACACACACACACACACACACACACACACACACACACACACAGTGTACCTTTAATACTGCAGGATAAAGTAGATTTAGGCTCTCTCAGCTTGCTCCTTTATACAGCCCTCTCTGGGCACTCCTCTTCCCTTTATTGTAGATGGGAGAGCAACTAGAATGAAGCCTCTACATCTCCTCCAAGCTTATTATTATTAAAAGAACCCTCTTTCCATGGGTGGCAGTGGCACCAAAGTGGGCAAAATGGCCTTGTGCTGGGAAGGTCGCCAGTTGGATACCATGGATTGACTGGGAAAGTCTGCACAGGGAACGTTAACGTCTGTCACTGTCCCATTACTTCTGCGATGTCTGTTCAGTTTCTGCTGAGAGACTGGTTGGGCAGCTGCCCTGCATGAATGTGTGAAACTGTACGTGAAGCGTGCCATTTGTGGAAAATAAATCATGCATGCTCACCAAAACATTTCCCTGAAATTTGGTAATGAGGTTTTGGACAAATTGCTGGTTTCGGTGCCAAATAGAAACAGAGAAAGACAGTCACAGGATTCCAGCCTCGTCCATGGACAAATGCCCGAGCTCTTGTAAGTCATAAAGGCTCCTCAGTGACCAAGGCCAGAACAGACATGATAAACATTACTAATCCTGGCCTTACAAGCTTCTTTTTTCTAGGTTATGGTCATAGATTTATGTTTTTGTCCAACAACACAAACATGACTCGATCTACAGTTTCCAATATGCCCTGATGTAAAGGAATGCATATATTTTAGGGGACGTTTGTTGCCCCTTGACTTGGTTCATAGGTGAATTTTGGCCCTTTCCACAACAAATAAATTGAACTATGACTTAGCTCATTATTGCTCAGACTTATACTTACTCTATAATACCTGAAGATTCATATTTACATTACCCAGTACAGCTTGGGATTGTTTGGTCAAGGTGTCAATACTCTGTCAATCCTGACATGAGAGTCAACTTTATCTTCCCTCAACAGAGAGGTCAGAGGTCATAGGGTCAGGTACAGTGTAGCAGTCCTGCAGTTGTTAGGGATTCACTGCAGGACAGTTCAACAGGACAGATTCTTGCCTTTTACACACACTCATACACATGTCTACTTTGATATTAGGATTAAATCTACTAACAGGGGAGGAGAGTAGTATCCTGTAGCTCAATGTGTGTGAGTGTGGGTGTGTGGGTTTGTACTTATTTATACTTGCTTATATCAGTGTGTGCACATATTTGCAGGATGAAAAAGGTTCTGCATTAAAGGTTATAACTGTATTGAGCGGTTTAGAGCCATCAAACATCAAAAATATATATCAAACATATTGTTATGACAGTACAAGTGTCTATGATGAGGGGTGCAGTTTCCCCTGTTGACCACTAGAGGCTCTCTATTACTCACATTTACTACAGTACTGTACAGTCCACTCCACTGTGGTACATGCAGCACACTGCTGATACACAGAGTTTAAGAATGGTTCATTAACATATTTAAACTTCACGCCTCTCAGCTGCACCCTGCTTTCTTCTCTATGTGTCTGAATGTTGGATGTCTTAGATACACACTGAATCCTAAAAGCAGGGAGCTACAAACGTAGTTCCTACACAACATGTATGTGTACGAAATATGATATTTTATATGGAATCTGAATGGTGCACAGAAACATATGGGTATGCAACCAACAAAAAGCTGATCTTAGCAGCTGAGGAAAAGATATTTGCTAATAACTCAAAATACCAAGGCACATTTTTTTTTAAAGATTTAAACACCTTTTCAGATCTAATCTTTCACACCTCACAAATCTGTACCCTTTTCCTTGATCATTTTGACTGATCTTATGAGCTTTTGCCAAAAGATAGAACACCGCTTTGAGCCTCTCTCTGTCCTTACTCCTTAAGAAGTACTGCAGTTTCAGATCCTTTCTGTCTACTAATGCGGTGAAGAAATCACTTTCAGTTAAATCAGATTGAAATAGAAATTAAGAATGACACTTATTTGCTAATGATAGAACGTTCATTCCCAATTATTTAGTAATACATATATGAAAAAACCTCTCTCATGCCAAATGTTGGTAGTCAATATTTGAGGTTTACATCCCCTCCCTTAAGTGACTGAAAGTGAATTAAAGACAGACTATGCTGTCTGCCAAACGTTTTTCCTTAAGTACTAAAGTGCAGCATGGACACTAGCTCTCACTGATCCTTCAGTATTTCGAGTCAAATCATAGGCAACCCCCTCTTTGATTCCCCAGATCGTTTAACTTAATCCATGTCTTAGAAACTTGGCTCTTTCTTAGGCGGGTTTGAGATTTTGTCAGTAAATGGAGCTCTGAAGTGAATGTGTATTGACCTTTACTCCACCTGTCTGGCTCTTAGATGTGGTTACTACCTGCGCTGACCTGGATCCACTCACCTGAATTACAAGTTTCATTTTTTGCTTGTTGAACCATTTTACCAGATTTCCTCACATGGGGGGAATTCAATTGTATGCTCTTTTTTAAGGTTTGGATATTTGTAGCCTGCGTTTGTAGACGTTTTATGTGTCTATAAGATCGTTTGGGCTTGTGTGTTGCTGTCAGTATATTTATGTCGGTGTCCCTGGGTAAGATCCAGGAAGGTGAGGGGTGTATTGGCGTGCACTGCTTTCTGCCACAGTGTATTTTTGATATTACAACTGGGACTAGACAAAAGACAAATCATACACAAAGTGGCTTTAACCAAAATGCCACCCTCTCTACTGTTAATACTATGCAGCTAGCCAGACCAGTAACCTGTATCCATTGTAAACAAGAGTTGCATGATTTACAGGTGGCTTGTTCATCACACACAGTTTTCATAACCTGTCATCTTTTGGACAGCAAGGGGGAGTTGAGACTAATCCGATTGAAACTTTAATGCTGAATGCTGCTCATTTTTGTGATTTTATTTGGGTATATAATTGTCACTGAAACATCACATTTAATCCAAGACACACCTTGGATTCTGTTGGTTTGGTTTCAGCCTTTTCTTTTTCTTATTACAGGGTCCATATAAAGTCTTGAAAGTTTGGAAAATGCTTAATTTTAACCGTTTGTTTTCAAGGTTAGGCATATGCTTGAATTTGAATATACTCCTTGAAAAATGCTTAATTTTTCAACATAATCTGGTGTTTCATCATCTACACAATCACTCATGTAAACTAAAACTATTTTAATATTTCAAAGTAAATGATCCCCTCGTTATGTTTGCTTGTTGTCTCCTGGAATTTATAGTAACAAATGTGGTGATAAAGGCTTCAAGAGTCTGGAGATTTTTGGTTTAGGTACCTTGAAAGTGCTTGAATTTTATTCTTAAAAAGCTGTACAAATCCTGTCATTAGATGTTTTTATATATTTTTTTTTTTGTGAAAACAGTTTTAATTGATGCTTTTTTTGACAGAAGTTCTGACCCTCAATTCCCACCTCCTACCTGTGGATGTAATTTCTTTCTTTTTTAGCGTTAATTTAATCAGCCAGCCAATCAGTTTTAATCAAGCATACAGATAATGAATCCTGAACAGCACATTTTGAAGAGTGGAATAAGCTTTACAGAGCAACAAGAGGCTGCTTTAGTCACGTCAGCATCCCCTCGATGTAGTCTGAGATGCTGCCAGATTTCAGGGAACACCCAGGAATCTGTAGCTCTGCAGTGCTCCTGCTAAGGCGGTTTCAAATGGGTATCAGTTGTCATCTATGTATTTTCTTTGTTTATAGCATTGTATTCGTGTATGTGTGTGTGTGTGTGTGTGTGTTAGAGTGGATTATGCGACCCAGCAATTTGTCCTTTTTATCGGAGCTTGTTTCTGCGTGTGTTTTATGAGATAACATGTTTGATGCACGCTCTTCCTGGCAGTGAAGCTTGTGTGTGCTTTGTACATGTCTGTGTCCCGTGTGTGTGTGTGAGAGAGAGAGAGAGAGAGAGAGAGAGAGAGAGAGAGATTGTGGGTGCCACTGCGTTCGTTGCGCTACTCTCTGCCGCTGTGCTCAGAATGCTGATGTGTCACGCTGCAGCACTGCCCCACTTATCCAGCTAACCTCTCTTCCCTCCCTCCTTCGCTTCCTTCTTCCCCCTGCTCTCTCCTTTATTCCCTTCCTTTTCCCGTCATCCCGTCTTTCCTCTGCTGCCTCCCTCACCATCTCTCCCATCTTATCCTCCCATCTCTTTTCACTCTCTTTCATCTCCTCTCTTTCGCCTTTATTCTTCTGTCCTTTCTCTTGAGCTGCGCAATCACACCACCTCTAGTTCTCCTTTCATCTGCCTTTCCCACTGATTTTTTTTCTCACATTTTTCATGGCTGCTTTGAGTCTGTGTTAATGTGCCTGTGTGTTCACAAGTGTGTGAGTGAGACAGTGAATGTGTGGGTTACGTTGGGTGCCACTGTCTGTTTACAGATGTTGACGATGCAGCAAAAAAGCACACCGGCCCTCAACCAATCACTCCGCCTGTCTTCCTCTCTCTCTCTCACACACACACACACACACACACACACACACACACACACACACACACACACACACACACACACACGAAACAGCTCTGTTCTTATCAACCAATCACATCGACCCCATCCGCTCGCATCAGCTAGCTCTGAGAAGAGCTACAGCCTGTGACAGCCACAGCCCCCGGCAACCCACATATGTCCATGGTAGAAAGCGGAGGCTAGCGCTGCAAAGCTGTCTCTGTGTTGGCAGCATCTGTCCCTCTGCTGAGCAGAGCTGGGTCCCTGATAATGAAATGTGACCACACCATCTCATGATGTAAATACAGAATATAACGGGCTAATGAAGATTTTGCCCTACAATGACTGTGATTTGTGGTGAAATATTGTCAGTGAACATCTGCCTCTGGTCACATGGAGTCATGGCTATGTGATAATGAATTTATTAGATTGGATAATGAGCTCTGATCAACTAGAAGATGATCTGTGCGATGTCCTCAGCAGTGCAGAGAGCACGCCAGTCTGACTGGTGAGGATATGAAAGGATCAACCAAGAGATGAATAAGACTGTTACAACATAATCCATGCATAACGCATACAGCCAAGATTAAGATCTGAGACTACTTTAGGAGGCATTTTACACAAGGTTACTGGAATTTGGCTTTCCATATGGATTTCCGTAGATCAGTGCTTCTCAGCCCTGCGCCACAGAGGTTTTCATTTTCTTTTTATTGGCTTATTTTGGTGCTTCAGCTGCTTGGTGGTTTTGATTAAATGAGAACCTCTTCCCTTGAGACACACTCATCTTCCAGTGCATTTGCATTTCTTAATGAGCACACTGCGCTGTGGTCTTGGAGCAGTTTGGGTTCGGTGTCTTGCTCAAGGGCTCCTCAGCTGGCAGATACCGCACCAGTCACTCTAGCTGAAGCTGCAGTGACAGAGGGATCAGACTAGAAAACTTCAACTTACTGGCCAGAAAGATGAGACCAATTAATCTGCATGGACTGTCTATCTTGGCTTCTTTCTTTACTGGCATAATTTCCGATTTCGACAAAATATTGCAACAGCCTTTTTTTCACAGTTAAAGCACCTGACATATAACTCATTATGAGGCAAACAGCAAATGATAGTTGTATCCACCCATTCACTTGTTTCCAGTTAGTTATCCGGGTCTTGGTTGAGATGGCAGTGAAAGAAGCAAAGCAGCCCAGACGTCCTTCTTCCCAGACATGTCCTCCACCTCCTCCTGGGGGTTCTTAAGGTGTTTCCAGGCCAGATGGGATATGTAATCCCTCCAATGTGTTCTGGGTATACCCTGGGGACTCTTCCCAGTTGGACGTGCCCTTAACACCTCCACAGGGAGGCCCCTTGATCGGATGCAGCTCCTGTTCACTGTTAGACTCAAACACAAATATACTATCCTCATAGCAGCAGATTTCCCTGTTTGTCATCTTCATCCACTCTGATTCGAGAGCCTGCAGACATGGCATCAAGCTGGAAGGACTCATGTGGTCCAGACAAAACTTTTCCCAGTTTTTCCTTTCAGTTGGTCAGATATATATTCTGTCTTTCTGAGATACTTGAACTCACTTGAAGCAGGAACCAGCTCCCAGCCTGAAGAGGGCAATACACAGTTCAGTTCATCAAACACAGATTAAGGAACCTGGTTTCTGAGTCACTTGAAAGGAAATTGTTGATAAAATAAATTGTTTTTTTAAACAGTGCATGCATATGATTACATAGACGCAGATTGCTTTTTTGTCTACTTAACAAAACGACCCAACAAGATATGTGTGCAGAAGATACTTATCACAAAACAAAAGGAAATTGTGTTTATTTCAGGCAGCATCACGACAACGTTCCACCAATAGAGACAGAGTTGCCTGCACGCCGCAGGGCTGCATTACTGGGGATCATAGTCTCCTAGATAAGTGTGATACAGTTAGATACGCCTTGTGTGTGTGTGTGTGTGTGTGTGTGTGTGTGTGTCAAGTTGTACTTGAACATGGGGTGAATGTAGGAACATCCCCAATTGAAAGCATGAGGATAACAAATCCTACACACACACACGCATGCACGCGCGCACGCACGCTCCTCTGTCGTGGTGTTTCGTGGTGGCAAAATCAGCATGACGGTGTTTGGTATCAACCAGGGAGAGATGTGTAATCCACTCTACGGGTGTTGTTGTGTTTTCCTGTGTGTGTTGCGGTTGCTTCCTGAGTGAGTGTGGCATGTAAAGTAATTATTCAGACAATAAAGCTGGCCTCTTTTGTCTTTCACACTCAGCAGAGGATGTTGTGTGTGTGTGTTTGTGTGTGTGTGTGTGTGTGAGATGCCTGTGTTTGTGTGTCTTTGTTTGCCAGCGTTCGTACGTGTGCAAGTGTTTTCCATTTTGAGACTGAAACTCGAGCACTAATGATGGGTACCTTGATAATATAACCATTGATACTGCGATACCTGTGTTTTTTTGCAAAGTATTGATTTTCAGAGGAGTAGGATCAATATTAAATATAAACAATGTAGTCTCCCTCCTCTGTGTTTTGCAGAAAGAAATTCGATATTTTCTTCTTCCATTTACTACTACCATACCTCGGCAATATTGCCACTTACTCTAATCAAATGCAGTAGCTGTTGCAGTGCATTTTACACCTCACCCTACCTCGCTTAACCTACACAACACTCACTCAATAACTTCTGCAAGAATATGGACTTTTGAGGAGGAATGTGACAAAGTGCAAGTACTGTACACTTGGAAGTGTTAACACAGCCCCTTATTTCCAAAGTCAGATGCACTGTAGTTAGATTTTGCACATGACGTGCCCAGTGTGCCATTTTTATTACTAATTTTGCAGTCAGCTGCGTTTTTCACAGCATGACATGTCAAAGCAGGAAATTTACAGGTGTAACTAAGAACATACAGTTTCAGGGCCCTGATGTTGAACATGCTGATTCACTGGTATCACATGTGACAGAGCCATCATTTATGTCTGCATTGAAAAGGCATAATTGTACTGTCACATGACTGTAGGTGTAATAAATTCTTCTCTCTTCCTTAAAAATACATGCAAAGTTTCTGTTTATAAAAAGTATTGGAATTAGCATTTGCCAAACCTTCCTTAGCGTTACTTGGTGTTGAATCAAAACCAACATTTGTGGTATGAGCTGTACATAACTTTGAATGGGATTGCAATCAACCCTTCAAATGTTAAAAAAGTGAATAATATTTATTTGAGTTTGTTTAGGTTTGGTTTTAAGTTCTTAAATGAAAAAATATTTTTGAAGTGAAAGCTAAAGGTTGTTGCAACGTCCTCCTACTTTACGCCTCCAGTGAATGCAGCATGAAGCTTAGTGAATTTGAAGTATTTGTGAGGAAGAAGTGCAGCTTTGTCTGATAATGGAGAGCCTCTCCGCCTTTGACCTGCTTGTGGAGGCATGTGAGAGAATGACGATAGAGGCGGTTAGAGAAACAGGGAGACGGAGCGAGAAACCTGAAGGAGAAAGGTGTTGTGAGATAGGAAGGGAGAGGGAAATAAATCTCAGACACAGAGAGGGTTTTGTCACAAACCAGATTTGTTGCTATTGGTGAGATGACTGTTTTCATTGAGGGTTTTTTTTTCTGCAGTGGAAAGAGGAGAGTGAGAAGGGTCAAAAACGAGGCGGGAGGCATGATGGGAAAAGGGAGGGAGGGAGAGTTCCTGTGCAACTGTGTTTATTAGGGCCAACTGGGATGAACTGCCTACAGGCAACCTGACCTTGGTTATGAGACACTGACACACACACTTAACCCATGGCACACTCACATACGCACAAATATATTACACACATATTGTCTGGCTGGCATCTCTCTACGTGTTTTCTGTCTCTCGCTCCTCTTTTCTTTCGCTGTTTCCCATCAGTCTGTCTTTCCTTCCTTCCTCCCTCTCGGTTTTTCTCTCTCTCGATCTCTGTGTCAGTACCATCTCTGTCTCTTTCATCAGGCAGGGAAGGATATAGTGGGGCATCAGGATTCAATAACACTAACCTTTATCTACATCATCCACAGTGTTCATAATGACAGCCTCTTCTTCCTCTTCACCTCCTCACCCTCTCCCTTCTCTCCTCCTCCTGCCCCAGGCTTCTCTCTGCCTAAGCCCAATTAGCCTGTTGCAACTAACGAAAGGATGACTCTGTGTGTGTGTGTCTGTGTGTGTCTGTATGTGTATGTGTGTGTGTGTGTGTGTGTGTGTGTGTGTGTGTAACAAGCATGAAATAAGATTTGGCCATTCAGCCGATCAGCTCCAGCCGAGTCTTTGCCTCCTTCAACCAGAAAAAAGGGGACAGAGATACACAAACCTTCGACACAAAGGGAGAGATAGATAGAAAGGCGCCAGGATGGGCTCAGCTGAAATGATCATCAGTGTGTCGTGACTGTTTGGGCCAGTATAACAAGGGGTAACTATAGAGCAAACAATACTAGATCTATATGTGTGTTATTACAAAACTTTGCAAATGGTGCTCTAGTGGTATCCTCTCTTTAGGTTAACATGGCTGCACTGTCGTTAGAAAATATACAATTCCTAAAATTTGAAATGCTCAGTAAGTTTGCTTGTCATGGAGCAAAGTACAGTGTCCAACATATATCCACTCACTGTGTAACTTGCTAGGTACCCTGTGCAATATGGTGAAGAGGGTTGGCATAATTGCAAAGGGTGCAGTAAGGCAAAAAGTTACTGCATATTGACATATCACAACCATTCCTCCTAACCTGGTGGAAATGGCTTTCTGAACGTCACATATTCCCGAGAATGCCAATTCCTGCCATTTTTTATATAAAATATGACTATGTATTACAAAATGAAGCAGTAAAAGTCAGTCATTGCAATATGAAGGTGGATTTTTGCCACCAAAATATTGACTTGTAGGGAATCTCAAAGCAAGCCTGAGCTCAAATCACTCTGTAGCCAACATTTACAGGGGCAGCTATTACACACAATTCCCCAATCCTGCAAATATCCTGGATTGACACTGCTGCAGCTGACTCGCAAAGTAGGTGTTTTGATGCAAATCTTGTGCCACTGTGACAGCTAATAGATTTATTTAGTTCTCAGCAGTATACCGCGCTGTATAGTAAGTAAGGCTCGAGTAGGGCGGGTTAGAGAAAGGGAAGGCGTAGCAGCGCAGTTAAGTGTGTAAGATCTGTCGTTACTGCTCTGTAGCTCTGTAGCTCTTGCAGCCTACATGTACTTTTGCATGGCAGAGCTATGAGCATGCTCCCTGTTGGCCAAGTGTCAGAGAGGGAGTTTGTTGTATAGCCATTACCCTTGACACACACACACACACACAGACACGCACACAAACTGCTGCAGGGTCATCAGCCTTCTCTCAGCTGCAGTGGCCGAGTGACAGAGAGTGAAATGGAGAGAAGGATTTAGAAAAAGAGAGTGGAGAGGAATGGAAGTGCTCTACTGCATTCAATATGCCTCTAACACTAACCTGCTCTGTTCAAGTGGATGTAAAACTCTTCTACCCTTGATGATTTTATCGCACCGCAACTCAAGCTCATCACCTCAAATGCTTCTTTTGCTAAGTTAACACACTTTTCTACAATCTGTTCATTTACATAAGATATCTTTAACATGATTTCATAGTCTTTCATGACTCCAGGTGTAGTTTGCCAGAGGATCAAATATACAAGACAGTAAAGGTGACAGAAAGAGCACATGTGGGATATTGGATTTTAAAATCAATGTTTTGTGAACTCAGGAAGCCAAGCTAGACACAGCGGGCTTCCTATTCTTGACTTTTTCATCAGAAAGGTTTATTTTTCAAATAATTGTAACTCACATCTGAAGTTGATCTTTTACCTGTTGACGGATACAGCACTCCTACAGTCTCATCCCACTCATCAGTCTGCATCCCACAGAGGGAGCATAAGTTTAAGCTGTGAAAGCTGCAAAAATCCAGATATTTTAAGATGTGAGCTACCAATGATGCTTAATTCTGCCAATGTTCACCATACCACAAATTCCATGACAGCATCGTCTACTATAGATCATCATGGGAGCCTAAAATTGTCCCTTAAATCTCAGGGTAATTAGTATGATTTTAAAATAAAGGATTTAGAATATTCACAAACACTATTTCTTTATTTTTTAATAATCAGAGAAAATACATTATGTAAACACTCACTATTTCATA
Organism: Macquaria australasica; assembly: GCA_005408345.1. Lineage (NCBI taxonomy): Eukaryota > Metazoa > Chordata > Actinopteri > Centrarchiformes > Percichthyidae > Macquaria > Macquaria australasica. Next base: position 1,304,562 of record SEMN01000055.1, read on the forward strand.
ATAAAACACCACTGTTAGTCCCAATATATCAGCAACCCAGACCTCAATACATTTCCAAACACATAAACTGTTACTGTACAGTACATACAAACTCATCATGTGTGTTCAAGTGTGTATCAGACTGTATTTTGTTGTATGTAAGACACAGAGTCCATTTTTAGCCGCTGACCGTGACGTCGACCCATGAGTCGTCCCACCTAATTAGGATCTGTTATTCCAGGGTGAAAGAGCCTTTCCCTGTCTGCTGACCTCCCCCGCAAAGTCCAACATTCAGTCACGAGACGGCAAAAACGAGCGAGAAATAAATGTCGACGACACAGACAGAATTAGTAATGTACATGTCTGCTGCAGTCAGTGAGTGGTCCCTATCCCACCTCCGTGGTGTTTACATTGTCTGTACTGACGAAGACAGAACTGAAACAAAAGGCGAAGAGGGTGAGTGGAAGGGGGAAGGGGGAAGGAGAAAGGCATGGGGCGGGGGGGTGAGGAAGGGGAGGAGGAGGAGGAACTCATTAGTGAAAGAGTTTAAGTGGAATGATGAGAAGAAGCTGCAGGGAAGGACAGGATGAGATAAGACAGGATTTAGAGTGGGAGAGAGAGAGAGAGAGATTTTGGAGGGGAGAGAAGTGTCACTTTAAACATTCTTCATTGGGGAGAGAAAGGAATATCATCCAAACCTTAATCCTGGTTTATATTTAGTATCTAAGATTCATGCAGATGAAAACTGTGCCTGTTGTTGCTGTAAAACATGACGCTTTTAACCATTTAAACACTTAGCCGCTTAGGTTAACAGAATTCTACGTGAGATTTTGAATTTTTTAGGGATTTTTCAGGACATTCTGGACCAGAATACAGACACACTTCTATTTTAATAGTTTGCTCTATGCAAAAAGCACACATGGCGACATTTAGAAAGAACATACAAAGGTAAAAGCAAGGGATTAAACTAAAATGCTTTTTCTCTTTTATCTCGCTACTTTCTCAGGGTTGCTATCTTCCTCAGACTTTCAGATATTTAGTGAGAATCAAATTGACTGTTTATGTTTAGACTGCTAAATTCACAATGTTGGAAGTGACTACTGAAATAAACAGACACAATTCCTTTCTTGAGAATCCAATTTGCACTCATTATCTTTGTTTTAATGGTTTGGCTGTGACTTTTCAAGGGGAATGTGTTTCCACCATCCTCCATATGCTCTTAGTTTCCCCCAGTCATTAGGTTACAAATTGGCTGTAATCCTTATTACATTACCACATTACAACCTCACAGCTTAAAGGAGTTAAAACACTACTGCTATTGCTTGGGATTATTATATTTTCTTTAAAGCAATATCTTGTCAACCAAACAACCCTACATCTTTTATTGAGCTCCAACAGCAGCTTTATATTGGTGTGAGGAAAGTTCACCCAAGCTTTTTTAGCAGTGAATAGTCAGCCATTTTGTTATCTTCCCAGCCACTTCACTTTCCAGTAAAGTTTTGAATGTCGTACTCTGGGTGCAAATAAAGCTGAGGAAGTGACAGAGCCCATAGATGCCCTGAGCCTGCAGTGTACCTGCTTTTTAGATAACTCTCCCTCTCTCTTTCCCTCTCTCTCTCTCTGACACACACATACACGTTCACACACACACATACACACACACACCTGGGTCCCTGGCGAGTCTGCTTCTCAAAGACTTCCTGAAATACCCTGTGATTGTCGTCCCATGGAGCTTTGCAAGCAGAGTGATGTGATTTTCTCAGCTTCCTTCTTGTGCCACTTTAACACACGCACACTCACATTCTCACACACACAAGCAAACACATGGATGGACAAATAGGATGAAAGCATCTTCATCATCCTTCTTGCAGTCAAGCGTGTGTGTGTGTGTGTGTGTGTGTGTATACTGTGTCCTGAAACTCAAAGCTGCATATATCTCTATCTCTATCTATTTGTCATTCGTTGCTCACCTTCTCAGTCACCCACTTACATGCCTAAAGGGTAATATGCATGTAAATTCACTCACTTCTACCTTTTATAAAGACCTGTCAGCCATAATCCATTTGACTTTAATGTTCCTCTAAAACACTCCTACGTCCTCAGAAAACATCATCATGTCGGAGATGTACTGCAATCATATCACTGCTGCTCTATGCCTGAGGGTCTTGTTTGTCAAATACAGATGTAACTGTCATCAAAATCCCACTTTCTTACACGCACGCTACCCTGCTGCTGCTGCTGCTGCTGCTGCTGCTGCTGCTGCTGCTGTTGTGTGTTTGTTGGAAATATGCTGGGTGGTGAGCTTTAATTCAGTGATTACTACTCTATGGGTGTACTACCTTATTTTCTCTATTTCAGTGTGATTAAACCATTATGACAACTCTATCAGAACCATTTGCCTTTTTATTTGTATTTAATTCTCTGCCTGTTTTGCCGTAGCAGCACATTTTAACATCTTGAAAAAGGAAACAGGAGGAGAAATCGAAGGACGGGAGCAAACGACACTCATGCATCATGTTTAAAATTAAAATTTGCATTTCCTGTATTAGAATGTAATATAATGTGTTGTTTAAAAAACACAAGGGTTTAGGCTGCAAACAGGGAATTGAGGCGACTGCGAGTTATTTACAGTATTATCAGTGGTGGAAAGTTACTAAGTACATTTACTCAAATACTGTACTTAAGTAAAAATTTTGTGGTCCTTGTACTTGTATTTTCCTTCAAATTTTCTGTTACTTCTACTCCGTACAATGTAATCAACAAATAAATTATGCATTATTGAATAAGATAAGATAAAACTTTATTGATCCCAGGGAGAAGTTCACAAGCGGGCCATTCTGCATAATGAGTACTTTTACTTTTGGTACTTTAAGTATATTTTGAAGCTAATGTTTTTGTACTTTTACTTAAGTAAATGCAGTAATTTTGAATGTAGGACATGCCAGAGTTTGTCTGGGCTGTGGTATTGCTACTTTTGCTAAAGTCAAAGATCTGAGTACTTCTTCCACCACTGCTTATTATGTTCCAACACTGCAATGGAGAGTGAGAGAGAGAAGTTTGGAGGGCTGGTGGCTGTGGGGAAAGAGATCCAGAGAGAGTGGAGAGTGTGACGGGTAGCAACTACACACACACACACACACACACACACACGCACACACACATACACAGACACCCGGTGTCCAGCCAGGGTGATTCTCAGTATCCCTCTATAATTATGTTGAGCTGTTGCCCAAATACTTATCGATTGCCACTGGGCCTCTACTGAGCCTGACAACACGCACACACACACACACACACACACACACACACACACACACACACACACACACACACACACACACACACACACACACACACACACACACACTACTGTGCGTAGACTTCACTGCGGTGGAGAAGGGTGAGAAAGACTGGGATATGGTGGAAGATAGTGAAAGGAACAGAAAATAACAATAGGGAGAGAAGAGTAAAGGGAGAGTAAAGGGATGCAGGAAAACGAATGAAAGAGGAAAACAGGGAGTCAAGAGGAAAGTAGAGAAAGAAGAGAGGAGGGAGAAATTGATGAGGTGTGAGAGAAGAGGAGGGGAATTAAGAGATGTTGTGATACAGAGGAGTGAAGTTAACTGAAGATGCTTCACAGAGGTTCATATTTACATTATATACATATTGTTGGTGTATTTGTAATGATCTTATCATGAATTTTCTCTCAATCAGGGTATAAACAAATCAGCTATAGTATTTATATTACTTCATGTCTAGAAATATTTGAGCACCAGTAAAACACCAATAATCTGTTACTAATTTTAAGATTGACGACTGTAAGAAAGTTGTAACTGGTTTGTTGTGATCTCTGAAGGAGAGATAATGTTGTAATTGTGTAATAAAAGCAGCTCTGCATGTTACTCCTCACAATAAACCATGACTGAAATGACCATTTTTCACTCTGCTGTGATCCCAAACCCTGTTTCCCAAATCCCTGTAGTAAATGAATAGCATTTGGCACTATGTACAATGCTTTATTGCACAATAACCTAGAATGGGGTTCACAGTTCTGTTGTATTCACCTTTTTGTTTTAATGTTATTAAAAATCCAAGGCTGGGTCACCTGAAGAGATTACAGTGACAAAAAACAAAGGGAGAGAAAATGGAGGGGTGGCGAGGAGGTGAAATGAGGGTAACGTACTGTAGATATTGGAGAGAGATGAGAAAATGTTTAGTGGTAAAATTACTTCCTTCTTCCCACCCACCCCCTGTCTCTAGCACACACACACACACACACACACACACACACACACACACACACACACTAAAACGCACATTCCCACAGTTACAGTCATAGCTGTACCAATGCAAAGCTGCTTAATAGCAAAGTGATGAGGGGGAATTGGCTTATGGAGTGGAGGGAGGGAGAGTAGACATAATGGTGTCAATCTGGCTGACACACACACACACACACACACACACACACACACGCAAACACACACACACACGCGCAAACACACACACACACACACACACACACACACACACATCTCCTCTTACTCTTTCTCACTTCCCCTGCTTTAAACACCAAATACACAAAGTTGAATGAATGAACAAGACAGTGACAAGGGTCCTGGTTTTGTGATGCTTCATCAGTAAAAACACTCCTGTATGCGCTTTCTACTATACATAATAGACAACAAAGATCAATGACTTGTGCATCAGCAAGTCTGGACTTTCTTCTGTGTGTTTTGCTCTGTGTGTGTGTGTGTGTGGTTTGCAGCTGGTTGTACCAGTGGGGTTGTTCTACAGCCATCGGTCTATCCTTTATTGATTCTTGGCAGGCAGTTCTGGGCATCGGCACCTCTCCTGTCACGCTCTCCCCTCTCACTTTCTCTTCCTCTCTCTGCCACTGTGTTTGGGATATCAGTTGTTTGTTGGGCTCTGTGTGGTGCTCCAGAAATTGGACCTAGTGCTGCCTCAGCAGTTCTCTGGCCAGCAGTTGCTACTTTGGAAAAGAAGTGGACAAAAATAAAGAAAAGAAAAAGAGGGAGTGACACAGAATGAGTAAGTGTGGAGTGTAGAGAGAGAGAGAAAGAGAAGAGAATGTCTTTACCAGAGAATTGACATGATGGGTCTTTTGGTATGATGTCTCAAATGACCTATGTTTACTTTTACCTGACCAGGACCTTTTGTGTGACCATGTATCTTATGTCGGGCATCTCCCAGAAGCAGAAGTATGGTAATGTTGTTATAACACTGCAAAAGCTCTTGGGGAGAAGGTCAAGGTGGTGTACAAAGCATGTAACTTGGACACTAGAGACTGCTGTTCGCCTCCTCTTTCCTACTGACAGACAATGTTGGTGTCTTTTAACCACGACTGTGATCTTCCTCTAAAGGTTATAATGTAACAGTCAGTAGGAGCACCTGATCAGAAATCGGTCATATGGGTTGTTTTTGAAGCCAATGACCAACAACCTATTTCGTTGTTAAGTTAGGAGGACGTGTTGTGAGAGAAAGAGAAGGAAAAGAGTGAAAATGTGTGATAATGCATGAGGGGTTGAGGAGAGAAGGAAGGGAGGGAGGGAGGAGGAGTAGTGGAGGAGAGTGGCGGTTAGCCACGTAAAGAGAGGGCGAGAGGGAGCGTGCAGCTTAGTAAAAGCTGTTCTCATCCTTTGAATGGAGGGTGTGATGGAAGGTGATACTCTAATAGGATACAGGACGGACAGATAAAGAGATCAGCTCTCTCTCCCTGGGAGCGTTCCAGTCGGCCATCAGGTCCCCATGCAGGGCTCGTCAAATAAAACCTCTGCTTTATTCAGAGCCCTTCCCATCAGCAGGGACTGCTCTGGGTCCCTGCCAAGCTACCTAGAGCACCTGACAGAGGGATAGAGAGCGTATGACCAGGTTGGAATATACTGAAGATACAAGCAGAGAGGCACTATATATCAATCTGCAGCTCTAGTTTACCAGTCTATCGAAACTATATAAGAGGGTATCATCAGCAAAAAGAAGTCAAAGATCTACTTTCTGATTTTAAGCTTGTATTTCTTCTTAATGGAAGATTTGTTCTCAAAATCACCAAAAAAACTGACTTTAGCTATAGAGACCCTAAGTTCTTGTGGGAAAAAATGACTGAATTAAACACTTCAGTGCAGTCAGAGTTATCTTGGAGCCTGCATCTAGCTGTCATTAGAGAAACGTATGCATTGGCTAGAATACTCAGCTCAGTGGTTGCTGATTACTACAATGAATGCAGCCTCTGAGCCAATTCAACCTCAGAAGGGATACACTGTGCACAATCCTTTTCTTCACGTTCATCCTACTCTGCCTTCAAAGAGTGACAAACATTTCTAACCTGGGAGCTCCTGAGCACAACCACAGTAAATTACTAATGAACAGTTGGTGGTGCTTTCCATGGCCAAAGTTTCATTGCCCAACTTGAATTCCTTCTGCTATAATAAACATTGCTGCAAGTGTTTTTCTGAATGTCTATGAAGAAAACAGAAGGATGAAAAGACACTGCTGAGATTGTTCTTAACCATTAGCTTTGGCAACAACACAAAAGAAGTACAGGGTGGATGAGATCACCATATAGTAAGGTGAAGAGACGGATAAATAGTTAGGATTAATCAGTCACTGGCAGACAGGTGCATGCTGCAGAACAAAACTGGAATGAAAACGAACCAAGGAAGCAAAAATTGGAGCAAGACAAAGCGAGACAAACTCAAAGGAGGAGTGGGGAAAAAAAATAGTATGATGAAAAAATGTATTCATTGTTGAAAGCAAGAGTGAAGAAAGAGGGAAGGTAGGGACGGAGAACCAGAGAGGGTGGGAGGAGTGCAGTGCTAAGTAATGTATCCTGCCAGTTTTCATTGTGTCTACAACTGAAACTGCTCCACAGAAGCAAGGAGGCTGTAATAGGATAAAGACTGTACTGCAGAGGGAGAGCGAGAAAGAGGGGATGGGAGGGGGCAATGTAGGAACAGAAAAAGAGAGGAAGAGAGAGAAAAAGAAAAGGGACAAAGAGAGGGACAGACACACATGAACACAAACGGTCAGGAATCAATTATTGCTTGTGTAACCAGGTTTTAACACTCCATTGATCACTGATGTCGGGTTTGCCACTTCAGTGGCTTGGTGTAACTTCAGAATGGTTAGTTGTTGCTCTCCCCACCCCTTATTATGCCGTTTTCTGGTGTGCCTTCCAGTTTCATTTACACTGGAAGGGACTTTCTAGGGTTTTTTGTTGAGAGGATCTGCTGTAAGATTTCACTGCATTGTTAAAGCAGCATAGACAGTCCAGTTATTATTTTATAGTGGATAGTCCAGTATTTTTAAAGGGGAGTGGACAGCTCATTGTTTTCATTTGGAGATAGACAGTGCTGTGTGTTCAGAAATGGACCACTGTTTGGGAAATGGAGACGGCCTAGTGCTTTCAAAAGGGAACGAGGAGGTCACAGTTGGTCACACTGCTGTCAGCGCCTGGCTTTGTGGTGTCCACAAACATGGTGGGGTTTATTCTCACAATGACATATCTAATCAGACACGTTGCAAACAACAAACCACTCAGCTGCGTGTTACAGCAGCTGGTGAGATGCTTCCTTACCACAAAAAGCTGTGCACAGACCTCAATGAAGGCCATGTGCTGTAACCTCAATTTTCGGCACACGGCTGGACTGCACGTCCCATCGCAGTTTGTACTATTTCCCTGTGTTACCTGCCTAACCCATGTGTATCAGTGTGTGAAGCTCCTCCAGAATATATGTTTAACTTGTAGTACTTGTCCATCTGAGCAGCTAGATTAGGTATACACTGAGGTTAACTGATTTTCCTCTGGGGCACTTTAGAAGTTTCAAGAACTGTCAGTCTGTGACTTACTGCAGGGTGTTGAAATACCAACCTTTCAACTGCTCAATACTGTCTGTCATCCTGCCAACCTTATGTCCCTTCAATGTCTCTATTTCCAGGATAGCTGGCTGAGACTAAGGTGACAGGCATATTTTGCACCACAGTACACGTGTATACAGCTGAAAGTGTGCAGGTGTTGGTTTGTGTGTGAGACAGAGAGGTAGACACTGTCTGCCACTTTCATCAGACATACTAGAAAAATAGGCCTTAAACTGTATAATTTTATGGACAGCAACATAGCCAAAGACAGGTGCAAGATCATTACATATTCTGCAGCCAGACTTTCTTAAAGTAATGAATGACCTCCTTGTAAAAACAGATGACAATGCTCAATCATAATCCTTTTACCTATGCTGTTAAAAGAGTTGATCATGCAGTTTTAATTGAATGCCTTAAGCACCAGGTGGGTACCTCTGACTCAGAACTGAGCTGGCTCAGATTCTAGTTTATCTTTATAGGGAGACAATCTTCAGCAGACATCCCTGTGGGGTTCCACAGGGCTCAGGTCTGGGGCCCTTCTTTTTCTATTTCTGTGTCTGTGTGTGCCCATAGATGACAAACCACAAAGACTTTTCAAAACCTGTGAGCGCCCATAGATGACAAACCACAAAGACTTTTCAAAACCTGTGAGCACACATTTAGGAGTGATTTTTGTCAGTGATTTAAATAGGAAGAACAAGAAAATTCAGAGTGATATCAGGAATATCAGAAATAGAGAACATCCACTATTGTTTGCACAGTGGTAACCGTGTCCTGTGAAAAGTGCATTATTATATATTTTTTGCAGCCTTCTCAAGCATGTGAGCCTCTCTCCTCATTGCATGCAGAGACATGATTGCATGTGTAGCGTGTTCAGCCTCCAGACATGGGGCGAGAGTAGATGCTGTGCACACACGCACACACATCCACACAAACACGGGGATCTGTGTGCAGTACTGCTAAAATTGAAGCATTAGCCTTTAGTTTTATAATTGGCTAGATTGTGCACAACTTAATGAATGTGTGTCTGTGCATCAGTGTCTGTGCCCTATAATGGCAAAGCCCCAGAAGGAAAATGCAAGCAGTCTGTTGTTTCCATTTCACCTGCCTTTTACCTCTCTTTTTCTCATATACACACACACACACACACACAGTTTCAGGGTTTCAAGTATAGACTTCATGTTACTGTTGGTGATAATGATGACAATAATCTCCTTAGTCTTCCTCCACAATAATATGGCAATTATAATATAGGAAAGAAATACCCCATACATGAGACAGAGCCCTGGCTCAAGATGATGTCAGGGTGTTTTTTTTTTTGTTTTTTTTAGCAATAAGGCTGTTTCTCGCTGCTGTGAGTATCTCACATAAAAACAGAAATAGCAGACAACAGATAAGAATGGAGTGATGGGATGAAAGTAATGGACATTAAAGGGTAGCAAGGGCCCAGTAAACTTCATTTTAAGAACAACATTTTACGAACAAGCAACATGAGGCGGGCATTAAAAAGGGAAAATGAAAGTGAAGTAAAAATGAGAGAGAAATATTTTCCCCTTCGGCAGATTTGGCTGTAAATATGTGACTCATAACGTCTTTGATTTGCAAATTAGGGCAGCTGTTTTTCTCACCACTGTACCCCATCTATCTCTCTTCTTCCTTTCTTTCTTTCATTCTGTCTCTTTCTCCCTTTTCTCATACTCCCAATCTTCATTCTTCTATCTTCCCTCCTCTTTTCCCAGACGAAAAGTGCATATGTTGCTTCAGTGTGCGTGTAGATGTATGCATGCGTATGCATGTTCATTAATATCACTGCAGTCCGTAGGGGTGTGATGAGACGAGAAAAGCTCCCTAAACAAATCGCACTCTTATCTCTTATCTGGCCCAGCCAATCACAGGCTGATCTTATCACTGACATCAACAAAATGCTTAGAGAGAGAGAGAGAGAGAGAGAGAGAGAGTAGAAGGAGTGAGAGACGAATAAAGAGAGAGGTATGAGGCGAGGGAGAGGACAGTAGGGAAAAAAAGCAGAGAAGATGAAGAAAAAGAAAAGCAAAGATAAAAGAAAGAAGAGACAATGGAAGGAGGATCAGAGAGAAGAGGAATGAGAAAGAGGGTTTTGCAGGACTAAAATAGACCAAGTCAAATGAGAAAACTAACAAACCGTATCGAGCACTACCAGAAGTGTGTGTGCGTGTGTGTTAGTGTGGTTCAGTGCTGCCATTATTAGGTGATGTAAAGAGCTAATGCGATGTTAAATAAAAGCAGCACTTGCTTCATTATTCATGATGTCTGGGGTCACAGGCCTGCGATTATGTGCGTGTGTCTATACAAGTGTGCACGCGTGCGTGTACTGTATGTATGATGTGCGTGTGTGCGTATGTGTGTCTTGCCAAATTCTTGGCCACAACTCACTCTCTCTTTAAAGAGGATTTGAAACTTTGAGAGCTACAAAGTGGGTCAGCAACTTTGTCTCCTCTCCTCTCCTCTCCTCTCCTCTCCTCTCCTCTCCTCTCCTCTCCTCTCCTCTATTCTATTCTCTCCTCAAGTTTAATTTCCTTATTTTGACTCTCAGTGGACATCTTAGAAGCACCTGTAATGGTCAAAATGCTGTATAAAGTCTTTTCCACACAGTGAAGAATACATTTCTGGGGGAAACACCCAATCCTGAGTTTAGATTCAGCAGCTTCATTCCAAAAATATTAGTGTCCGCCTTCAAAAAGTCTTGTTGCTCAAACCTTGGTGTACAAACGTGTGTGTGACCCAGTTGAGTCTCTCCCCCTCTGTTGAGTGAGCAGTGATCCACAGATGCTCCTCTCCACTCACGACTCAAGTCAGATAGTATTACTGTCCTTCGTCCTCATACGAGAGACCTCAGCAAGGCTGCGCGAGGACGACCCTGATCCTCCAAGATGTTTGTCAGCCTCTAACCAGCGTCACGCATGACTCATTTTTGTTTTCCGTCACACTTGGCTGTTAACTATGTGACCGTTTGCACTTTCGATATGCTCCCTACAATTAAGTGAGTGCTCAGTTGCAGTTGTGTGGATAGACATGATTTGAATTGCCCAAACATTTTATTTACATACTACCATGACTATGTCCAGTGACAAATTTACATCATACATTCATCTCTTGAAAGTAACAAAGACGAAACAAAAGCCTCTACTTGCCCTGACACACCAAGCTGACCATATAAGGCTAGCTGATCAAACGCTCTGTCACCACACGTCTTCTGTTAACTTGCACTAGAATGTGTTGCCAAGGCTACAGCTGAATGCGAGCTGACCGCCAGTATGCAAATAACTATAATCTTCATTATCAATTAATCTGCTAGTTTATTAAGAATTGATTGAATTTTTTTTTTTTGACAAGAAGCGTTTTGTCTATCAAATGTCAGAAATTAGGGATAAATGCCTTCACAATTTCCCAGAGCCAAAAACGACACATTCAAATTGCTTCTTAAACAGTTCAAAACCCCAAAATATTCAGTTTGCTGGCACAGAAGACAAATAAAGGCAGCAAAATCCTCACACTTGAGAAGCTTTAACCAGCAAATGTGGCATTGTGGCTTGAAAAATGACGATATCAGTTATCAAAATAGATGTCGATAATTTTATGTTGAGTAACTCATCGATTAATCGACTAATTGTTGCGACTCTAATGAGAAGAGAAGGAAGATAAATTGAAGAAGCTAAACATTTTCACACCACTGTGTGCACGCAGCAGTCTCATCCTGCTGTATGCGTGTAATTCAAATTGAGAATTTATGTGATAAAATAATGCCAACTGGCTGGCGCTGTAAAGTTTCGCTCTCTTGCTTATGGGAGAAAAGGATTTACTGAATGTGTGAAATTACTGATTCAATAGGCTGATTACCCAATCACACAGCTCACTCTCACCCACTTCCCTTTATGCTGATTCAATGCGCTGAATCAGCCAAACGGGCGATGATAAGGGCAGACTGAAGCCACAAAAACTAGGGTAAATTGTGGTGTTTAATATATATTATTCAACATGATAGTTTCCCTAGTATATTGCCATACAGTTACACATGACTTTTTGTTGTCTTTCCTCCTTCCTCTCCTTCCTCTCCTCTTGCCTGATCTCTCCTTTCCCTTGTTTTATCTAATCCTCCGCGCCTTTCCTGCTGTCCCCTCTCCTCCAATAATTTCCACTCCACTTTTTTCTTCATCGCTCTTGTGCCCAGAAATGTAAGTGACCCATCTGTGATAGCAAAAGGTACATTAGGCATTAGGGAGTTCCCCTCCGGCCCTGTGTGTGTGTCTCTCTCTCTCTCTCTCTCTCTCTCTCTGTGTGTGTGTGTGTGTAAAACAGATATCGCCTGATGGACTCCTCCCAGGGGTGCTGTCCGTCTGCTTGGCCAGTAAAATGCAGCCAATTACTCTGCAGGCATCGCTGGCAGCCAATCAAATGGAAATGGGAAAGCTTAGAGATGACGATGGGGTTTGGGGCATAGTACTTATATTGCACTTTGTTAATGTAAAGGAAAGCCGGCGCATGTATGTGCACGCGTATTCATATGAGAGAACTGCTGTCTTTCGATCTTTCTCCCTACTCTCTCCTGCTTCCTGGTTGTTGTAATATTAATGATGAACGTGTGAGTGTAGCTGTGAGCAGATTTGAAAAGAGCAGAGTGCTGCAGTGAGTGCAGCAGGGAGGGAGATACCCCTTTTTTTGTAAACCTCCAATGTGAGTTTAAAGTTCAACATTTTGGGAAATATGCTCATTTGCTTTTTCTGAGGGTTTGATTAGAAGATGGATATCAGTGTCAAGTCTGAGCGTTACAATATGGAGCTGGAGACAGCGCATGGTTAGCCTAGCTTAGCATAAAGACTGGAGGCAGGGGGAAACAGCTAGCCTGGCTCTGTCTGAAGTGAGATGAGCACATTATATCTCGTTTGTTTAATCCATCAGGCTGAAATGGTCAGGTTTGTTACCATTATGCCTGACCAAAATCAAAACCTGACCAACAGTGTACGCGCCAACCTGCAACTACAGCTGGAGACGCTGCGTAGAAATACTGGATGGATGGAAAAACTGTTGTTTATCAAGCAACAGTTCCAGCATGTAACTTCTAAGCTAGGCTAAACTCTGTAATGAACACACAGGCACGAAATTGATATAGATCCTCTTATCTCACTCGGAAAGAAAGCAAATGAGCACGTTTCCCAACATACTGAACTATTCCTTTCCATTCCATGTCCATAATATATATCTCCCCCTGCTTTTTGTCTCTGTTTTCAGTCCACCCTCACCTGTTTATCTTCCTCCCTTCTTTCCTGACATCGCTCCTTAGCTTTTCCTCATCTATCTTCCTGCCACTCGTTCCATCCATCCCTCCCGCCCACCCCGCTCTGTTTCGTCCCCTTCACAGTAGGTCTCTCTGTGTCAGTGTCTGTCTGTCAGTGGCAGTGATGAATCAGTTCCACTGGCAGTGTAGTTAGTGATGACCATAACAGCTGACTGGTGCAACTTTGTGGGGGAAACTATCAGCACATTATGCAGTATTGATTTGCCCCCACATAGTTGTATGTCAGAGTAGAAGCAGGGGGTGATATGATGGGAGATGGCAAGTCCTTTTTACTATAATATGTCTTACATTCTGGTTACATATTTAGTGAAAAAAGATTAGGGGAAAAGCTATTTACCTTGCCACAAAAATGTATCATGAGTCACGAGGAGTTTGTTTATTGATTTATAAGTTCTAAGTAATTAATGTTAATGTGAAAAGTAGTCAGTAAAGCATTTCTTAATTATTTGTACATCAGTAATAAGCCATTTATAAGAACAACGTCTGGGTTACAATCTGGCAACCAAGGATTTTCGTAGTGATTTACTTATAAAGTATTACTAAATCATTTATTAACATTAATAAAGTCATTATATTGGACATATGAACCTTTTATAAAGAATGCCATAAAGGAATAGTTCAACATTTTGGGATATACGCTTACACACTTTCTTTCCGAGAGTTAGATGAGGAAATACTATATATATAATTCATGATACCACTCTCATATCTGTCCACTAAAAGGCAACAGCCAGCAGCCAGTTAGCTTAGCACAAGGGCTGCACTTCCTGTCCTTGTAGCACTTCAGTTTTTGTACAGATTAAACAAATGAGATATACAGTAACGTGTTAATAATTGAGCTTTAGAGGTGCGGGCAGGCAGAGATTTTTCCATTGGACAGAGCCAGGTTAGTTTTCCTTCTCTTTGCAGTCTTTATGCTAAGCTAAGCTAATCGTCTCCTGGCTGTAGCTTCATATTGAACAGACAGATATGAGAAGGTATCGATATTGAGTAGATGAGAGTATTTTCTGAAATGTCAAACTATTTATTTAACAGAAAGTGGTTTTGAGTTTTTTAATTGTAGTGTGTAGATTAAAGCCAGAGGGCCTAGGGCCTTTCTGACTGGACAACCCTGTCAACCTGCTTTCTAAACAGTGGATACTGCTGGATGATTTCAAATTATTAACCACCCAGTTAGCAATACGCTCTCACCATCTGAGGAGGCTGAGCAAAACTCAGTGAAGTGAGTCACACTATGCGCAACTTGCTCAGTTTCTGCAAGCGTCTGACAGGTACGGCGACGTGCCAAAGGTGGCCAGGTTTACTCAGATGAGCACAAAACGTTCACAATATGACCTGATGACACAGCAATAGCACACATTAAAAAAGATTTAAAAACTGTTAAGTGTTCAGTGATCAGAAAGATAATAATAATAATAATAATAATAATCTTTATTTATAGAGCACTTTTCTAAAACCACTTTACAAAGTGCTTCACACAAGGCAACAACTTCACAACAAGCAGATCATAAACATTTTCCAATAAATTAATAACAAATAAAATAAAACAAATGAAACAAATAAAAACAAATAAAATAAGAAAACAAATAAAACCAGCAACAAATAAAACCAGATAATTAGATTCAGCCTCCAGTGAACTCTGCGTCAACAAAATTGTCATCTCAAGTTTAATGTTGGAACAAATTCTCAGCAGTGGTTCAGGCAATCTGCTCAACATCAAAATATTTGCTGATCTGGACAAGCTAATTTGCACTGAAGTAATATTTTTCCTCCTTTTAATTTATTTTTATTCTTCTTATTGGGATTGCTGAATTCAATTTTTTTCCCCACATGTATGCCAGCTGAAAGATCAAACTCAGTCCCTCATTGCTGCTTCAGCTAAGCTACTCTGATGTTGGTCCTGAAAACGTGACATTAAGATAGAAATGATTTCACACCAGTACTCGTGCTCCCTCACGTCACCTCAGCCTTTCTTCTGGGCTGCTTTACGACTCCATAAATGCAGGTCTAGGTGTTTTGTGCCTGTGTAAATCTGGCCTTTGAGGCTTTTGATTTTCTTGTTTTTCCTGGGCAGTGGGTGTTGTTCCATTCTGTTTGAGCTGAGGTTTATATTATGTTGTTTGTGTCTTTGGAATGAACTCAGCATGATACACAGACCCTCTGGCACAGATACACACACATACACACAAGACTTAGAAATCCCTATTACTTTGACTAGAGAGTGCATGTGTGCACGTGTGTGCACCAGCATCACAGCGTGACCACACATCCAAGTATTTATTTGTGCGTGTGGGTTATTTGTGACTTTATGTTTGAGTTAATGTGCATGTTTGTGTGTGAGTGAAAGTGAGTGTGTTTGTCTGCTTGAACTGTACGCTTCTTTCTTATGCATTATCTGTCCTAATAAACAGCTCCTTAGATTAGGTTCACGATTTCATCTCTCTACATCCTGTTGCCTTGCACTCAACTCTCATCTTAAACGCTTCAGTTCTTTAAAACCATTTAAGGCAGCTCCACACTGAGTGCCTCCATACAGGATTACTTTATTCAATACTTTAAAAAGAAAACATGTTTCAACAATTACTTACATATTCAATAAAGCACTATGGCGTTGAGGATCGGGGCTGTGCAGCGACTCCTGATTCAAAGTCCTGTTTTATTGTGATTAGCACCTCTACTCATCCAGTGGGATTTATTTCTCTCTCTCTCTTTTGTGTTCATTCAAAATCCTGCCAAAGTGTGAGGTGGTACAGATGGAGAGAAAGGCACTAAGGAAGTAGGAAAGGAAAATTGAAAGATACATAATGAGGAAGGAAAGAAGGAAGGAGGGGAGGAAAAGAAAGCCAAAAAGGGACCAGAGGAAGAAAATTTAGGAGAAAAAAATGGAGGGAGAGCTGCAGGAAGGAGGGACAAGGATGAAATTAGGAAAGCATGATAGGTAGGACAGCTAAGATGCAGAGAATAATTATAATGGTTATGGCTGTTGATGATGGCAATATTGACAGTGATGATAATTTTCATAATGATGACTATTATGACTGTGGAGGATATAATGATGATTCCAACAATTTCTGTGCATGTGACAGGTGTGAAATGCACAATATGTCAAAGTCTAGTGAAGGCAGGCATAATGATGAGATAAATAACGAGCAGGGCTGTGGAGGAAGAGTAATCAGATTACCAAGAATGGAGTGGTTTAAAGGGAAATTACAGCAGTCTTCCTCACCTTTTTATGACCCCTACGTGTAACCACTTGTCACCAGTTGCAAATGTCTGCCAGGTGTGACCAGTTTAAAGTGTGTTTTTTTTGTTGTTGCTTTATTTGAATTTTTATTATTATTTATTCTGCTTTCCTTTCCTGTTAATTATCTATCAACCCCTCAGATTTATTATGTGAACCCCTGTGGGTGTCCCGACCTTTAGGTTTTTAACCACTGCATTACATCTAAATAATCTGACAGCCCACATCTTTAGATAATAATTGGTCACAGTGGAAATTTATTTTGGGGCATCAATTTAAGCATTTAATTGTTTTATTAATAGGATTTTGGGGTAAATTGTGAAGTTGTACTCCCAGCACTGATAACAGCGATTCCAGCTTAGGTGTAAGGTTAGGTCCCAGAGGAGTGTGGCAGAATATTGGCCTTATTAGAAGAGATGGGGAGTGGGTGGGAGAGGGCAAGATGGATAGAGGGAGGCAAGAAAAGACAGAGCCCCTGGACAGAGAGTTAACGAAAAGAAAGCAAGACACAGAGAGGAAGATATTGGACTTATTAGAGAAGCGAGTGAGTGGGAGAAGAGGGCAAACACAGAGAGACAAAGATAGAGACAGAGAGAGAGGGATGATGTTATTTTGTCAGCGTTTCCCCGTGGGGGCTCGAATGCTTGTTAAAAAGTCCTGACAGAGGAACCACAGCAATAACACACATGCACACTAACACACACACAAGCACACAAACAGACACTGCTCCTGTGTAATATACTTTGAATAGATCTCTTTCTCCTTCTGTGTGTGTTATCTACTAAAACGGACTGCATTCATGCCAAAAATATTCTTCTATGACGTCAAATACAGCCTTGTTTAATAATGTGTGTATGTGTGTAGCTTCTACTCTAGTTGAAGGCTACTGTTTCCTTATAATTATTATCCAACACAAACAAAGGCTATCTGCTCCCCTCTGTTCACACCAAGTAGTTTATTAACACCCATTCTCCACCACACACACACACACACACACACACACACAAACACACACTTACAGAACACACACTCATATTCACAGTGCCATCACTGGATCTGCTTATTGTTTTAAAACACTGTAATCTGGTAAAGGCCGAATAAAAGTCCACAGTTTCATAAGACTCTGAGCCACTTACAAAGGAATGCAGTAAACTCACATAATGTGCTGTAAGTAAAAGACACTACCAAAGCAATGTTGTTAGTATAATGATATTTCTCTCTGGTCATTATGAGACAGAAACAGTAAAACACAAGGAGACTTGCTTGTTGGTGGAATTGCATGTGTGTTTGTGTGCAAGTCTATTTGGTGTTGTGAACACATACCAAACATTTCTAATGGCATGCAAGTTTCTTCTAAGTCTAAATCACCTTTACAAATCCTGCTACAAAGATGAGCAATATGGGTGTATGTCCATCATATTACTGTTGCTTATAGGTTCCGCTTGTCACTGCTGTTTGTCTGCATTTAGCACATCTGAGGTAGCGTTCCTCTTCAACGTGATGTTTGGGCTTACATAACATTGTTTTGGCTCGATGACATCAGGTTGACATATCATAAACCAGTGAGTTCAGAAGGTTTTCTCAACACACTTATAGAAGCGTGTTGCTTCAGTCGGGAGTGAAAAACGAAATCACCAAGTTATGAGGTTTTCGCAGGAGCAGTGGAAAGCTGTGTGAACAAGATATGCATAATGTGTCTGTATGTGTATGTGCCTGTTTGTGTGTTTTGATCACAGGTGAGCCAGTATGTACATGGAAAGACAACTTAACAATGTGGCATCTGATCAAAGGCAGAGCTTATACTGTCTTATGATCATAATAACTTTTACACATATATTACACATTGCAGTGGTCTGTGCGTGTAGATCATCCAAATTAATCTGCATGGAAGAAGAGAACATCACAGGTTACATTTCTTTGCAGTGCTGGTTTTACTTTCTTTTGTTAGACTGTTTGAATAAAAGAAATGGCATGAATTATGACAAGTACTCTTAACCATATAGTGATAAAGTTTCACGGTACCCACATATAGTGCAGTGCAGAGTCAAACATCTAGCTATCTGCACTGACTTTGGGTCTGGAAGACAAAAACACTCTGATATAAGTTAGATGTTCTGCTTCTGAAAGAGAGTTGCACAGAAAACTTAAGTTGCTTAATTTATCTTTTTGCTGTCTTAATAATTCTACTTCTCCCATCTGTAAAGTAGAGTAGTAGTAGAGGAGAGTAACAATGTTTTCAAAGGTGCTGCATAAATAAAGTTAGTATTACAATAACTGTTAGAAGTCAGCCTTCAGCACCACTGACAGAGCCTTGCTGCTCCACACATGAGGATGTCATGTCCAGTGTCTATGTCAGTGTTCAGTCCTGTATCATATTTCTAATTGTGAGCTGTACCTATTTAGGGACATTTTTCATTAGTTAAAAATCCTTCTTTAAACTGTCTCTTCTCGGTTTATCTACATCTCCCTTGTCTGGATTTGACAGAGGATATTAAAAAAGGGATCATTACTTGCTGGAAATAACACGTGGTCTTGGTGCCAATAGTGGGCCGTTTTCACTTTCTCTTAATATAGGTGATAATATCGCTTCCTCCTGCTGAAAATTGTCAAGTTTAATGATGTCTTGCTTATTTGGCAAACATAGAGAATATACCTTGAATCCTCATTTCTTTAATTTGGGATACATCCAACCCACCAAGCAGCACATGTTTCAGCAAAGTTTCAACTTCCCTAATTGGCCGGCCTGCTATTCGTCCATTTTGTTTTTCCTCTAAAATACACAGTGGGAGGCAGAAGTGAGTGGTGCCAGGATATAAGTTGTACATTTGGAATTTGTGTATACATTTTTTACTCTTTGTGGATCTGTTTGGCACCAATCTCTCTGATATTGTATCAGCGCCAATCCAGCCCCTACACTTGTTTTTTTTGTTGTTGTTTTTTTTTTGGCCTAACTGCAAAATTCTCTACAATATATCGTCAAAAGGAAAGTTTTAAACATCACAGCCTGGCCAAGCTGTGAAGCCAGATTCAACATATATGATACTGTACAAAGAATCTATCTGTGCAGATGTCATATTGGATCATCATCTTTAATATTTTGGCTTTAAAGACCCGACGATACCCCGGGCAACTTGACACTTTGGTGACCACAAGTGTCATAGAAATAGACCTTTTTGCCTACAGCCATAACATGTGAAATCAGTAAACAAAATCCTATTGTTGGAGAGTTCTGCTTTGTCTCGATGGAGAGCTGCAAATCATTTTCATGATTTCCTGTCAGAACACAGTATCGGCAAACAGCGAACCTCATTCTGGTAAAAGCAGTGCATTTGCTGTACACAATAATCATTTACTTTAGCATTCAGTTTCTGGGAGGATGTTGTTATTTATCTGTGGTTTTGGCTGTAGTGACTCTATCTGTGTGGTTTATATGGTGAGAGCTGTCTGCTTGGCATTTCAGTTGGTTTCCACAGACATTTCGAGCTCTTTTGTTTTGCTGCAGCTATTTTTATGCCTGTCTGTTTATATTTAGTAACTGGCCACAAGGAATGTTTGTCATATCAGTGTGTTTCTCCTCCAGTGGACGCCGCGGAGCTGTTAAACCCAGCAGATAACAGGGTATCTGTGGCAGATAGAAGTGATACGTGGATATATATTACATCCCTTATTTGACAAATATATGCAGGTTTTGCCGTGCACGTGTACTATCAGGCCTTTATCTTGGTGAGTGTGTATCTCACAAATTCAACTAAATTTAAACTCCTCTGTTTGTGTGTGTTTTTGTTTTATTTATTTATTTTTTTTGTACACGCGTGTGTGTCATCCGACCAGACAGTGCATGATGCTATCAGCAGCAGAGGATATGAGGACTACTATTTATAACTCCCCTCTATCTCAACTTAGACACACTGTCCTGCCCCGTGGGGCAGGTGCATGTTTGTGTGTGTGTGTGTGTGTGTGTGTGCGTCATTTTGATTTGTGCGCCTGTTTGTGTGTATGCAACAGAGTGGGAAATTTGAGAGTGGGAGACAGAGCAAGAGGGAAAGAGCTGTGGATGACAGACTGTGTGTTTATGTACGTGCGCGTGTGTGTTTGTATGTGTGGGCGCCGCGAGCTGAAGGTGTGAGTGGAAAGAAGAGACATGTCACACTTGACAAGGGTGAAATGAGAGGATATGATTGGCTGTTTTCTGATGTCACGGATTGCGAGCCGTCCCAATTAGAAACAATCATACGCTGCTTAGTCACTCCATCAGTCTCCTCTCCACTGCTCTACCCATCTCTCCTCTTTTCTTTCAGTCTGCACTGCATCCACATTTCCTCCCTCTTTGTCTCTAGTTTTATGTCTTTGGGAACTTATTCTGCCTGCCACTCTCAGGCTAATTTGCTTTCTTTTAGAGTTTTTGTCACTAATTCTTTATCATCATCTGCCATCATTTCTTCTTTGTTCCAGCTATTATTTTACGTATCCGTTCTTCATTTGTGTCTCAATGCCTCCCTCTAACTTTCTCTCTTTTAACTGCTTTTAAACTAAAACTCTGAAAATAAAATCAATCTAATGAGCAATAATAAAATGTACAATATAAAAATATGAAATATAATAAAGGAGCACACACAAGTGGGAGTTGTTTGACATATGCACAGCTCTATGAAATCTAGTATCTCCATATTTCTGCTTGTGTTTCTGTTGGAAAGAGAAACTGAACATCAGAGAGACATCAGATGACAGAAACAGAATTGGTTGTCTTCTCTCCCTCAGTAGCGAAAATAAAGAGAGATGAGGTTTTACTCAGTTCTTTGTTGTCAGTGTTGTCCTAAAGAGTCTGCTTCAGTCAAGTGTTCAATAGAGGTGCCTGTGGTCTCAGAATTATAGGTTAGTCCAACCTAAACTGCCTATTTTTGAGACAGAATACTGCAGCCTGGCTCGCCATTATCTCATTCCAGGCAGTGTTTCTGATCATGCAGTCGTGTAAAATGAGAATATTCAGCCCAACCTAAACCAAATCTCTTCAGCCCAGTTGGTTTCTGCTGGGTCTGATATGCTGAGATCCTGTGAAAATAAAGAGACGTGATTTGGCCCACACAAATGGGCGCAGGCACGTGCCCAGTCTCATTTGAGACCAGAATTATTTTGGTAAAAGCAAAATAAAAAATAAAAAGTTTTGTTCCATGATAGATTTTGGCTTCCTCCCCCTGGGGTACCTGGAGCTTGAATCCTTTCAGACAGGCACAAGCAGGCAAAGACACATTCCTACAAACACACACACGAAACATTGGCAAAATAATAATGAAACAGAATTCTGTAGAGATTATTCATAACCATTGTTAGCTTTTGCTAAATTAAATTTGCATGAATGTTGCCTTTGGTATCAACATTTTGTCGCTGTCCAGTGAAAACCATGTATCTCAAAATGTTGTGATTTTTCAAGTAAACTGAAGAATTAAATGCTCCTTTATGGGTTGAGAGAATTCTCCTATATCTAAAACTAATGACCCTCAACCCTATAAATCTATAGGATTATTACGTGTATGGAATAAACAGGAAAAGCTGCATATTTAGCATGAGCAGTGTTTACCACAGTGGCTAAACAGACAAAGATAGACCTTTGTCAATAAAATGGAAGGAAACATTGATGGCACGTGTGAGGCAACTGTTTCGTTGACAGGTGGCAGGTGTAGATATGAGTACTTAAAGAAGACAAACATAAAATAATAACTCTTTAAAAATATTATTCCATATATAATCCCATACATAGTCACATATAAATCTGCCCCCTTGTTCTGTTCTGTGTATTCACAGGCACATGGCCCTGTGCTCATCACAGTCCTCTGTATATTGCAGCAAAGTGTGGGAGTATCGGCCGCTGCTGTGATGAAGACAGGAAGTGACACGTCTTGTAGCATGACCTCCCTCCTGTCCCACCATACTCAAGCATTGCTTCAGTTTCTACCCCGTTAGAACACACACACACACACACACACACACACACACACACATACACACACACACACACACACACAGAGTCTCTGAAGAGCACTTGAGTCTGAGTATCGAGCGAGCCATCCTTACATACAGATACAATACTATTAAACAGCACTCAAGGGTCTTGATATAAGGGGAAAAAGACTTACACTCACACAAATAATGCAAACAGTGAATGCCCACATTATTCAGAGGCTATCAGTGGAAAAGGAAATGCTAGGTCATGCATATAACGATGAAATCACATACAGTGCACTGATATGGTTACAAATACAGTCCACTACACTCAGTCCCTGCTTTCTACTTGTGTCTATTTTCATCCCTTACAATGTCCTCTGCAGTCTGTTGTGT
Source organism: Macquaria australasica (assembly GCA_005408345.1). Classification (NCBI taxonomy): domain Eukaryota; kingdom Metazoa; phylum Chordata; class Actinopteri; order Centrarchiformes; family Percichthyidae; genus Macquaria; species Macquaria australasica. The sequence goes on from SEMN01000055.1 coordinate 1,327,319, forward strand.
TAGACCCACTCTAACACAACCAACTCCTAGAAGTGTAACAGACTAGTAGGCTACTGCTATGCACGTTTCATATACTCATACCAGTTCTTTTGTTTGTTTGTTTGTATTAAGTGATTCAAAATTGGCCACACCACCTTTTTGTGAAAATGGAAATGAGCAGGTTTTTCCCCCCAAAATATGCCTTTCTTTTGCCCAATATTGCCCAAGTCTTTGCAAAACTATGATGGTGTTTTAGGTCTTTTGACATTTTCCTTATCTTTATAGACTCATTATGTGTCAACACTCAATGATGCAGTTTTCTCTCTGAATCAGTGTACTGGAAGTGTGTGTCTTATTAGCGTAGCAATTGTTTTTCAAGTTTTTGTTTGACATTTCCACAGATTCCTCAGAGAATTAGACTTCAGTTCATTCAGCCAATTCATGGCAGACTAGAATCAGAGCCTACGGGTGGATGCCTGAGGCAGGGCTAATTTAAATGCTAAGGGAGCATAAAAAATATATATTAAAAGAGATATTTGCAGTGAGCAATGAAGACTTTACCAAATTGAAAAAGGTGTGTTGGATATGTGTTGCAGAGAGTGGAGTATTATATGTGTGACTGTAGCTGTGCGGTGTAAGTTGTCCACCTGAAGTGGCTTGCAAGATTTGCTCTGCATATCTGCTTCAGAGAAGTGTACGGTAGTCATTGAATGCTACCAAGGTGGGCAGAGTCGGCACACTGTGTGTTTGAACTCTTTGTGGCTCTGGAGATGCAGATAACCATGACTCAAAATACAATGCACAAGGAAATGTGTGCTTTTAAGAAATATGTTCCACTCTAAGGCTACAATTACAGCTGGAGATTACAACAATGTTAATGAAACTACCTCATATGGTAACTGATCTCTTGTCTGGCTAAATTTCATTTGTTCTTCTCCCAAACAGTGTTTTTAGGGATTAGGCCTCTATAGACAATAGGCCTCTTCAAGATGTGTTTTAAACTTGACTTTTGCAGAATATACTGTATGATTGAGGCTAATGCTAGGCGGCATTACACTACACAATAACTCCTAGCATTACGGTTGCTGCTTCATCACACACACCAACTCAGTCTTTTTTTTCAAGTTTAGTCACACTGTGGATGAATTCCTGTAGATGCAGGCTTCAGGCAGTGTGTACATGTAGTGCGTGCCTTTATGTGTGTCAGTGTGTGTAAGTGCATGTGGGGCATTTGTTCATTTTAAGAGCAGGTGTGATCTTACAAAGCGACTCTGTCTTTCCTTTATTTGTCTCATATCTCCGGCTCCAACCTTTTGTTCTGTGTCTCTTAGCCCTAGTTCTTTTCTTTTTCTATTTTTTTTTTTTATAGCTGTCAGGTTGCAGCTTCACACACACACACACACACACACACACACACACACACACACACACACACACAGAAGACATACACACCCGCCAACCTGCAAGTCTATCATAATTAGAGTGCCAAAGACAAGTGGTGTCAAGATGGAAGCCATGTAAAGTAAAGCCATGTGTGAACTCCCTGACATTTCAAGGTAACAGAAATCCACACAGAGACACACACACACACACAACAAATCATGCAACAAACTACCAAAGACAAGGAAAGGCTTTGTCAGTCCACACATTTTGTGATGCCATATTACTATTTATTTTGACTCATTTCACCTCATTTAATTGTCCGCACCATAATGAATCATAACATAAATGATAGATAATTTGTCCACCTGTAATAGTGCTTGTCTGCTCTGTCCAAGCCCATGTCTCAGTTTGGCTGAATTAAGTGGCAAATGATTCTGAGTCAGGTTTAATGGAGTGGATATGTGTGACTCAGAACCAGGCCCACAGAGTTCTGCAGCCTGCCTGTACCGCACCAATCCAATTTGAGCTTAATTGAATTGTTCTGAGTCCCTCATCCATATATTTCCTCCACGAGAAGCTTATTACTCTCGATCTGTGTGTGTGTGTGTGTGTGTGTGTGTGAGAGAGAGAGAGAGAGAGAGAGAGAGAGAGAGCGAGAGAGAGAGAGAGAGTCTGTGTGCTCATATTGTGCCAAAGTTTAAATGCTTTGTTGTTGATTGATATTTCTGAGATGCTGTTTGAATTAGCTGGTGGACTAATAAGGGAAGTGAGACAAAAATCCAAATAAATCTTCAACTAAATCTCTTCTTCCCCTCCCTTTATCATCCTTTCCTCCCTTTTCTTCTTCCATGCATCGCTCTCTCCTGTTCTCTTTTCTCAGGATGTGAAGTCGACGTTCTTCCAGTTCGGTGCCTCCATCCAGCAGGAGGCTCTTCTGATGCTGAACATCATGGAGGAGTACGATTGGCACATCTTCTCCATTGTCACGTCAAAGTTCCCCGGCTACCAGGAGTTCATCAACATCCTAAAAACTACTGTGGACAACAGGTAGGATCAGTTAGACACCTGCTTTGCTCAGCTTTTATTTTCATCTTCTTAGATTGTATATCTGATTACTATTAAACTGGATAACAGTAACCAAAGCGAGATGATGCAGCAGCATAATTGTGCCACTCAACAAGTAATGAAATCCTATTGGTTGCTGTACTTTACCTGTCCTGATGTCCCAGATGTGTTTGCAGACAGAGCTGCATTGACAGCTGTGACAACTATGTTAGTTTTGCAGGTATTTGGTCATAAACCAAAGTATTGGTCGAGACATCAAACATCAACTTCATGGTGGCACTAGAGGAAAAGTCAGGAGATCAACAAAGTCAGTAGGAGACATCGTCCGGGAACCATGAATATTTGTACAAAGTCTTGTGCCAATCCATCAAGTAGATAAGTTAAAACTTTGCCCTGCTGATGGCGTTAGAGAAAAAGTCAGGGGATCACCAAAGTCATTAATATTCATCCTCCAGGCAACACGGATCTTTGTACCAAATTGCATCGCAATCCATCTAAGTGTTCTTGAGATATTTTAGTCTGGACCGACCGACCAACTGCTCATCCCTGCAGCCATGCCTCTATCATGGTCACAAGGCAGTTATACTCTGGACTTTATGTTGCATGATTATCATACGGGGATTAAAAGTATAAACTAACCTTACCGAACTTTGCAAGAATAAAATTCAGATTGAAACACTTTCAGCAAATTAACTTACCGTGTAGATAAACAACTTCAAAATGAAATAATATTAAATAAATATATCCTTAATAGAAGACAAAGCACATGAATGATAGAACGTTTTTCTCTCTACCCTTTTTGGTCATCGTTCCCCGAAGCATCTCTCAATGCCACCAGTTTGCACTAAGAAAAACTGAAGATAACAAGCACTAGGTATGTTTCCTAAAGAGTTAGTACGCTCCTAGCCTGGGCATTTCTCCAAGCCCATTTCCCCATTTTGCCTGTAATCTTCTCCATTATCACTGTAGATTTCCCCAGAGAATGGGCAAGTTTACTTTCTAGAAGAGTAACTGTTCACAATGTTTGGGGCCTTGCATTTTTCATCTCCTCCACTCATACGGTATGTACTTCAAAGACAGCCAGCCTAAAAGGATTTCATCAGCATTCTTAAAATGAATGTAGATGACAGGTAGGTTTACTGCACATGCAGTCTGGCCGTTTGCCGCACCTTTAGGTCATTTTGACTGATGCCGTAGCTCTCCGCAGAGAGAAAGAGGAAAAACTGCTGAAGAGAACAGTAAGCCATAATTTTTGGCAAAAAAATGTCAAATTAATGATGCATGTTCAGCAGTGTTGAGATGTTGGCAGGGTCTTGTGCCTGAACCCATGATATATTAAAGCCCAGCTGAGGAGGGTCTTTTTCATTAGCAGTTACTCTTTGTCAAACCAAACAGCACTTCTAAAGCCTCCTGCCTGTGTCTGTGTATGGTAACATTGGTTAAAATTGTTTTAATTACAAGTAAAAATGGCTGGTTGAATACGATTAAGAATTTGTCCCTCAAACAGGTGTTACTATGAGGAAACTGGGAAGCGTGAGCTACTAAAAATGTCTGCACCAAATACTTTTTGCATTCTGATCCGGGAGACCACATACACGTTAAATGTCCCTTTGAGAAGCAAATCATGAAGAAATTGGTAATCAAATTAGTAAAAAAACATTCAAACTCATTCATTTAAATTCTTGTTTGATCCACGCCGACGTGCAGACCAGTGGTTGTTTTACAGGAATATTGTTCACTCACAATGCTAGGTCGGGTAAACTGTTGCTTTTATGAAAATATATATCAAAAACTGTTCCGCAGGAATCAAATCATGTACATGTTTTCCTTCCAAGCCCCTTGTTTCTGAGTCTTTAGCCATTAGCTATCGTCAGTCAATATCTTCTCCATATAAATGTATTTACAACACTTTAGTGAAAGATAGCTACACAGCATTACAGATTTGTAATAAAGAAAAGTAACTTAACATCCCAGTGTCAATATCCGTACCCTCCAGAAGTGATGTTGACCTCAATGCTGAAATAATAGCCATAAATATCATTTATGAAGCAAGAAATAATGAGCCCAATTACCTGCAATTACCCAATGTCGATTTCCCATGTCAGCATTCAGCTGGTTCACAGTGACTTAGTCATGGGCAGGCAGTTTTAATACCAAAGAACTTCCATCATTCACAGCAGAAAATTGGACCAGTCAACTCAGTGAGTCAAGGCTGACCTGACCATGGAAACATGAGTACGTGCTGTAGCTACATGAAATACAGGCTCAGATATATAACATGAGAAGGAGGGAATGTATTTTATGGATGGCTACATACACAGGCTGTCTGGTGGAGATGAGTGCAGGCAGGCAGACGGCAGATTACAGGGTACAGAGCTGGGTTTGTTCAGACATTAGACACATTTTCACTTTCCTGTATGACACACGCCATGCACACTCGCATGTTTCGACCAAGGTGAGTGATCTGCAAGTAAACGGTGTGCTGAGGGGTAAAAATTATATTTGAGTATCCACAACTATATAATGAATTAATGATTTATTTAATGAAGAGGACGAGTGTTCACTTGGTAGGTGGTCGGTTTGGTTCAAAGCAAACATTTGTATCTGGGTGTTCTTCTGCGCAGAAAACAGGAAATCTATTTACTGAACCTTTCTATTTTTTAACATTGCAGTATTATATTCTCCCATAATTGTTATTACCACTGCTGTCTCTCTTTCTCTTGCTTTCTCTGTTAATGTGTCTGTGTGTATCATTGTCTCCTTTTACTAGTTTTGCCATCTGGGACTTGTACACCATTATCACTTTGGACAGCAAGAAGAGGACAGCAAGTCCCACATCACGTTCATGTTACACTACCTGTCTATTGTTGCATTCTTGCATGATGGTTAACTGCCTCCCACTTTCCCACTCAGTCTCCAGTGTGTGTGTGTGTGTGTGCGCGCGTGCGCGCCTGGCATCCCTCTCTCTGCCAGCTCTGCCATCAAGGACCTGTACTCCTGATACCACAGCATGCTACCAGTTTATGATATATTATTTTATCTAATTACTAACATAACTGCCATTTCCTCTGTTTCTGCTGCTCTTTAGCCTTGCTCACTGGGACCTGCTGAATATTATCACTGTGGACATTGTGAAAAAAGAGCAAGCCAGTCCCGCTGGATGAGAAAGATGCTCTACAAATGTGTTATCTTGTGCTTGTTACTTCTAACTCACTGGCTACTGAACTAGATAAAAAATTAGCTTTGGAATAATACAGATCTGTTTTCCTTCACAGTTGCTTTGAGCGTTTCAGTTTCAACATTGCACAGAGGAAAATCTCTATGTAAAAACATCTATCTTCAGCCACATGGGCAGTGCAGGAACAATGCAATATTAATGAACCTATTTTTTGTCCAAAAGATGTGACAGAAGCTGGGTCCCATGTTGATAACAGAACTATTTTCTGATAACTGTTGTCACTAATTAGCACACTGACCACCGGCACTGCGTCGGCCCTTTCACATTAACAGGCCAGTGTTTGTTCTCCTTGTCCTTTCGTTGTTTGGGCTGGATCCTGCTGAGCATCATTATACAGGACCAGCTTTAGCATTTGCATCCCATTTAGCCTTAATGTGTTTCCCCTGACAGTAAGCACTTTATACCTATTAGCATTCACATCACACTTAACAATGATATTAATTATAATGGATAATTATAACTGCCCTTGCCAGCACCTGAGCAAAGTTAATAGTCTATTAGTTGAATATTAACATTTCACTCCGGTCCTTGTTATCCCTGCTTTAGTTTTGTGGGATGGGACCTGCAGAATATCATCATTCTGGACGCAGTGGAGGAAGACAGCCGGTCTCAGATCATGCTCAAGAAGGTCCAGTCCCCAGTGGTCCTGCTCTACTGCTCCAAGGATGAGGCGGTCTACATCCTGGAGGAGGCTCGCTCTCTGGGCCTCACTGGATTTGGATACATCTGGATTGTGCCGTCTCTCACCACTGGGAACCCGGAAATAACACCTGACGAGTTTCCACCGGGAATGATTTCGGTGTCATACGACGACTGGGACTACCCGCTGGAGGCGCGAGTTCGGGACGGTCTGGGGATCATAACGTCAGCAGCGGCAGCCATGTTGGAGGAGTATGGCGACATCCCTGAAGCTAAGACGTCCTGTTACGGCCAGATGGAGAAGACGAGCAAGCTGCCACCCAGTGCACTGCATAAGTAAGTAAAGTAAAGAGTGTGTGGATGTTTGTTTTGGCATCTATTTTAATAATTATAAGTAAGAAATACAGTGAGCTATGTGTCTTTTAAGAGGGGAGAGAAAATAGAAACTTCAGAATTATACAAAATTTCGTGGGGTTTTGTGTATTTTCAGGTTTTGTGTATTGTATCATCAAAAGAGTAGCTGTGTTAATGCACATAGAAATGGCTGTGTGAGTGGATGTTTGTTTGAATGCATGGCTTCCTGCCACAGTCTGTTTGTTTCCACCCTTGTCCTCAGTAATTAGAGACTTCCACCAAGTCTACGTTACGGATTGAGGCTGAAGAAAGATGCAATTATTGGATAAAAGGCCAAGGGATCGAGAGTTAGAGCTAAGAGAATAGAGGACGTGTAGGAGTCAGAGGGAGAGGGGAATGGAAGAGTTGAATGGGAATTGAGGAGGGAGTTTGTGATTTAGGCAGTGAAGAAACGAGGAAGGGAAGAAATTGAGTCTGGGGTAACAGCGGGAAGCCGCTACAAATGAGTGCTCTCCAAAATTGAAGAACTCCTTGATGAGTCCTTCTGTTCCTCTTCTCGTTTATTCCTCCGTCTCTCATTCACTCTCTTCTGCTCTCCTTCTCATCATGCACTCGCTCCCCAGCAGCCAGTGGGAGATGCTGCAGGTCTTGCCAGCTCTGTTTGGTTTTCCATCTGGCAGAGGAGGGAGAGACGCACACAACCTGTGTTTACATCCCAATATTGTTTTTTTTGTTTTTTTATAATGATGTGTGAAATCACAAATCTTAACTCTAAATGACAGAACTGGATTCCAAAATGTATTTCCGAAAACAAAATTTAGAAATGCTGTCTGTCTCTGCTGTGCTTCATCGTTGATTGAGGAGTGTTTGGTTTTTAACAATCTGCTCATCATTGTGTACATCAAAATAATATTGGGAATTGATCCAGCGTGTAAGTCTTCATAGTAATCATGTCACCATTCATTAGTTTACTTTTGTCTTAGATGAAGGCTTAAAATACAGCTAAAATAACTAACAACTTGTGAAGAAAGACATATATTTTCTGATGTGCTTTTCTGATGGTCAGGAGGCTTAGTCATTGGTTTTTACCCAACATCGTCTCAAAAGTTTGCATAATATTATCTTCAGAGTTACATGACAATATATCAGAAATGGATGAGAGACTGGGAGCAAAACAAAGAGAAAAGAGAGAGAGAAGGAGAGAAAAAAAGGGCACTTGGTTTATTGGTGTAACAAGGGCATTTTTAGATCAGATTAAGTCCCTGTTATTTCCTTCGCTAAACTAATAATAGTTTAGTAAATTGAGATTGAAGTCTAACATTTTCCTCTAAGGCCAGCTTACAGTGGCTGCCTATACATTTTTACTGGCCTGAAACATTTTCATGTAATTGGTCAATAAATCACCCGGAAAGTCTTCTGGCTTATGTGGCTAACATTACATCATATGTTGCTTATCTGTCCCCATAATATCCTCCCAAATCCACACCAGTTTGAAGATGTTCAGTCTGAGAGTCCCTCCACATTTCAGTTTTCATTTGGCCTCTACAGAAACCAAACCAAGTGCGTTGTGCACTGTAGTTAAGAGGGCCTGGGAGATTGGAGCACTCACTGCAAAAACAGGACTGGGCTAACTCGGCCTAACTCTGCCAGCTTGAAATTTCAGTTTGAGTCCCCACTCATAAATTATGGTTGTTTTGTGCAAAGAGACAGTAAAGTATGACTGATTATACCTTTAATAACCTCTACAGGACTTTAAATACCAATTCCAAACTAATATAGCTCTCATTTTGTCAGGAAACACAGATACACCAAAGGGAATTACCAAATATCCAGAGCCAGCATGTTCTGCTGCCTCAGGTTGTTACCCAGGTGATGAGCGGCCACAGATGGCTTTGTTGTGGGTGAGAAAGCTCAGCCAATAGGGCTTCAGGGCCAAGACACAAGAAACATGATTGGTCAAGGCTAGGTCGAGGCGACGGGCCAGTGTGGGTTGTTAGACCATCAACGGCTGTCAGGGGAAGTAAGAGGACATGGCCACAAACACACACACACACACACACACACACACACACACACACACACACACACACAGAGGTGGGCAGATGGGCAGTATGTACAAATGTATAGCACCAATGTGACATATTGCAGTATTTACAGTATTTTATCCTAGTCTTGTCTTTAGTTCTTCAGTAGGGTCACTACCTTGTTGTAAGCAAGATGTCAATAACATTATCTTATAAGCATTCGGCTGGCATGCAGTTTGAAATGTATGTTTTCTTGCTGCCTCTCAGACTCAACTGTGATTTGTGACAACAATTTGATTTACAGTGGATGCTGCTTCTGTCCTTAAAGTGTAACTCCACCCTCATATTAAGCTAGAACCATCTCCCCCAGCATATTTAAAAAATGCAACGAGTGAGGGAACAACAACTGTAGGAGGCCTGGGCTTGTGGCCTTGTGTTTTTTTTAATATAAATTTCATGACGTAGATAGGTCCCAACCGGTTCACTCTGTCAGCATTGGTCTTGCAAGGTTCAGGGCCGATTTGAAACAGTAGATGGCGTGCTGAGCCATTTTCAACCCATGAAATTTTATAAATTTGATAAGAAATGTCAATATTAACACCAGTTTTGACGTGTTTCATCACAGTACAGTCATATAATTTAGTTTACAGCTCAAAGAACATGTTTAAGTGTGCAGTACCTCTTTAAGCGAGCTGAAACATGTCACAATAGAACAAAACTTGTTTTGAAGAAAAGTCTGTCACAAGGGCCGTGCAGTGTTTTACCTCACTCACTTTGCCTGTGACAGCTGTAATGATAAATCCACTGTGACACATCCAAGATGAATATGTTTTGCAGAGTAATCAACAAAATATAATTAAATAAAAACGGGAGACAAATGACCAACTAAGAACGCTGGCCAGTGCAGTAATCAGACCGAGCGACAACTTGTGCTCCATCTAAAATATGCTGTGTCCATGTGTGGGTTTGTGTGTGTGTGTGTGTGTCCGTGCTTGTACATGTGCACGTTAGAAACAAGAGATATATATAATACCCCCACCCACCCACCCTTAGGAGACTGTTCTATCATGACAGATTTACAGTGTACTGCTCACCTTGCTGTGGTGAACAGTGTGCCTTAAAAGACTTTAGCACTTATTTATCAGTGTGTGTCTGTTTGTGTGTGTGTGTGTGTAAAAGGCGTGGTGGTAGTAGTTTGTTCTGACAGGTAATTTCAGTCTCTAGCCCTGATATATGAGGGTCAGAACTCAGGAAATACACGTGTACGCACATGCACATTACACACACATACTGAGACCTGGGGCAGCTGCTATGTGAGCTGTGCAGAGACATGGACTCACACACACTGCAACTGAGAATTTAAAAGATGCATGTGACAAATACAGCTGACACATTTTAAATTAGTTGATAAGCTTGTAGAGCAGTATGATACAACTAAATTCTGATACTCAAGCTGTGTGTATATATTGTACAAAACTGCTTGGTGTATTTGTCAGTTAGAGACATAACCTCTGAATATCTTTTTCCCAGTGACTCAACATGTCAGTCACTCCACTGATAAATATTACATTACTGAATGATCGCCTTCTAACTACGTCTGTGTGGATATGTGTGTGTGTTTATTTATTATTCCTTTGCCATACATACGTTTCTGTTTGCAGTTCTCCGGCGACTTGTGACAAATGTGATCTCACAAATATTTCACTAGATGGGGAATGTTCCTGTACTGTCACCGATGGAGGGGTGTTCAGATGAAATAAACAGCTGCCTGTAATGTAGTGTGTATGTAACTGTATGTGACCGTCACTGTGAATAATAAGAAAAATAAGAAACAGGTCTTTCTTGGTTCCTGACACAATGTTATCATCCCAAATAAAGACAGAAAGTGAGAGGAAGAAAAAGAAAGTTCTAAAAGGAAGAACGCACCTCACAGAGTGAGTTGGATGGACAGAGCAGCTAATACATGGCATGCGCTCTGTGTACGTGTGGGTGTGAGTGGGAATATCTGCAATCATGAAAATCTCTCTTGTCAGCATAAGTATTAGTTCATCTTACAGGTAGCAGTCTGCGTGAGAGGAGGACAGCAGATGTGTGTCTGTGTGTGAGTATGCAAAAGCTCTCATTTGTAATACTGTTGACATGAAAAGGTGATTGCAAAGGCAGATACCTCAGTTTTAAATCTAAAAAAAAAAGCTATTTTTAGCTAAAGTTCCTGAGCCTAAACACACATAAAAAAGCAAGAAAAAAAAAGTAATTTTGGACAAACTATGTTTGGACAATCTAAAGGGCGTCTAATTAGCTTTTAGCAGGACTAGCTTATCTGGTGTCTTTTTTTCTTCTCCTCCATTGTGATTAAATTTAGCTACTGCCTTGTCAAAAAGATGTCAAAAAGCCAGATTCTGGTTAGAACTCAATTTTGACCACATGTGTTGTTACTGCGTTTGGGCTTTATAGTAGCATATGATTGACAGCTAGCGTGTTACATCTCGGAGATAAATGAATGCTCAGAGCGTGAAGAGATGGGGAGAGATGGGAGTGCAGAACAGAAAATATGAAGGGAGTTTAGTCAGTCGCAATGTGAACCTCTGCAAAACCCTTCGCACAAGAGGTTTATTAATTTTTCATCAGAGGTAAGGGTATCTAAGAAAGGTGCCTCAGTCTTGTGCAGGGATCCCTTGACTATATATATTTTTTTGCGTATTGGAGAAAACCCATGATTTTCAAACTCAGCTACAGTATAAAGGATCCCAAGCCAATACACACGTAAATCCTATTTTGTGCAACAAAAGACATCCTGCTGAAGTAGCTGTGTGGACATGTGTTGCATTTTACGGTGCGGCTGCAAGCCTGGAAAAGACAAAATGTAATTGTTAGCATTAATCTTGTGCTGCTCCAAACTCACACAGAAAAAAAAAAATAACTGCACAAACATAATGTACACACGCACACACCAGGGACAACAGGAGGGGCAGAGACACTGCTAAGCTAGCATCTACCTCACCTTGTACAGTAATCATTCATGCCACTCTAAACACATGCCACCTGAGGCTGAGTGTGTTTTCAACTGACTACCCTCCCTTGGGTCACCTTAAAAGGCCTAAATCAGCACTGATGGCAGCTTCCATCTTTTTTCAGACGCCCCCCCCTTTGTCTCTCACAAGCACAGTGTGTGTGCTGTTGCACTTCATAGATCACGAGTGCTGACAGTATACATCATTGCTTTGACTAGTCCTTGTCTTGACGAGGGATAAATGTCTCTATCTTTAACACACATATGCGCAGCATTATACAGTTCATCTTAACATTTTTGCAGGGGGTCTTTTCCCTGCAGTAAAGCCTTGTCAGATAAAATGTAGAGTTCTTATCACAAAGGACGACCTTTATAAACATGGGGAGATCCGGAGCGACTCGGAATGAGCGAGCACTTGAGATATTATATCTTTTGTGTCAAGAACACTTTGACAGGACAGGATAAAGTACTGTTACCAGAAAGAAAGATGGCTGTTGTGGAGTCTGGTCTGTGTAAGAAAATGCCCAATATATTTGGTAATGTCATTGTTTCTTATAATTAACATAATTAATCTTCATTGCTCACTGAGTGCAGGATTAAGAGAACAGCATAAATGGAGAGTGTTTGGGTTTGGCCCTGGCTGCTGTAATGCAGTGTATGTGTGTGCTCTCATTTGCCTGCTGCAGTAAACGTGTAGTGCTGGGTGCAGTGCCCCCCCTCCCATTGCAACCCCTTTTACTCCAAAATAAGAGGAAGGGAGGAAAAAATAACACAGAAGATATTTTTATCCTAACTCTGTCGAGGCTTAGTCCTTCCTCTCTCGTCATACTTCCCCCCTTTCCATCTCTCTTATCTTCATACTCTCTCACTTTTTTTTCGGGTGCTCCTTCTCCGCTGTCTCCCCACCTCTGCACCCTCTCCTCGTCCCCCCTAATGAATAGAGAGATTACCGATATAATGGAGGCTGGAAAGTGAGAGAAATTGGATCGCTTTGCTGCGATCTCAGTGCTACAGGGGAGAGGAAACATTAGGTGGAGAATTGTTGAGGTGGGCAAAGTAATTGTCTGTGTTTCTGTGGTTGTGTGTGTGTTTGTGTGTGTGCGCAGGGATGTTTAGGGTCATCTTACAACGTATACACTCCAGTCTGTGTCTGTATCCTAGCAACGCCCTGTCAGGTCCACCTGTTCGATAGGCGTCGGCCCAAACGTACTTGCAGACACACACACATACACACACAATCTGCCCGTCCTGTCTGCATCCTGTCATTTTAGTTGTATACTATAAGGATGCTCATCTTTGATTTTCACATGAACAGCTAGTGACGTGTATATTTACAGCAGTCATGATAATAAATATTATATTATGTGTATCAAATAGGCTAGTTTTCACAGTGGTGCCTATTTATTGGAAAAGCTGAGGTCTAGGGTTCAAATGAATTGAATCTCAGCTATACGTAATTTATTAAAGCTGCACTAGACATGACTTTTATGAAAAACCTAAATGCTTTCATCATCCTAACTCACAAAGAGTGGTTTCAACTGAGATATTGAGAGGATGTAGATTCACACTGTTTGCTTGAATTAAAGTTCAGCTTAGAAAAAAGAAGATCCACCTTACAGGATGTCCTGCTAACATAGTTACATGCTTCTAACATCCAGCCCAGGTTTCGACATTGTTACATCAGAGTTACATCAGATCCCGCTGTATTAATGCTGTAAATAAAGTTTTCTTTGCTGGCTTGTGTCAAAAGGAATGAGAGCATGAGAGTGAGTGAAAATAATCCAAATGAGCAACAAAGGAGAGCAAAATGCACAGTAAACAGACAGAAAGAAGAGTAAAAGCTTCTTCTGTGTGTGTGTGTGTGTGTGAGAAAGTGGGGTGTGAGTGTGTCTGCGCCTCTTCCAGATAGATGCTTGCGAAGCGCAGAATGGGCTGTTGTCTAAAAGAGCAGCCTGGGCGCTGCTATTGATTTCAGCACCTCTTCCTCGGCTGTAGTCGCACATAATTGGGTTCAGCACTGCATCCCGTGTCCAATCAAATGGCTTAATACTACTCACCTGGTTGCCTGCAGGCCAATCAGATTATTTTAATCACAAAGCCCACTCAATCCCCTTATCTATGGCTGATTTCATCTGAGCATTGAGTGGCTGTGCGTGTGTGTATGTGTCTGAGTGTTACCAGCAGCAATTTAAAGGGACATGCAGGTATCGCAAAATGTCACCACACACACACACACACACACACACACACACACACACACACACACACACACACACACACACACACACACACACACACACACACACACATTACAGCCTTTTTCTCTATTGTCTCTTTCACCATCTTTCTGACTTGGTATTGTAATTGGTCTAGACTGCTGGTCTGTGTAACATGTAAGTGTAGGAGTCTGTGTATAACAGCTAACAATAAAATGAATTTAATTAACATACTATTATTGACAATTACACTTTCATCCTGCAGGTCATGTGTTAATTAAAAGTATGTATGGCATTAAAGCCATGAACCTAAATTGATAACCAATTGCTTACCAATTAAAGATAATAAGAAGAAATGATTTAAAGTTTTGCAGGGACAGGCATGCAGAGAATCAGAGAAACAGATATATAGAGGGAAAAGAAAAACTGAATTTGGCTGATTGACTTTGATTTGTCCGATAAATGTCTTTATAATACATTAGCATCCAGCGTGTCAAATGCTGAAAGCCCCGCAATGGCACCACCTTCATAGAGTGCAGCATGTGCCTGCACAATGTCATACACAGCGTGAAACACCTCACCTGCAGCGCTCGACTGTGGCTTTTTTCACAAGACACATCACGTGGGTGCATGTTCCATTTAGAAGTTTGCCCTGTCGCCCGGCCCCAGAATGGAGTACGAGAGGAAGAAAAGAAGAGCTGTCTCTCTCTCCCTTGTTGTACATGACCGCTGACAGAAGGAGTGAGGGAGACAGAGTGGGGAAGGACAGCCATGATTAATGTGGAGGTTATGTGGACCCAAGAATATCTTCCCACTGCCCTCCATCTTAGCTAATGTGACCTGCCATATGGGTCACTCATTATAGTGCGTGTGTGTGTGTGTGATGTGTGAGTGTTACCTTAGTATGGACATACCACAGCTTTAGGTACTATCCATTGTCACTTTCTTCTTTCTCTGTCTGATTGTTTTTAATTTTATTTCTGGAGCTGCATGCAGAGCAATAAGGAACTAATCTTTTTCTGTTTCTAATATACACACGCTGCACTACCACACTGACAATCCTGTAATTCTGTAGTAACACTTGCGTTTTAAGGAATTTTGCCTGCTTACAGGTTATACCAGACACACAAGTAGGATTTGAATGGAATTTTTTTATCCCTCACCATTACGTTTGACTCTCAATACAAAAGAGCCTGTGTGAATATTTTAGGATAGTAATGCTGGCAGATTGTAATTTGACTTTTTCTCATGCTAATGTAACTCAATTTCCCTTTTCCTGTTTCTCCTCGCCTCCATTCATTTCTTTCCATTTCTCATTTTCTGATTTTTCCACTTCTTATCATCCTCAACCTCCTCCTCCTCCTCCTCCTCTGCTCTACTCCCCTCACTCTCAGGTACATGATGAATGTGACATGGGATGGCAGAGACTTGTCATTCACAGAAGACGGCTACCAGGAATACCCAAAGCTGGTGGTCATTGTTCTCAACAAGGACAGAGAGTGGGAGAAGGTAGGATCTACATCTGGGTTGGTTTGTGCGTGTACGTGCGTGCAAAAGTGTGCACATATTCCCACTGAGAACACAGAGCTCATGTCCGCCATAATATTTCTGTGAATTTTGTGGTTTATTCTACACATGTTGGGTTTTGAAGGCTGATTCTAATATTTTTTTGAGTGTTTTAAGGCAGAAAACCCCCCGAATCATCTAAATTAAAAGTGATCAAGTATTCTCTACCACACCTGGTAGTGTAGAGAAGGCAATGAAAGAACATTCAGAGCATCACATGGGGTGATCAAAAATTAAGAAAATATAATTGAACAGCTTAGTCAGTAAATAAAATGTGATATTTTGGTATTTTTAAGGACATTTCATAGAGTTTGGTTGGTGGCTAAAAACCTGGCCGCGGCCCTGGTGTTCTTGCTTGTGTCTGGTTCTGTGTTTATGCTGCTTTTGTTTATTGAATGTTTCTCCATGTTGTTTTTCATGATAAATAGTATTATTATATATTACTATTATTGTTTCTACAATTTCTTTTTGCATATATGGCAACATACACAATAATACATATATATCTCTGATAATAATGGCCTATAATATTGAGCTATATATGTATTGGTCGAGCTTTCTTTACTACCGACTGACACATTAATATTATTATTAACGTTAACCAAAAGCTAGTTCCTGCATTTCAAACCTAAATAAAATGTGGTTTGATAAGGATCTGGGTGGTTAGCAGTGATAACCATCATGGGTAAACAGATAAAAGAGCGCAACCTAAATAAACTGAAATTAAATCCAAAGAAAAAAGACAAAAAGACATCACGGTACCACCCACAGTGTTTAACTGACAAGTGACCTCTTTGAACAAAACCAGCAATAAGCGTTATACACAGTATTGAAAATGCTACCTCTGTCTCATTGTACAACACTTAGTTGATCAATGAGCTCATTTACCAACAAGCGTATGGATTTCTTTAACTGGTTAATGCGAGAAAGCTTCTATAACGAATGGCCATTGTAAATGGCTGAGTATTCTCGCCGTTGTAATGGACTTTAAATGGCAGCCATGTATCTTTATACCTACATCTGGCTGCCTCGTACAGGCTTAAATACCTCATATTTAATATCCCAATAGCTCATAGTTCAGGGTGGGTGAGGCTGAGAGGAAAAGTTTGAGAGACTGATAGAAAAAGAGAGAGGTGTGGCTGAAGGACAGATTTGGATAAGGAAGAAAGGGAGATAGATGGTTATGTCTTTTCATTCCTGTCCTTCTCTCTTGCTATATCCCCTACTTTTTGTCACCTTCTTCCCACTGCCTCCTTCTCTCATAACATCTTGTTTCTTTCCTCACATCTCTCTTCTTCCCTTTCCCCGGCCTTCTTTCTGTTCCTCTTTACTTCTCCTTTCTGCTTCCATCTTTCCATCCTTTCCTTCTTTTTTATTCCTCCATCCCTTCTCCTTCCCTTCTTCCCCTAGGTTAGATAATCTGTGCACTCTGTCTGTCTTTAGCTGTGATTGCTGTTGTGGTCTCTGATAGCACCTCAAACCACAGTTAATCAAAACCTGAGACCTCCGTTATTGGGGTGGCAAGGGGTCACCGCTCTTGTATATATGTGTGTTTGTGTGTGTGTGTGTTTTTTTTACCCTTCCACACTAGTTGTTGACAGAAACACTTTTAGAGAGACTTGTGCTTTACCCAATCTGGTTTTTATTCAGGTCACATCGGTGTGTGTGCGTGTTACAGTATTCAGTTTAGTTTGCCGCAATCCGCACAGTCTCCACCCAATCTTTGAGACCAGCTTTTTCATATTTCATTCTGACACACCCCTACACACACGCGCACACACACAAAAGACCCTTTGTTGGTGTGCTGAGGGGAGGTAGAGTGTGTTGTTGTAAACAGAGAGCCTGTGAAATTGATCAGTACCACTTCACTGTGGTGCAGAGAAAGAGACTGAAGGCAAGAGAGACAGGGAGACCCAAAGTGGAAACATAATTGGGAGCTGCTCCCCCCCCCCCCTCTGGTGCAGCCGTCCCACCCATGCGCCAGAAATCAGCGGCACACACTCACGCACAGAGAGAGAGAGAGAGAGAGAGAGAGAGAGAGGCTTCCATGATGATCAAGAGATAAAAATTCAGTAACTGCACTAAAATATGGATATGCACTAAAAATATAAAATGTGTCCCCTTGAGGCACAGGAGGGAGAGACAGGGAGAGGAGAGCTATATGGAGCGGTACAGAGACGAGCGAGAGATGGAGACAGATGGGCCGCGATAGCGAGAGCAAATGAGCACGAGAAAAAGACAGACAGAGAGAGGAAGAGCGAGGTGGAACTGAGCCACCATCATGTGCATGTTTTCTCTTTTTTTTCACCCACTACAGGTGTTTAACACTCAGGTTTTTAAAGCATCCACACCTGCTGTTTTCTGCAACACACACACACACACACACACACACACACACACACACATGCATACAAACAGAGTTGGTTAGATGGTATATTTTTCGAGTTTTGGCAAGAGCCGCTTCTAAAATTGCTTCACCTGTTTGGTTGGATGTGTGTGGTGTTTGGAATTTTCTTTGATGATTATGTAATCGACAGCGAATTACTGTTTTATTTAAAAGAAGCGCAGATTGCAGCAAATCATGCGGGTATATCTGACTGGATCAGAAGGCTGGATCCAGTGTAGCGTTATGGGGGATTTATGCAAAATTAGGCCTTTATCTGTGAAACATGTGCTGTAACAACTGAACAGATATTGTAGCAAGGAAGAATAACAATTCAGATGGATGCGGCCTTGCCAGGAGTGGCATACTTAAGCACTCACCATGCATGAATGTGTAGAAACAAAGACGATGCATGCTATGCTTTTTCAGTGTATCTTCATATCACAAAACGCTAATATGTTGTAATGATGCTGCATCCAGGGGAAGGAATAAATTAATTACATCAAGTATTGAACAGTTTAAAGGAGCTTGCTTTACTGGAAGGATAAAGGCTACACACACACACACACACACATATATAATTATTTTCACCTCCATCATATTAAAATATACATTGAACTTTATGCTTTGTATAATATTTATGAAAATCATGACCTATGAAACTCATTAAAAACACTTTGAATTATGCTTTAACAAGACTAAGAGTCTAAAGCCATGCTAGCACAGCTACTTAGGCACAGCAGTGATTTGAGCTAGATGCTACCATTAGCATGCTAACGTGTTCAAAATGACAACGCTAACATGCTGATGTTAAGCAGGTATAATGTTTACCATGTGCGCATCATAATTTAGTGTGTCAACAAACATGCTAACATTTGCTTATTTGCAGTAAAGACAAAGCACAGCTGGGGTTGATGGGATCTTTGGTTTTGCAAGCATTTACTCAAAAACCACTGCATTGGACAAAAAGAAAATGTACTGATGGTGGCGCTATAGGAATAGTCAACAAAGTCATTAGGTTTTATTGTCTGGTAACCGTGAACATCTGCACAAAATTTGGTGCCATTCCGTCGAGTAGATGTTGAGATATTTCACAGGATAAGTGAAAACATTAACCTGCTGGTAGCAGTACAGGAAAAGTCAGTGGATCATTAAAGTCATTAGAATTCATCCAAAGGAAAAACAGATAATGGAACACGTTGATTTATTTGTAACCTTTAATTGTGCAAACAGACTAATGTTTCGACATTAGTGTCAAAAGACTGTGACTGTGTCTGCGTCTCTGCCAAAAAAGGATTTTTGACTCTGATGAAGACACAGTACTGTCGACATGTTTGCACAATTAAAGGCTGCAAATCAATCAGCGTGCTCTAGTCTTTTTTCCTTTGGAAGTTTGCTGTCCTCAAACTGAGAAGCACCTGATCCAGCTGTATTATGGTTGGATAACCCTGTTTTATTAGGATTCATCCTCTGGGGACCATGAATGTTTGTACAAAATGTCATGGAAATCCATCCAATAGTTGTTGAGATATTTTAGTCTGGAGGGCGGGATTTCACTTATTTTACTTTCTCCTGAAAAGCATCCCTATATATAATACAACCATTGAACAGTAGGTAAATTCATAAATATGTATTAATTGACTCCTGGGCTTTGAGAATACTGTAAAAACTTATTGTATGAAAGCAGAAAATGTATAGCAGTCAAGTAAAAAAACAACACCATGTCACGGTTGGTGAAGCTTTGAATCAATGACATGGCAGAGTTACAGTATGACTTCACCGACTGAATGGGAAAAGTGTATTTACCGATCAGAACCAGGATGTTATGTTTTATTCCTGCTGGGTAGATGGAGTGTGTAAATTGCTTCAGGATCTGCTGCAGTGTTAGCAACCAGTTCACAAAATAATTATTACAGACAGCATGGGATTTGTGCTTGGAGAATCACAATATGGAGAGCAGACACACACAAAAGCCCACGTGCATACACACACACTTCCAAATCGACACACAAACACACACATGCATTTTCGATCCAGGCTTCACTATTCTCTGAATCTTAATACAAGCGCTCCACTTTAAAGAAAGATGTCTAAACCCATGGATGTGGTTTTCTCTCGCTCTTCCACTCTGTCATCCTCTTTCTCTCTGCACTTGTTTTTCACACACACACACACACACGCACACGCACATGCATCCTCACGCGTGCATGCAGGCACACACACACACACATAAACAGAGCAAGCGTAGGAGAGAGAGAGCAGAATCCATTTTCCCGACATAATTTTGTCTGACAGGAGTGACAGATACTGTTTTATGACTGAATGGGTTTCTCCACGCTATTAGGAACTCACTCTCCCATAATGCAAGTTGCCACAGCGATAACTCTCCCAGTGAGACTGGCACAGAGAAGGTGCTCTGTGTAAGAGCGGTGACCCTTGTTTTTCTTTATTATTTTATCATTCTCTCTCACTTGCTCAGCCGGGTTCTGGTTGATTGTAGCCCTTGAGTGTGTGTGAGTGTGTGTGTGTGTGTGTAGGCCTAGGTCACACACACAGAATGAGAGAAAGAGAGAGAGAGAGAAGGCAGTGTGAAATAGACGAAATAAAGAGCAAGACGTGCAGGAACAAAGAGCGAGGCCTTTCAAAATAAAGAAAGAGCTGAAGAGGAAAATAGGTTTGAGGTGACAAAAGAAATAGTGTTAGATGAAACCAAACGAGGTATTTTCAGAAAAAACAAAAAAACAAGAAAAAGATTCTGAGAAACACAGTTCTTCTGGGGCAGAGTGTCATGTCATCACCAAGTGGCTCTAAATTCATCTCAGGGTGATGATGCGATAGGATTGTCGCCATGGGATGTTATAATGCACTAATCCCACAGGCCCTATCATCGTAACCTTCCACTGGCCTCGCTGTCACATTACACACACACACACACACGCGCACACACACACACACACACACACACACACACACACACACACACACACACACACACACACGGGCACTACTTTCTATGTATTGTGTGTGTGTGTGTAATATCTGGTTTTTCATACAGGGAGAGTCAGCATTCTGCTGCCTGGCCGGTCGATAGAGAGAATCCTCTCTCCTCTCTGGACATTAATTTATAACCCCTCTTTCTTTAATTAGAGAGAAGGAGAGACAGCGAGGAAGAAGGAAGAGGAGAGCAGGAGGACAGGAAATCAGAAGAAATGCTGAAGTCAGCTCTTGTTTCCCCTCCTCCTCCTTCTCTTCCTTTCCCTCTCTCCTTTTTTTCAGCCATCTTTTGAGTCTCTCCTTCGAGTTTATTGATTCATCCAACTAAATCAGGGGCAATCCTCAAAAGCTTATACTAATGATTGAATGGGTCAAGCAGATTTGATTTGTATGCATTTTCAGGTTTATCGTGTACATTACAGTGCTGTACTGTGTATACTGATGCTTAAGGGTGCAACAAGTAGTAAAGCCAAACATATTAGATTATTGTAGGATCAGCGGTCAGTACGGCCTGTGCACTTTAAATCATATGTGACCCACTGGAAAAGTGATTTTTCCCATTTCCAACAAAGAAATTAGGCATGATGTTATATAATTAAAACGCTCGTGTATATCAGCATAGCACACACAGCTGGTAACTGCTGCTTTAGGGTCTTACTAAGACCAGAAAATGACTCCAAACTGCCTATGCAGTACAATTTAAATGTTTTGAACCCACACTCTATTTTTTTCCTCTCTGACTCATCTTTGGGTTTTCTTGTTGTTGTTTTTCCCAGATTCCCCTCATTATTTTGACACAAGTCCTATCTTAACTTATTATGCACAAATTTCCCCCTCACTTTTACCAATCCCATTTCCTGCTATACATCCCCACCCCTTTGATAGACACATACATGTGTGTGTGTGTGTGTGTGTGTGTAGATACATGCATGCACTCACTCACTCACTCACTTGTGAAATGCAGAACAGCTGGGGTAAGACAGATAGACAAATGCGGCCGTTCCCTGGAGAGTGAAGGTGACACACGAGACACCACTCACATGCCGCCTCAGCGTACTGTCCTGCCCCCCCACCCCCACCCCCCACCCCCACCCACCCACCACCAACACAAATACCTACACACACACACACACACACACTCTCTCTCTCTTAGAGATGTAGCCGACAGCAGAGTGAGCTGTTGACAGTGGTGCCGACTAAGAGCGGAGAAAAGACTCTAATCCCTGTCAGAGGATAGAAAACCACTCAAAGCAAAACAATTAAAATGCTAATTTCACTTCCTCCTCTCTGCTCGCCTGTTAATGACTTAGCCAGGCATGCAGGCTAAGCAACAACATGTGTGAGTGCGCATATGTGTGTGTGTGTGTGTAACAACCACTGTCCTATATGACTCCAGGGTCAAAGGGGTGACAGATCAGCATGGCTATATAATGTGTATTATGTGTGTGTGCTTATTGTTTTTTCAAGATTCTTTTTTGTCCACACACATCCACACACACACACACACACACACACACACACACACACACACACACACACACACACACACACATACACACAAAACAAACATTTTTAGTATCTTAGCCTGTAGTGTTACTGGCTTAGACATCCATACATTTATGCCCCTGTGTGTTTTAAAAAAACATTGGCTGTAAAGTCAGATATTCCACTGCTCGCTATTGCTGTATGAAGCTAGGAGAGAGAGAGAAGAAGAAGAAAGAAATACTTTTGAATTGGAGGGAAAGAGTGAGAGCGAGGTTTTGCCATTTTCTGCCTCCTGTAACATTAATAATTGAGAGTCGAGCAAAGCCTCGCTGCCTGCTGTTGTCTCTCCCTTTCTCTCCTGCCTCCCCTGTCTGACACAAACATGCGTAAACACACACACACACACACACACACACATGCTCACACACATACATTTGCCGACAGGTGTGGGTGGGTAAAGAGCATCCATAGGGGAATGTGTGACATCACATCTCGGAAAACTTTCTGAATTATTAACAGCGCCATCATACTGCCACACTCCCTCTCTCTTTCTCATATACGTTTGCATTCATAGCCATACTGTATATCCCTCAGTGTGTTAATCTGTTATGTTGTACCCACAGTCATACAGACAGTCACATTTATTATGGTCTGTGAACATGTATTCTGGTTTGTATGTGTTTGTTCCAAGAAAGCAACGTATGTAACATTAAAAGGAAATGTTAACGTGTGTCTACATTTGTAATCCTCTCCACTTCCTGTCTGCTTTGAGTTATTAGGCAACAGATGACAGCAGTTAGGAAATAACCAGGTAAAGAAAAGTAACACACTGCGTTTCTCAAAATGGATTTCTTGCCATGTTGTGATCACTGGACATAATTTCTCCCACCACTTCCACTTCCTGTCTGCTTATAACCCTTAGATCTGAGGGCAACAGACTTGCCGAGTAGTTAGAGACACTGTCTTTTCAATGTGAGGTCATGGGTCTAAACCCAACAAGTGTCTTCGGGCAGATGTTGACTCCCAACCTGCTCACTAATTGTAAAGTATTGGATGAGATCCACACCCTGTGTAAATGCCTTAAATTTAAATTCAACTGCTCTAGTTTTTAGTGACTTAACAATCTCGTTGAGTGTAACTCATTTATCATCTCATCTTTCTTATCCTCCTATCCTTCCTTCCAGATGGGGAAACTGGACAACCGCAGCCTGACACTTAAGTACCCAGTGTGGCCGCGCTTCAACTCCTTCGGTGATGCTGAGCTGGACGACAACCACCTGTCCATCGTCACTTTAGAAGAGAAACCTTTTGTTATTGTGGAGGACGTGGAAAGGCTCACCGGTACCTGCATGAGGAACTCTGTGCCCTGCAGGAAGCATATCAAAGAGTAAGTCTGCCATCTATCTATCTAGATGGTTAGATATCTAGCTAGCACACGACTGTTGCTCTCATTGCAAATCACCTGGTATTTCTGTTTGGTCCAATACAAATTCAAATAAAAACTCGGGGCCTGTCTAAATTTCACTGGTTTTAATCAAATCCTAATATACAGTGGTATTAAGGGTTCAAGACTGTAATAGTAACTGTACAACACAATGACACTCACTGAAATATACTGTAGTCTTCATGTGATGCAGTGTACAAATTAACTGATTGACAAGTAACTTTGTAAAAATGGGACTCAGCATTACAGAAAATTAAGTTCCATTTATGTCGGTGTATTTGGTAACCAGGAGGTGGTAAAAATGACATCATCCATTTTTCATTTTCTTCAGCGCTGTCGCTGTGTTCCTCTGTTCTCTCTCTCTCTCGCTTCTCTCATGAGCACGGGAAGAGGTGCAGTGTGCGATCTATGCAGCAGCTTCTTTCCTCCCCCTGAAAATGGAGGCGACTGCTGAACTCAGCAATTTACTTCCTTCCTTACCAATTTTCTCACTAACGCCCAAATACCTCTAGCCCCTTGCTATATTATGTTCCTGAAGTATACACACAAAGCGAGAGTGGCTTAGGGTGTGTGTGTGTGTGTGTGTGTGCGTCACTGAGTGGCTTGAGCGCCGCTGAATCAAAGCATGTAATTGGTTTGCACATAATTTAATATTATTTCCCTCCACTGGAACACACACACACTCACGGACACACTTACAGCAAGACTGGCCTGTATACTACACACTTTGAGTCACTCTTACCGCTGCATACATGCATGCATACAAAGTTACCGGCTATAACTACACAGACAGACACACACACACACACACACACACACACAAACAGAGCTGATTTAGCAGTAATAGGGTACCAGGGAAGAGGCCAACAAAGATTTTCATCCAGAATGACTGAGAAGTAGGGCGGAGGATAAAGCATCTCCAAGGAGGAACACACACACAAGTTCATATACACTTTCTGTTGCCACATGTCCACTCACTCACAGGCCAATGCGTTCTGGTGCATTCCTCCCTCCCACAGCGCAATTCCCTCTCAAGCATCCGCACTGTCCATTTGGAAAAAGAAGGATAGATGGAGAGGAGGAAAGTGGCAGAGAGAGAGAGAGAGAGGAGTGGTGGAGGGGTTGGATCAGGGGATGGAGGACTATCCATGCATGCAGAACCACAAATTCACTCATCCAGGCTAGGCCTAAGAACAAGCCATACTCACACTAACACACACAATCACACACATACCCAAACCGGCCTCTCTGGAGACCCCTCCGGCCCTGTAGTGTTTCTATATCAAGTTGGCCTGGCAACTTCGCAAACAGCCTCCATAACATCACATGCTCACACTGCCCGAACTGTACTATGGCCTGTCTAAATGAGTACACTGTGTTCATGAATGCAGCTATTACAGTTCTGGCCTATATGCTTGCTCTGCCACTGCCCCCACCGGCTGAACCTGCCAGAAACCTGACTTAGTTGTCCTTGTTTCTGTTTCTGTTATTATTATCACAGATCCCATTCCCTGCACGAGTCTCCCCCCTCTTTTCCACTTTATCATGTAGTTATATTACAGTAACATGACCACATTTATAATATATTATGCTTAAAGCAGCCATGTTTGCAGGACAGGCATGACATTTCCATATCAAACACGTATTTTTCCTTGTTTTACTTGGTCTTCCTAGTGTGCCTAATGCATCTTAAAAATAAGGGATGTTTCCTTTTGCTTTTTTTTCTGTGTAGAAAACCTGTAATTTAATTTGGACTCATTAATTATTGAATGCTTTTAAAGTTATACATTTGGCATGGTATCAGATAAATGTAGTGGAGTAAACAGTACAATATTTGTATGTAGCAGATTAGAAGTAGAAAGTATCACAAAATTAAAATATTTAAGTAAAGTACAAGTACCTCAAAATTGTACTTAAGTATGGTACTTGTGCACTTAGTTACTTCCCACTACTGCAAAGTCTTTATTTTAGATTGATGAGGAAACAAAACCCATATTGCTTCTTTGTATAATGAATTAGCCTGATTTAGTTGACATGTGGTATGTTTGAAGGGCCATTTAGATGCAAATTAGCTTCTTTATTTCATTTTAAATTAGCTCTAACAGCTGCTATGGATAATATCCGGTTATATCTGTAGAAAATCACCCTGGGTGATTGCGCAACACCTCACACAAAATCCTTCACAACTGCTGACAGACCAGCGCCTGGCTTTTTTCAAATGAACCTTTTCTCTCTTGTGTGAAACTGTTAGACCATAAAAAGTAAATTCCTTTCTGGTCTGAAGACAGGAAGGATTTCCACTTGGGGTGACATTCGTTTGACAGATCAATGGTGACTAGTGAGGGAAACACAGGAGTTTGCACTTGGGGCAAGAATTGGCTAATGTTTTTCTGACACTACAGAATTCCTCCAAAGTGACAGAGTTTCATCTCTGAAGGTAACTTCAGAGTCACGGCCGGAAGTGTGGAGGGGTTTTTTTTTTCTTTCCTTCCATCAAGTTTGTGCCCAGGTTGTTGTTAAACTAAAGGACGAGGTTATTTTCTCCTAATTAGCACACATCTAAAAGTTAAATGAGCGTCCCAGGTGGCTGAAAGTTGATGTGCACTCTTGTGTGTGTGTGAACAGTGTCTGAACTCTCCTGCTCTCAAATTCATATACACAGATGGTACAAGGCTTGCAGATGCAGTGCCGTCATAAACCTCCTTCTCTAGAGAGACAGAGAGGTAGAAGGAGCCTATTTTTTCAAGTCTTCTGATGTCATTCCTGAATATAATGACCTGAACTTTAAGGTGAAAAAGTTCCAGGGTGATATTTGTTCATTGGTGCGTTCAAATAAATTTAACAAGTAGAATGGAAAGAGAAGCAAACTGTGTTTTGTTTGTTTTTACTCCAAAGAGAGATTGCTTTCAGTCATACAAGGTTTATAAAGGTGGAAATAAAAGTTGAAATCAATAAGAAAACATCCACCTGGTCTAATATGGTCAGTCTTTTTTTACGCAAACAGTCTGCAATGTATGTTAAATGCAGACTGTATGAAATGCCCTTTCACTCATTTTCTCTCACAGACTCTAAACCCCAGTTGATAATTGGTCGAAGCAGCTGCTGTTCACAATCGTCAGCTAACGATGTGTGCCTTTTGTTTGTGTTTCCTTAGCAACACAACAGAGGCTGGTGGGACATACATCAAGAAGTGCTGCAAAGGCTTCTGCATCGATATTCTGAAGAAGATTGCAAAGTATGTAAAGTTCACCTATGACCTGTACCTGGTAACCAATGGCAAGCATGGCAAGAAGATCAACAACGTCTGGAATGGGATGGTGGGAGAGGTAAGACAAACCCCAGTGTGTGTGTGTGTGTGTGTTTGATTCGGCCAATTCTGAACCAGCGTTCACTCATTAAAGATCCCTGGAGTCAGACAGCAGGTCAATATCTGATGGCACCCAAATGCGTGTGCAACCAAACATCAGAACATCTGCTTGACGACTATTGAGCTCATCATAAAAGTCAGATGTAACTCACATGGAAATAATATGTAACCAATTTAATTTTTATGACACGTGACTGGCTGACATTTATTTTTATGACGTGTTTTAAGGAAGTAGCGGGACACAGTTATCTGTCTGTGTATGCTTGTTTTGTGATGATGAATCTAATTGTACTCATATCAAAATACTTTTTGCCTACTACTCTTTAAGGTGGCACAATAATACACGGCGGCCTATTAGTACTTTAGAAAGTGCAGGAGCATGTCATGAATGATGTGTAAGAGTATTGTTCGGTCTTCACTTTTAAGTTGTAGTACATTTGAAATGAGTAATCCGAGCCAAGGCTGAGAGGAAATTACAGATGTTTGTATGACAGCATATTCCTGTTCCAAAAGAAGCTTTAAGTGTTGACTTTGCAAAACTTTCACAGGGTGGGAAAAAAAAAACTCAGCTATGAGGCTTTGGCAGCAGCTGTAAATGCTCAGAAAGTAAACAAATCTTAGCTACTCCTGCAGAAAAAGTCCCTTGCATATCTTTAATTACCAGCTTCAACTTGAAGGTAAAGTCCCAGAGTTCATTTTAAGACTGTAAACTTTATTGCTGTCTATATTATTTTATGGCAGACTCAATTCACTGAGGTGAAGTTTATCTGGCATTTATCTTATTTAGCAGTGACTCCCGCTTGCATATTGATTATATTGATTGAGATTCAGCCTGAGATTAAAAACTCTATTGATGTGCAGTCAGTAAAATTCATACTCTGGCGCAGATTTGGCAGGTGTTTGGATTTATTTTGGTTTTAAGAGTATTATCATGAAAGATAATGATTTGCAGAGACCACACATAGTTAGTAGACTACTGATGAAAAGATTTTTTTAAATGTTCGTTATTATCACAGTTTCTTCTGTAGTTCTTAGGATGTACTTCTAATCTGTAAGGATCGGTGCCGGTCTCTGTATGTCTGGCCACAATGTGTATCAAATAACTGAACTGGGATCTGAACAAACACTGCAATGAGCACAATGTAGTTTCAGTAGCAGATTGTGTCTTTCAAAGGTATATTGATGATATTGATTGTTTGTTGCATTTGACTGCCTTTCACATGTGTGAATTCTACAATGATTGAACAATATCATTTCAATTTTCTTCTTCTTCTTTTCCTGTATCCCCCTCTTGACCATTTTACCTTTTTACTTTTATACATAATCCTTCTCCTCCTTTCTCCCATTTCACTCACTCCTTATGTATCTGTTTTCCCCCTTTTTTTGTCTTCCCTCTCATCTACCTATCTTCCTTTCCTCAACCTTACAATCTTGCCTTTCTCTCTTTCCCTCCATGTCTTTCACCTCCTCCTCTACATCCATCTCTTCCTTTCTCCCTGTCCTCACTCCTCTCTCTTGCTTAATCCGTAATCACTCACCCTCCTCATCAATCCATCCTTCCTCCCTCCCTTTAACCCTGCGTCCCTCCCTCTCCCCCACCCTCCAAAGGTGGTCTATAAGAAAGCCGTCATGGCCGTCGGATCTCTGACGATCAATGAGGAGCGTTCTGAGGTCATCGATTTCTCCGTCCCGTTCGTGGAAACCGGGATCAGCGTCATGGTCTCCCGTAGCAACGGAACCGTCTCCCCGTCAGCCTTTCTTGGTAACTGTCACCAAATAACTGTTGCTTTGTTGTTCTGCTCTCGGGAGAGAGGGAGAGGAGGATCTGCCTTGTTTGCTTCTTCGGTTTGTGTGAGTGTAGAAAGGTATTTGTTCTGGGTGAGTGTGTTCCCTGAGATACAGAGCTGACAACCCAATTCAGTTCTGTTACACAGCTGTCAATACTTGCTCTTTCATCGTAGGGATTTAGCTCAACTCCTGCTTCCTGCCACAATGACTCTCACTTACCTGAGAGGGACTTTAACCTGAGTGACCATGAATATCCCTGTTATGGGATGCTCAGTCACGTTCATTTGATGCGTAGTGCTTCGGCATCGACATCCAAGTTCCTGCACACACATACATGAAGCCACCGAGTCAAAGGCAAACACTGGCGCAAGTGCAAGCAGCCAGCAAGATTGCATAAAAGTGAAGAGAGATGCACATGCCGGCACACACAGGCACAAAGACGCACACACAGGTACACACACTGACATGTATGCAGCATGCATTTACTGCTGTGAAAGTGGCAATTATGAGGACTTAGCAGGAGAACTCCATAATGGCTGCTTGCCAGCACGCACACACACACTTGCACACACACACAGTGCACGGCCCTGTGCCAGCAGTGCTCTCCCATACATTAGAGCAGGGTTTAATCTCTGCAGTACCGTTGTGAGCTCAGAGGGAGGACAGGAGTGCTGACAAGGCTTCCTATACTGTACACCTCCTCACACTGTCAAATAGGAGGTGTTGCCTGTGTATACACAAGTGTGTGTGTGTGTGTGTGTGTGTGTGTGGGGGGGGGGGGGGGTACATGTAGGGGCTCTGTGAGTCAGCTTGATATCCACGCAGTTCTTTCCTCAATGTATGTGTGCATGCATGATTGATTTATTCATCCAGTTCATGGGAAGACAGAAAGTGAGCGAGCATGAATCAGAAAAAAGTGATGTGTAAGATATGAAAATTTAATCCAACGTGTTAATACTTAATCTCTGTCCTCTTCTTTCTTTCTTTCTTCCTCTCTCTCAGAGCCATTCAGTGCATCAGTGTGGGTGATGATGTTTGTTATGCTCCTACTGGTGACTGCAATGGCTGTCTTCATGTTTGAGTACATCAGTCCTCTTGGCTTTAACAGAAACCTGGCGCAAGGAAAAGGTAAGCGTGTACATGAAGACACACACATACAGTAGGCCACATTCCAGCATAGTTGCATAGAAAGTCTTGATACCCTACAAACACTGTACATCCTAATATTATCATGTCTTATAAGAGAGTATTCTTATCTACTATTTGTATGTTCTTATTTTCCTCTAAACCGTCCATCTCTGTCTTTCCTCTGTCACCTCTTTCAGACCCCCATGGCCCTTCCTTCACCATGGGCAAGGCTGTGTGGCTGCTCTGGGGTCTGGTCTTCAACAACTCTGTGCCAGTGCAAAACCCAAAGGGAACCACCAGTAAGTTTATAGTGTCTGTGTGGGCCTTCTTCGCTGTCATCTTCCTGGCCTCCTACACTGCCAACCTGGCTGCCTTCATGATCCAGGAGGAGTTTGTCGACCAGGTCACCGGGCTCTCCGACAACAAGGTAACGGACAGCAAATGGGAGGGGTAGTTTGTTGATTTGACTGGCTGGATGGTGGTTTGTTTGTCACGTAAAAAGTTAGTAGTGCAAGTAATAGCCCAAGCAAATGTGAACGTTTTTTTGCACTGGGAATGTCATATATTGGCATAACATTTTGTAGTCCTGCTGTTTTCAAAATCCAAAGAGGGTAGAAAATAATAATAAGATAGCAAACTGAAACACAAATCTATTCCAATTACCTTTTCCCTACTTTTAAAGCTACATGGTGGAGGAATTCGTCAACCTTTCTGTACTCCTCAAAGGCTCAAACCTACAGGTTTTACAGTCACAAATGCAACCTGTCGTGCATGTTTTCTAGTCAGAATTAACAAAGTGGACCCAAAAATTGACAAGCCTTTTAGTGGCCATTTTAGAAACCAAGTAGTACAGTGATGCATTTGCTGCAGTAAGAAGTGTAAATGTGTCATGTAAAGAATTAATGCTGTATATGCGTGACATCAGTTAATATCTAACTATACGTGTAATTTCAATATTGCCGGTAACATCTGGCATAGTATAAGTGCAGAAAATCCATAAATGAGGAATTCCTTCGACATTTGGATCCACAATGCAAATATTTGGAATTGTGTTTGGATTTAAATGCTCAAACCATCCAGAGTAGGCATGTACTGTATATTGTGGATAACAAAGATCTTTTATTTGAGGTATTCCACACACATCCACACAGATATTTTCACCATTTCTGGTCTTAAACGCTTGCAAAATGTGGTTCTCCTACTAAAATTACTTTTATTTCATAGCCTGTCTAAGATATAATAGAAATACTGTTCCGGTGCTTCAGATGGATTTTTGTTAGTAAAAGATTTGGATAAATATTCAAATCTCTTTCTTCCATGAATATAGGCATTATCCTATGTGAATGATTACACAGATACAATTGTGATAATAATATGCACTGAAATGTAACAATATATACATAAGAAAGGGAAGATAAAAAAGTGATATATGGAAAAGGTGGCCATGCAGCAAGAGGACGACAGGCTAAATGATTAAAGGAAAAGGTCAAGCCAAATGTAGAGGAATAGAGAAGAAAAGCAAGACAAAAGGGTAGAGAGTTCCTGAGGAGAGAGAGAGAGAGACGGATGTATGGGGATATGCTTCCAAGGAGAGAGGGCTTGAGACTGATGTAGAGGGTTTTGACAACATACAGAAGGAGAAAGGGAGGGAGGGATGGAACAAGGGGTAAAGCAACTGGCAGGAGCGACTGAGGAATAGCGAGAGGCCAAGACACACAAGATGGTAAAAGACAACAGGCGGACAGATATGGGCCAGGTTGATGGCTGAGGTAGGGAGAAAGGAATGGCACGAGGAGGGAGAGAATAAAAGAGATATGGAAAGACAGGGAGGGTCAGGGAAGAAAGGAACCAGACTAAAAGGGTAAATGGCCGTTCAGACAGATATGCTGTGCGAGGCTGGACACTGAGCCATCTGTAATCAGCAAAATGATGAAGAAGATTTCCCATTGAGATGGCCGTTGGTAAATTTTCCTTAAAGCTGCCTTAACCGAGTTTGGACCACTAGGGGGCAGAAAGGCTGTAAAACAAACACACAGCAAAGAAGCCTTAGACTATATCACAGGTCTGTGGCATTTTAGGCTGTACAACCACCAGGGATTTATCTTTACAAGGCTGGCTTATTTGTCTGAATAGGACATGCTGTTCTGGTTTCCCAAAAGCTGATAGTGGAGCATGTTTTTAGTGCACAGACGGGGTTGTTGCAGTTTGTTGTCATGGCATAATAACTGCAGTAAGTACATCCAATAATATATGTACAGTAGATTTGTCTGTCTGTTAGGGTTTTACTGACTGGTGATGGGATTTTGAAGGCTGGATATTGGATATTTCATGATTAAAGTTTCTAAGTTTTTATCCCCAACAATGTGCAAAGATTTCTCCTCTGGAAAAAGCATTTAGATGCTCTTGGTTGCAACTGCCCTTGAGAGCAAATGCACTGTTGCCACAACGCTTGGACCAATATTAGGATTGCTTTTAAAGGGTCGCTCTTAAACTGCTTTCAGATTCAGAGAACAACTTCAAAGTTTTAGGAGATACAAAGAAATATCCACCTTAAACAACAGAAAGCTGAGGGCAAAAGTTTGCAAGCTGATTGACAAGTCAACACTTTGACACAACAACAATACTGCTTAGCACCAAAATAATAAAAACACATACACACATACACACACACCAGGACCTTGAGAATCCCTGCTTTAAGACAGATACAGCTGACATGTCGAAAAACAGAGTGGCTTGCGAGGGAGATGGATAGGCAGACAGGAGCATTGAAATCTAGAGTCTAGACACCCCAATGCACACGTACACAAAACATAGACAAAGACACAGTTAGACATACAAAAGGGAGTCCTTTGCTTATATAACAGCAGAACTTGCATAATAAGGAGATAGAGAGAGTAACAGGAAGAGCAGAATGAAGGAGGAAGAAGAGCAACAATAGAGACGTGGGAGAGGAGAGGTGGATGGACAGCTGAGGTAAATATACATTACAGCATTAGGATCCCATGTGGGGGTCACTTGACAGCCACAAGGGCTTGTAAATATATTGAAAACACATTAAGAGTATATGTATGTATTTAAAATATAAAAAAATCCCCTCTATGCTCTTGAAATTGTAACCATTAAAAGTACAAAAAATCACATAACAAAAAAAAACAGCAACAAAAAAACAGGATCTATAGGAAACTGATTTCAATCATCTGTGAACAAAATCTCAATATCTGCTTTGTAATTTTGTGAGAGTGCATTGCTGTCGTTCATGGCCGTTTACTGTAGCGGAGCAGTGAGTGCTCTTATCTCCACCTGTCTGAAACACAAACCCTCCTCTGCCTCTGCTCTTCCATTTTCTCATCATCTCTGCATCAAGCTTTCATTAGTAGCAGCTGGTGCAGTTCTCAAAAGCCCTTCACTGCTAATTATCCAGCCAGAGAAGAGTGCTTTCCCAATCTGCATTTCTGCATTGCCCCAGCCAGCCTGGAGATTTGAACCAGCGACCCCCCACCCCTTGTCATACGTGCCCTCTTCTGACCTTAAAGCTCCTGCTCCACCCTAACAGAGCCCGAATTCAAGGAAAGATGAGGGAAGAGAGAGAAACAATAGAAAGGACTGCGTGAGGAGAGAGTGTCTTCTGAGAACTTGATCGCTTGTGGTGCTGACACAAACACACTGCGTGACATCACCACTAACACATGCACTCACACACATGCACTCACACACATGCACAGCGGAGTTTGACTTATGAAAGCGCCCTCACCCTGACCTGATTACACAATAAAGATGCACTATGCAGGCAGATACAGTATGCATACATATCTATAAATATTTACATATATCTTACATAGATGCATTTATGATGTAACTAGTTCACATAAACAATTCAGCTCTGGCAATCAAACACATTTTTACAGATGTTTAACACAGGCACTGAACACAACACTAATACGAATAATGTGCAAATAAAATCCTTCATGCACTGCCTATAGGTTGAGTCACCACTGTGTTGTATGAATATGTGGAAGTGAAGCAAAACAGACATGTAGATTATGACATGGATATGTGGTGAATCCATTCCTCAGTACTACACACACACATAGTCACTCACACGCACACGCACACTATGTGGTTAGAGTGGAAGTCATAATACACACTTCTAATTGATAGGGTTCATCTGTTTTTGGCACTGAGGGCAGATTGTTACCGCAGTGCTTGAGGGTAGGTTGTTACCACAGCGTCAAGCACACTACTACCAAACCCTTGACCTGTACTCTGACTAGATTATACCTGAGAGACACACAGAGGGGGGAGGAGGGAGACAGAGAGAAATGATGGGATAATTTAAAAAAGGAAATTCAGTTAGAGGAAGGAAAGAGAGACAGAGAGAGAGGGGGAAAAAAGGAAGTGGCCTCTCAACTGAAGATTTAGTAAAAGGCAACATTTATGTTTGATATTGTACATGGTCTCTTACAAATAAATCAGATGAATTAAATAAATGAATAATATAACCGGGGAAAGAGGGACTTAAAAGGGAAGGGAAGATGCCAACAGTGGAATATAAATATGATTACTCACAAGAGAAAGAGACAAAGACTGGCAATCTGACAGATGAAGTGGTAAGGTTTCAATAAAGGTAAAGTTGGCTACCCATGGGTTGAAGTTAGCTTGGATTGTATGTGCAGACTATAAAAAGGTTACATTCATTTTTCCATCCTGTTTTGTCGCTGCTGTATTTCGCAGTGTCCTACAGCACGGCATTTGCAGGTATTTCTATTAAATTCAAAGTCTTGATAAAGTTTATCAAAGTGACAAATTGAAAAGAATAGGATAATTATCTTTTAGTTACTGCTTTTTCTTACACTGTAACACAAGAATAAAGCATTTGGATTCCCATTTAACTGCATGGGGAAATATAGAGAAACTGCATACCCTAGCTCTGGCTGTGATGTCTGATACTAGAAACTGCAATGAAATTACTTGTGTTCATAGGACAAACTATAGGCACTGATAGTTTAGGTGCTCATAGAGATACAACTGCTAATAGACAGGTGATGTATAAAAAGAGTACAACTCCATACTGAAATGCAGCATTTCCAGTTATATTTCCAACAGTGGCCTTTCAAGTCTGTGTTTATATCACCATGTACACAATATACAGTATGCATAGCAGCTTCACTGTGACAGATTAAACTTCAGCATAGTATTTGCAGCAATATTTTGTTTCGGGTCACAAGGCAGACATTGATGGGATTTTTACTTACCAGACTAGACCCTATTTTTTCCAAAATGGGGCCTTTTTCAAATGTGGGATGGGGAGCGTTAACCACAATGAAACTAGTCAAGAATCTATACAGTCACAGGAAAGTCCATTGCTACTGTGACTGATATCTTATCAACAGGGTACCAATTGGTATAACCTGGCACCCACCCACACATACACAGTTAGAAACACAAAAGCACACACACACATTTGAAATACGTTTTGTCACTCACAGCTTCTCTTTGTGTTCATGTTTTGTCTCTCTCTCTCTCTCTCTCTCTCTCTCTCTCTCTCTCTCTCTCTCTCTCTCTCGCCATTGTTCTTATTTCCTCCACCTCAGTTTCAGAACCCGTACGCATACTCACCTCCGTTCCGCTTCGGGACGGTTCCAAATGGATCCACAGAGAGGAACATCAGGAAGAACTACCCCGCAATGCACCAGTACATGGTGAAATATCATCAAACTGGAGTCCAGGACGCACTTGTCAGCCTCAAAACGGGGTACGGTTTTGTGTGAATGTGTCTTTGTGTGTGTTTGTGTCTGTGTCTGTCTGTGACAGCTCCACTGAGACTGGGGATGAATGGGCTTCCTCATTGGGAACAGCAGGAGCTATTTTTAGCACTGGTCTCTATAATGGGACTGGTGGTGGTGTGTTATGGAAGTATACTGACGACAAAAGATCTGAGAGAGCGATGAACAAATTCGAGCTCTGCTCACTCTGCAGGTCAGCCTTTGAGAGTGCACAAGCAACGGTTTGTAGGATCAGAATCAGATTTGTGCATGAGGAATTGTGCCACTACATTTGAGCCAGCAAAAGGGATTCTCATGCTCGTAATGATCTAAGCTGCTCACGCTCACGTTTGGCAGTCTGAATCCCCTGAGCGCAAACTCAAACTGTGAGCAGAGCGTCACCTGTTCAATTTGATCTGGAAGTGAAGGGTAAGCTATGGAAAGCTGATGAGGTCATTATTCGTCTCCTTTTCCCTGCCTTTTCAATGTTTTATAAGGAAAAGGAGACTTATAATGACCTCATCGGCTTTGCAAAGTCATCCCATTAGACCTTTTCTTTCAAAACAAAAGCAGGGAAGTGGCAGTTTTTTTAGCCACCAGATGGAGACAAAAGCGATATTTGGTGTCTGTATTATCTTAAAAATCAAAATGCGTTCACACAAAATGACTAAAATAACATTGAATTTGTTGGCAAATGGTTGGCAAAGAGTAATTTATATAGACAAATTAATTTAAAAGTATTAACTAGCTAGACATTATAGCGGCTGTGTTAGCTTCGTGTTTACTTCTATTTCTAGCGTGATTTTGTTTTTCTGTTTTTATGAATCATTTTAACTGAGAAAATTATTACAACCATTATAAGAAAAACATTTATGAATGAGGCTAACTCCTGAGCAGAATGCTGCCCTCAGAAATCTAATGAATAAACTAGGCAACGGTAAGGGGATCAGGTTGATCGCCAAAATCTACATTGCAGATCCAAATGCACGCAATAGTTGAAATTGTAGACTAAACAATACGGCGTATAGGCATAAAATATGTAAATTACCAGTTGTCCTAAATAGTCATATAGTCGCTATATCACTCAAAATACCTTTTCTCTGTGTAGACTTCACCCTGACGTCTAGATATGTCCTTTCGCAGCTTGGTAGGCAAAAATGTTTGGCAAGCGACCTCTTGTGTGCTGCAAGAAGAAGCTGCCAAAACAGCTGGAGAAAACTGAGACGGCAGACTCAGGAACAAGCGTGTGCACGCTCAAATCTGATTCTGCTCTGTGGATGTGTGCTGGCAAATGTTGACTTGCAGACTTGAGTGTAGCACTCAGAATTTGTTTTGTGCTCTCTCAAATCATTTGTCATCACATACTTCCATAGTGTGTGTGTGTGTAAGAGAGGGAGGCTTATCACAAAGCTAACCAAGAACAGAGTGAAAGAGCGGAACAATGTAAGAGGGTTGGATGGATAGAAAAGTGGAGATAAAGACAGTGGAAAAGAAAAGGAAGGAGAGGCAGAGGGTTGACTCTCATGACACCATCACATGGGAAAAAAGTGGAAAGGGGGGCAGGGTAGGAGGCCAAGGGCATAATACCTGATTGGAGGAAATGAAGGGGAGAAGAAGAAAGTAATAATGGGATGAAAAAGTGAGGGCAATCGGAAGACAGACTGCCTCACGGAGGGGGAGGAGGAGAAAATACACACACAACAAATATGAGGATATAATTCATGATTCATGATTTTTATGCAGTTATGTCTTTCAGCTTCTTCTCCCTCATCCATAAGTCATAAGTAAACTGGATGTAAACACGTAAAGACAGGTTAAACCACTCCAGCATCTATAATACTCTGTCGCTCTCGCCCGTGTTGTTGTATTAGCATACAGCACAGTGGTAAACACACACAAACATACATACCTCTGTAAACTAATACTACACGCACACAAGAAAAACACACGCACACATGAAAAACACACACACACACACACTCACACACACAGCGAGCTGCAGGTGTGTGCAGTCAGTAATACCCTCATTGATAATTCTATTCTGTGGTATTAGCAGATGAGCAACACTGCAGCAGCGTTCAGCTGTTTGAGGCTCGATGGCTGGATTAGCTCTGATCACACATAATGCTGACAGGCTTTACACGCAAAATCTGTTACAGGCACGAGAACCAAAACTATGCACAGGGGAGTTGAACTGATTTGATTACATTTCAGGACCAAAATTACTCACAGTACCAGCAAACGTTAGTATTTTTTATAAGTAAACGAATGACAAATATTCATTAATCATTTGGCAACACTTTATAATACTGCCTGCAATGCATAGCTTAAGTCTTCCCAAATCACAGTGTAATTATAATACTAATACTAACAGTGTACCAGTAGAGTACATACCAATACATACACATAGGTATAATAAAGGAACAACACGTGAAGTTAGGGAATAATTTATACTGTAGGTATTTTTTAACGAACAGGTACCTATTCTATTATTATGGGGTGCATGAGCGTGACCAACCATGAGAGCCGCACACAGGTCATGCACTGGGACAGAACGTAAAATTGAACATCTTCTACAACTGCCTTGGCTGTGAGATGGACGCTCCTGGTTTTCAGTTCAGCTATATTTACTGTAGAAACCCCATCATCTACTCCAAAACAAGCACCCTGTGTAACAATAGTGTCAATCCACACACCTCTTATCTTTTGGAGGGTCATGGGGGGGGGGGCAGGAGCCGATCCCAGCTGACATTGGGCCAGAGTCAGTCAATCACAGGGCTGACACATACGTAGAGATGGACAACCGTTCACGCTCACATTCATTTAGAGTCGCCAATTAACCTGCATGTTTTTGGACTGTGGGAGGGAGCCCACATAGGCACAAGGGGGACCTGCAAACTCCACAATCAAACTCAACCTATCCTTCCAAATGTGAGATTGTCGTTCAGTAGGTCACACTGTACACTATAATAATACAATAGGTACCTGTTAGTTAAAATATACCCACATTATCAATTCAGTATGTACTGCACTGGTACACAAAAAATTACACTGCAGTTGGGAAGAATTATGCTGTGTGTTGCGGGCCGTAAACATAAAGTGTTACCAATCATTTTATTAACATTAAACTGTTATTGCACAATGCCAACAGGCTGTAGTGCCCAAACTGACACGAGAACTGCAAGACAAACACAGCCGCTTCATTCATTTTCAGTGAGACAAATGTGTTGGCACGGCGGGGATCCCAATACAAAGGGCTCTGGCAAAAAAGTTAATCAAAGTTTTCCAACAACACACTCCATTGACAAGTCAAATACTTGCAAGGCACACTGCAGGTAGAATACCTTGTACCGTATGGCACTGTTTTATACAGAGGAGCAGAGGAGTTATTACCATTGTGTTAACTTTCCAGAGTTTCAGAGATTCAATGCAAAGAGTTTTGGCATCTCATGAGCCTTCGACCTGAACTGTTTGTATGTCATTTTCTCCCCGTAGCCACATCAGCGCAGCCCGCTGAGTTGTTGACGCAGTGCTGTTGTCAGTCTGAAGACAGCTTTTCCTTTTTAACTGATATTGGATTCTAGACATAAAATTGTCTTAGGGTTTAGGGTTTGAAATTGTGATTTTACACATTAAATGTCATGATAAAACTCCACAAAAAGTTTTGATGTTTTAAAACATTTTACAGCTTGTGAGATGAGTGAGGTTGTGAAGTCATTTTGGATTAGGATTTATAATGTAGTCCTGCTAAAATGTTTTATCTGGGGTCCAGATGCCATTCGTACAGTAGTTCAGCTGACAGGTTGTGTACTGTACTGAAGAGTTACCCTGTAGTGGTGTAAAATAAGATTCAGAGTCACGCTAAATTGTCATTTTGTCGTGTTAAAGATTACATTTGAAGGTACAGATGGAAGGTGGCAAGAAAATCTGTGCTGCTACTTTTTATTCACCCAAATAAAGGTGTGACAGATCGTGATGGCTGGATCCCTCTCCAAGCCATTAGAGCCACAGAATGTCTGGCTAGCATTTACAAACATGCACGCACAAATCCATGCTCACAGACACGCACCAGCACACAGCCACATGTGCGCAATCACACACATCCTGAAGTGTACGCACACACACCGACACACGTCGACACACACTCCTGGTTTCCTACATGTTTGGACATACAGCCTGCGTGTGAATGGAGCCAGTGCTGGGTTAAGCTAATTACACAGCTGAACTATCGGCTGTGAGCCTCCGTTAGAGGGCTGGATCTGACATTCAGTAAATGCCAGCCAGTCACTGCACTATTAGCAGGGCTCTCTGTATGTATGTATGTGTGTGTGTGTGTGTGTGCGCGAGCACTGACAGTGAGAGCGCAGTGGTTAGTGATGGCATCAGTTACATTGAAAATGTCAGTCTAAGTCTGGGATATTTTCGTTTGTATGTTCCACTTCACAACCTGCTTATTTATGTGTGTGTGTGTAGGCATGTGTGTGTGCGCGTGAGTTCAGAGGCCGAACGAGAGAGAGAGAGACAGTGTAAATGTTTGTGTCTGTCTAAAGTTTGTTTAGGTCGTCCATATGCCTCCAAGGTCCTATCACCAGTGAAGCGTGCTGTATTGAACCGCAGCCACTCCCCACTGTGTGCTCTCTGTGTTTAGTTACGCTTGGATTGCAGTCCTATTGGAGATGATTTAACACTTTAGAATTGATCCACAAACAACAATAAGCCCCTCTTCTGCTTTCTGTCTCCTCCTGTGCACTTCTCACTCACTCTCTCTCTAAAAAACAAATTGAAACCCCTCATGCTTTGTCTTCATCTGTCTGTTTTCTTCTGTCTCTGTCCTCTGTTCTTTTTTCTCCTCTTTTGCAGTAAACTGGACGCCTTCATCTATGATGCTGCAGTGTTGAACTACATGGCCGGCAGAGATGAGGGATGTAAGCTGGTGACCATTGGCAGCGGGTAACTAAAGCTTCAATGCTTTAAAAAGACGCTTTCAGTGTGGATTGTCTTCACTTCATGGTCTGATCTTGCCATTATTTGGTCCAAACCATTGTGTAAAGTTGTGTAAAGTTTTTTTAAATTATATTTGTTAATGGTTCTAATACACAAATACATGCAAATGCAAGCCACATGGATTCTGAAATTGCTTATTGAGTTCTGTGCCATCACATAAAAAGTCTTAAAAGAAAAGTTTGACATTTTGGAAAATATGCATATTAATTTTCTTGCTGAGAGTTAGATGAGAAGATTGATCACCCCTCATGTCTATATAGTAAATATGAAGCTACCACAAGCAGCCGGCCAACTTAGCACAATGACTGAAGACAGGGGAAAATGGCTACCCTGGCTCTGTCCAAAGTTAACAAAATTCGCTCACCAGCCCCTCCAAAGCTCACTAATTAACATGTTGTATCTTGTTTGTTTAGTCTGTACAAAAACCGAAGAGTTAAAACAACAAATCGACGTTTTACGGGGGGGTTATGTGCCGAACTATTTCTTGGTCTGGACCTGTTGCCCGGAAACCAGCGGAGACTCCAGGATATTACTGGTCCCAAGACCAATGTCTTCAGGAGTGCAGTTATGTGGTGCCACCACATGAGTTCGGCTGACATTCAAATTCATTTTTAACATATTTAATGAGAATGAGATTTAATAAGACATATTATAGAAATTTGGTTATATATTATAATACAAATAATATATAAACAATATATTATTAAAATATATTATTATATAGCAGTCACTGCCTAACTAAATATGAGACACTTGGATTATATATATAATGATTATAATTATATGAAAAGAAAGATTATTTAATGCATAGGTACACATTTTATGAGTCTGACTTAAAGCAACAATCACATGCCCATATGCACATTGAAACTATTATTGGTCATTGTCGATTGTTCCTCCTCTCCATACTGGCCGCAAAGAGATCCACTTCTAAAGCCATTTCAGTGTAAGTGATGGGGGACAAAATCCACAGTCCGCATTCTGTGCAAAAATGACTTCAGCTGAAAATAATGCGAGACTCACTTGATTTGTCTAACACAGACTGCTGAAGCCTCATATGGCTTGTGGCTTTTCTCCTCCATCTCATACAGTTCTTTAA
This sequence comes from Macquaria australasica, assembly GCA_005408345.1. Lineage (NCBI taxonomy): Eukaryota > Metazoa > Chordata > Actinopteri > Centrarchiformes > Percichthyidae > Macquaria > Macquaria australasica. Next base: position 1,369,247 of record SEMN01000055.1, read on the forward strand.
GAAGGGATATCTTTGTGGCCAGTATGGAGCGGAGGAATGATTAAAGCGGCCAACAGTGTTTCAGTGTACACATGGAGCGGAGCGTGTCAGTATTGTTTTACGACAGACCTGAAAAAATGCAAACCTACCCTTTAAGGTCAGAGACTAGGACTGCTTGTCTTTGGGCCCAACCAAAAATGTTTGTCAACTGTTTTACTGATTTTGATGTTGTATGTCTGTGACCTAAATTTCCACTTCATGACATTTACATGCATCATTATGCATGAGGTATCTCCTCAAAGATATTTCTAATCACAGTGACACCATCTGGAGAAATAAAGGTGAAAACATTTGTTTAAAGGTTAAAATATGTGTTTTCTGTGTGTGTCTTGTGCGCGTGTGTTTTGGATGTGCTTGTGTCCAGGTACATCTTTGCTACCACTGGTTACGGCATTGCTCTACAGAAAGGCTCCTACTGGAAACGACAGGTGGATCTGGCTATCCTGGCCATCATTGGAGATGGTGAGAGGCACACTCGCTCGGCGTTCTCATACACAAATTCAAAGTGCATGACACTATCCACGAAGGCAAAAGGCTACATTGTTCCCTGCCAGCATTGTAATTCATGCACACATATGCACACACACTCTCTCTCTCTCTCTCTCACACACACACACACACACACACACACACACACACACACACACACACACACACACACACACACACACACACCTCTACTGCCTTGTCTGCTGACAGCACAAAGGGAAAGCAGTGAAGTATAAATAGTCCTTTGATGTTATTCTGGACACAAAAGGCTGCTCTAAACAGAGGGCAGAGTGTGTAAGTTATTCTAATATATTCCGCTCTGCAGCACCAGATCTGTGTGTGTATGCATTACTCTATCTGAATCACCACATTCCTTTATTACAGTAGCCTCAGAAGTTCTTACATAAACAATTTCCTACCGCAAAACAGAGAGAAAGCAAGACAGCACGAGCTTTTAGTGACAGATTCATTTACATTTTACATCGAAAGCATTTTGCTGATGCAAGTGTTCACAGCCACTCACATTAAGTGCACTGAAGTTGATTAAATGAACATTGGTGTCACAATAATCCTCTCTAACCAAATCTTATCAGGGCTGCAGAGCATGGGGGCCACAGTCCATCATATTTCATGGCTGGATCATTTTTGACAAAAATCAGGCTCAGTGTTTTTCTTCTGCTTTGTTTTCTTCTCACTGTTATTAATTCCATCCAATCTTTCAAACTGCAATGTTGTTGTATCTGCTATTTATCTAAAAAAAACATGAGTCAAAAAGTCAGAAAAGGAAAGAGAAAGGTGAGGAGAGAAGAGAAAGAGAGATGACGTGGGTAAAAGAGATAAAAGAATTGCAAAGAGAGTGATGAGAGAGACAGAAAGACAGAGACGGTGCGCATGTTAGATGGCCAGAGAGGTGAAAGAGAGGACGAGGCGGGGAGCACGGGATGAGAGGAAGACAAGGAAAAGAGTGTGTGTCAGGTAGAGAGAGAGAGAGAGATTGGGAGTGAGAGGAGGGCAGGTCCTTGATAGATGACAGTGACTCTGTGTCTTGGCAGATGCTGCTTGATCAGATAGATACAGTGTGGGTTGAGAGCATATGGCTCTTCATGGACAGAGGGGAGATATTTTCAGGGAAACAATGGAGGAAGGTGAAGAACAAACCGACAAACAGACAGTCAGACAGAGACAAAACAGCACGTATGGAAACACATGGTCTGGCACAGACATGCTGCAAGTCACATTTTGTCTTTAAGGGTTAAAAAAACTTCAATTATAATGAAATATACATATAATGAGAATGCTGTCATATCTCGTTGTCTTATGCAGTACCTATATGGCAACTTTCTTTCTCATTATATTTAATCCCACTTTCAGACAGCGCAGTCCTGATAAAATGTATCTATCTTCGAGCACCAGCAATAGTCTAAATTCATAAGTTTTGACAGTGTAGCAAGATTGTAATCCGTCAGACCTAAATGCCATCCAGTCAGGGCAGGAACTATTTGTGCTTCTTTCAAAGTGCAGACAAGCATCCCAGAGAAACTTAAATTAAGTGAATGTCCTGAACTGGAGTGAATTGCGTGCTTGTGGTTCATAATAATGTAATACAGAAGACAGAATTTCAAAAAGGTTTGTCACTACACTCGCACATCTTAAAATTAATGTTTTGCTCACCTGGCTGAGCGCGTACCATTAAGGCTGAGTCCTTACTGGAGTGCCCCGGGTTCGTTTCCAGCCCGGGCCCTTTGCTGCATGTCATCCCCTCTCTCTCTCTCCCGCCTTTCCTGTCTCTCTCTGCAACTGTTACCATCCAATAAAGGCAAAACGCCCAAAAAAGAAAGAAAAAAAAATTCCACTCCTAGGTGCTTCAGACCAAACCATTTTTAAAAGCCCTGAAAGTGTGAATGAAACTTGTAGAGACGTGTGTTCCTGTGTTCCAACTGACTGGTCACCAGACTAATGCTTGAGCCGTCTGACTGCTGAAAAGAGAACAAAATCTGAATTTCAGCAATACTTCCCCCTGGAGCCAGAGCAACAGTGCAGGCAGTCGCAACTCCCCACAGCTTTTCCCTTGAATGCACTTGATTTAAAAGAGACAAAAAAGACAAAGTGTCCACCTGTTGATACCTAAAGATCTCATTTATCTTTATTCTCTTTTGGTGGCAATTCCCAGCATGTCATAATCTCATATTAAAAAGATGTACCGTGGCTACATCTATTAGTGTGTTTGCAAGTCTAACAGGAGACAAACCTTCCTCAATTGTCCTAAAGGGTTAATGATGTCTTAGTGTTTCTGCACCCTTAAGACATCTAGCTGAACACCACCATGATATTTGTCTTTCCTCACTAGCAGCCTTAGTTATCCAGTCCTGAATGACACAGATTGGATTAGCCACGCGCCAAATGTCACAGAGGAAGCCAGAGAGGGAGGGGGAACTGAGGGAAGGGAACACAGAGTGAGGAATGAGAAAAGATAAGGTCTTTGTTGCTTTCTACTCTACCTTTCTTTCATTTACACTAAAGAAACAATCTCTTTGCCCTATCAGGCAACATAGAGGAGACTGGGCGCCCAGTGGATGGTGATGTCCAAAGAAATTTAGTTTGAACAGCCCCTGGAAAACCACACAATTAAATAAAAATATTAACATTCAACCTATATTTTTGAGACAGAACTAAATTCACCTAAAAGCAGATATTATGTGCCACAATCAAATATCTTTAGATCTCACTATTTTCATACAAATAACATTGTACTTTTTTGGGTGAAAAAAACTACTGAAATACAATTTAGAACAACAAATGAAACATCACATCTGCTTTTAAAGTAATACTAATTACTATCTTTGTAGATGATAACACCATTTACCATCAGTTTATTTAAAACAATTAAAACATTTAAAAACCAAGTAGATAAGATTTCACAGCAGCTTTTACAGGATGTTTTTATGTACATACACGGTAAGGTCAGTAGTGTTTATAAATGTAAATTTCTCTGACATATAATGTAGTATCAGGGTATAAACTTGCATATTATGTCTGCCCTCATTGATTTAAGGCTTTTTTAAACCCCAACGAGCCATTCAGTAAAGGATTTGAGTCTCTCTCTGTTCTTTTGCTTTTCAGGTGAAATGGAGGAACTGGAAGCCCAGTGGCTGACGGGAATTTGCCACAATGAGAAGAATGAGGTGATGTCCAGTCAGCTGGATGTGGACAACATGGCTGGGGTCTTCTACATGCTGGCCACAGCCATGGGGCTGTCCCTCATCACCTTTGTCTCTGAGCATCTCTTCTACTGGAGGCTCAGATACTGCTTCACTGGGGTCTGCACCGGCAAGCCGGGTCTTCTTTTCTCCATCAGTCGGGTAAGAAACGGTTTGTATATAGGAGGTATATGTTTGCCTGTGCAGGTATGTCCTACAAACATTCTTTAGCCTGTTTTGTGGTTTGGGAGAACAAAAACCTGCTACAGTTTTACACAAAATTAAACTGTTAATCAAAACAAGACATCTTGAATTTGGCCCAGGAGTCAACCATTGAGTGTGTGCACATGTGAGTATGTGGTGGTGTGAATATCTGGGCCTGGGGTGGTCTGACAGGGTTAACAGTGGTCAGGTTCAAGGCTATAAGGTGCCACAAAGCACTGAAACTATACTGGGGGCTAATGCTGCATTATTGGGGTCAGACAGGCCTGTCTAAGTTCTATTTTCTATCAGCAGAGTAAGAAAGCAGAGCAAGCATGCACACACACACATGCGGAGAAAGAGTGCTACTGCTAAACTCAGAGACTAAGAAACTGAGTGAAACAAGGGGGAAGGAGGGAGGGCTGCACAAAGGAGGATGAGAGGGGAGGATGGGGATGGAGACGGGAGGGGGGATCACGAGGCAGCCCTGAATATCGACAAAAATAGATTCTAATTGCAACATGTTTTTGGGTGAAATCACGGCAGCCCACGCAAAATCAATCTGTTCTCTCTCATTCTGTTAAAAGGTCAGCATTCTTCCTTCTTGTATGTGAGAACAGAAGACATGGACGTGCATCTCTAAAAGCACTGCAGTGTCTCTGCACTATTTTTGAGGCAGAGTGTGACTCTGTTTTCAAAGTTAACAGAGGGGGGTAGTGAGGAGTGAAAAACTTTTAGAGAAGATGAAGTGAGGTTCTTGAAAAAGATATTATTTCCAAGCGACTCTCAAGAGTGATTTAGGGCAAAAGACATCCTTAATGGCCTACCTTGTGTTGAACCAAAGGTGCTTGCTTTGCTAATGTGATAAATACCTTCTGGATGTATTTGTGAACTTGGAGATGGTCTCATTTCACATTTTGATATTACTCTATGACATTACTTTTACGCATTATATTGGCAGCTGTTGTTTGGCTGTTAGTCCAAATAAAAAGACTGGTTTTATTAACCTCCCTCACAGTTGTAGTGATTGTAATTTCTCCTGTTCACTGTTGTTCCTTCTCAAAGAATGTGTCACCCCTGGAGTGCCTTTAAGGGAGGCTTGGGGCATAGAGTTATGGGAGATAATGTAACCAGTTTTTCATATTTTCAGGTTCATTCTTGATTCATGTTATTTTGTTTGAATAAATTATATTAACTATAAGACACTGGTACATTTTTGCAAACAGTTGTACTGTAAAATTGATGGAGCTGCAGAATGACTTGTCTCATTGCATTGCATTACATTTTGTCTATGTGTCCCCTTTAGAAAATATACACTGGTATTTCGGGTTATGATGGACAGTAGGTAGTTTTTTTGAGCAATACTCTATGTTTTGTTGTCTTGGTTTATTTATGATTAACCTTCGAATCCTTTCAACTTAAGAACTAAATTATTATGTTGTTTTTACTGCACCATCCTCTTAAATCAATCATAAATGGATGTTTAAAAGATTCATATCTTAAACAACAAGTATGTTTCAGAGAAAATGAAAGAAAGCCTAATTTAATACTGTTTCAAGTTTGTGTTAATGGTGATAAAAGACTGAGTCACCACCAATTTAATAAATTTCAATAAAACACACAGAGCTTGAATATGTTTGGCCAGAGTAGATAAGTAATCATTATTCTGTTTGTCTCTCTCCATTTCTCTCTCAATCCCTCTTTATGTTTGATTCTTACTCTCCGATTCCTTGTTATCTCTTTCCCTCTCCCACTCCTCTCTCCCTCTCATTTTCTTTTTACTTTCCCTAATTTCCTCCTCCATTCCACTTGTTCATCCATATGTCTTCATGCAGGGAATCTGGAGTTGCATCCACGGAGTCCACATTGACATGAAGAAAAAGACAGATCTAGACTTTAGCCCCCAGGACAAAATGCTTAAGCTCATCAAGTCAGCCAAACAGATGACCAACATGTCTAACCTGGGTGGCTCCCGCATTAACTCACCCAAACGTGAGTTCATGCACTCAGCTGGCCCCATGATCATGGACATGATGGCAGAGAAAGGCAACTTCATCTATGCTGACAACCGAAGCTATGCTCCCAAAGATATGATCTATGGGGACACTGGTGACCTGCAGTCTTATCTTGCTAACCGCCACAAAGACCACCTTAACAACTACATCTTCCAGGGAGGCCAGCATCCTCTGACCTTGAATGATGCCAATCCCAACACAGTAGAGGTGGCAGTGAGCGCCGACTCAGTCCAGACCAATGCCAAGCCGCCCCGGACCCTGTGGAAGAAGTCAGTGGACACGCTCCGTTCTGTGCCACCTGGGCCCCCTCCCATGCCTGACATGCTGATGCCAGACCCACGAATGTCGATGAAGACACAGCGCTACATCCCTGAGGACACAGCCCACTCTGACATCTCTGACTGTTCCAGCAGGGCGGCCTCCTACAAGGACCCAGAAAACAACAAGCACCTGAAGCCCAAGGACAACTTAAAAAAAAGATCGGTGACGTCAAAATACCCAAGGGACTGCAGTGAGGTGGAGTTGTCCTACTTAAAGACTAAGCAGGTCAGCGGCGGAACCAACCAAACCGGGAGAGGAGGAGGAGGAGAGAAAATCTACACTATCGACTCAGACCGAGAGCTGAGCCTGCACTCAGACCCCATTCACTACCGTGAGAGTCGTGGCCTTGCCGCTGACGATTTGGATTATCCCGAGATCTACTCCGACCACAGTGACAACTATAGGAAGTGTGAGCAACCCATCATTCATCTGAACTCCTCGCCTTTGCATCACACTGACTCAGATCTTCTACCAGATCCGACTTACTCTAAACACTACAGCCTGAAAGAGAAAAATCTTTCTCCACATGAATCCATTGATCGCTACAAACAGACACACTGTCGTTCCTGCTTGTCCAAAGTGACCGCTAGCTACCCACCAGGAGGGCCATACACCCCTACTGCATCTGCCTCAGCTTCTGCCACTCGCTCACCCTATAATCGGTGTGAAGCATGCCTCCACACAGCCAACCTGTATGACATTACTGAGGACCAGCTCCTCTCAGACCCCTTGGTCAGTCCCACCATGCACCACCAACAGCAGCAGCAACCAGACGAAATGTTTGGTCTGTATTGGCCACAGACGGATGGGCCGCATGTCCAAAAGAGAAACCGCTTGAGGCTGAGTCGTCAGCACTCCTTTGACAACATCATGCTAGAAAAGCCTAAGGATGTAGACCTCGGCCGACCGGCACGCAGCGTCAGCCTCAAGGAGAAGGATCGCTTCCTGGACTCCACATCTGACTCGCACTATGCGAACCTCTTCGGCATGCGTCCCTACTCCGGCAGACTGTTTGGCACCGGCTCCAAGTCAATGCTATTTAACCACAACCTGGAGGAGAGCAAGAGGAGCAAGTCCCTGTACCCGGCCCATGGCTCGGACAACCCTTTTCTCAGCCACTCGCTGAGGGATGACACCAGCAGCAGACTGGTCCATGGGCGTAGCTCCTCTGATATTTACAAACAGCTGGCGGTGGCCTCACCTGCAGCGGTCCTTGGAGCGCCCCCCATCAAAACACGCAACGATGCGAACAATCTCCGCTCATCTGTTAAATCCACCACTTCATACTGCTCACGGGACGGGCGGATAGCCAATGACATGTACAATAAAGAGCATGTGATGCCTTACTCAGCAAATAAGACTAGTGCATACCCGGCCCCACGTGGTGTCCTAAACTCAGCCCAGTTCAGTAATAGACGGGTGTATAAAAAAATCCCCAGTCTGGAGTCAGATGTTTAGTTGATATAAGAAATAATGTGTTCTCTCCTCTTTACTCCTCTCTGGGTTTGTATTATAATTTATCAACTATGTTATTCACCAAGGGATGCCATGGCCACACTACGTTTTTCTTCTTCTCTTTGACATTGTAATCCAAAAGAACTTGTGCCCACTTGGGTATGACGGTACTACTACTACTACTCTTTGCAGATGATATCACCATTTTTGTCCATTCTCTGCCATGTACCGATGAGTTGGCTGCATGGCCGGCACGTTGCCATAAGGTATCCTGGTGTAAAGGGGAGGGGAGTCATTAACCCCCTAGGTTTTAAGAAGGGGTAGGAAATGGCAAAGTCCCATTAGTGGGCAGAGAAGGCCTAAGTTACAGTGAAGGAGGACTCCTACAGGCGTTGTTGGGAAAAAGGCAGTTGATTTTTGGTTGGAATATGTGAGGAAGTGGTGAGGAGGATGGGAGAAATCATATGAGAGGGGAATTAGAGGGAGAGAGAGAAGTGATAACCTCTCGTTCAACCCCTCCTCCTTCTCCCCTCTTTCCTATCCACCTCCACTGTCAAGCTTGGGGCTCGCTAGTTGAGGAGAAGAGGCCTGACAGGGAGACCAGATGGGCACGTTTGATGTCGCGGCCAGACATGGCTGCGTCCCAGGAGGGCAGAGGCATCACAGTGAGCTAGTCCAACGGTCTGCTGCTTGTTACTCTGACAAATATGGCCACCAAGACACCTGGCAGTGAAAGAGGAGAGAAAGGAAGATGAGCAGCTAAATGACACAGAGCGGAGCCTCCAGTAGTTTTTGGCAGTTAGGTATTGGTGTGCTTGGTCAGAATTTGGTTTTATGTGTTAAGGCCATGCTAAGAGACATGAAAGTGATGGGAAGCTGAGAGTAATGTAGGTGCTATCAATGAATAATGTTTACAGACTGACAAAATGACAGAATGATAGAAAAGGACAGACAAGCAGGGAAACCTGAGGCAATTGATGGGCATTTCATTTGTGGCGCTGCACATAGAAAAATAATTGCGAAGTATTGCTTTTTTATTCTATTAAACTATAAGATTTATTAGGGATTCTGGCATCCGGATCCCCCTATGTAGGATTTTAGTGTTTGCTTATTTGGTAGCACAATAGCCATTAGTTTTAAAACCTCTTTCCCACATTTGCTTTTGAAGAAGCATAGCTTTCTGAAAAATACCATCAGGAGTAGTAGATTATTTTGCATGTGTTGATTTTTTTCTGTGTCGGAGAAGATAAAATACACACAAACACACTCTCAGACACATATTTTACATGTTTTTGAAAAGGGACTGTGTCTTGCCAGATATGGTGGATGGATACTTGTACAATCAAAACCTTTATCCTTGACCTTTGTGCTTAGTAAATCAGTGTCATGCTGTGGCTCCTGCTGCAAAAGAGCAAGAAAATGGTGGAAGGGAAGAGAGCAAGAGGAGATAAACAAGGGAGAAAAGGATGAAATGACGACAGAGTCCACCACCTCCTTGTCTGAGTTGGGGAGGGGCTGGGCAATGATGTGTTTTTGTCTTTTGACCTCCCTGCCACTGAGAAACAGGGTATTAGCTATAAAAACAAACCTGATGATTCCTTCCTCCTTCCTTCTTCCCTTCCTCGATCAACATGACACATCACTAGAGTGTTGGATAACTATAGAACTACTTCACTTTATTTCTTTCGTTTTTTTTTGTAAAATTGAACTTTGATTGGTTGGTTGGTACAGCAGTAGCAGTGCTATACAGTATCTAACCACTACAGTCTTAACTGGGGTTTGGGTTAACAATTATTGATCATAAATTACTGTTGATCCACAATCAACCAGGCCTCCTGAGGATCTGAAGACTACTCAAGACGGATCCCTTGTTTACCTTCATAGCGTTGTTTGGGCGGGATGTGGGATGGGGTGGGCGGGGCAAGATGGAGAGGGATGGAGCCGAAGAGGCTCCACTGTTATGTGCTCATCAATCATGTATTCATCCTAGTGTGGTGTAAGTTGTGTGTGTGCATGGCAGAACTTGGGTAAGCTTGAAGTCTTAACTAGAACATTTGGTTCCTAAACTGATTGTTTATGCATTGGTTTGTTTGTCTGTTTGTTCTTTTTGATAACACTTAGCTGAAAAGACTTGCACATGCACATACTTCCATGTACACGCGTGCCCACAAAAACACTTTTTTTTGTAGCATTATACTGTACAAAATTGTACAGTCAAAAGAAAAGTCATGTGTCCATCTTAACTGATTGATTTGCTTGATTGATTGGATTCACAAAGCCAAATTGTATCAAATAAAATACCTCAGGATGATTCTGTGCGTTTTGGGGGAGCTTCAACCGTAGCAACAGAACATGATGCGGCGCAGATTTTTTGTAAAAAAAAAAACAAACAAAAAACAAATTAAAAAATTTTAAAAAATAAAAACAACATGATTTATAGTGGCCGCAAAGCAGGATCAAACTTTTCTCCTTTTGATGTTTACCAGTCCTAGGTCTTCCAGTTCGGCTCTTTGCCCGAGCTCATGCAACCCAAGTAAAGAGGAAGAGAAGGAGGGAAAGGAGGGATGGCGGTAGGGGGCTTAGATCGTTTTGCTCAGTGAGGGGTGTGTTGCGTGCAGCTCCACTCCTTGCCAAACTGAGCACCCTTAACAGAATGGAGGATGTTACTTAAGCGTCCGAAATCTGAAAAGCCACCCTTATATGGAATACTCAAACAGGAATCTCTCTCTTTCCTCTCCATGGTTTTTAATGGCAGTCGACTGCATTAGCCACTGTGTTTCAATTGAAGCTCCATCTTTAACAACCATGGTCATATTGCCCTTTTGTACTCTTGGAATACTGCAGTGAACCTCTCCTTGCTTCCCAATCAGCTCACCCAATGTTAACTGATGAGCAACATTTTTTTGCATCTTATCTGCATATTTATTATTATTATCATATTTATCTCCACATGCTGCTTGCGTGAGCTGACAAGTGAACAATATGCACATGTAAAAAATATCAAATGGCACCCTCGCATTTTATGAACTCATGATGATTTGTTCTATTTGTTCTACTTTTACAGAACTGTCATGTAAACTGATGCTGTTTTATGTTCAAACACACACACACACACACACACACACACACACTCAGACACACCCTTGTGATGACAACCCTGCTCTTTTTAATGACAAAAATGTATTTTAATTACATTTAATGATAAATAATGAGGTGATGGCATGCAACCCCAGATGTAACAATTTTAATGTTTTATGTTTCTTTTTTTGTTAGTTATTTTTGTTATGATGTTATGATCACTAATGCGTTGTAACCAGGTGTGAGTATATACATATTTGAGAGAAAAAAATTATCTATGTTTAACACGATGAAGATGCTGCTGCTGTTTTGGGGGAGAAGGCGAGGACCTGACCCTAGTGCAACTTCCTCATTGGCTGACGGGTCATTATCAGACCACGTTTTGCCCAATGGGGTCGCGGTTCGGGGGTCAGGGCTTGGTTCAGTATGACGGGACATCCTTGCTCTTCCTCCAATGGCAGGTGAGAATTATTGTATCACCAGCTCTGCTTCTCTCTTCCCTCTCCTTCATGTATAGTCAGGACTTCAACTGTAAAGAAGACAAAAGAAAAAAAGCAACCCTCTACTTTGAGTCTGCTATCCCTCCAAAGATACGAGACCTCTTTCTTTATGGTTTGCTGTAAGAATAGAGCTTTTTTTTAAACTAATACTTCCTCAAAGACTTTTAAGGAACTATTTTGAATATATTTAGAAATGACACCTGTATACATCGCTTGTAAATTCATACTGGAATACATCATCATGGAGAATTATAAATGATAAAGAGTAAAAACAATATTTTTTGTGTGAATTTCACAGGAGCTCTTCTGTACAGTGGCACTGTTTCTCTCTCTCTTTCTATCTCTCTTTCTCTCTGTCTCTCTCTATCTCTCTCCCTCTCTCTGTAGAGCGACTAGAATAAAACTTCACCATTCACAAGGTTTGCTGTCCTGTCAAAATTCACAATATACACACCAGGCTCTGTGTCTGCCTCACGTTATATGAAACTAACCGCTTTTGTCAGTTGATGCTGACGGATTATTTCACAGGAAATGAGAAAAAGTACTGGCTGATTTTCCTTGACTCCATTTATTTTTGCAGCTGTAGATATTGCTTTTACCTTTGTGTCTCTGTTCAAGACATAGAATCAGATTTGCACATACATTCAGTAGGAAATATGAAGATAATAGGCTCTGAAGAAGGCCTACTGCCTAAATGTCATTAAATCCTACCTCTAAGTGCAGACCTAAAAGTGCACCTGTGTCTTTTAACCTAGTCATTTTAATAATGAAATTCTTGAACCTCTTTTTGTTAGGTGGATTGCTAAAAGTCTACTTTTCAGGTAAAACATGAATTTTCACAATTACTGCGAAGCCCTGAGCCAGAATATGAATGAATAAATCAAATTTTAATATTATAGCATTAACAGTTTTTATTTATACATATCCCACTATACAAATTAATATACATTCAGATACCTATTTACTGCAACCCTATATTACCACACATAAAGTTGGTCAATTCTGCTAAACCCTGAATTACATTCAGTTACAACATTTTTGGATGTTCAATGCCTGTTTTTTTTTTTTGTTGCTGTTTTTAATTATAAACATCCATGCATGGGAACTATGATTTGAAGCCATGTAATGGTCTGTGACAGGACTCCTGCATGAAAGTTGGACATGCTACATGCCCATCCACCTGGACCTCCATAGGGCATACTGCTTCCTGCACTGGCACTGAAAAATGGCATTGGATGTAAATAGTGTGCATCATAATAATCCAATAAGAATACTGTCTATTTCCTAGTAATACTGGGCTATTAACAGACATTTCACCTTGGAAGGTACATATCCACCAGCCACAGGTTAAAAATACTTTTCATTCAGTCACTTCTGTTACTTTTGCCTCATCAGAAGTTTTATACTTTCTTTACCTAAACCAAACCAAACCAAAGCCTCTTTAACTCCTCAGTTTTTATCAACCATAGCTGCAATATCTGATTTTTAAAAGCACAAATCTGACATCTTGATAACTCAACAGACAGTGTTTGTTTCTTTGATAATTTACACTGAGCTAAACATTTTGCTCCAGATAAATGTGATGGGTTTTGTATTTAGGTAGCTTGTCAGTATAAACCTACATGATGTTCATCTACTGCAGTTATTTTCTCTTATACCACAATCATATCATAGTGACAAATGTTTTTCAATGACCAGTAATGGTGGAAACCTCAACTTATAATGTATATTTCAATGGAAATATTCAGTGGAAATGCAAAATGGTCAAACGTTTCATTCTCCTGTGTTTGTATTTAAGTTGCACACGTGATAGTACTGGTGTTAGTGATGCCAGAGAGGCCTTTGTGCTGTGACCACTTACTGACCTTGCACACTTGTGCATGTGTGAGTCTGTGCGTGAGTCTGTCTGTCTAACGGTGCATCAACAGCTACATTTGCCATCTGCCACATTCCTTGCTACCTTTCCTCATGCCTTACACCTTTATCTCTCCCTCTGTACAATATATATTATATTTAATCTGTTTTCCACCTTCCATGCTCCATTTTTCTCTCTAACAAACACCTTCCCCTTCCTCCATAATCATCCTTATTGCCGCTCTGTGTTCCTTATTGCTGCTTTTTTCTATCTCTGCCTTCCTTTTCCTCATTTCTCTCTCCTTCAACTTTCTCTGAAATAAATATGAAAAAAAAAAAAAAAAACGTTTGATCACTGCTCTCATTCATTCTCTGTGAGTTTTCCATTTATAGTCTACTGTTTGTTGCTGAAAGGTCATATTAGAACAGCACTGTTACCTTAGCAAAATGTGTGGAATCAATAAGACTTCTTAATTTGTATACCAAGACTGAACTATTCTGCTGCCGCCAGTATCAATTGAACCGGTGAATGTTTAAAAACCTCTTTACTCGGTGGACAACACGCCATCTACTCATGTAAAACATTCCATCTTGAACACTAACTGAAATGAGTGTGTCCATGCATAAAGTCTAGGCCTGTGACATATTTTGTAGCAGCTTGGCTAAGAAAACAATTATACAACACTAATGAAGAGGATGGAGGGTAAAGAACTAGTTCACTTTCTTATTGATGGTAACGTTCTCCCAGTGATTTGACCTTCTGGACTTGTTCAAACTTTATGAAATTAGCAAAAAAAACTCATGAACACAATTTATATTTTTAAATGGGATTTTACATTTCAAATTGGACTTTCTGACAAGAGCACATGGCCTCCATGAGTTAAGTCTTGGTTAGCATAAGACTGTTACATCTTTATTCAAAGTTAGGGAACTGGTTTAAGCTAAAGATTTATGGTTAAAAACATAAGAATTCAATGTTCTACTTTTCCTTCATGTTAGGGAAATGTACCTCTCTCACTTGCCATACAGCAAACATCAACACATTCTGTATGGCTGTCAGTTTGTATTTACTTGCTGATGTGTTGACTACTAGCGGTGTGAATCACATACAGGTAGCACACTGGTTGCGGACTGCTTGATGTCTCTTGAAATTCTTCAGCAGATGCATTTGTGCAGCTGTAAAATTGTTTTACTTTTTATACTTCATCATTTTGAAGATCACCACACCCATGGCCAAAAAAGTGCAGAATCAGACCCTAAAAGAGGACTCTTTTAGCTCTGCCTGTAAACCACTAAGAATAGTGAAAGTCTCGAGACTGAAAGCTCTGCTTTTACAGTAATATTAATTACTAAGTGTGTCTTCAGTGTTAATGTTTCATGAAATATACTGACTTTTGCAAAGGTACGCAAGACATAAGGTTGTTATTTTGGTTGAGATTTCACAATTGCGCTCATGTACACTCAGAGCAGAAGTCTAAACTAACTCAGAAAATGACTAAACAACATGACACATGATGCTCTCGTAGAACATCCCCCTTTAGCTGTTCACTGTGTATTAAAACACTGCAGAAAAACGTATAAAGAGACATTTCCTATATTAAAACAAGTAGACATGCAAAGATCCTCAATACACTATTCAACAGAAAAGACATCCACGCTTATGTACACATACACACACACACAACTACAGTATGTGATTCTGACATTGGCCTAAGAGGGAATTCAACTCCCTGCTCAGAGGCGGGTTTCAGAAAGAGTGACAGGTTGTGTTACATTATCTGATTGGTGAAGAGCAAGAATGGCCACATTTCAGAGGTCTTAACGCTTGGAGATCACCTCATCCAACCACTTGTACCCATTCAATCTTCCCTCAGCCCTCTGACCTTCATTTCAGCCTTAATAGCCTTGTGAGACCATAGAGGGACGACGAGGGCTTAGTCATCATCATTTTCGCTGATGTTCCAGTTGAAATGTGTAGCCGCCCTGTGACGAGTGTGGAAACCTCGCAAGATTTGGTTTTCGAGGGTGTTTGGAAGGTGTGTCTGTGTGTCAGGGACAGCCTGAGAGACAGCCAGAGCAGAGGGGAGGGGCAATAATTGAAATGGGGGTGTCATTCATCAGATCACACAGAGTCAACAACAGTGTGGTCCAAACAGAGCACTGCAGAGGAGACTGTGTGTGTGTGTGTGTCAGCCAGCTCGACAAAAAGACTTTGGCAGATCATTCTTCTTCTGTGGAGCGGCAGATGAAAGAAAGAGAAGAGAGAGAAAAGAGCACTTGTTTATTTTGTCATTTTCCATTCCCCCCTTTGGTCCTCAGAAAATCACCTCCCATTTGATTCTGGGAGACAAACAATTGGCCTGGTCAGCCCCCCCCCCAACCCCGGCCCTCCCTGCTGGTGTGTGTGTGTGTGTGTGTGTGTGTGTGTGTGTGTGTGTGTGTTTGTCTAGTGTGTGTGTCTCAGTCCACAATAGATCTTTCTATCAAAAGCTGTTTTGCACCACATACATCCACCCGGTGGGAATCTTTAAACCTATCTTACTTCTTCAAACACACGCGCACACAGACACATTCCTGCCAACTAAACTCATAATTATTCTCAACTACTTTAAAGGAGTCCAGGGAGGAAGAAATGGGTCTGATTAGTAGGAGGAAAAAGGGATCAAAGTGGTGTGGTTTAGCTCACTATACCTTCCTATCAATGGTCCGCTCACACAAAAGACCCTCGCCTTAAGAAGAGCCTTTGAAGGGTGAATGCCGTCACACTTCTTTTAAAATGGGATATTACTGGTTAGCTCACCACTTGCTTGTGCTATAAAAGCACATGATTTGTTCAAGATGGATGTTACATTCTGAAACACTTTCTGCAAAATATAAAAGAAAACCCACAGTCCTCCTGTGCAAACATGCATTTCAAAGTTTAACTAAAGCTAATATGAGGTTTCAGGATATCAAGTCAAGTCAGTCAGGTGGGTATCTTCTGAAGCTGCCGTCTTTTTAGTGCAAAATCACTCTTTTTGTCACTGTGCCTCCACTGCAACTCAGTGAGGACGCTCTGTCCGTGGCAACACAGAGAATTTTGCACTAAAAGCGCTGTAACTTTGGAAGATACCTACTTGATCTGACTAATTCAGACTCCCGAAGCCTCATATTAGCTTCAGATAAACTCTAGAATGCATTTTTGAAAAGAATGAAGACTTTGGATTTTGTCCCCCATTTCTTACACTGGAAACACATTAGGAACAGATCGCTTCACAGCCAGTAAGAACAGGAGGAATGATTACAGTGACCAGTAACTGTTTCAATGTATAATACATATGGACAAGTGATTATTGTATTGAGATAGATTTGAAAAGTGTCAACCTATTCTTTAACTTTTAAGGCAATACACGCTTAGACCACCAGACTGCTAGAATTTTGCTAGACCACTCAGTCTTCATAGTGCAGGTGCTTATAATTAGTTTCTGAGTGTTTTCCATTGGAGTTTTTAGGATACATTTTATAATGCCCAGCAGAAATGTTCAATGGTAAAGCTTCTTGTAAATACTACAGAGGTGCACTGCATTCAGTTGATAAAACCTAATGTAATCGCTTAATTATATAGGATTTCCCTATATCATAATCATGACAACTCTGAAAAAAACTATAAAATGTATAAAACAAAACACAAACAAACATAAGGAAATGCTGTTCATGCCAATGGATCTGATAATTATGACCAAAAAATAGCTCGTAATTACATGACCTTTCGATTAGCAGCATAAGTGAGCAAACGCTGCAACAGCAAATAAACTTAGATTATAACCCCCTAAATAATGTTTCTATACTGTATACAAAACTGTCTGTGGAGCAGAGGTGGTAGACTTTTAGAGCAACCTAAAATAAAACCTGTGTTTTTTTATGTGTGTTGAGCAATCCCAATGCTTTAATATTGTCACACTCACTGTGATGCCATCTACATTACTTCCTTAAACCAAGAAGGAAATAAAGGCAATTAAATCAGGTACTGTAGAGTCATTGTAGTCCTGTTTTCTCAGCTGGCAGCATCTACTGACAATGGTTTTAATGAGAAATTGGGGTAAAATAATCCCAAACCAGTATACCAGTAGCTTTAACTACTGTGGTAATGAGTGGACTAAGATCCTGCAGTACCTTAAGCACTGTTGAAATGTTTAGTTGCAGTTTGGTCTATGTGCAGCAAGGTTAAAATGTTTTTAAGAGGGCATCTCCACCTACTAATCTGATCTGAGCTGTAGGGGCATGTAAGGCATTGTCTTCTACTTCGTGCCAATCATTTCTTTATCTTAAAGGTACACACACACTTGTTAACTACTACAACTTATGGCGCCCTACAGGGAACATTCACACATACTTTATAAATGTAATTGAAAAGAAGATTAAAAAACGCTCTCCTCTAAAGTATCAGAGGCATTTCTTGACTGGTCATTTTAATTTCACAGGAATGTAATGAGCCTGTAGAGGTCTTTGCCCCCAGCCCTTGTTAACATTGACCCCAGGCTCTCAGCCGCTCCACTGCAGCTTTTTATCGCCACGCTGATAGCAGTTTGTGGTACCACCATTAAATCCAGCTCAACTGGCTCAGTGAATTAATTTTAAAGTTGTGCAGAATTGTTGTGCTTTTGGAAAAATCTCATGTATGACCACATGAGTACAGCCAGGTTTAAGAATGGCCATCCCCCTGCAACTCAGCGAGAGGTGAAAAGAGTAATCGTTTGACTTTGAAATACTTGGGTTGCCCTCCTGTGGCAAACATTGGCTGCCCATTGTTTTATAAGGACAATAATGCCAGTGAGCATGAGATGCTGACACCTAAAAACACACAACAAAACCCCAAAACATAACTTTTCTCTAAAACACAAAGCTAACAATTTTACCCAAACATATAGGGCTTCTCTTTGTGGTGAAAAATGACTTACCAGTGTAAGTTCCCCACGTATGTATATTGTCTGATATCAGGGCTAATGGAAGTCATGAACTGAGACAGTTTAGATCTCATTTAGTTATATATGACAATTATAAAGACATTTTATATGATTATGCTGTAAACTAAAGTCAATATGTTGTTAGAAAGCAACACTTTCCTGTTTAGCTGTGTGTGTGTATGTGTGTGTGTGTGTGTGTGTGTGTGTGTGTGTGTGGCGGGGGGGTAACTGTAACTGTCAGTAAATATCAACACACATGCATTATATGTTTTATATTTGTAAAAATGTGTGTGTTTGCGTGTGTGTGCATGTGTGTGTATGGAGCAGGTGGGCCATAAAATGTAAAATGCCGTTGCACCTCCGCCTAACTCCATGATAAGTTGAGACTGTCTGTGTGTGTAGGTGTGTGTGTGTGTGTGTGAATGTGTTATGTAATCTGTCTTCCCACTGTCTCCAGCTGTAATGTCAGTAATAAAGTTAATTGGGTCTTTGGTCCCCACGGCACAAAACATTTTGTTAGTGTATGTGTGTGTGTGTGTGTGGTTTGTCTGGTTTCAAATAATGCTGAGACTTTAATTCACCATGGGGGAAATCTTGATCGAGAAAGAAAAAAAAAAGCTTAGCTTGTGATTTGTGTCTTTATGAGGACGGTTTGTGTGTGTGTGTGTGTGTGTGTGTGTGTGTGTGTGTGTGTGTGTGTGTGTGTTTGCAAGCTACAGACTTACACTTACTGTTCTAATTTGTGTGTGTAACGAAGACATTCTTTCACACACACATTTCCTCTCATATAAACCCATATGTTACGCACTCTTTTTCTGTACAGGATGCAGTCACTGCAGTAGACTGATTTAGTAGAGTTTATTGTACCAGTGACAGTTTATGACAGATGATGGAAGCAGCTGACCTGCTGTGACAACCACATTTAAGACACTCCAAAGTAATAAAACTCTGTGATGGAAAAGTTTCTCTAATCTAGTGAAGCCGTGGCAATAATGGTATTATATAATGTGTATAGTGAGAAAACAGCACATTAATGTTAAGTCCCATGTTAGAGTTAGTTGACACTGCAGCAAGAAAATAAGTTTATTCGCTTGCTTTTATATTTTATTTAAAAAAAGACACACAGCATAAAACCAACAATTATACTGTTTTACAATATGATGGTGACACTTATACAGGCAGTATCTAAAGAATTTACTTATACTGAATGATAAATGTCAGGCGAGGATTTTGGGCTTCTATTATCCTCACACTGCGATTCAAAAGTGGAGGCTCTCTGTGTTTGTTCAGTAATTAATAAAAGTAATTACCATTGAATGAGGCCATGTGCCTTCAGTCTGTGAATTTCAAGTGCCGCATTTGCTTGAAGTATGACTGCGCTTCAGTTCTCATACAATGATTAAGTAATTACAGAGCAATGAAACATAGGAAGCTAATTGCCATGAGCCAGGGATTGTCTTTCGCTTGGTATGAGTGTGCAGTTTGTGAATGGATGTAGCTCTGTGAGTGTTCCTGTCCTTGACCTGGAAAAACCTGGGGGCCCAGGAGTTTACTGCTTCAGAAGAATCCAAATTGCATCAGTGGGAAATAATAATAATAATAAAAAAAAAAACAGATTACAAGCTTTCATTTCATTGTCCTTTATGACAAATCTCAACCATTTGATAAGAGAAGAGAAGAGAAGATAAAACTTAATTGATCCCAGAGGGGACATGTGTTACAGCACATGTTATACAGCAGCACAGAAACAGGCTGAGATAACACATAACTATTTAAATGAAATACATAAAAAAAATTAAAAAAACTGGAGAGGTGACACTAAAAAAGCTATATACAATATATACATACATTACAATACCATAGACTATATGAGTGAATTGTGCAACTGAACTTTACATAATAAACAACAAGTATATAGATAAATGTATATATCTATACCTATATATAGTTATATAGGTATGAATAATAAGTACAATACACATAATATAATAAAGAAAAATACTAAAAACAGTATGTGTAATATACACACTATAATAGTAATAGTGATAATGCAATACTATGAAGTATATGTAATAGAAATCAAAGAGAATACCATGATATAGCATACAATATAATAATAGAAAAGAACAATAATAACAATATAGTAGTAATATAGTAATTTAATGTAATGTAAAACAAAGTAGTGTTAGATATGTTATTTCTCCTTATATTACTATTCCTATAGTAATAATAATACTTAAAATATATAATCAGTGCTTGTTACAATGTGCAGCATTCAGCCAGATACTGGGAGGTCTACGGGTGTGTTGTTGTCCGCATGCAAAAGTCACCAGAGCTCTGGAGGTTGGACAGGGTGAAAGGGGGATGTTCAGTGCAACACCCCTGGGTGAACGATACGGGCTGTGTTTATGTATGTGTGACTGTAGGGATGATGGGAGGGGGGATGTTGTTGCTGCTGCTTCTGGCTGTTTCCACAGCTCCTGTTGTACGGCGTGATGGCAGCGGGCACAAAGCAGCGCCAGAAGCGCTCCGTCTCGCACTTAGGTGGAATTAGTCTGTAACTGAATGAGCTGCCCATCTGCCACAGAAAGTTTGACTAAAGACGGTGAAACACTGGCTAACACTTTAGCTGTATTTCCAAAGAATGAGAATTGTATTTGTATTTTTTTGTTCACATGCATCCTAAGAATCATTTTCACATTTTGCAGGCAAGAATGTGCAAGTACAAACGTGGGGAACTGATCTGAAACACCTAAACAAATCTTAGTCCCCTCCCAAGCATAAACTGTGATAACAGATTTATTCAACCAATTTACACCTCCATTTCTATCTAAAGATAGATTGTATTTGACAGCATTTTTATAGTCAAGTCATTTTTGTGAAGAATGGAGAGCTAATACATAAAAAAAAATTGGCATCATTTTCTGAGAAGAAACCTCTTTTATTGAAATGTTAACAGAAAAAGAAAACACTTAATATATAACATAGCTCCATGTGTGTAACACAAGTGTCATTAGGCGCTGTCTCATACACTTTGTGGACGTGATGTGATTGTATCGATCTGTTCTGCTTGTGTGATTATAACCCCTTGGGTCTAATTTCACTAAGAGCTTTAAAGCCATACAGATTGACTTTAACCTTCTCACCGTCACCTCCAACACAGTTACAGACCTTTTCATTTGTCATATTACACTACAGTCCTACACCTGGGATTTCATTAGCCTGTAATTGCCCATTCTGGGGCACAAATCAAGAATTATTCTTCGTGCTTTCCCCTAAAATATTACTTTTTTGTTTTACTTTTTATTCATTTAACCTTTAATCAACCAGTTAAGCCTTGATGAAGTGTAAAATCAATTACTTTTTCCCTTTTTTTTCTTGGACACTGAGCTAAAAATATATCATCTCTGTTTCTATTTATTCACTTGGGATTTCTAACACAGTTTCCTTTATTATTAGGGTATTCCTCCTTAAAAATTTAATGAAATGGAATCCAGTTTTACAGAACATTGAATGCAAGAGTGTCTGGTTATATAAGTCTATCACTTACATAAGCCTATAACAGATAGCCCATGGCTGGGATTCCAACTGTTTGTTTAACAAAGAGATATCTAACTCAGAAAGTTGCCTAGAAAAAGATATCCCATGGCATGAACTGGTCAGTGACGTGCAGTCAGGGGAGGCAGGTGAGGCAAAAAACTAACAATACTAACAATGATAAGAGAAGATCAATTTGTCCACTTGACTGTTCTATAAATTTGTTTTCTGTATGATTTCAACATTTCTATGGTCAAAATCGCTAAATTTACGCATTTCCTGTTCAAATCCATGGGAGAAGGGCGAGGTGAGGCAGCGATGAACTGTGCCTCACCTGACGCCGCTGTGCTACACACACTGACTGACGCAGGCAGTTGGCGCATGCCCATTGCTGTCTCTCTTAATATCGCCAATATACATGTTTGATTACACATGTACTACACATGCTGACGTTCCACAGTCTGTCTAATATATTTCATGAATGTGTGTGACATATTTAGTCTTTCTGATCGGCCATAAATGTGCAGTGAAAATGCACAGGGTGAGGCAGAAAGT
Source organism: Macquaria australasica (assembly GCA_005408345.1). NCBI lineage: Eukaryota > Metazoa > Chordata > Actinopteri > Centrarchiformes > Percichthyidae > Macquaria > Macquaria australasica. The sequence continues at coordinate 1,391,431 of SEMN01000055.1, forward strand.
ACCGTGCCGCACTGATAGGGGGCAGTGCTGAGCCCCATAGGCACAATGGGGAATCGAATTTGACCTTATATTAAATATTCTTTTGTTTTTCTTGCTATCGTATTGTTGAACAGTGTGGAATTGATAAAAGCATAATTTAAAGCTTTTAAAACAACTAAATGTCTCAATTAAGGTCAAAATTGAAATATAAGTTTCTATTTTGGGTTCATATATTTTTACATCCGACTCCAGAGGAGTCAGTGCCTCACCAGTCATGAACCTCACCACACGTCACTGGAACTGCTATATGGATCACACACATCTTTTCCCCCATGTAGTCCATTAAAAGCTCCCTCGGATGTCATCCTTCTGGTGGGGTGATATTAGCCTGGGGAAGCATGTCCTCCCTGACAGGAACAGGCTTGTTCCCCACAGCAGCCACTGTTTCCACCAACAGCCATGTGTCCTGCTTTACGTGTCCTTGAGCAGCATGCTGAAGCAGTGCTACCTGCTCCAGTTTCGGTGGCTGAGAGCCTCAGCTAAATCACTAAACTTGTAAAAGCCAAAGTGAGTACGTGCTTTTTTGAAATCACACAGGCATATTTGCACATGTATTGTCTGGCAGACAAAATCTCTCATGCAGGCATAATGGATATAGTGAAGTTCTGCTCGACATAAAAATAATGAAGATGAGTTTTTGTTTTTTCTTTCACTCTGCTGGGGATGAAGATAACAGAGGGAGAAAAGAGCCCATGGGCACAAGCAACAAAACACGCAACAACAGCCCAATGTAGGCTAGCATCTGTGTTTGTGTGTGTGAGTATGTGTGTATACACTTTCAAGGCAGATTTTGAGGGGGGTGAACTACAGCTGTGCCTAATGCACATTAAATGAAATGAAAGTTTTCTGGGATTTTGGGGGGGATTTTGTTCTTTCATCTCATCTGTCTTTTGTGTTGGAGCACGATTTAGCTCGGTTCTTCTTTTGTATCCCGAACTTGACCTATCAGTGTTGTGCATCTCCATAAAGGGCCCCATAAATCATCGCAGGTGTCCGTTATGTGCCTGCAGGTAATTAATTGCTGTGGTCTTTGAGCCAAGCTGAGCTGAGTGCACAGGGATGAGACAGGAATAAAATACTCTATGGCTTTTTGTTCTCTCTTTGCCGCCATTCCTCGATCTTCTGTCCATTTCGCTGTTTCTTTTATTGCTCCACTTTCATATTGTAAATGTCCTTCTTTTTAGTGTATAGACGCAATCACAATGATGGAATATCTTTAGATTCGGGCTAGCTAGCTATTACACAAAGCTTTAGTTTTCTGGGCAGAAAGGGAGGCAGTGTCTTGCTCAATTACATTTCAGCAGGGTGAATGGTTGCTGTCACCGAGACAGTTTGGCAGCTCACTACACCCTGACCATTTTCTCAGGATTTCCCACTTAGTGGCTTGATTTAGGACAACTAAAAGAAACATTTGCTGCAGGTTAGCAGCTACAACAGACGGACGTGTGGGTTGAGTTTTCTGGCATCTCTAGCATGTTTAGATTGAATGCTACTGTAGTATTATTGGAAGAATCCATTTAAATGCAACTTGTTCCAGTGTTAAAGCCTGAAACAAGAGTCAGAATAGAATAGAAAGTCAAAGTGAAACCCGAACTTCTTGGCTCAGTTCCAGAAGTATGAAAATCTCATTCAAAAGCTTTTTGTCATTTGTGATACCGCAAATAACTAAACATCCAGCCTTAGAACATAAACTTACTCAACATTATGGCATGTGGTTCACTCCATATGTTTAGATAAGGACAGTATTTTGTTTTGAAAAACGATCTAATATCGTTGTTTATTGATTTTGTCCTTTAACAAACACCATTTCCCATGAGCCCTAGACCGTTGCCGTTAAATGTCACGGCTCGACAAAAGAGGAGAGTCCACGGGTGAGTCGTGGGGCCGTGTCAAGTTCAGACAAGTCTGTAATAAGCAGAAGAGAGCAGAACAGAGAGGACTGAACGGTGTAGACGTTTGATAGCAGAGATTACATCTTAAAGTAAACTATGAAACTAAAACCAGAATATTAGGAAAATGAATAAAACTAAGTTATAATGACATAAGTACCCACACCGGTGGATTTCCATGGGAGCTGTAGTTTTATGTATGCTCACAAAGTAATTGTTGTTTAACTTAAATCACACAGGTTTCAAGTCCTAATAGCAATTCCTATAGTAGACCATTGAAAGACATCCTGACTGAGAGATTGCACAGAGTTACAGAATCTAGTTGAACAGAGACTTGACGTCAGGGCTCTCTGTTGGCGTTAAAATGCACATGGTGTTACTGTGCATTTGATAGCCAAGCACATCGCTCAGCTTTGTATTTGATTGACTCAGTGGGAAGCTACAACAAAAAGCTGGTGGCGTCGTGTGAATTGCTCCATAACTATGCGTACCTTAGTGTTCCCATCCCATCACATTGCCCTTTGCAAATGGTGATAAATGAGCATGCTAGGGCTAGAGGCTAATTGTGCATCAGGCTAATCACTAACACACCCTAATTACTTGTTGCTAAACTTGTAGCCCATATGATTTCAGATCACTGAAACTGTGTGTGTGTGTGTGTGCGTGTGTATGTGTGTGTGATGGTGGATATGAATGTGGGTGTAGTGCAGGTGTGCAGCTATGTGAGCACTCATGTTTGATTAAAAATATCTAGCTTGATTGCGGCATACCACAGGGAGACCGAGGTGTTAATTGGCTGTGTGTGTGTGTGTGTGTGTGAGTGTGTGTCTCTGTGTGTGTGAAATGTTTGCTCATGGAGAATCACAGCGCTTAAATAACACAATCAAAGAACGCCTGCTGTGGATCAGTCTGCCTCGACAGGATGCCACATGCACGCACACACACACGCATGCAAGCAGCACAAATATGGTACTACAGCAGACAATGTACATCATAAGTGCTCTGGGAACCATATGGCATATCCTGATCTTTAACTTCATAATGTGTGGATGGGTTGAGATAGATTGGTATCTGTGTGTGTGTGTGTGTGTGTGTGTGTGTGTGTGTGTGTGTGTGTGTGAAATGGTTTGACAGTAGCACTCAGTTCCACCTAACCACGTTAGAGCCAGTGATACAGAGGCAGATGAACTAGGCGAGATGAGAGTGGCAGATGATGAAGCTGAGGTGATCGTGTGTGTGTGTGTGTGTGTGTGTGTGTGTGTGTGCGTGCATGTGTGCCTCATCCCTGCTGACTTAAGCAATTGTGATGTAGAATTATGTGAGGAGACTTATTTGGGTATCTGGGACAGCCATTCAGATCTCTTGCCTGCTGGCTAAGACACACACACAGACACACACACACACACAATTCACACACACACACCACAACATAACTAAACTTTCCTTTCATCTCCCTTCCCTCCTTTTCCTTTATTCCTTATCTCTCTGTGTCTCTTGCTGTCCTCTCTTACCTCTGTGATGTTATAGATAAACATGGTCCATCTGGGTACAGCTAACTCTCCAGTGATACCACCAGTCTTCTGCCTGTTAGCATTAACAATTAATTTATTCTCACCATCCCACAGTCCCCTAACTAGTGAGGTTACATTCACGAATGATCCAATTCTTCCGATACAATTCTAAATTTGAATCTAATGAAAATCTTACCCTATCATTATCGTAGTGATTATTTTGCAGGTAAACCTAGTAACCCCCACCTTCTAAAAAAAAAAAAAAAAAGAAAGAAAAAGAACGATGAGCCTTGGAAAGGAGCGGAGCCATAAGATCCGGCTCCCTTCAAAGTGCCATAATTCCCATCACTACTCCTAACAGCAGAGACAGCCAAATACATAAAAATTGACATGACTAATATTCTGACAAGCTAACAAAAAAGAAAACCTGTTCCAAAAATATGTGCTTTGGATGGGAATCTGTAAGTACGGACTGGTGGGCAGGTGCTATCCCACTGCTAAGCTTTTCTTTTCTTTTCTTTTTCACTCAGCCACACTTCTACATGTTTATAGTTGGGTGTTTTGAAGGTTTTCTCATATGTTACCGCCAACACAGTACTGGCTATAAGAGAAAGCCGCTGCTAGGTGCATATAGGGGAAACACTGAGCAATATAAAAGAGGAAAAGTGACTTAAAAGAGATTAGCCTTTTGATGAAAATGCGTATCCAGAAGCAATTTAAAAGAACAGTTCATTAATTCCAGAGTTGAGGTGCCCTAACAGCAAAAGCTTCACCTCGACAATGGAACCGTATACGTTTTTAGACCTTCCAGGTAGTCCCTGCTTTCCATTTATTTGAAAATAAAAAGCCTGAAAACTAACTTGCTTCACATCAGCAAACAAAGTAAGATGATCTTTGTGTGGTAATACAGTTGTTAGCAGAGACTCTTTTGAAATGTCTTTGTTCAAAGATGCTCCTACATGAGAGTTTTCAGAGACGGCAATCAAACAGCAAGAACCTTCAAACTCAGATGATCCTTTTCACAACATCAGGGTTTGCTCAGTCTTTGTCGTTTGAGTTTGGTTTTCAGTTCCTGCACATGTTTTTATTTTTATTTTTTTATTTTTTGGATATTGTAAAATACTGAAAATATTGATCCACTCTTTCAAAAAGCCAAATTCAATTAATTTCAATTTTTGTTGACACCGTTTTTTGGCACCGTTCACAAATGCGAGGTGTTTAGGTACAGATGAGTCTGCAGTGTCAGCACCTACACAAGTGGGTGTTACCAAGCAATTTACAAATCAACCCCATTCAGACTGTATGTGACCTCTACCGGGTTTGCAGTTGAATTTGAAGTCATCTGGCCATCATGTTAAAACCTGTGATTTTTCCCAGGTTGTGTACTGGTTAGTAATATCTGCTAGCCCTGCCTTGTGCTGAGCAGTTGGCCTCTTCAACAAGGTAGACACATGATACTGACTCAGACTCAAAGTTTCTTTTCACAAATGACTTCACTTAAGACTGACCTGAAACCTGTCTTAGAGTTAGACATGAAGAAGCAGTTTGCTTGCACTTAAACAAATCTTCAGGAGCCTTTTAAGTTTGTGTTGCTGTCAGTCTGTTTTTATACCTTTTACTCTGCTTGTCTCATTTTCTTCGCCACTCCTCTCATGTTACACATTTTGTCTTTTCCCCTTGTAGCTGATTTCAAAACATCCCTCTTTCTTATCTCTCCACACACACACACGTTGGCGTACTCCATGTAGAGTTGTTGTTAGCCCAGATAAAAATGCTTAGCCGTGCTTGGCCAGGCCCGTTATATAACACCATCACACTGCCCTGACTGCGGCTCGGCTCACAGTGATGGCACCCCTGGATGTGGATTTGTGTTTGTCTGTGTATGTACAAGCACGCCTCCGGGTGTGTGTGTGTGTGTGTGTGTGTGTGTGTGTATGTGTGTATGCAAGTGTGTGTATCGCCATAGTGTAACTTTTCTCTCCATGTTTTCTGCGAGTGTGTCATACCCAGTTTCTGTGAGACCGTTCTTGCGGCAGTTGTGTGTCTGTGTTTTGTCATTATCCTCTGCGTATGCATATATGTCAGTGAAAATTGCATGCTTATATGTGTGCTTGTGCATACATGCTTTAGATGTTAACATTTTTGCACACCTAAGGGTGAACTAAATACATCCACTAACACTTAAAGTGGAGTTGGGCTACATATTCAAAGCCCAGGCATCTAATGAAATATAATTTTAATTAAGAAATACCACCCTAGAAACAAGCATCCGCCAGAGTGAAGTGGCCTTGATCAAAACACTGAATCTCTATCACAGCCAGAGGCAATGTTCTGTAACTGATGCTGACCTCTGACCTCCTTGTGGAAGGAAGAAGTAAATAGACAAATTACCTCTGAGCGTCAACGCAGTGTCCCCCATCATCAAGCCAAGCAAATGTTATGTCGCCAAGATTCATGAAATCCATGCCAAAACCACTGCATCGTATCAAAAATGTATGATGTTATGATGTTTCACAGTATGAAAGCAAGGCATTTTTTCACTTAATTCCTTTTTTTTTTTTTGGAGATACAGAATTAGAGAATATAGAATGAGGAGGATGAACACACACAATATCTACAATACTCTTGTGCAAGTGCATGAACTTGCGTGTGTATGTGGCTATGTGTGTGCTTGCAAGCTTCATGTGTGTATCTGTTTTTTGGGGTTTTTTTTTTAAACAGGGTCCTCGCCAGCAGGATGTGTCTTAGTGCCTTAGTCTCCACTGTTGCCCATTCTCCTAAATAGATCAGGTACATGAATCCCATCTGACACACACACACACACACACACACACACACACACACACACACACACACACACACACACACACACACACACACACACACACAGAGAAAGGGAGATGGAGGGAGAGCAAGAGAGAGAGAGCAAAACAAGTTGTGAAAGTCAAATGAGTATCATGTATCATCTCTTTGTCTGCTTTTGTCTCTTCTTCCTTTCAGTGCAGCTTTGGAAAATGATTAAAGAGCACCAGGAGAGTGATGGAAGGACTTCAGCAGCTGTTATGAGTGTATAGAGAGCTAATGCAGAAGAAATGGGTGATCCTCTGTAATGACTACCAACGTAGGCAGGGAGGAATCTTCACTACCTGTTAAAAATCTAATTTGCCGCCTCGTCGTCTTTACAGGGGGATTAAAATGGAACAGAATCAGATTTTTCACTGTTTAGATAGCAATGAAGAGATAAGGTCTGTGTCACACACAAGTGGAAAAATCTGATTTGAGCAGTCACTGCAAATCCTGCCAGTGTAGGGATGAGTTTTATTACAGATTCCCTCTGGCGTTTTTTACCATGGGTGACGCATCTGATTCCCGAGCCTCCCACACTCGCCACTCCACGGGAATTCTTTTTTAAAATGCAAGAGGGTGAGAGAAAGAACAGGACATTAGGAGGGATAAATAAAATGACCTAGTCTGTTATGCGCAAAGGAAAGTGTCACTCTCAATTTTTGTTGCTCTGGACCTGTTTTTGGTGTGCTCACAAAAATTGTATGTGTATGTGTGTGAGTGACTGATAATAACATCATCATTGCAGCCATTTTCTCTCCCTGTGTCTCTACGGACTGGTGTTACCGAGCTATCAGTCCCCATCACGTCACAAACACTTCCTTCTTCTCCCTCTGCATCTTTTCAGCCCTCTTCACTTTCCACCTTCACGCAGTCTCAACCAGCATGATATCCGGAGTGATCACAGCTGCTAGCAATACTGTATTTCTTCATTTTTATTAGAATTTAAGTTCTGAATTTCTATTAGTTTTCTATTGACTTTGTTTTGGAGCTTCCTGTTCATTTTTGTCCGTCATCTCACTCTGTCCGTCTCTGGGTAGCAAAAAAAAGAAAAAAAAAACTACAACAAAATCAACAAAAATGAGACCCCAGCAGGGATGGAAAATGGCTGGTGGATTTCAGACACAAAATAATAATTTACTATATCTGTCAGTGGCTGGTAGATGTTCACATTTTAAAAACTTAATTTCCTACCCTGGATCCCAATTACAAACAGTGTTCATTCTTACAGGGTAAGGAGCTCAGGTATGTGAAAAAAACCCATAGTGAAACCGTTACTACTTAGCACTGAAAGCAGCCAATTGAAGTGGTTTGGGCATCTGATTGGCTTGAGATACCCAGAAAGTCTTGGCGGATTAAGATATCCCATCTGACCAGGGAATGCCTCAGAATACCCAGAAAGAGAGATGAACACATGAGCTACTCTGCTTAGCCTGATGCCGCCATGACCTAGTGAATGGATGGATGGATAAAGTGGCACACATTCATCTGTAGGGCTCTGCGGAGTGGAGAGTAAGTAAGGGATTTACTTACATGAAAATATTGAGTTTAACATAAAGCAGTAATAATTTGAAACCACTTAACTGATGCACAGTGGAAATAAAATTAAACAGTAGCAATCTGGCTGCCCTGTGGAAGTTGTTTTTCATATGGTACAAGAATGAATGAGAGTAAATTGCTTCTTCTGAGGGGAGGGAAATAAATCCTTTAATATACAGCTACTATTACAATTTCTTTTTATCATCTTACACTGCATCTCCAATTGTCCATTAGGAGGAACAGCCTAAAGGACAGTTGGTGCAAACTCATAAAATCACTTGTATTGTTATCATTTTAAACTTCAAATTAAATGCAAGTTGTGGAAAACAGTAAAAAAGCAGTAGTCACACAGCAGAGGTGGAGAGTCCTTTTGGTGGGCAAGGTCTTGTAATGGAAATAGAAGTGCTGCAAGAGAAAGGACACGGGCAAAGAGAGAGATGAAAGATTATGAAACAGAAAGAGAATGTAAATTATGAGAGAAAAACCATTGTCCAGGACTGTAGGTTTCATTTCAGCTCTGTGGCGAACATTGCTACTTCAGCTCTTAGACCCAAGTGTCCTCCCCTGTCTTTCCTACCTCCCTCCTAATTTTGAGGGGAAGTGCTCTCAAACCTAACCCTGCGGACATGTTGGTGATATTGGAAAAGGAAGATAAAAGGTAGAAAGCCAGGACAGTGGCATGTATGAGAGACTCCTGTGAAAGGGAGAAGTACTGAAATATTGTTCATATATATATGTAATGTGACAAGAGTGAAGATGAAGAGAAACATGACAGAGAAATAAACTAGAACAGAGACAGAGGTGGGATGACATGGAAAGAGAAATGTCCTCACATGCTCAGCCTACAGTATGTGGTGAGGTAATCAGTCTTCAGTAGCAGCTGGCCAGTACTGGGTTATTATCACTTGGAGGTGGGTAATGCCATAACGCTCTTAATAAGACAAACAAGAAGCCACAACAGTTGAATAATGAAGCCAGTACAACAGTACCTTAAAATGCAGTTCATCTCATGGCTGCTAGATGCTGTCTTGTTGGAAAAGAAAGCAAAAAAAAAAAAAAAAAAAAAACATGTTTGGAGGAAGTAAGGCTCTCAAAAGCCTTTTTTTCCCTATTACACCTGCATGATTTTCTGTCTTCAGCAACTGACAGGATGAGGGTGAACGGTGACCCCCAATCCAGCATTAAAAATGTAACCTGAGAAAGGAGACAGTTATAAAAAAAAAAAAGAAAAAGAAAAAGAACAGCAATGTTTTTTGCGTTCAAATACTTTAACGGCTCTAAGAAGAAGAGGCAGAAGTAGTCATAACACAGCAAAATCTCTTAGGGAGGGTGTTACCATGGATACTGACACTTGCCCCACCAAGTGTCTGACTTTCTCCAGAGACTGTGGCTCGCATCTCATCTCCTCCCAAAAGTCGCACGGGTCATTTTGGAAGACACTGACAGGTGACCTATTTTGTCGTAAAGGCAGATCTCTCTCCCACTTTGCTGTTTCCTATTTCCTTTCATTTTCACACTCTGTTATGCAATTGAGGTTTCATCATAGCGTGGTGATGATCTGCACCGCCATATTTCAGACTATTTAACACTCCTACGTTAAGCTTGTGAGCAGGAACTAGTGTGAGAGAAAGGTCTAAAACATCTCCCTCATCACAGCTTTATGGCCGAGGATCTGCCAGTTACTAAATCAATGTGAAATTTCACAATCTATAATTCATTTCAACCTGGGAAGCTGTGATCAGCTGCTCGTATAGATTGGAGCAGCAGGAAGAAATCAGACCAGAAAATTCACAGAGGTGTGCCAGGAGCTACTGTGCTATAGCATAAATCATTTTAAAACCGTTTGTCTTTCCTTTGATTGAGCCATGGCTCGCTAATTAAAGAGGGTTATCCTCTCTGAATGTGCTGCATTGTGTGCTCTGTGTGTCACTACATGTAAAACAATTAGGTACCAGGTGTTTGGAATGTGTATTACCTAATACAACACACTTTTTTTTTTATAGACCGCTTTCAAACTTTTGACAATCAGCTCACAAATACTCTCCTAGTGTATCCTAGTGTAAGATTGCTTTTGGGGGGATAAAGAAAAAGTAAAAATCACCTCCAAAACCCCCAAAATAGTCCCCGTCAAAAAACTGAAGACGGGATGAAAGCCTTGGTTTGGTGCAGCTTGTCTCATTTTAGTTATAAAAAGTATGATTTTCAGGGTCTGCTGGGAGATTTTTCGACTGACTGAATGAGTGGAACCACATGGGACTACCTTTCATGAAGTCTCAGCTTTCTCAGCTGGATTCTGTTCCACTTTAGCACATCCTTCCTTCCGTTTTTTTCTTACCATAAGTGAGCTCTCTGGTGAAGACGTACAGAAAAAAAGAAAGAAAGAAAAAAATAAAAAAGGGCCCCTCTGCTTCTCTGTGTGAGAGCAATTCGTTGAAGGAAGGGAACAGGGTAATTAGAAGTAGATTGGCTCTCTCAGCTGGGACAGTCCTGCCAAATTATTCTCCTATTGTCATTGCAACTGAGGAGCAAAAGTTTTGAGCAGCGTAAGCAGCATAGAGACCATAAGTACTACCTCAAATTATATTACTTTTATAAGACTATGATACTCTGTAACTGTTTCCATACACTTGGGTGGAGTCTATTATATAGCACACAGACAAGGGCTCAGGTGAAAAGAGGAATGATTTCTGTAAAACGCAGAAATCAAACTGAAAGAAACCAAAAAAGTTTACAAATTGAGTTATTTACAGCAAATGTTCTTTGCCGTAGAATTGTTTTGTTTGGAATAGATAGGTAGAGTGTTGACATGGAGCAGTACAGGATTGCAGTAAATCCTCCTGCTTTCCTGCTCAGCTCAAGTGTATCTTTTATAACATTCTGCACCAAACTGTGTCACGACCGCTGCCCATGGTGCTGATCCTGGGACCAATAGGACATGGGAGCTGAAGGGCAGGATCTCTGCTGCTAACAAGTACTGGGATACAATATTCGCACAACCTAAACGCTGATTTTATTTCGGCAGTGAACTAAATTATGCCGTCTTTGCCCAGCGATGCTCATCTCAGTTGTCTCTGTCACTGTCACCAAAGTGTGTCTTTTGAATTTGTGTCAATTGGACCAAAATATACTAATGCATAGCATGTTAAACAAAGGGGAAATACAGTTCAGGAAATATTCTATACTATACATGTTTTTCATATCAGTATTGGCTTTTAAAATGCACTCAAAGTGTGTACGCTTTTGGATTTTAATATGTGACATAGACAAAAGGACTGCTTTCACATGCTGCATTTTATTACAACATGAATTGCAGTATGACTGTCTCAAGCACCAAAACATAATAATGGACACAACATCACCATTGGTGTTTCACTGCATGAAATGGTATTGAAATAAATAAATAGATGAATGAAAAGGTACCGCTGCTGCAGGATGGAGACAGAGAACAAAGCTGAACAAAGGGCCTACCTATATAGGCTCAGCCCCCCCAGAGCCTGCACAGGTGCTGGCCAAGCAGGTAATCAGACTGACGATACAGACAGGAAATACAAAAATGAAAATGGGACATAATTTATTGCAAAATAATAAAGTTGTTTCTTGGCCCCATTTTTTGCGAGGTACTGAATTGGTAGTTTTACTCCAGACATTAAACTGGCTGCAAGAAAAAAGGGCTGCATATGTGAGCTATGGCAGAAAGTCAACTGTGTGCAAATGATGACATGCAGATGTGACGTAAATCCATTTGCCATCCATTTACTCATATAAAACTGAGACAAAATCGAGTGACGATTTGAAAGTGTGCATGTCTTTAACTCGCCAGAGGCTAACAGAGTCGCCCTAAGATATTTTTTATTTTAATTTAGATTCTTTTTGCTTTAGCTCAAAATAGCCACTTAGACTGATGCAAACAGACTGAATAACACACTATTTATTCTATATAACAGGCAATCTGCACATACGCACTCATGTGCTAGACAGCCAAAGGCTCAACTAAAGCAGACAGGCTACTATACATATTTACAGTAAACACCATTAGGATGTGAAACAATCTTCAGTCGGATGACGTTTTGCCTTCAGCCTCGCTCTCGGTGCAGATATGTTTAATGTTGGTTATGAATGCGTGTGTTTGTTAGCAGTGTCTGTAATCTGCCTTAGCTTAAGAGTAGAAAAGACGACAGGGCAAGCACATAGCCAGTAGCTACAGAATGTCAGCATTAATAACACCACAGAGGAAGAGAGAGAGGGAAACATACATACACAGATGCACACTCTGCAGGGCCCTGTGTGTGTGTGTGTGTGTGTGTGTGTGTGTGTGTGTGTGTGTGTGTGTGTGTATGTGTGTGTGTGTGTGAGGGCTGGAGATAATCAACCCTCATAAGGTTCAGTGGAAGTTGAGCGTTGACCCTGTTTCACCTGGCCTTCTCTCTTCAGCTTCCTCCCCCCCTTCTCTCTGTCTCAGAAGAGCTTACGCAGGTCTTTTGTAACACTTGAGGGATACTTGCTCCTACTGGATCTCACTTTCCCTGTCACTTAGCCAACACTTTGCTCCTGTGCTGAATTTTTTATCAGCAACAAATTTTCTCTGGAAACAGAAATCGCCGGCTCGCACTTTCCGCTAATGTTTGGCACGCTGGCTATTCACTCGCAACACCAGCCTAAGCAGCCTGTGCCAGCACGTGTCTGTTTGTACAGTATGTGTCTGCTGCATCTTTTGGGAATATTTCTCTCACCTTCTCCTCCTCTTCCTCCTCCCGTCTTATCCTCTTTTCGTTTTCAGAGTTAGAGCACACACGTGCAGCAGCTACAAGTAGGAGTGACAGGAGCCGTTTTGCCACACAACATCCTTTCATGTTTCATTAGATGAATAATGTTATTGTGGGAGACGCACCGTTTCCTTCAACCTCAAAATCTTTAATTCTTGATGCTCTATGTCTCTGTAGGAAGAATATAATATGATATATAACATGATGTAAACTCTACTGTAATTGTTACGTTCTTACATTTTAATAAAAAGTGGCACTTCACTTTAACAAACAATGTCTTAACAAAATTTGGTGGATTATGGGATGTGCTCTTTATTTCATTTTAGACTTTGAAAGCCAACGCCGTTTTCACACTTGCGTGCATGAGCAGGTGATGCAGGCAATACTTTTGAACATCTAATTGGATCTGACGTGACCCACGTCTTTTCATTGTTCATTCAAAGCTGCACTACTTAATACGTTTTGTCACAATCACAGCACAAAATTTGCATTGAAATTGAAATGTGTGACCTGTCGCCTTTCTGTCATTCTCCATGTTGTGTGAGATGGAGTTGACAAGCTTGTCTTTTTCACTCTCCTTTTTGGCTATTGTCTCTACCATACCCCTCCTCCTCTTCCTCCATACCTGCCCTGTTCTCCTTCTCTTCTCTTGAGATTTTCATTAAATTAAATTCCATTTTTGATACTATTTATGTTTGGCATTTTGTCAGCAATAGCCATTTAATGTGTTTACATTCTGTAATTCTCTCCCTATATGGTAGTTTTCATTGTTAGTGGCATCCGCCATCGCCATGCTAGATTCAAATTGTCGTCACAAACACGAGGGACTCACAGGAAACGATGTAGCATCTAAAGCCAGTGTTGACGTTAACCTGTTCAAGGTTTGTACAGCTTTTTAAGAGTTAAATTCAAGCACTTTCAAGCACTTTCAAGCTATCTAAACCAAAAATTTCCAGATTCTCGAAGCCTTTATCACCACATCTAAAATGCCAGGAGACAACAAACAAATATGACAACAGGATCGTTTCATTTGAAATATTAAAAGATTTTTGGTTTACGTGAGTGATTGTGTCGATGATGAAACACCAGATTATAGTATATTCGAATTAAAGCATATTCCTAACCTTGAAATCATAACGGTTAAAATTAAGCATTTTCCCAACTTTAAAAACTTTGTACAGACCCTGCCTGTTTACCGTTAACTCTCTTCACACCGTATCTGAACATTTCCTACTGCTGCAGCTTCACATTAAAAGTGTTCAACTGGTGAAACACAGGGTGACTTTCACTGTGCAGCAGTCACAGGAAACGCAATGTATTTGTCACAGAGGTCAGTTCTGATCACGATTGTTCATCAAAAATACAAAACAAACATTGTTTTCTGTAAACAGATACAGTAGTTGCTCTTCTGTTGTATTTCTGGCAGAGTAGCTGCTCAAGGTGTGAGCAGTGTTTGCTGCCCACAGAATTCTGGGACCTCTAATATTAAACGTCACTTGCTGACACCGCCAGTAACCATGGCAAATCAACCAGGACTGAAATCTTTTAGGAATATAACTCCTTTTCTGTTTTTGTCCTCACTCACATCAGCTCAAATCACCGTAGTATGAGTCTCATTTTAAAACACATTCCCCTCCTCCTTCTCTCCTCTGGTTTACCTGTGTAATTCCCCTCCCTGTCCATCTCCCTGTAACCTCGCTTTCCTTTTCCATTCATCCATCTGCCAGACTCTCTCTCTCTCTGCCCTTGACACCTCTGGCTCCCAATATATGACTCTACCCATGTCCTCTTCTCTTCCCTCCCCTTCTGACACTCTTCCCATCTCTCTCTCCTGCTCCTCCTGTCATTACATTGGTATCCATTTCATACCTTTCCCTTCCCTTTCGCTCTCCCAGTTTTTTCAGATGTATGATTCATGGTTCCAGCGCTATGACTGAGACATGAATATTTTACTAGAACCAAATATAATTTTTCCAGAGAAAAGAAAGTGGGGGATGGGGAAAAAAACAGGAGACTGAGGGAAGGAATGATGGGAGTGAAGGGCGATAAAGCTAATTTATCTTGAATGTGTTGGGTAAAAGGAGGGGATGACATTTTTTCTTCTTATCTTAAAATTTGTAACAGTCTTGTACCAGATATAGTGTGCGATTTGGCAGATTTGTGCAACAAAGACCAACATAAGTACATACTATGAATTACTGTCAGGTCAGGAAGGGTATTTTTTCTGTCTGTCCATCCAATCCACAGCGGAAGGCAACAATCCAAAATGGATGCAAAAAATGTTGTTTGAATTTCCCATAAAGCTGATTTCTTAGAAAGTTTTCACCAAACAGCAAAGTAGTGATGGGAGAACAGTTTATTCCGGTGAGGAAAAGAGGCCGCAACAGAGCTTTACGACCGACTGACTGTACATTCCTCTGGTGTGCAGACTTTTGCAGTTATTTAAAATGATCAAGGTGTGATACGTTTCCTTGTTCCTCATACATCGGTATGAAGACGGATTATTCCTCTCGTCGTGTCATGAAGCCTCCAAAATAGTGAAGAAATCTGCATCTGCAAGGTGTCTCATTCTTCTTCACACCATCTTGCTTTGGATTTTTGTAAAACTGCAAATCACACATACAGAATATTTGAATGTTTAATACAGCTGTAAACATTTATTATTACTTACAATCCATTAAAACACTAAGCAAAACACACAGCATAGTTTAGACAGGGATTCTGTGTGGTAATTTAGAAATGAATTGAATTGAAAATCAACTTAAATCAACAAATGCACCAGTTTTGCAAACTTTTATTTATTTATTTAATGATTATTTGTATGGACAAGTATGTAGCATAAACCAACATCACACACCCCAGCATTTATAGCCAAAACTAATTTGCAATGCCCGTCTCTAGATGGTCCTTTGAAATACATAAAACTCAGCAACACAAGATTCAAAAATAGGTACATACATTAAATTCCACATTTTAATGACACAATATTTTTAAGGAAACAGCGATAAGTGTTTTTCTAATGAGTTGCAGGTAACCTGTGGAGGTTTTGACCCCCAGTAGCCCTAAGGAGAAGTTGTTGTTTTTTTATTATATGAGTGGGTCCATGTTTTGTATGTCCCTTTTCACGAGGACACACATCAGGGTGGGAAATTAACTTTAAAATGTGAACATCTACCAGCCACAGACGGACAAATGTTCAAATTCCCCAGCCACTCAGTAGTAAATCATTAAAAAACAGCCACTTTCGTATTTCAGTAGCATTTGACTGGTGGCTGGTGCTAATTTCCGCAGGTAACGCAGTCCAGCCAATGATTTCACACTATTCCACTGATAAACAGGTGGCAGTAATGCTTCAAGATACACCGCAGAGCGCCAATAAAGGCAAAGAAGAAGAAGAGTGCTAGCAAGTAAACATGGATGTAAACAATGCAGGGTTTGCAAATGTTTTATGAGGAAGGAAATGTACTCAGCTTGTTAGAGCTCAAGAATACACACAACTTTGGTTTTGGTGAGTATCACTGAATGTAAACATAACACTTTGGTTTGTTTACAAGGAAACTTCACAGGGCACCTTTAAAGAATACACTGACTTATGTGGGCGGGTGATGTCTTCATCACTTTTATAGCCACGTTCGTTGCATTTGATGTAAGTGTATAAACGAGGGCTGCAAATGTGATCCATGCCTTGGGGATTCAAACTTCGACCTGCCCACAGTTGTACATACACAGAAGGTACAGTGTGCACGTAATTGGATGGCTGAAGAAACCAGACATTATTTCTTGTTATGTATCTTTCCTCTGTCATGGTGCGGTGTTGCAGCTTTGCAGCTCAGATAGTGAGAGGAGGGATGTCAACAGGGAACAGAGTGAGTGACAGTTAATGGGGAGATAGATGATCATCAGCCTATAGAGAACAGATGGTGGCATGGGATAACTACACACACACACACACACACACACACACAACCATGGTACAAAATGATTACTCTATCAAGGGCACCTTGTGTTACTGGAAAATGTGGGAATGTGAATGCACACACACACAAAGTATTACTAAAATAGATGATGCTGACTCAGTCAAACTGTCAATCAAACTGTTCCCTTTCTTGCATAACTTAACATACATATAACTGTGAACATAATTTGCTGTTTCTGTGCTGAGAGATGAAGCTTCTCCCTGCGTCATTTCAGCCAGTGTGACCTTCTGACCTGCCTAACCTCTCCGAGCTGCTCTCTCTTTCATTCTTTTAAAAAAAAATTTATTTGATCTTAATGTTCTGTTGTGCGCAGTATGGTGGCAATTTAGCCAGGCTGAGGTTATTGTCTGTGAAATCTGAGATCAGCTCAGCTTGCCTCCACTTGGCTTGCATGGCACTCCAGACCAGAACAGTATTCATCATTTCTTTGTTTATTGTCTGCTTTGAATGTCAGATATGTTTTGCTAGGGCTTTACTTTAAAGGGTCAGTTCAACTAAATCACAACAAAACTTTCAACAAAAATTTCCCCCCTAACCCCTAAAGGCATTAAGTCATGCAGAAAGTTTGGGTTGCCCAGGTTTTGGGACATCTTTGCCACTTGCCCAGTGCAATGGATGTGAATGAAATTTTATTTGTTATGCTCAAAGCACTGAAAATGATATAATTTCATATGTGACCTGGTTGGTCAGTGAAATTTTCACTGCAAGCCAACAGCATGGTAAAATAACTTCACAAATGCAAGACTGGGTGCTCTGTCATAGTTGCTGTAGTTAAGAGTGGTGGAATGTAACCAAGTACATTTACTCAAGTACTATAAGGAAGTACAAGTTTGTAATTGTAATTTAGTTTTTCCATTAGAGTATTTCCATTTCCCACTACTTTATGCTTCTATGCCACAACAGTTTAAAGAGAAATAGTGTACCTTTTACTCCACTACATTTAGTTGACTGTAAAGTAAAGTAACTATCTGTAGTTACTATTACTATTACTATTACTTTAAAATAAAATGTTTTCACCCAAAACAAATGATCATCTTTTAAAATATAATATGATGCATTGTTATAGATTAAATTACCCAGCAGTACATAAAGTAATTCAAATTAGCTCCACCTTAACAATCCACAGCAGTAACATGCTACTTTAATGCATGATCAGTAATTATCAAAATACTATGTAATAATATAGCACTCACATGAGCCATTGTCTGCACTAAGTGCTTTAACTTTTGACACTTAAAGTATATTTTGTCTATAATACCTATGTAGTTTTACTTAAGCAACATTTTGAATTCAGGTCTTTTAAATTTACTATATTCTTTTTCATTTTTCTGTTTATGATGCCATCTGTTACTTTACTCATCTATGCGTCCAATCCACTTTGACTCTGACCCCTTTTATATCAACTTCAACTGCTGATATCAACTGCTGTTGCTATTTGAACGTAGTGTTCAAGCTTAATGCTACTTTAATTCTTAATCTGTATTTTTATCAACCAGTTTTGTCAGATTAATGTTGTATAGACCTTCTTATATGCAAATAATATATATTTAGAGGCAATTTACATGTGTGTCCTATATTCTTTAATGCCCTGTTAGACTAGCTGGCTGCGTACAAGTAGGTGTATCAGAGTAATAAATGTATCACATATCACGAGTCTGTCTCTCTCATCTCGCCAACTTTGTACACTCAGCGTTTCACTGTCTTTCAGCTGACCATGACAGACCGATAGTATTATGCTTAAAGCCCTGCAACAGCAACAATTTTCACCAATATTTTCTAATGTTTCCTCCAACAAAAATATTACGTCATTTAAATAATTTTAAAGACGTTACAATGGCATCACAATTCTACACATAGGGGCTTTAAATTGTGACTGAGTCAACCTATGAAATAACATTATGGTGCCTTCAAGGCCAGTTAGAAATACTCTGGTAATGCTTCCATATGTTTGTCGTGTGAAGCAGGGTAGTGGATATATGTTGGGCCATTTTCTTCTCAATCCTGCTGCTGTCTTTTTGTTCAGTATCTCCTAATGCCGGGCTTGGCTTCTTTGGGTGTAAGTAGCAAGTACTATGACCAGATTATATTGGCTTAGAGAGCAACCGTCTGCATTTAGTCTGACTGATTTCAACGGGACCAGATGGCAATCTGCCTGCCTCCGTATTTATCTCTTCCCATTTTGCGCTCTGCCTCACTTACTCAGACACACACACACACACACACACACACACACACACACACACATACACACACACACACACACACAAATATGAACAAACGTGCATTAAAACTCCCTTATCAAGTGTTCCACACCATCCTACATTTCCCTCACCTCCAATTTTACCTTTTCTGCAGCTACTCTGACCTCAGATTAGGATGTAGGAAGACTTAAATGAGGTACTGAGAGGGAAAGGGTGGAAGAGGGGGTGTGACAGTATTGAGAAGCTGACAGAAATAACGACAAAGAGTGATGAGACGTGAAAAGAAAACAGGAGGGTGAAGGAAGGCAGGTTGGTGGAAATAAGTATGGCAGAAAAATACAGTAAGGTTGCTAGAAGGGGAAAGACTTATGTCACTTAACACAAAAAGCGGGAAGAACTCCCTCAGTGAATGTGGTGTTGCACTGAAAACTGCCCTCAGTATTGGGCAAATTTTAAGTGTTGAACCCATTAAGCAAGTTACCCATACCTTGCAACACACGTTTTATTCTAACTTGGGTACTGTACAATTTTAGTGTTTTTACCATTGTAAAAACAACAATATTTAAGCTAGTTACAAGTATATCTCAATTAATGCTTTGTAAATTAATAGACAATAAGTACTGGTTTATATTATTGCTTCCCAGTTTAACAGGAGTGAGTGATCAGAGTGTAGGAATCAAGCAAACTGGACTCTTTTGCTGTGAAGGTCAACACTGATCAAAGAGTAGAGCGAACCCAAGGGAGAAAGCGAGTGAGACGAGGATGGAATAAGTGAGGGATGGCTAGTGTGATGGAGAACTGACAGGAGATTAACAGGAATAAAACGAAGGTGAGAGGGGAAGGGAGGGAGATATTAAAAGAAAATATGAGAGGATAAAGGGATAAAACATAAGAGAGGAGGGGAGTGATGGGGGCGCTAAGGTGAGCCACAGAGTAGAGACGGAGAAAAATGGGAGAAGGTAAAAGAGGGAGAACAAGGGTAACTGAAAAAAAAAGAAAGAAGGGGAGGGCAAGAAAGGGGCTGAGAGACAAGAAGAGCAGGCAGAGGGAGAGGAAGATTGGCACAGAAAGAGAAAGAGATTCAAGGAGGAAATGTTCAACATAATCGGGTTTTGGCGAGAGGAGCGATAATCCGTCTTTTTGTCAGCTGAATTATGCCAGAATTGCAGGATTCTATTTTACTAGCCCTAATCTGTCTCCAACCAAATAATAAACTGTCTGCCAGTATAGGTTCGCACTCGCAGCGTCTAGCGCTGTCTCATGTTAGATAAGGCCGCACAATAGGGTTGACAAATAGGACTTGTTTTGTTTTTTTGTTTTTTTACATACACTCACTAGTTCAGATCATGTCCCAGCAGCTTGATATCTCTCCAATTGGGAAAAAAAAGAACGAGAAACTATAGTGGAAGCAGATGAAGGCGGAGATGAAGGGATGGTGTGTGTGTGTGTGTGTGTGTCTAGGTTGCAGCGTGCCTCTGATCTGCATATACACGACATGATCTCTGGTTAACATAGAGATTACACAGCGACTTAGCCTGCTTGGCCACTGTGACCCTGCTAAGCCATGCTAACTCTAATAGCTAATAACCATTACGCACAAGCTGCCTGCCTGCCTGCTTCAAACTGTGCATGGCTGCCTTCATGTGTGTCAACTTCCCTCCTCCTTTCTCTCGCTCCCTCGAATGCACTTTTTGCAACCTCAAAGCGTCCCACCACATGCTCTCTCTCTCTCGCTTAAATTCATCTCTGCTTACCACAGTCAAATTTCCTATTCCTCTGCCTTCCTATCCTGTTTCGCATAATCACTCCATCTCACTATCTCCCTTTCCCTTTACCCCTTATTCACCTCTCTCCTTCTCTGCATCACTCTATCCTCTTCTTCCCCCCTTCCAGCAGGGGTGTCATGCCTTTTCTGGCACGTGAGCCGAAGCCCAGATGTCTGCATTGGCTGCCGCTGGAAACTAGGTCATGTCGAGAGAGAGAGAGAGAGAGAGAGAGAGGGGAGAGAAAGTGGGGGAGAGAAACGAGAAGACGGGATGAAAGACAGGGAGGGTACAAGGGAATGAAGAGCAGGAGAGGAAAAGTACCGGGCAAAAGGAGAGGAGCACCAGACAAGAGGAAAAGTGCAAGAAGTGACTGAAAGCACTCGAAAGGGGAAGTAGAGGGCGAGAGGAGAGGGGTGGATGTGTTAGGAAGTGAGGTGATGGTTCCTTCTTTACTGAGGAGGAAAATGGGGATGTTGAGGGATGAAGATGAGGATGCTAAAATGGGGGAGATATAAAAGTTACAGTTGGTATTAAGTGTGAAAATGCTCATCTGTATACTGTAAAAAGAAAAAAATAGCACATTTACCATGGCTGTTTGTTAGGGTTGGGTTTAAATGGCTGATCCATTGTGGTTCCAGGTTAGCAAAATACCCTTATTCGGTAAGCTCCAAGGTTAATGAATCTCTTGTTAAATCTTTTGTCTCGCCTCGCAAAGAGCAATTAGTTCTGCTGTTTAAGTGCAGATTGATTTGGAAAGTCTGCACAGCATTGCCCTGCAGCGATAATGTAACTTTGACAAAAATTAAGCAAACCTGATATTAACTGTGATGGATTACACAACTTAAGCAAGTTTCAAGTTGGCAAGTTCATTTACATAGTGTGTATATAGTGTATAGTGTATGCATGGTGAATAATAATGAGTAGAAACTAATGGCTGCCTGGAACTGTGAGACAAACATATTAAAAAATCTACAACTGTAAAGCATGTATTTAAAAATGGTTGTTAAAGATTTAAAGTATGTATAATTTGTCACTAAAACTTGCAAAAACACTGGTATGGATTTGTTATTTAATTGCACCAACAGGGGCCAAGAGTGGCTAATTGGAAACATAACACACTTCTCCCTGTCTTTGATGAAGAGCAGGCAGGTTGGAGAGCAATATGTCACTGCCTGCTGTGTAGAGTAAGTAGCCCAACTTTGTGTGTCAGTGTCAGTCAACATTTGAATATGAATCACTCATTCACCAAATACAATAGACATGACAGGGAAAGAACTTAATGCTGATAAATTACAAGGCAGAAACACAGGGCAGGACAGGGCTGATAAAATAGGTGCATAATGAATGTAAATGATGTGCAAATTCACAAGTACTTCATGTAAGTTAATGGTAAGCATTTTTTAGGCTGATGACTAACAACCATGCCCCACTGCACATACTGTATATACATCATATACAGTATGTGCAGTGTAATTGGCAAGGACAAGAACTGTAAAGCCAGTGTTTCATTCCCCTGTGTTATAAACAGAGCGCAGAATAAGACTTAATAAATGGACCCTGAACTTTTATGTATATGTGTAAGCTTGGGTGTAATCCCCTCTGTTCCATTCTCAGCCACTCAGGGCAATAAAACTGCCTCCCACACTGATACAAATCTAAAATTCACCTCCTTAAGAGCTTTTCCAGCGGCATAACCATAAATTAATTATACATGTTTATCAGGAAAAAGAGGGGCAGCAGACAGCACCAGACTCCAGACCTACAAAAATGTGATTTGATTATGGTTTCATTAAGACACTGTGTTAAGTTGGAGCTGGATTTCTGTACGAGGAGGAACAAATAGGAGAGGAGATACCTAAGACTCATCTTTCCCAATTAAATTTGAGATCATGCCCCTAACAAGTGTTTCATCATTACAGTTAATGTCTTTACTTAGCTCTAATTTCCAGCAACACATCCTGCGACATACCGATCCTTGTAAGTAACATCTGCGGAGTTGGTAAATGCCTGCTTTGGAGGTTAGATGTTATGCTAGTAAAACAACTATCCTATCAGTAAAACATTCTTCAGTTTAGCTCCGGTTTTCAAACATTAGAGATAACAAATGCTCCAATAACTTGTTCACATAAACATTTCACAATAGCAAAGTTTGAACACTTATGACTATAATAACATGTTAACTAAAAGCTTAAAAGGTCAGAATTGATGGCTCTTGTTGCATAATTTGGGGAGGACAATATATTTATAGAAATTCTATAAAATTACAACCACACAGATGTCTGCAGCCACACATCTACACACATACTCAATCACTCATACAAAGACACAAACCTCCACTACACACACAGACTCACACACATTTAAACAGCCCATTACATTGATAGATTGCTGTGGCACTGAGGATGTCTAAATGCATCCTCAGGCATTATTCAGAGCAGCACTGACTCTGAAGATCCACACACTTCATCATCACAGCCATTTATGTAGGTTACTTAAATGACTCCATTTACACACACACACACACACATGCATAGCCTCAGCCATATAGACATGTGAACAACAAACTTAGACGTAAAGCCTAAATACAGTCTTTAACATAAACACTGACATACAGTACGAGCATATCTGCACTCACAAATCACACACACACGCACACACACACACACACACACACACACACACACACACACACACACACACACTCACACACCCACACACACACACAATTGCATACTAACATTTGGTCACACCTGAATTTGCAACAGCAACACCCAAAGTTCAACTCTGCTGAACTCTGACACGCAAATTTGTGGCATTGACCGATTTCAGCTTTTGCTGTATAACCCTGCTCTGCTGAATAAGACTAATTGTGTGTTAATTGAGCTTTCCTCATGTGTTGCAGTAATCAAGCCACAACCACTGGTAGCAAGCGCATGACCCAACAGTAGCCACAATGATAAGAGGCTTCCAGCACCACCTATTTCACATGGACATATGAATAATGATTCACTGTGCCACTTTGTGACAGACACAAAGACACATGGACATTAGATGCTCATTTTGTCTCATCAGAAAACTAAAGTGAGACCATCTTATGTTAAAATACAGGGATTTACAATAGTAAATGAGCCAATGACTCTTACCATGCCAAATGTGTCTATGCATATTAACACTCAACTGCCTTCTCTTGCTCCCCATTCACTTCTCCCTTCATCTCTCCATCCATCCAATCCGTGGCCCTTTTGAGCTTTTTATTCAGATATTGCCCTGCTTCTCAGTTTACAAGATGCTGCCCTGTCTTCCCATTTCTCGCCTTGTAATTTACAGTCGCAGGCTTTTAGCTAATGCTCTCATCTAGAGCGACTTACAATCAATGCAGCAGCAGAAGAGTCACAATAGTCAGCAACAATCCAGTGACAACAAGTATCCAGTCGGATAAAAGCAAGTGGAAAGAAAAAGTAGAAGGATAGAGGAGCAAATGCTGTGCTATTTTTTATTGACCCTCCATTGTCAAGGAATTTACCATCCATTGGTGACTACAGTCTCCCTTATCCTTCTTCCTTCCTTTATCCCTCAATCATCCATTCTCCTATTCTTTATTACTCTTCTCAATCATTCTTGCATCCTTCTTTCTCTCCCTTTTTATTCTGTTCCCCTTGTCAATCATCCTTCCTCTTTTTTCCCTCTCCTCACTTTGTTTTCACCTTGTTCTCCTCTTTTATCTCCCCTCTGTCGTCCGTTTCTCATCCGTTTTCACTTGGTATGCATGCGCTACAATGTTTGTGTACAAACCAGCCATCGCAAAATCCCCATCTCTGACACAAATTCATCAGTCTGTTCTCTCTTCTGATAAAATACACTTCCTCTCACTGTGAAAGAAACTGTTCCACATAAGAGAGAGAAATAGAGAGAGACAGGGTAGAATAGAGAGGGGAATTAGGGGTAAAAAGTTCAAGTTTGAGGAAGGAGGGGAAGAAAAGAAAGGATGGGTGGTGAGGAAGAAAGAGGGGAGAAAACAGTAGGAGACAGTGCAACACATGCATGCAAGGGAATGACTGTGTGATAAATAAAGACAGGAAGAGGGTGTAGAGGGATCGGGATAGTATATAATGATCCAGTCTCAGAGATAGAAGGAGAAGAGAATCAGTGCAATTAATGAAGGAAGGAAAGAGAGAGAAAGAGAGGAGACGGAGAAAAAAATAAAGAGTAGATAAATCACGCTAAACAGAGGAAATAAGGAGGGAGGGGAGCGCAGGAGAGCAGCATGAAAGGCTCTAGACAACAATATGTTCACACATCTGGATGTGAACAATATGAATGAACGTGAACACCCTTGAACATCCCTAAAGCTGAAACTCAGCACTGTACTGTCAAAGTCAATGTTTCCTTTCAAATCCAGTGTGCTGGAGTACAGAGTCAGAACAATGAGAATGTGTCACCGTTATAATATTTATGGACTGCGGTGAATGGGCTTAACTGGTTGACCTTTACAGTGCAGCTCCCTTTAGTAAAGCACTAATTAATGAGGTGGCTATAAAGGGTCAGTTCACCCAAATTGCAACAACATATTTCCTCATTTACAGCTAGTGGTAAATGACAGAACACAATGTCAACAGTTTAAAAAAGGGACTATTTCTCAGATAGAAAGCAAAATAAAAAATAAAAACTGTTGAGAGGAATCAGGATGCTGTTTCAGGAAGTACAAGTTTTTTAAATGTAATTTTTCAGTGTTGTGAGCACCACAAACAAAATTCCATTCACCCAAACTATTACTGTGTCCTGGTCCACTCTGTCCCTTTCTTTTCACTCTCTGTCTCTCCCAAACTTTTTTCTCTCTCCCCTGGCTGATTTATGTTGTGCCACTTTGAGAACGGCATCTTTAAGCCTTTAGGAATATGGGTAGTATAATTTTATTCCTGGGCTGTTAAATATGAGTGAGGGAGCTTGTCAAGCTATAATAACTGGCTCAAAGACAGAGAAGGAAATGAACATATTGCAGACCAGTGGCCTTTTGGAGTATTTATGGGCATGAAACGTTACACTGTGTTTGAAAAGACAGTATGAAAATATGGCTTCTGGCTTTACAAATACAAAAACGGATATTAACATGCTACAGTCTAGTGGCCTTTTGGAACATTAAGAAGCTGGAAAAGAAAAGCTGAAGGAAAAGTCAATAGCAGTGCAAACAATATGCTTTGTGATGCATTCAGGAGTATCAAACATATTCATGTGTTGTTTTTTGTCACTTATGTCTTTAAATAGCACTTCACAATGGACCAGTCTCTTGAAAGACCTTTCTAGTTAAAGCCAGTGTTCATGCCAAGTCCATCTACGCAAGTGTTTCAGTTACACTGGTTGATAACGCCTCTTCTGAGGCTTAATTAAGTTGGGCAGATCTGCAAATGTAGTCACCAAATGCTATCTGAAAGCAAACCTGATAACAAAGTTGTGGTCATGTGATATTTCATGACCCTATGAGTTAATAAGGACTGCCTCAATGCACCATTAAACAAACGCTTGCCGTGCAGTCCTAAAAGCTGCATTTTGTGGCCCCATTTGGAGGAGCCTTTGATAAGCAAATATGCATGAATTTGTTATTGAAATACTGGCTAGCATCCCATGCTAGTAGTTACTCTTAAGCAATACCCCTAAACACACATATGGCAAAATGTCAACATTTCTGAAAATAACAGAAGGAAATAGTAGTCACAAGCGCTTCCTGTTAGACCAGACTTTGAATTTTTGGAGCTGTAACAACTAGATAGATAAATATATAGAAATATAAAACTGCAAAACTCAAAGCTGACATGAAAAAAAGGGAAATATATGAACAAAAAGACAAAATTGGAACCTGGATTAAAACTCAGAACTCGTAACAGTTATTAATTAAGTGTGCCGCAGCATATGCAGACTGATTATTTTAGGAAGGTGTATATGTACCCTGGAGCTGGGTAGTCAAACAACAGTCATCAGCACATCTGTTCACTTCTATGTGTGTGTGTGTGTGTGTGATATTCCACATGTGCCATGCCTGCAGTGCTGCCCAGCCACACATAATCAGCTTCTCGCTTTCATTCCTAAATGCTTCCCACACACATACAACCCAACGTGCCTCTAGGGGAGTGTTACGGAGAGGAGGGAGAAATGGAGAACAAGAAAAAGAGGATTTTTTTCTCCATGGGCAGTGATGGTCCAGGAGGCAGCACCAGGCCTACCATGGCATGATGTGCCAGAACTACTGTGGGCTACAAACACATGAATAAGGCTCAAGCAGCATTATGGACAATGAAAACGTGGCACTGGTGATTCGAATGAGGTAACAACTGCAGGGAAATTTAAAATCTATTTTAGGTCTGTTTTAAATGGTACCTTACAGGCTAATATCAATTTATTTAAAGACGTTATTGATGTTTGAACTAACCATTTATAGAATTATAATAGCCCTATTTTTTACAGTCAGGGCTAATGTTTTTCAGCAAGCAAAAAGCCTCTCAGGCGTATAGGGAGAGTGTTCACAACAACACATGGATTTTTTTGAACATGTTACAAGCGCTTTCCTCAGATGGTGGAAATTAGGGACATTTGAAAGTGAATTGTGAGAATCATGTCAACAAAGCTCTATATTTAGGTCTGAGCAGATATATGAATGTGTGTTAACATGTTTGTGTGTGATCATGCATTTGCAGTAAATGTTCCTCTCGCTGTTCACTCAGAAGAAAAAAAAAAAGGGGGGGGGGGGGGTTGTAGTGGTGTGTGTGTGTTCATGCATGTGTGTGTGCCTGTCTTTGGCCGGCTATAAAGACAATGGCACCGTTGAGGGCTTTTCTTGGCAGACTGACAGAAACACTGATGGCAAGTGATTGGATAAACCATGCCTGCAGAAGACACACACACACACACACACACGCAAGCACACACTCTTTCATGATCCATGCTCTCTCAATGCTGTACTGCACTCATCAACTCTCCTGATGCTAAGTTTTGATTGGCTCACTGTAAAAGGTCCTTTGTTTTATGGTAAAGGGTCAAGGGTTGAGATTGAGACTGATGCACGTTAAGGCCCATACAGGGTGTGAGGCTGGTTTATAACTTTCTATGACTGGCATGATTTATGGTATGGGGCCATGGCTGACCATACACACAATTAGACACACACACGAAAATAAATATAAATGTGCTTTTCAGAGAAATTGACTTCCTGCTGCCTTCCCACCTCCTTCTATGTAATGGATGTATTGACAGATAGAGATTCTGAGCATGTGTGTGCGCGTGCATGTGTGTGTGTGAGTGCATATACATATAGATTTGTGTCTGTGTATGGATTTATGTGCTTCTGTTGGTATGTGCGCATGATTTGTGTGCGTGCGTGTGTGTAGGATAGGAGTTCAGGCCAAATGTCAGGGTAGGAGGTGAAAATGAATGAGGTCTTAGCTTTGATCCATATCAGTCAGCAGCTGGTCAATTCTTCATCACTCACATACACACATGCATACACACACAAAACCTAAATCGAACACTGCTTTCATCATTAATCACAAACACTGATACACGCACACATGTAAACAATCAAATGCATACAGTTGTACTTTCACATATTAACAAATCATTATAGTGTGTGCATGGACACATACAGTACACAAACAACATACTCATTCTTGCTGCATTGTCAGTAATGTAAATAATCATTGACACAACCACACACATCATTTATCAAACATAGTGCGCCCGATGACTGACTGCTGGAGGCAATGACGGCTCACACTCTCTCTCTCTCTCTCACACACACACACACACATACTCATTTTTGGACTCAGTAATCTTTCAAGTCAAATCCTTTTTATTGACCATGGGAATCATTACAGAGTGAGGCCCAAGGGGTGCATGTGTGTGAGTAGGTCTGTGCACGTGCCCACAGTGTTAATATGCTCTCATCACTCGCCAGATCTCCTGCTTTGTATGCGTGTGTGTTTGATGTATGATGTGTGTAAGCATTGCGGTCACATTACACTTTGACATGAACTATGTGCAGCACTCCCACATGACATAAACACGCTTCAACCACATCACAGTGACCTTTCAGCTGAAAATCAAACATGAAGGGGTGTCAGTCTACTTCAGTCGACCCCAAAAGGGGCTGCATTTGCTAGGTTGAGATAGATAGATTAATGTGTTTAAATGCTCAACAGATGCCAAAACACTGCACAATGGTTTGTAATACTCACAGACAGGATTTTACAACTCTGGAAAGTGTATACAGTGGCAACTATTTTTTCTTTTGTCACAATAGCGAGGTAAACGCTAGAAATACAGCATTCACATTACAATGTAATCTACCAGGAATGTGTTCTTGGATGTATTTGATTGGCCAATAGCACCTTTCCGGATGACGTTGCATTGTAGCAAAAGTTGGGCCAGCCTTTTTGGTTGAACAACCCTACGTTTTTTTGCGCCTCTTCATTGACACCCAGATGTGCAGCTGGACTGGCCCCATTCAAATGAATGAGAGGGATGCATTTTGTTCTGTACTGCTGATAACTGCTTAGTGTTACTGCTAAAATACTGTATACCACATATCAGACACTTCACATGAGTTTTGAAATGACACATTGCCAAAGCTTTCTGGATGGAGAGCTTAAATTCAAGTCCCACACTTCCAAGAAGAAAGACCTTTAGTTACACTGTATCACTCTAATAATTCTGTACATAGACAATTTTCAATTGTATTTTATTTGTAACACCAAAGTACAACACCCTCTATCCATAAACCCTCCATTTGGATAAGGAAAAACTGAACAAAAATATTTGTTTCTTATGGTGTACCAAACAGTTTGGAACAAATACAGCCCTACTTTACTCAAGAATCAAGTAAGTTTGACTAAACATTGCACTGTAAGCCGTCATTCCTGTAGTATGACATCATATCCTGCTACACCTATATTTGTTGCACCAGCTGCAGTGGTGCACTTGCAGTTGCAGAGACTGCAGCTTTAGTGAGTGTGAATGTCAGATGTTTTTTCCTCCATTTGTGTGTTTGTGTTCCTCTTGTTAAGCTCTCCCATGTGCCTGTAAATTGCAAGCAGGGGTTTGGTAATCCTGTTCCCCCTCGATCCCCTTTACCTCTTATCTCTACACTCCCCTCTGCTCTCTAGCCTTCATCCCTTCCTCTCCTTAACCCTCCAACCTTTCTTCTCTCTTTCCCTCAAGCCCTCCATCCTTTTATCCAGATCCCCCTCCGGTCTCCCTGCAGCCCCCACGTCTCCCCTCCTCCTTCCATCGTTCTCTCGTTCAATCTCCTGTCTTCGCTCAACCTTCTCTTTCTTGCAGCTGAATTTTACACTCGCCCCATTTTTCACTCCCAAACCTCTTTTTCTTTACAGCAAGCTACCATGCCGCCATAGGGCATCAGGCACTATCATCAAATTGAGAAGGATGCTTGCAGTAAAATCAATTGCAGCACTTTTATTTCACAGCCTGCTTTGTGTTCACATTGCACTGCCGCTAATGGAAGCTTCAAGCTGAAAAGTAAAGTTATTATTCAGTTTAGATAGGCTAGTTTATATAACACTTTTATCAGGCACACAAAGACTAAATTTTAAAAAAACACAAAAAATCTCCTGGATTGAACTCTCATATTCCTGGGAGGCCTCAGCAAATTCTTACATGGGGAGATGGTCATGATTTCTCTCATTCCAGTTTTTCTATTTTCAGTCCCTTTTGAGCTTTTATTTTAGGTTCTTTATTTGTGCTTCTCTTTCAAAATAACACTGTCAAGCAGCTAGAATGATGTTACGTCACCAATTTAGTGGCATATTTAAGCTACATTTGTCACCCATTCTTTCCCTCACGTACTTTTCCTGAACAGCTTTTCTGGCCCCACAGCATTGGTGAGTGATACTGTACAGACCCAGACACAGGCCAGTCCACAAAACAAGCATATCCCGGCACCGAGTCAGCTCACCTGGGTAGAAACATTGCCTCTTCAGCCTCTCTCTCACTCATCTTATCATCGTCCTCCAGCTGCCTCAGCTGAACATGCTTTTAGCTCCACTCTAACTCACCTGCATGTGTGTGTGTGTGTGTGTGTGTGTGTGTGTGTGTGTGTGTGTGTGTGTGTGTGTGTGTGTGGGTGTGTGTGTGTGTCTATAGAGCAGCAGAGACAGAAAGACACAGACATGGCTGGCGTTGGCGTTCATATGCAGTACATGTCTGAGTGTGTTTGCATCTGCATATTCTTGTATTTATTTGAGTGTCATTCGGGCTACACGAGAGAAGGTTGAATCGGAGTGACTGCCAGAATTACACATAGCATTTTCTCATTTTGTCCACTCCTACGTTCCTCTAATCCTACAGTGGTGGCCTAAGTCTGCGTTCAGTGAAAAACAGCAGTTTTCAAGAGGCAGGGAGAAGGATTACTCACCTGCATTTCACTTTCTTTTCTTCCTCTGATGATAATTAAATTGATCCTAAATGTTCTTCAGATGTGAAGAGAGACTGCTGAATATTATATGAGCCAGAAGACATTTTAGGGTGCAACTCACAGGGGAATGATGACGACATAGGGACCTAAATGGATTGTCCATGTTTTACCTTAAAACGATGGTCTTTGAAGAAAAACTACAACAAAAAGAAAGAAAACTCTTGTTGTTGGGATAATGGAGGCAATGTCCCAAACAATACAATTACTGAAAAAGATGTAAGAATTATTGTTATGACAGATATCTTGTATCCCATTTGCATAATGTTTTGTAGGAAGTAAGTTTTTGAATATCTTCAAGTGTGATGGAAAATATGAGAAACCCATTTTAGTTGCCCCCTAGCACTACAGCCCAAAATTATTGAATTTCAGTAAGATGAAAAGGATAGGAAAAAATGAGGGAAAAAATTGAGTAAAATTGTAGTTGTAAATGGGAGAAAAATAGAACAAAGGCAAAATGGGTAGATGGAAAACAGCAAAGGTTAAAATTAGGTAATGACAGTGAAAATCAAAGAGACAAGATCACACTATTTGGAATTACAGCCAAATTTGAGTGGGGAAGAGTAAAAAAGTGCATATTTTTCTCCGTGAAAAAATGGCTATGACTTAAAAACTGTGGTAGCACTGATTAACAAAAGTGAGAAAGCGAGAAAATGGAGTGAAAGATTGATAGTGAAGGGTGGGAATCCGACTGAGAAAGGTGTTCGGGATTATTCAATGGTGAGATCAATAATGAGCTGTTTAACGATTATCTGTTCAATATGGTGATTAATACTGTCTGGGATCTGCCCTCTGAGTGTAGGTACACACGCAGAAACAGACACACACATAATATGCATATGCAAGACCCCTCCCACATATACATGCATTTAAGCACTACTGCGTGAACACACACTAACACACTTAGATGTACATGTAAACAGTGTGTACACTTTAACCTTTAAACATGTACTCAAGATCAGATGAATTCTAAATAAAAGGCATTAGGTTGAGTGGAGGCCACAGATTTCAATTTGACTCTTGAGATGTGTGAGCCTTTTTTATGTGTATAATGTTATTTTACTGTAGATTTGCATTTAATCCCCTAAAAGAACAATACTCACTTGATTACAAAGAGCACTATGCACAGAATGTGCCTCTGGGCTGCCGCCTTATGATCGTAAACAATATCGCCTCTTTGAAGGCTGACATCGGGGAAATTAAGGTATTCAATTTAAAGCATTTGCAGGAAGTCCATGATATCATGCATGATGTAGCATTATGTGATATTTTGATATTAACACTGGATCAATGACTCCCTATAATGTGAAAGACTTGCTAGTACTGACAATCCCACTGAGAATCAACACCGCTTTTAGCAGCTCGGTACAGCTCTTAGCTCACTGTTTTTTCAGACAAACCATAACAATGCCAGCTCATTTCAAAATATGGACAGCAACTCCCAGCTCACAAGCTCATACAAGTCCACTGTGCACTACCTGCCCGGCACAGAGTGGCAGAGAGCCAAAGTGAGCACGTGGCTGGTGACGAGAGTTGGACATCTTGCCAGCCAGAGACCAAGATATGTTTTCTCAGGAGCTGGCAGACTGAACTGTGGAGGGCTGAACATTAGTGAATATTGGATTTTCATTTAACAGTTGGTGAGAAAGAAGATTCCAACAGGATGCCCATGTTTCCCTGCGTCTCCTGGATGTAAAAGATTCAAGATCAAGATTCAAGGATTTATTTGTCACATACTCATTTTTCTCAATGTGTGTGCAGTGAACAGCAGAGTAGCTCACAGTCTTTAGAGTTGTGTCTAGTAAAGACACATGCAATGTAAACGTTTCATCACGCAATTTGATGTGTGTCAATTACACCCGAAGCACACACCGCACATGCCTCACAGACAGAAGTAGTTAAGGTACAGTAGCCAGGAAGTGCTGATCCAGGGGAGTGAATGTGATAAAATTGCAGCCTTTTTGAAAAGTTGATGCATGTCAACGTTGGGAAACAGGACAGCGGTGTCAGCCTATGATGAAGCGTGTCAAGATTCCACTGGTGTTCATGCTCACATACAAGACAATTGATGTGGGCATGTATCATACTCCGCCAGCGTGTGCTCCTTTGCAAGTCAACATCAAGTGATCAAGTACGTTTTTTTATTTAAATTGTTGAGAAAAGTATCCAATGACTTGGACTGAAAGGCTCGGTGCAGAAGATACTGAAAAACTTTTTTGATGATCACTAGTGCAAAGGGAACACTCGTATTGCTGCAGTTAGTTTCCATCCGTTTTATGCATTTTTTAAATGTGTGCATAATGAAGCATGAACATAAAAAAAGCCTAAATATTGTGAAAGCATTTTAGTTTGTCTCTCCTTTTACAGTGTCAATCCCTTCAACCCTCACCTCCCTCTCTCTCTCTCTCTCTCTCTCTCTCTCTCTCTCTAATGGAGGTACTTAGCATGTGTAGCGTGTAAGCAATGCGGAGAAGTGTTGATTCTGTATTCAATTAGCCATGTCAGCCTGGGAACAAGTGAAGCACCCCAGCCTCTATCTATCTATCCACAGACAGAAAGAGAGAGAAGCCTGAGAAAAGGTTGGGGGTTAATTACCAAATCATCAGTACTGTATGGATTTTTATGTCATCGTTTTAAAACTGTCTCTCATTATTTCTTTATCGGACACACCTGTTTGTTTCCATATATAGTCCATTCAGGGGTGGAGTCTCTCTGTGGGTATGTTGGCTGCATTAGTGTGTGTGTGTGCGCGTGCAGCCACATTGCCAAGAGGAGGAAAAGATAACTTGTCTAAATCACTATTGTCTGTGATTAATTACACTGCAGCCCTGCTCATTCCTTATTACAAACACAATACCACCTCTATTTACCTATCCCTCTCTCTTTCTCCCTACGCCTCCCATTTGATCTCCCTTTCCCCTTCTTTCCTTTCCTGTCTCTCCATATGTGCCTCTCCCTTTGCTTTTAGCTCTCTTTGCTCTTCCCTATCCGTCTCTTCCTCTTTTAACTCTCTCTTCCGCCTGCCTCCCTCTCACTGCCTTGCTCTTTCTGTCTTCTTCTTGCTGCACCTCTCTCCTTCGCCATGCACGCCTTTCTCTCTCTACCTCTTTCTCTCACAGTTTTTTTGGGGTTTTTTTTAGACTAAGTACACTGATGATTCATTATGGATTTATGCGCACTTAGTGTTTCACACATTTCACCCTTCATCACGCTGGATGTTGAATCACATTTTCAGGAGGGAACCTATTATTCACTCACAGAGTATGAAAGCAAAATTTGGAAACAAATATTGGTCCAACATTAGGGCACTGTCCACTGAAAAGCAGCACTGTCACTCTGAGTGTGTGTGTGTGTGTGTGTGTGTGTGTTGAGGCCTGATAGGTTTAGAAATCAGCAGGGAGTTCAAGGGGAACTCCACCAATTTGACACATAAAGGTCAGTTTACTCAACATGGGGAGCACTACTCAGCCAGTGAAAACAGTTGTATAATGTCCTCTGTGGCTCTGGAGGAACTTTGTCAAGTCTGAGGAAATGACCATGATGATCAGGGTTATCAGCTTGGCCTTTCAAAGACATGGGCCTTCCGCAGTCAGGGAGAGTCTAGTAAAAAAAGCATTGTGGAAACTGTAGGATCCAGTGTTTTTGGAGATTGACTCAGGAACTAAAACTCAAGATAGTCATCCTCTGCTCTGCTTAAATTTTAATCATTTTCCTTTTTTTCTGTCTTTTTTTTTTTTTGTAAATCTGTGTCTTGGTTAGTGCCCCAACTTTAAGAACAGCAGCAGTGTATCATCATAAATGTCTGATGTCTATTTCATTCCTGCAGTTATTTTGCAATGAAGTGCTGTCTCCACAGCATCTGACGACTTGGCAAGTCACTTATCCAAACATATTGTCTAAAAATTCTGTTTTATTTTGTTTACTGTGTCTTTCATAAAGGAGTTCTCCCTGTATGACAAATAAGGGCAGAAAACAAAAGTATTTGTTAAGGTGGGGTTTTGAGGGTGGATGTCTACATGTACAGAACCTCAATAATGCCCCAATTCCTCATTCACCTTCTACTCATCCTTTGTGTCAATGAGATGTGTCCTTTTAAGAGAATATTTAAGAGAGCACAACTTTGGCTCACACTGCGGGATCCCTCTTTCACTTGGCCGGCAAAAGAGCATCGGGGAAGAGGTCCAGACCAAATATAAAATAGGTCAATCGAACAAAATATACATTTAGCATCAACTAGAAAAGGCAAACATTTCTGAAGACAGAGTAGAGAGTGTGCTTGTTTTAGCTGAAAGACAGTTCTTCAATATGGAAAATATAAAAAATCCCTATAACCAGTTCCAGTTGGAAGTCCGAGTCTCCGTAAAGGGCAGTAGTATCTGCAAGATCCTCACGTTAGACACTTACTATTAGTGAAAGTGTTTACCTTCATGCTACTAAACACTTTGTAAAAGTTGGTGCCAGGTGTGTCATTTTAGAACAAACTTGGTGTTCATGTGAAACTTACATAAAATATCGATTGTGTGCTGATTTTACAAATAATTCCTTATCTTTGCCTTTGAACCTTTTAGTTTTAAAAGAGATGTGCTTCTTGGGGGGAAAAGATTCTGCAGACACACACACACACACACACACACACACACACATTCCCTCATTCCTCCTCCCCTTTGAGCTTCTACATATTAGAAGTCCAATATATATTCTGTGCTGTCAGCTTTACATTATTTATGCCTCTTTACCGGGTGTTTTAGGAGATAACCGGACCCTGTGTTGTATCTCATGGTCACATACCTACCTAACCTTCTCTCTTCCATCCCTCCGTTGCTCTCTCCATAGTGTACACAGTTTCTTCTGTTAATCTCCTTGGCTACAGATACAGCCACTTCCGCCTACTTCAGTTGCTCATTCCTTCTTTTCATTATTCTTCATATTTCCATATTTTC
The DNA here is from genome assembly GCA_005408345.1 of Macquaria australasica. Taxonomy (NCBI): domain Eukaryota; kingdom Metazoa; phylum Chordata; class Actinopteri; order Centrarchiformes; family Percichthyidae; genus Macquaria; species Macquaria australasica. Next base: position 1,427,374 of record SEMN01000055.1, read on the forward strand.
CACCTGGAAACTTGCATGGTCATATAGCACACTTCACTTTCACTAACAGTGCAAGGTTTCCTCTAACTGGTTGAATCAACATTACTGCTATACAGCACTTTATCATTTTGCAGTATCAACTTGGGAAATTCCAAGTGTAGAGAGTTTATCATTTTATTGCAAGGTTCAGTTGATGTCAGTGAGTTGTCACAAAATCTTACGTAGAGCACTTTCTTGCTTCTTGTTTTGCTTTATTTCCACGTCTTTGTTGCTCCAGCTTACTGAAGTTCAAATGTCCAAGCTGAGAAAAAAACACTTTAATTATAATTCATCAAATCTGGAAAACAAAATATTTTTATCCCGTTTTACATTAATGATATGATTAATTTCTTAAAGTGCATCACTTTTTTCCACTGTTTATTATGTTGTGATGTGATTGAATTTCTGCACCATACATACAGTATAATTTGGTTTAAATGTTAACCAGTTTTAAGTTTTCCATTTTTTTTAACTATTTAGAACTGTCCGAGTGTTGGGTTTTCAAATATCGCTCAAAGGAAGCAAACATATTCCCTTTTTTCATTCATTTTTCAGTATAAAGTAAATTACAGTGAAATCTAAAAGAAAATTAATGAAATTATTTATCTTGTCTTTTCTTAGCTACTAATAATTTTGCTCTATGCAAACCTCTGTCTTTGTAAATGTATGTGAATGAATTAATGACGGCTATCTGTTTTTAAGCTCATAGTCACACACCTCTATATTTTCCCTCCGCCCTTATACAGTATCTCTCTCTTCTCTGCCTCGCTCCTCACTCCTAACCAGGTGCTTTGGGAGATAACTAACCTCGTATGGTCTGCTTTTATGTCATGGCCAAAGTCATTTTTGCCTTCACTTTCTCCTCTCCCTCGCTTCAAGTTTTGCCACTCCTCTTCCCCTCTCTATCTCTCCCCTTCTTCCCTCCAGGCCTCTCAGCCTCCCACTCTTTTCTCCATCCCTCACTCCTTCTCTTTGCGTTTTTTCTTTTCCTCTTCCTTCCTGTTCTTCCCTGCTTGGCTTTCTCTTGTGTTTAAACAGTAACGGTGGAGTGCGTTTCATCTGACAAAGCTGGGCTTTTGTAGTGGTGGCTTGCTTACCACATCAAAGGCTGTGATGGCATGATACGGTTGCTTAGATTACGCAGAGGATCCTTCAGAGAACAAGAGAATGTGTGTATACTGTATGCATGTGTGCCAACATGCACTAAAGCATATTGGAAAAACATGAGCAGCTACTACAAATAAGTCCCCACATTTGAATATATGTACTCTACATGTGTCAGTGTATTCCTCTCTATATACTGTATGTGACAGCATTAAAGAGACTGACTGCAAAGCTTTTTTTTCAGACTGGACAAGAAAAGGTTTAAAAGCTCTTTGAAATAGAGAAAGAAGCTTTGCACACAGCATGTATATCACGGAGAAACAGGTGCTGTTAACCGCAAGATGAACCTGCAGTCAGAAAATAATGTGTTTTTCATATTGATCGCACATTCAGCCCATAAAGGAATATGTTTAAGGATGTCTTATTTACATTGCCATGAGCATTAGCTTGATGAAGCCATGAGCAAAACACTTTGCTCATGCTAATATTAGGTCCTTGATTACCCACGTTTATGCACTGAGTGTGTGGTCATTGCTACAACCATGCAGAGCTGGAGCACCTCGCCTGGAGGAGGGATACCAGGGCCCCCCCCCGGAGCCAGACCTGGGAGGGGAGCACAATGGCGAGCGTCTGGTGGCCGGGCATAGCCCAAAAAATCGACATGGAGCTGCCACCCTGTGGGACCACGACCTGCAGGGATAGGAATCGGGGTTGGGTGCAGTGTAAGCCGGGCGGCAGGCAAGGGCAGGGACCTCGGCATGCCGAGCTTCGGCGTCGCAGACTGGTTTTAGGGACGTGGAACGTCAGCTCTCTGGCGGGGAAAGAGCCGGAGCTGGTGCGGGAGGTGGAGCGGTACCAGCTAGACATAGTTGGGCTCACCTCTACGCGTAGCTCACCAAACTCCTGGAGAGGGGCTGGACTCTCTTCTTTTCCGGAGTTGCCCAGGATGAAAGGTGCCGGGCAGGTGTGGGGATACTCACGAGTCCCCGGCTGAGCGCCGCTGTGTTGGAGTTTTCCCTGGGGAACGAGAGGGTCGCCTCGATGCGACTGAAAGTTGCGGAGAGGAAGGCTCTGACTGTTGTTTGTGCTTATGCACCAAACAGCAGTTCAGAGTACCCGGCCTTCTTGGAGTTCCTGGGTGGCGTCCTGGAAGGGATACCACCTGGAGACTCCATAGTTCTGCTGGGAGACTTCAACGCCCATGTGGGCAATTATGGTGAAACCTGGAGGGGGGTGACTGGGAGGAATGGCCTCCCCGATCTGAACCCAAGTGGTGCTTTGTTATTGGACTTCTGTGCTAGCCATGGACTGGCCATAACAAACACCATGTTTGAGCATAGGGTGGTTCATAAGTGTACTTGGTACCAGAACACCTTAGGCCGCAGGTCGATGATCGACTTTATGGTCGTATCGTCAGATCTGCGGCCATATGTCTTGGACACTCGGGTGAAGAGAGGGGCAGAGCTGTCAACTGATCACCACTTGGTGGTGAGTTGGATAAGATGGCAGGGACGGCTGCCGGACAGACCTGGCAAACCTAAACGTGTAGTGAGGGTGAACTGGGAACGTCTGGCGGAGGTCCCTGTCCTCAAGACCTTCAACTCCCACCTCCGGAAGAACTTCTCGCGCATCCCGGGGGGGGTTGGGGACATGGAAACAGAGTGGGCCATGTTCAAAGCCTCCATTGCTGAGGCGGCTGCTAGGAGCTGTGGTCAGAAGGTCGTCGGTGCCTGTCGAGGCGGCAACCTTAGAACCCGCTGGTGGACACCGGCGGTGAAGGAAGCTGTTAAGCTGAAGAAGGAGGCTTTTCGGGCTTGGCTAGCCCAGAGGTCTCCTGAAGCAGCGGACAGGTACCAGGAAGCCAGAAGGACGGCATCCTCGGTGGTCACCAAAGCAAAAACCCGGGTGTGGGAGGGGTTTGGGGAGGCTTTGGAGAAGGACTTTCGGTTGGCCTCAAGGAAGTTCTGGCAAACCGTTAGACGACTCAGGAAAGGAAAGCGGGGCTTGGCCCAGGCCGTGTTCAGCAGGGGAGGAGAGCTGCTAACCCGGACTGGGGATGTTGTCGAGCGGTGGAAAGAGCACTTTGAGGAACTCCTCAACCCGACCAACATGTCCTCAGTGGAGGAGGCAGACTTTGAAGACTCGGGGGAAGAGTCACCCATATCCCTGGCAGAAGTCTCCAAGGTAGTCAAAGAGCTTCTTGGTGGCAAGGCGCCAGGTGTGGATGAGATTCACCCTGAGATGCTGAAGGCTCTGGACATTGTTGGGCTGTCTTGGCTGACACGCCTCTTCAGTGTCGCATGGAGGTCGGGGACAGTGCCTGTGGAGTGGCAGACCAGGGTGGTGGTTCTCGTCTTCAAAAAGGGGGACCGGAGGGTGTGCTCCAATTACCGTGGTATCACACTGCTCAGCCTCCCCGGGAAAGTTTATTCCAGCGGAAAGGAGACTACGATCGATTGTCAAACCTCGGATCCAGAAGGAGCAATGTGGATTCTGTCCTGGCCGTGGTACAGTGGACCAGCTCTTTACTCTTGCAGGGCTGCTGTGGGGTTCATGGGAGTTTGCCCATCCAGTCTACATGTGTTTTGTCGACTTGGAGAAGGCTTTTCGACCATGTCCCCCGGGGTCCCCCGGGGGGTACTGCGGGAGTATGGGGTACCGGGGTCGCTGCTACAAGCCATCCGGTCCCTATATAACCGAAGTGAGTGCTGTGTCCGCATTCTCGGCGCAAAGTCAAACACGTTCCAAGTGGGTGTTGGACTCCGCCAGGGCTGCCCCTTGTCACCAATTCTGTTTGTGATATTCATGGACAGGATTTCAAGGCACAGCCGGGGGGAGGAGAATGTCCGGTTTGGTGGCCTCAGAATAGCATCTCTGCTCTTTGCGGATGATGTGGTTCTGTTGGCTTCACCGGGCTGTGACCTTCAGCATGCACTGGGGCGGTTTGCAGCCGAGTGTGAAGCGGCTGGGATGAGAGTCAGCACCTCCAAGTCCGAGGCCATGGTTCTCAGCCGGAAAACGGTGGACTGCCCCCTTTGGGTTGGAGGTGAGTTACTGCCCCAGACGGGGGAGTTCAAGTATCTCGGGGTCTTGTTCACGAGTGATGGTAAGATGGAGCGTGAGATGGACAGGCGGATCGGTGCAGCATCAGCAGTAATGCGGGCATTGTACCGGACCGTGGTGGTGAAGAGGGAGCTGAGCCGGAAGGCAAAGCTCTCGATTTACCAGTCGATCTACGTTCCAACCTTCACCTATGGTCATGAGCTTTGGGTAGTGACTGAAAGAATGAGATTGCGGATACAAGCGGCCGAAATGAGTTTCCTCCGCAGGGTGGCTGGGCTCACCCTTAAAGATAGGGAAAGGAGCTCGGACATCTGGAGGGAGCTCAGAGTAGAGCCGCTGCTCCTTCGCATCGAAAGGAGGTGGTTCGGGCATCTGATTAGGATGCCTCCTGGACGCCTCCCTTTAGAGGTTTTCCGGGCACGTCCAACTGGTAGGAGGCCCCGGGGCAGACCCAGAACACGCTGGAGGGATTATATATCTCATCTGGCCTGGGAACGCCTTGGGGTCCCCCAGGAGGAGCTGAAAAGCATTGCCGGGGAGAGGGACGTCTGGACAACCCTGCTTAACCTGCTGCCACCGTGACCCGGCCCCGGATAAGCGGAAGAAAATGGGTGGATGGATGGATCAATAGTCCTGATTGGGGATTCCTAATGGTTTTAAGCCAAGGTAATGCGTGCAAACTCAAACACTTTTGTATTACTGTGTGAGGAGTATAATGATACCACTAATGGTAACCTCAACTCTTTCTACCCCATGTCTAACCTTAACCGTAGATTAACCAAACAATGATATTCTTATAGGACCTTTAATCAGTCTGTAATACCAAACAAAACAAAATATGAATATTAATTCACAATCACAGTAGATGAAAAAAAGAAAAGAAAAAAGAAAAAAGAAAGAAGGTATTTTGGTATCATGTGACCAGAGAAACGCATCTGCCATAGTAGAAGAAGAGCTCTGAAATGATGTTTTAAAAGTGAAAAACATGTAAAGTGGTGATATACTTATTTTCATTTAAGACAGAAATTAGATTAAATCCAACAGGTTGCAGCCTAATCTGCATCTTAGCTGCTAGTGTGGCTAAAAAGTGAAATATCTCAATGATTATTGGATGTTGCAATTAAATTTGGTATGTTTGGTATGTTTTTTTAGCCAACATATTTAAATATTTTGAATCTCTGACATTTTCTCTAGCGCCACCAGCAGGCTGACATTTTTTCTTGGTACACCAAGGCTATTCAACACTGCACAAAACTAATTCTGCACGTTCATGCTCACAACATGATAAACCCTTTTGACTAAAGACCTTTATGCTGAGACCACTATCCTACCAATCTTACGTTTATTTCATTACAACTGCTATGGATAAAAAACAAGCTTTGGACCTCAACTTTTATCCTTTTTACAATGTGTTTTTCTTTTAGCCTCACAGAGCTTAGTCTTGTTTTATTACAGTGTTTTGGGTCAGTACCTGTATTGAGCACAAGACAGCAAAGCAATAACCTCTCATCACCTGAAGTGTTGCCAAAGCCAAAGAAAAACAACACTGGTGTGAATTATCATCTCAAAAAGGTAAGAAGAGTTTTCTTACTTTGGAACATTTTCAGCATCTTTCTATCCTTGTGAGGACGACACATGTCCAAGTATAAAAATAAAAGAAAACAAACACACACAGAAAATATATTTTACAGTACGAACACTCAAAATGGTTTATTACCATCATCGTTTGAACTGACGAGAAATGTTAACTCTAATTCTGTAAATTACTTTGTTTTGCCATCTAGGGTTAGTCAATTTAATTGAAAATTAGGTGAGACAAAAGGGTGTTGTTACACACAGTGTATATTCATATTGTATGGTCAGGAACATTGGAATGATTCAATAACGATACAGTTGCAAGGCAATATTATGTTGTACAGTATGTTATCCTGTGTGTGTGTGTGTGTGTGCATGTGTGTTTACTACTGGTTCTCCTTCCTTGTATCTGTTTGTTATAGGAGGGGGAATACAGAGATGTACAAATACAAATCCCTTTAGCTCAGTTGTTGAATGTTTGTCATGAGTCTGGGACAGAAAGGCCGTGTGTGTGTGTGTGTGTGTGTGCAGGAGAGAGGGAAAGAGATAGAGAGATAAAGAATTTCATCTACTTGTCACTGTTCCTCAGCGACAGAACTGATCGTGCAAGAAGGCAGAGCTGAAAATTGAAATGTAGCATATTCCTCTTTTTTCCCTCTCAATTTCACTTTCTATTTATTTAACTACATCTCACGTACTCATCAGACTGATCTATGAAATTGTTTAAAAAATGACATCATTTCAGCCAACTTAATTAGATCACACACACACACATAAATATATTTATATATTGAACACATTTTCATGTTTTATTCATGTCCACATTGCTGTAAACTAAGGAGGCACAGATGTCTTTATAGTTGGTCAGCTACATAATATGTTTCCCCCCAAGCTCCATTTTGGGAGTTGAAGCAAAAACAGTCAGGTAGCTTCTATATGCTATAATACAGACCGATGCCAGACCTCTCTTGCACCCAGACAATCTTGCATCTTAATTGGTCAGACCAGAGTGACCTCAGCAAAACGACAGACATGTCACAAAGCTTTCAAACACTTTCATCTTCCTCTTTTTTTTGCTTTCACTTGCTTGTTGTCTCTCTTGTTCCATTTCAAGTGTTGTCTTAGCTCCCTTTCTATGCAAAGCCTGCTCAGACCTTGGCAAGGACGCACACATACATATACTCACACACTCAAACACACTCACATGCTTGCACAATGTGAGTCATCCTCTGCTGCCACGATACCAAGCATACCGTCCATATTTTATCCTGTTAAAGCAAATTCAATGTAAAGGATAGACATGCAGTTTCCACTCAAAGGTCAAACATTCATGTTTAAAACAAAAAAAGATGACCTTTGTCTAAAATGTCTTTGTGGTGTATGTGAGTGTGTGTGTGTGTGTGTGTGTGTGTGTGTGTGTGTGTGCGTGTGTGTGGGTGGGTGGGGGGTGGGGGGCTAAATAATCCACAGACACTAAAATCCTTTACTTGTAACAGCACTAACAATCAGTGCAATTACTGGACAACACAATGGACAGCTAGAGTGGAGATGGGTGAAGTGGAAGTGAGTTAGAGAGCAAAGGAAGCAGAGGAAGAGAGCACCGACCATAGGTCAGCACAGGCCTGAAATCTTTGCCTTAGCCTGACCTGTTCCTGCGATGTTCACTCCACACCCTGAGGCAAACCTTACTGCTGGTCAAGCTCTTTTTCTAATTGTCAACAAATCCCATGAAAAGACCAAAAACAACAATGAACTGATCCTTCTAGCAAGCATTTCCTGTGTATCCAAAGCCTAATATATCTTATTCCTGTGTGCTTCATTGTTGTCCCGAAACTATTAAAAACACATCAGTGAGCCACAGTGTTGCACTGGGAAACATATTCCTTCATTACGATGAACATGGGCCCTTTTGTTTATGTTGAGTCAATCCCACATACAACGTCCCGCTGCCAAATGTGTATTAGTCAGCAGATGAATAGTCCTCAACAAATACACAATTTACTGGTGTGTAAATACCATTTGCTAAAAACTACAGTTTAGGAAATTACTGAGCCTTTTTTAAAAAACAAACTGTATATTTGTGACCCATTTTTTTCAGGTTCATGTTTTCAGTTGGAATGAGTGGGTTTGATGCTGAGTGCCACAGACAGCGTTGGGAAGGACGGACCAACACATTGTTGGTTTTGGGCTTTCATGGGATTCGTTGACAATAAGACAATCGTACAACTGTCTGTGTTGTTCTTTTACCCATATTATGCAGTTTTATTTGTTTGATGGTGTGTTTTCTTCTTGTCTTTTTTGCAACTTCAGGCAAACAGCATTTTTTTAAACTGTACTCTTCTCTACCAATGAATGATAATGAATTCATACTTAAACTTTGATCGCAATTTTGTTTTTTTTAAAGTGGAAGTCATGCCTTACCAGTGCTTAGTTGTCTATCAACAACTGACATGAAACCAAGGTACTGATAATGTACATTTTCTGCATAAGAAGTGGTGTGTTTGTCACTGTACTGTCGCTGTGTGTTTCCCACAGATCACTTGATGGACAGGTGATCTGTGGGAAACACAGCTGGAAAACACAACAGAAGATCCGAAGGTGCTGAATTATGAAGAACTGCATACATTAGCATTTAAACTGAGCAGGAACAGCGAGAGAAACAACGATAAGACAGCAGGAGAAAAAGAAAAAGAGAGAACGAGAAAGACATTTTGAGTCATTTGTGTTCCGGGATTGTAGTTTTAGTTGCAACTTGAAATTGCAGCAGAATAGCACAAGCCCTTCCTGTAGTAAAAGGAACGTTAAACAAATGCGTGTGAGTTTTTGTGTGTCCATGTGTGTGTGTGTGTGTGTGTGTGAGAGAGAGAGAGAGAGAGAGAGAGAGAGAGAGAGAGAGAGAAGATAAAACGAGTCTGTTTGAACCTGACAGTTTGATTTCTAATGGCTTAATTATTGTTCGAGCTTTGTTATTGCCTTCTCTGAAAAACAGTAAACTGATAAGCTGCATAATCATTACCCCTATTGGTGTGTGTGTTCGAAGGCATCATTATGTCTGATATCACTGTTTTGTCTCACAGCGATAAAAGCCAACATTGTCCCACACCGACATCTCCTAACCATGCTCGCCTCACTGCCTTTTACTTTCTCCTCGATTGTTTCCAATTATCTTCCTTCTTCACTTGCACAGATTAAAAAAGACTTTAACACCATACAGCAGACTGATTGGAGCCTTGCTGGCGGACAAGCGAGCTCCAGTGTTAGAGGAAGCATTAAGGGAGAGTAGAGAGAAAGGCTTAGAGTAATAATGCAGAGTTATACAGCCTTGACAGCGGGGTAACACTACCAAAAAAATAAATAAAAGAAAGTGGGAAGTGTTAATTGTTAAAGTGTGTGATTAAAATGCTGCTGGTTTTAGAGATGAGAGGATGGAACAGTGGATGTAGAATGATAAATATTTGCAGTTAAGCACTGACTATATAAACTTACGTCCACATGAGGGTGTTTGCATATTTGTATTGATTTTCTTTCTTTTTCTTTTTCTTTTGAAAAGGGGCCTCACAATTATTAAATTCCACATATTACAGCAGCATAATGTTTTATGTACTGTAGTGCATTGGAAAAAAAAAATCCACTTTAACCCCTTAAATAACCAACAATATATAAGCAAAACCTCTAGTTAAAGAGTTTAACTTGCACCTTGAAAGATTTCAGTACCGGGTGTTGCAAGGGGTTAATCTTGCATGCAACTGCAAGCAATTTTACTGGCTGAAGACACCGACGTGGCTCAGATTAAAAGAGAAATTACATCATCTTTCATGGAGCAGCAGGGCAGCAGCCAACACGCATCAGATCATTATAACTCAGAAGAAAAAGACCATCATAATGTGATATTACAAAGCGAAGCATGTAAGCAGACAGTTTGCTGGTTGCTGACTCCAGCTTCATATTTACAGTACACACACGAGAGTGGTATCAATCTCATCTAATGCACGGCAAGACATTTTTTTCCCATAGTCACCCTCTACATGAAGAAAATAAGTATTCTTTCAGCCTAAAAGCCCAGGGAGGAAGTATGCCTACCATAGTACAGTACTGTCATGTAACTGGTTGTCATGTACAGTTCAGTAACATGCTAATGTTGTTGGGATTACCCAATTTATTCCACCTTTCTACACCACCAATTATATTCTCCATACTGTATGTTTGCGGAAAATAATCAACAGGATCTAAATATAGGGCTTTACTCAGTGGCACATCAGTGAGGAGATGCACATCCAAGCAGGATATTATGACACATTGTACTGTGTATGCATCTGTATGTGTGTGTGTGTGTGTGTGTGTGTGTGTGTGTGTGTGTGTGTGTGTGTGTGTGTGTGTGTGTGTGTGTGTGTGTGTGTGTGTGTCTATGTGTGTGTGCGCAGTGTGGTGTGCGTGCACTGAGATCTGTCACATCACCTCCATACCATATGAGGTTGCACATCATGACTCTGCCAGTTCCCCACAGCTTAATGTGTCGTTGGCAATTACATCACACACACGCACACACACACACACACACACACACAATTAATGTTGGATGACTCAGTTCTTTGGTGGGTTTCAGAGTGAGCAAATAAGAAACTTTAAATGTTAAAGGTCAGTATTCCACACTGGTGCTCTCACTTTGACTTAGTGCCGGAGTCACGCTCAAACATCAGTCACACTACACTTTTAAGAAGGATGAGTCATTTTCAGCACCTCTTTTAACTGTGCAGAAACACACACTGCCACTTCTCAGCACAGTGTGTGTGTAAACAGAATAAGGTGTTTCATAGAACTTTTACTTCAAGTGCATCACTAACACATACTGTGTTGGAAAGGAGAACAAAAAGTGCCTTACATCAAACTCAAGAGGGACGAAAATGTGTATAAAATAAGAAAATATGGAAAATAAGACTTCTTTTTAGCAGTGTTTTGACCTGTCTTCTGCATGGACAGTGGTTCATAGATGACACATACATAAAGTTAAATGCTCTCACTTACTGTGTAATAGTGAAACTATGGAGATTTCAAGAGAAACCTAAGACTAATTAAGATTTAGATTTTATTCTGATTCTTCTTCCAATTCTGCTATGCAATTTTGGTTCATATCAGATGAGGAAGAACGGCAGCATCAGTCGTTTCAGCAAATAGCCCAAAATGACAAAGCCCTCTAGTAAATATGACGAGAGCAAAGGAGGAAGTCAGGTGATGTAATTATAAAACGACAGGTCTGTGTGAGGAGGGGAGGAGGTCGGGGTGGATGGGTCAACAAAAAACTTGACTTTAACCACTGTTCGTTTCACGTTTTCCAACTGACAGTCAACATTGTTGTTTTTTTTTAAACCATGACCACGATTGTTCCCCAACCTTAATCAAGTGTTTATTATTGTCACCATGACGACGAAGGTCCTGTAACCTTAACGAAGTGGTCGTTTTAAACCAAATTATGATGGTTCCCTAACCTTTACTAGTAATTTGTTTTAACCCAAACCATGATCCTTCTCTGAACCTACCCAAGTTGTTTTTGTGCTTAAATCTAACCAAACCTTAACCATAGAGTTGTCGTATCATAAAACGGATGGTTTTGATGATAGTGGCTTCAGATCAGTGTCACTCTAGAGGGCATGGACAGACAACATATTTTGTCAATTCATTTGGAGGACTTGCTGGAATTTTCTGTTGTAACTATATCAAATTTTCCAAAGACACATTGAATTTGGTGCAGTGTCACCTAGAGCCGACTATTATTTAGATTTGATCAATTATGATTCCAGTTCCGGTTCTGCTTAATGATCCTGGTTTGTATCAGATCATGATTCAGATTCCTGTCATATTATTTAAGTTAAGAAATATATATAGAGAGGAGATTTATGCCATTAACAGTAATTTGTCATAAATTACCAGGCATTGTTAATTCTTTTGGTACAATAAATAAAAAATAAAAAATAAATAAAAACACAAATATCTTGCCATGAACAAGTTTTGCACTTGTTTTTACTTTTTCGCTCAGTGATTATATTCTGCTGTATTTCTGCTGTTTGATATTAAGGTTAGACACACGTTTGAGTGCATCTCCAGTAAACCGTACTGTAAACACTGTAGATGGAGTAGGTCCAACCTTTGCTTTCTGTATTTATAAGTTGAATGGAAAATAGAATTGAAAAGCACACACATTTCAAGTATATCCAACCTTACTTTAACTTGAATCCATGAAGTCAGAACTTTAAAGCTACAGTGGTTTGCCTCTGCCAGGAAGGCTTCGGGTCTCTCTCACTCTCTCTGCTCTCAGCTGTAGTGCAGCTTTGATGGCCAGGTCATTTACCAGATTGCAGAGCAGCGTTGGCCATTTTACTGCCCTCTAAATCTATCCATAGTGTGCAGTGTGTGTGTGTGTGTGTGTGTGTGTGTGTGTGTGTGTGTGTGTGTGTGTGTGTGTGTGTGTGTGTGTGTGTGCTGGTACCTGCATGGGCGGTACGTGTCGGCATAGTGCCCAGTCAGGCTACATCTTTGAGCAAGAATGAATAGTAGCAATTCATTCCCTTTAAGTCCTAAATCAGCAGCAATGGACTCTCTCTGTCTGTCTCTCTGTCTGTCTGTCTGTCTGTCTGTCTGTCTCTCTCTCTCTCTCTACAGTCCTGCACCACAGTAACACAGACACACAGCAGTAAAAGGAGTTGAAAATGCACACTCACAAAAGAGTGGATCAAAGTAAAAAAAAAAAAAAAAGAAAGGGGGAGACAGGAAAACGGGAGGGAGGATAGAGATACAAAGAGTGGGAGATGGTTAGAGAGATGGAGCTGGATAGATGTCTACAAGATACAGATAAATGAAGGAAAATGATGGAAAAAGTGAGCCTGGGTGAAAGATTAAAGACTGTGTATTGGTGGATAAGGGGAGATGCAGAAAGAAGAATCAGACAATGCAGCTCCTGATAGTTTAGTTCTCCTTGATTGTAGGGAGGTGCAGACACAGCACTATCACATACACACACATTTTGGGGGAATCAAACACCATATATGTATGTATGTGTGTGTGTGTGTGTGTGTGTGTACATATATACACACAGAAGTTTGCATGTTATGCAGGTAGCTAGCAATAGACACACAGTCACACACTCATTTCTGTTCAATTCATGCATAAAGGAGGAAACGGCAGGTAACAAATCACAACCTCTTCGGTAGTAAAAGGATCTTCTCCTTAATATTAGGGAAACAGTATCCTCTATCTCAGTCAGGTATTAGTTCCATAAAAAGACAATTTAGGAAAGAGACATAGCGTATAATGTTCTGCCTCTACATTCGGAGCAGCAATTTGGAGAGGGTTCATGACTGCCTCTTGCAGTTTCTCAAGCAATTTCAGAACCGGTTAAAGGTGTGTTTGTGTTTGTGTATGTGTGTAAGATGTTTGCTGTGCAGAGCGATATGTACAGTAGGTCTTTTTTTTCTACTTTTGGAAACCTGAGTCTTGCAGCTTTCTGAAGGGTGTTGCAGAAATGTAGATGTAAATAGATGCAAAACTCAAACGCTGTTTGGGATTACTTTCACTGTTGACTTAACATGGTTGGTGATGGAAGCCTGCTAAAAATCACTGTACAGCAGACGACTGTTGGATTTTTTGATAGAATTAGTTTGATTTGGAAAGAATGGCTGCAACGTCTATGTGTCAATAACATTTTTATGGCATAAAAGCTCCTTGACTGCACCAGTTAGGTAGTGAAAGCAGCAGCTGAGGTCCTCCATCAGTCTTGCTGTGCAGTCAATCAATGTAGTTAGGTGAATATGTCAAACAAGACTTGTAGTCTAAAAAGAGGTGGGTGAAAGCGAGCCATTATGTGGCTGGTGTAAACAGCTTTGGTCTTTAAAATGAAAGTGTGTTCCCTCAGATAGACGTGAGACAGATGACTGAAAACACGTCTGAAATGCATCTGGTGTAGACAGGGTGTAACAGCCACCAGCTGTCGCTCACCAGCTGTAAATATGAATGATTTTCATGCACTAAATGTTCACATCACATAAAGAGTAAATTGACCAAGTGGCGAATTTATCAACATGGTTTCTTCCCTTAGCAGTGCAAAAGTGTAATGGACCCTGTTTGGAAGACCAGAGTTCCCAATCATGAAAAATACTTCCTAGATCGACTTTAAATCTCTAAAGAGGAAGTTTGCGTCTCTTTCTTTTGTGAATGAACACGCTCAGACGCAATGAAGACAAGGTCATTATTTCTCCCTGTCACTAGCATAGACCCACCAAATTCTCCTTGTGCTTTCCGTCCTTTTCCACCCTCCTTTCATTGACTCAATTTGCTCCCCCTTTCCCCGCCCCCTTCCTCCAGTATTTAATTAAGCTATCAATTCTGCTATTCTGACTGAATTTAAATGCGTGTTTAGTGAAATTAGCTTGTAATAGCCTTCTTAAATTTTGGATCAAAGTATGTTAATCTGTGTTAATGTTATTACTTCTTTCTACTCGCTTTCTCTCGCTCTCTCCCTCTCGTTTTCCTTCGTTGTACCCCTTTCTCTCTGTTGCTCTCGCCTTCATCTAGCCGTCTGTAACTTGTGGCATTTTGAGTAAGTAAATGCAACACCTTGTTGTTCTGAGGAGCTATTTGCTGGCATTTCCAAAGGCCTCTGGCAAAGGTATGATAAGCTTGTGTGTATGTGTGTGTGTGTGTGTGTGTGTGTGTGTGTGTGTGCATGTGGTTACACGTGTGTAATGTGTAGTAGATGCATATTGCCGAGACAGTATGTGTAAGTAAATCTGAACATATGTGTGTGCCTGAATGACTGGGTGGAGAAATGTGTCCGCCTGTCAGTCTCTGTGTAGGTATATATGTCTGTGTAGATGTCGGTGGGTGTACGTGTGTGACATTTGGCTGCTCTGACGGTGCAGGTCTAATAAGTTTCCCCTTGTCTGTTTCCTGTCAGAATAACACAAACCAGAAATAGCACCAGGGTAACGAGGCCCAAGACCCTCACACTTTGAAGAAGAGGAGTTGGGATACCATTGCTAAAGCAAGGGAACACCCATGCCACACCACTGGTGGGTGACATCTTGCATGTGCTGGTGTGTCTTTTTATATATTTATTTATTTTAATATTTAAAAACATCTTGCGTACAGAGATTCATTCTTGATCTTGGGGACAAAAATTGCATTTCCAACCACCTGTTTTTAATGCACATTTTTGATTTGTGCATTAAAAAAAACCTGAGTGGAAACAGCAGGAATTTGCAAAAAAATAAAAAAATAAAAAATGAAGCAAAAATGTCACTCAAGCTTTCCCTCCACATATCTGTGTTGAGCAGTGAGGAAACTATAACGCTCCTCATATTAATACATGAAACAAACTCCAAATTCCATTTTTCCATCACATTTTTTGCATGTTTTTTCACTGTTTCAGGTTTGACTGACACTTTTAACTGCGTCATCTGTGTTGGAAGTGAATGGCCTTCTTGATATTCCTCCAGCTGTCCACTGACTCCTGGACAATGACCTTTGACAATTTCTCAGTTGACACCGTGACTTTATCATCTGTTTCCCGTGCTCTTTTAGTCATTTGTCCAGGCTCTTTGCTGTTTCACCCACGTAGTGTTCACCGTAGCTGTTGCAAGTGATGTCACGCACCACCCCAGTTTTCTTCTCAGGAGGGATCCTGTCATTAGGGCGTCCAAGCAGAGATCCCAAGGTGTTCAGTGGTTTGTGGTAGGTGCTGACTCTAAAACTTTGGCTAAACGCACATATGCACTCAAAATTGTAAGTACGGAAGAACGCAAATTGAGACACAGCTGAGGTTTAGGTGGAGGTTAGAGTAAAGCTTAAGAGGTTGCAGTTGGTTTAGAACACCTGTCGAGTTTAAGGTGTGGGCCTCAGGGTGAGGCATGAACAGTGTGCTTGAACAGCAGAAAGTAATTGAAAGTTATCTGCTGTTTCACCTACGCTACACTGATCTCTGTGAGTGTTTTTTTTTTTTAATATTTGTGACGTGAAGTGGGATCAAGGCCAGCAGTGAGCTTCAACAGTGCGCATGCCAACACATAAACCCTTGTAACTCATAATGGCTTCTCAGGAACAGAGTGTGCTGCAGTAGGCATTACTGAAGCAAATCCTCTGTGTTTCTCTGCCTCAAGGCCATGCTTTTTTCTTCATCTTCTTTTTTTTTTCTTTTTTTTTTTGCACAGCTCCACTTCCAATTCAGCTTTTTGTTTCGTGGATTCATCTTTCAAAGACATTTTAATCAGTGTACTTCAGACTTTCACAATTTCACATCAATGACACATGAAAAATATGTCCTAAGTAATGTGTTCTGGCATGAACACACACTGTCTTACCAGTTTACTAGGCACACCTGCACACTGCACGAGCCAATACAACATTCAAATAATAAATCTTACCTTTATCACCCCTATAATGTTCAGTTTTTGATGACATTGTGTCACAATGGAGGTGATTCAACTCTAGTCATTTTTTAAGCTGTGTAGAGAGAACCTGAACATTTCTGTCACCCGAGCAGTCATAAAATCTGCTATGGGCTGAAAATGTAAACTCACTGGATGGTAGGAAATCTTTTTAGTGACTTATAAGGTGGGAAAACAGAGGGAGATAGCGGAGAAAGATTGCCTAAGTGACCTGTATTTCATTATATAAAAGCCCTTGAAGTTGAATGAACTCATTTGCCTTTCAGTATCAGTATAATGACTTCTCTTTCAGCGCGATGTCTTCTCTGGTCAATAAAAGTGACCAAACAGTGCCATGTTGAACACACTATCAGACTGCAATCAGAAAAAATCAATAGACACTTAACCTCTAATGACCTTTGACATGGGAACATCACTTCTTTACCACTTGTGAGACACAATTCCAATCATTTATACACTGTATCCGAGGCATGGAGCGCATTGTGAATGTAATCCACTGCTATTCTCCATCCTTTGTGGTGGAATAGTCCTCTCTTCTCCGCTTTCTCCTCCTTCTCGCCGTTTACTCTCCTCTTCTCCTCCCCTCCCTCTGTGAACAAGGAGAAAACACTTCACAAGACGTTGGCTGCACCTGTCCGCTGAATGCATCTGTGCGTGTCTGTAAGTGTGTGTGCATGCCTGTGTGTAGGCAGGTGCGCATGCGTTCCGGTGATGCCCATGTAGATGTGTACTTGCTTGGGCTTACATGAATGTGTGTGTGTGTGTGTGTGTGTGTGTGTGTGTGTGTGCGCGCGCGCATGTTGGTGTGACACACAGCTGTCACTGTCTGATGCATCTTTGCCCTGGCTCCAAATCAAAAACACTTGTACTGTATCCCCTCAGGGAGCTAGACAGACAGCAGCAGACTGGCAGCAGCAGAGAGACTGAGAAAGAGAGAGCAGAAAGGGAGAAGAAAGAACAGATGCATAGGTGAAAACACGAAAGGACAGGGTGATGCTTGTAATGGGAGGGGAGGGAGAGAAGATGGATACATGAGGAAGGAGGACTGACATGGTGGTAAAAAGAAAAGAAGAGAAGATAACAATGTGAGATGTAAAGGGTATTGAAGAATGGAGAAGGAGAAGAACAGGGAATCAGGGAGAGTTAAAGAAGGAGGAGAGGAAAGGTTACTCAAAAAAATGAGGAGGAGAGAGTCTTGAGGGGACGAGGTGAGACTGAGTCATGTTGGTGTTGATGTGCGACATTCCCACTGTGTTGGTTCCTCTCTTCCCTTCACATGTACCACCGGTCAGATGGATTGTGTGCGCATGAGTGTGTGTGTGTGTGTGTTTGTAAGTTGTGCCCCTCCTCTCCTCTCAGAGTACACCTGCACAATCTTTTTCTCTTTCTTTTGGCCTTCTATTCACGAGACTCCCTAAAAACTTCATATTTCACTCGGGGGGGTGCCCACTCAGATTTTTGCTTCTTGTACTGCTGGCACAGCTGCAAGACTTCCCTGAGGATTTTCAAATGACTTTTACCTGACTGTTGATAAATTCTCAAATTGACCATTATAACGTTATACTGGAAAATATGTACAACTAAATAGTGCTAAAATATATTGACATTTAGATGGACTAAATTATGTCCAACAATAAAAATCTACTCAGATGGGGGGGTCTGTATTCTGATATCAAAGTAGTATCTTTCATCAGTAGATTACAAGGCAGACTATCACTTTCCATGTACATAGGTGTGAGACCAAATGTACAAATTATAGGAAAACATGAATAGTATATTCTGTATGCCTTTATACTTGACATGCATCAAATAAACTGATCTCATAAATTATGTGTGTATTATTCAGTCTAGTTTGACTAATTTTCTAAGCTTTAGAAATAAAACTAGCCCATACTTTGACACTCAGTCCAACTTCTCATTTTCAGAGCACGAGCTGAGACTCGCCGAAGCATGCACTGCTACATCCTGGAAAACCACGCCGATCAGGGTGAAATACCAAGTTTTCAGGGAGTCCCTTCCATTCACAGTCAGATGGTATTTTTGACACCAGATGTCAGAGCTTTTTGACAGTGGTCTCCAAAATGTATGAATCTGAAAAGCTTTTCACCATGAGTGTGGACAATCATTCACACTCTTTTTAACACTTTTGCCTCCCATCGTGATTGGACGACACGACGTACGAACCAGTTCTTTTCCTTTTTAGAGTTGTTTTGTTTTGAAAACACTTTCATTTCACATTCATCATTTCTTTCTTATGTTCTTTGTTTGGTATAAATACAAAATAAGTCCAAAGGGGGGATAGCAGGACACAAAAACGCATCTCACTAGCTGGCTTTCATCAAGCCAGCTAGCTTGATCCACCCAGACTTACCTGTTCCTTGTTTCCTTGAAGATCAGATGTGTTCCAGATGGACGACGGCGGAAATTAGTGGCGGGAAATGAACGCAAAGTGATTTCAGCCAGTTGTAACGTTTTTGTTGATTTTAGTTTTTTGAACATAGACACAAACACACCACACACACACACACTCTTTGTCACGTACCTCAGCTTTAGGCTTCAGGTTTAGATCCCGGGTCTCCACGTTGCTGAGCGGCGTCCTTCCCCACTGGACCATCTTCAGTACTGATAAATGCAATCAACCAGAGAGACAAAGAAGATCAAACTGAGAGAGGAATCTGCAGATTCACCTCCATCAATCTGGAGAGAAAACTTTGGATGGATGGACTTTCTGGCTTTTGAGTTTATAATAATTTTGTTGTTGCTTGTCTCATAATTTATGAGTAAAACAAGATCTTTCTGTCCTGTCACAAAGGTCTAGTAGTCAGGGTTCCTGTTTTCCACCCAGATGGTTGGGGTTCAGGTTCAGGAGAAGATGGTGTGACTGATCTATCTTTTTGTATTCCAAGGGAAGAAAGGATTTGGAAACTTCTCTGTTACCAAACCTGCTTCGGAACCAGCAGAACTACCTGAACTTTGTGATCAGATCAGAAGATAATTATTAATGTTTGGTGTTCAGAGATGAACTCTCAGAGAGAAAAAAGATCCGACTGAAAGAAGAATCTGCAGATGTTAACCTTCATCAACCTGCAAACTTTACAAAAAGTCCAGACATGATAAGTAGAGTGACCTGGATCCTGGATCAGGACCATTAATGCACCATGCAGGAATCAACAGATGGACTTTCTGGCTGTTGAGCCGTATCAATTCAAGATTCAGCATGATGCTCATGCACTGTTGTCTGTGAATACAATAAACTGCCTTGCAAAATTCTTCTTCATTTGGAAGTCAAACACACATTATCCCCATGGTCTAGTGGTCAGGGTTCCTGGTTTTCATCTAGATGACACAAGTTAAATTTTTTGTACAACTTTGTCAATACAATGTTTTGTCCACAAAGTCTTTTTTATTTTTGGTACTTGTTATATTTGGATGTAATCGCCTCGGTGGGAATTGTTGGATCTCTATAAATAATTTCTTTTGGAGGACTAAGAAATAAAGTACGGAAACATTTTATTACATTTGAATGGTGCCACTCTGTTGTGTTGTGATTGGTCGGTCTATTTATCTTTTAAATTAAAATTTGAAACACAGAAATGTAAGAATTTGTATATTGTAATGTGAGTAATTGAAGTAGATATATTCCGACGTGTGTGTGTGTGTGAGTGTGCATGTGTGTGTATGCATTCACGTACATTTTGCCACGCCTGCATAAGTCAGTGCCCCACTTAGGCAACCCCAGTCAAAAAAAGTCTGGACACACCACTGTAATGTTACAAACAACTCATATAAACACACATCTGTCAGATCCTCTGTATTTACCCAACATACACACACAAACATAGCCACAAAGTCTAACATCTCTGGCCAATGGGCAGATTGTCCACATGTTCAAATAAGTAACTCCATGCCCAAAAAAAGAACTTATTTGTGTCATTCTCTCTGTCCCCTCCTCCCTCCCTTTCTCTTCCCCCATTCCTCCAGTCATCTAATTTTATATGTTCTAATTAATTCTCTTGATTCATTAGAGATGGAGGAGAGGGAAAAAATGAGTAGGGAAGTGAGGGATGGCAGAGGAGTGGAGCATCTTGCCATCTGCATTTCCCCCCTGCAGGGCAAAACGATGAGTCTGTCTCTCCAAACTGCAGAGAAAGTATTCTGTGCACTGAAATAATAAAGAGTGGGAACTAAAACAAGACGAATCAAAGGAGGAAAATAACTAGAGTGAACTCTGCTCAAGGCAGCCTGACCCTCCCCTGCTTCTCTTCTAGCCCCTACTGTTTTCTCCTACCTCTTTGTCTTTTGCCCCTTCCCTTTCTTCCTTCCACAACATTTTGCATTTGTGTCATGTTTTATTTTGAGATTGGTTCTGACGGCAATGGAAGCACAAGTGTTCAGACAAAGACTGAAATGCTAAGAGAAGTGCATGGAGACATGGCGGGATGGACAGAGACGGAGAGCAGGCGGAGGGAGAAGGATGTAGAAAGAGAATAAAGGCATTAAAGATTCAAACTGTGAGATGGAGACAGACACAAAGTATGGTGACAGAAAAAGAGATGGAGCTCCACAAAGCTTCTTGGCTTCTTCTTCCATTTCCAGAAAGTTTCTAGAGAAATGTCATGCACAGTGGTGGATGTTGCTGGTATTGACTTGGTGTATACAAACATCATACCCCAAGCTCTTTATACCGTATGCTCTTATTTGTGAAAGTCTGACAAAAAGGGCATATTGGCACTGCTTTATGATTTTATCATTGGAGACAGTGAGGCCCCGTTTACTATTCTGTTATATTTCTCTTTTTGTGTTTTTATGTTATTATAGTAACCTCGAAAGACCTCTATTTATTTGGATATTCAGATGGATTCATGAGAAAGATATGAAGATTAATATAAACAGCTTATCCAAAATGTGACCATAACCAGGATATTAGCTAATACTCAGAATACTGTGTGTATGAAAACACAATCCAGCTTCTGCCGACTGATGGAATCGCAGATAAGAACATTTTATTTAGATTTCAGAGAGTTATGTTGACAAAAATAATTATTCTATCATATCATCATTATTGTCATATTTTCATTTCTAAATTATTCTAGTTTCAATCACACTTGATGTCACAATTTCTATTAGTACAAACTTTATTCATTCATTTGAAAATGTATATTAGTTTTTTTTTCTTTTATTAAAATGAACACAATGAAAATCTAATATCCTAAAATTACTAAATTATGGCCTGTCCCATAAATGTAAAGTTGATTATTTAAACTATAATGACTTTTACTCCACTATCATGTGGGTTCACAGGGATGCAGTGCATTGTCGGCAAATGTTGTCCCAAACACATTGTGAGGCTAATTTGGGAAATGTGTGGCATTTGTATGGCATTTGCAATGCATTCAAATTCCACCTCTTGAGAAATGAAGCTCAGCGGAAGGTCAATCGGGAAGACTATCTTTATGCCTCATTCATTCACATCCCTCTCTCTCCTCCTGCTTTTCTTAATCAGCTGATCGTGGACTGAGCATTTAGTTTCTCACTTATCCAACCAGATTTCGCCACGACATCCATCAGCCAATCATATTGCTGCTGTTAAACTTTAAATCTGTTCTGCTCTCGCTTGCTGTCAGCTGTCATTTCAGTGTGGAATCACTCATACTGAAGTCTCTCCTGATTGAAATGTAATGTAAATGGGCCACGCTCAAAAAAATCAGATGTTTTCCCATTTTGACCTGTTCTGTTCAAAATGAAAACCAAAGGTGTTTACATGGTTGTGTGCCTAACTGCACATGGGAGAAGTTTGTCTTAGGAAGTCAGGTGATGTAGTACAAATAGTGACAAAGTCCACATAGTGCGAAGGTCAGGATGGATGAGTGGGTCAAACACCGGACTTTCACTCAGCAGACTGCTGTTTGAGTTCTGTGTGATTATTTTAACTCAAACCATGATCTTTTTGCAAACCTAACCAAGTACTTGTGGTGCCTAAACCTAACCAAACTGTGACCGTTTCACAACGTTAATCACATGTTAGAAAGGCTTCAAGGCAAACTGCTCCCACGTGCTGGCTGAATGACAGCATGACAAAAACAACAGATGTTAAGATTTGTTTCAGTAATAATCTAAAAATATCTGTTAATCTATGACAAAAGGAATGAACACAAGTATGTCAAACATTCCCCTTTCCCAGAATATAGACCCTTTATGGGAGGATATTTCCATTTATATCGAAATTGTTATCACAATTGTAAGGTGACAATGGTGAAACCACCTGTATGATAAGAGAAGTCATTCTTATTCTGCATGGGAAACTGTCTAGTGAAGTTTTCAGTTTGCTAGTCACTGGATCCCACTGAAGGACCCCTAAAGGGTATCTGGAGTGTCTGTGTCATAGATAACACTGACAGACACGGCGGCTGTGCTACTGCTACTAAAAGTCTGGTCACACAAGGACAGAGAAGGAGAAAGGTAGAGAGAACAGATTGGGAATGCACAGATTGGTATTCATCGTCCGATTGTGGTTCAATCAGCGCTGTCATACCCCTCTAACACTTGTGCGGCACACACAAACTGATGTTACCTAAAATAGAATGCTAAGTAGGGCTGGGTGGCATTTTATTTGTGTTTGTGTTTGTTGTGGAGCAGCTGTCAGGTCCGAAAGGCTGAGCAAAGAGCTGCTTTGCTGTTCGTCTTGGAGGTTAAGGTTAGAGGCCTTGTTATGAACACACTTTGGCGAGGCACTACCAGAAGTCCCGGCTGAGTGATCGGGAAGCTGATGAGAAGACAAACTTGTTGGACAGCTGGGTTCATCACCTGTCAGCAGCCATCAGATTTTCAAGCTTTCAGTGTAATGTCTTTGTTTCAAATTTGGCACTTGTAATATGTGTAATAAGTTAATTACAGCCTTGAACAGCTTCCAGCCCGCAACAACGTTTTGGAATAACTTTAGGAAATGCACATTTTTGGAGAACAGTCACATTCATTATTATGATGTTATTGTATTTGATAGATTTAGTTCTTTCGGCGCCATGTAGATGAGAGGAATTCTCCCTGATATGCAGCAGTGGAAGAAGTATTCAGAACTTTGGCTTTAAAAGTAGTAATACAACAGTCTATAAATAGTACAGTGTGCATTCAAAAATAAACTCAATAGTAGTACAGTGTCCATTCAAAATTTTACTTCAGTACATGTACATAAGTATTATCATCAAAATATACTTAAAGTAAAAATTGTGCAGAACGGCCCATTTCAGAATAACATATCTTTTATCATTGGATTATAATTATTGATGCATTAATCTGTAAGCATTACTTTAATGTTGGAGCTGGTAAAGGTGGGGCTAATTTGAACTACTTCATAGATTCCCAGGTAGCTTAATCTATGATAATACATTATGTTTTATTTGTTGATGGAATTGTCCTCAATAATTTGAATCTGCAAAGTAACTAAAGCTGACATATACATTAAAGTATGAAGTAGCATAAAATGGAAGCACTTGAGGTACAGTAGATGAAGTACAGTAGATGAGTTCAGTACTTGAGTAAATGTACTTAGTTACTTTCCATCACTGTTGATATGAATGGATGTGTGGAATTACACCCTCAGATTTCTATTAATTGACGCCCACACTGCTGACAGACAGTTACATGCCTGAGTTTAATTCATGTCTGAAGCTGAGAAATGCAGCTAAAATTGGTTTAAGCACTTCTACAGATCGCTGAGAATTTAATTGAAGGGCTGCATTTAAGGGCTGTGGGAGCCACATGAGACCCACTGGCCACTGATTGACCTTCAGCGTCCTAGATGTTGCTGAGACGTGGCATCGCTGATGGTATTACTCACAGTGTAGTCACAAAGGGGCAGAGAGGTGGCAGGACAAGGCACAAAGGGACGGATAGAAATGTGTGGAGGACAACCAGTGGCTGGTGGTCAGAGAAGGAAACTTGGCGATGGTTTGAACAGTCGTAAAAGAGAAACACTGCACAATAAAGCGTCCCACGCAACCAAATTCCCATTTTAACCATTCCCCCTGGTTAATTCAGGATTTTAAAAAAAGCTCTTACTTATATATATTGTATGTTTAAAATGTGTATGATTGTTGGACCTTTACCTTTAAGACTGTTCCATTTCTTCCTTATGTGTTTACTATTTGATGTGTGATTGTGTATATTCAAATGTATGGCCTCTGTGGAAATGTTTTTCCTCATTACCAATTTGAATGTCAGTATTTGTGTGTGTATGCGTGTGTGTGCGCGTGATGAGAGGTGACAGCAGTGACAGTTGGCCCTAACATGATAATAGCCTTGCTGTATAAGCAGAGAAGCCACCATCTGCAAGCTCCAGCTTTCCCAACAAAACACTCGCTGTTTAAGATGCAGCAAGCCTTTGTCTTCAGGAAGGTCAACGCTCTCTACTTCGCTCACTTCTCTGCAGAGCAGCTAACTAATGTGACAAACTGTTCTTGATGCTTGATGACGTAAAAATGCCTGGGAGCGTGGGTGTAAGGGATGGATGTGAACTGGGGGTGTTAGGAGAGAGAAGTAGGAGAATAAGGAGCTTGAAAGGAAGGATAAAAAGAAGAAACAACTTTGAAATGGAGGGGAAAAGAAGGAGGGATGGCTCGTTTCCCAGGACGTCACAAATAATTATTTCAGTGTTACACATTGTTGATCAGATCCACACATCATGGGGGCAAGTGCACACTCACTGCTGATGCCCCATCAATGGATGCTAGTGGGGACACTGGCCTGGAAAGAGATATCCTGACAGTACCCTGCTTTATATGTGTGTGTGTGTGTGTGTGTGTGTGTAAGTACCTGTAAGGTTTCTTTCTTTGCTTTACCAAATTATAATGCAGAGCTCTCACTTCCCATAAGGTATAAATGTGATTCTCTGTGAATTCTCTGCGATGGACCTGTTTCTTGCCTTAATGCACACTTGGCAGTCACATAAAGACATATGTTTCTTTCTTTCTCATTTTCTTCCCTCTCTCAGCTCACCTGTCTCCCTCCGTTTCATATGCCCTTGCATCACAGATAAACTCTCTCCATACCTCCCTAAACCAGGCCTTGCACAGATGGATGATCATCACCGAGAAGAGGTGGAGAAAAAAAAAAAAAACAAGGATTGGTGAGTGCATGGAGCTATCATTAGCATAAAGAAAGAAGTTGTGGATTGCCTCAGGTGATTGCTTGCGTGCCACTGGCTGCACTCATTTGCAGTTTCCATCTCTCCATCTTTGTTTTTTGTTTGTTTGTGTGTGTGTGTGTGTGTGTGTGTGTGTGTGTGTGTGTGTGTGTGTGTGTGTGTGTGTGTTGTTTGTGAAAGTTAATTTATCTCCCAAGTTAGATAAAACGGAGATGGAACAAGTTATTATCAGTCAAAATAATTTGATTTAAATGAATACTTCTTTACTCATTTCAGTACATGCCTGCACATGCAATAATTTATTCAATTAAAAGTTAAATGGATGTTTTAATATGGTTGTATTGTCATTATGGTTCTATGATCAACTTTTGTGTTTCAGAAATGGCTTTTCGAAACCATTTCCAAATCATTTGTGTCCTATTGAATTGTCATATTCTTTGAAGTCCCTGTTTTTGTTGTGGTTGTGTTCATCACATCAAATGATGCAAAGAAAGAAAGATGTGTAGATAAAGCAAAGAAACAGAACAATATTCTTGATAAGCCCTGTCATCAAGAAGGAGAATAACTTTTTAGTATTAATATTTATCAGACAAATATAAGTAAATGAAAATAAATTAATTTTTAAGAAAGTAAAAAAAAAATCAGACAGGAATTTGCATTTAAATCTTTAGTGGTGATTGAAGGAGCCCTTCAGACATCACTGGTAACATTTAATGAGAAAATCAATTTGTGGATATGTCATCTTGTTTCTTGTTAATTAAATATGAATCTCTGAGAGCTTTGACATTTTCTAGGTTTGGAAATAAAATAAAAAAACGAGCCCAATTGATTTAATTTGTTGCTCTGATGGCATGATTAAATCACAGGGGCACTGAAGCTCCCATAGCTTCTGTTTCAGACCAGTTGAAAGGTACATCATGTGCTTCAATCAGCTCCTTCTGCTTCCTGTGCTCCTGTCCATTTCATTATAGGCTCAGTATCATACTCCATTATTGAATGCCTTTGTGTTTGGACAGGCTTCAGACCCTATTTGCTAGGCTGTTTATGGTATGATATACCCTCTATGCCTGTAACCATCTTTCTGGAGGGAGGATGCGAGCGTGCTTCTGCCAGTGTTTGTGCTTGTTTGCTTGTGCGTGTATATTTGTGCGCGCGTGTCTCTCTGCATGGTGTTAGCTCTCGAGAGCTAAAAGAAGATGCTGATTGGCGATAACCACTGTGAATGACTAATTAGAGCTGGTGGCAGGCAGAGAGACTGCCTCTGCCACTTCACTGTGAATGGGCCTTTGATGCTGCATCCAAGCCCTGTGTGTTCAAATAACACACGTGCAACCACACACACAAACACGCACGCAGGCATGCACGGATGCTCACGCAATGAAGATGAAGAGGAAGCACGTTCAGCCACACACATTGACCCATATTCATACAAACACATGTCCAAGTTCTGGCACACTTTTGTCCATATCAAGCCTTTTGAATTGCCTATTTAGTCTCAGTGGTAATCAGGTATTTTCTGTTCTATTTTATTCTGCTCTACTCCGTTCTATTCTGTTCTATTCTATTTTCTATAATCCAGATTCCTTGGCTGTGTCTGTGTCCCACAATGCAATTCATCATATTTTGTAGATGCA
This sequence comes from Macquaria australasica, assembly GCA_005408345.1. NCBI lineage: Eukaryota > Metazoa > Chordata > Actinopteri > Centrarchiformes > Percichthyidae > Macquaria > Macquaria australasica. The sequence continues at coordinate 1,454,340 of SEMN01000055.1, forward strand.
AAAATTAGCGTTGTGGGATTCTACAGCTGTCAGCAATGATGCAAAGTGACAAAGATTGATTGTGAGGTCCAGCATGTGTGTGTGAACCCTTTGCCCCCTCTTTATCAGATTATCAGTCTGTTATACCATGTTTACCATCACTCCCACCTGAAACAAGACAGGCTTCACTTTTTTAAGGAGGATCCTTGGTGACTAATTTCAGCTGCAAGTTGAAACAATCCCCACTTCGAAATCAAACGCTCTGTCACTCCTTGAAGCTGACCAAAGCGACCCCTCGATCCTCTTCCCTTGCTCAGATTGTCTTAATGAATCCCGAGATTTTAATCTGTAGTGTTCAAAGTCACAAAAGTGCTCGTCTGACCTTAGGGCTGCCGCAGTGTGCACCATGTCATCGTTGTCTTATCAGCTGTGTTGAAGGGAAATGACAGCGGATCGGCAGAAACAAATAAAGACTCTTTAAATATTTGATCACTGATAAATTTAGCCTCAGGGCGTCTCGTATGACTTCACTGACATTCTTGTCTACATTGATCATTCATGTATTGATTGATTGTGACGTTAAACCAATGTTATGTGGGCAGTAGCTGAAAGCAGATATGTTACACTTTGGAGGGGAGAATTGGCAAGTGCTCACATGTAGCTCAAGGGTAGCATGCCACTACCATTGCCAAGACTAGCTGTTCTACTAAAAACGGTGCCACCTCTACAATAAATACATGCTGTACATGCATGGTACTCTGATATGCTTACAACATGCATCTAAGCTTGTATTATCATGTCATTTGCGTCACAAATTAAATTGTCTTAAAGGTGTGATGTGTAGCATTTTAACATCAGCAAGTCAGCACCATGGAGAACTATTACACAAATTATTAGTACAAACAATGAGATTTTAATACAGTAACACATGACAAACATATATTTGGCTCTTCGGTGTGGAGTGGGTAATTAGCAGCTATGCGACAAAAACAATTGCACCTTTTAACTTATTTGGAAACTGCTATCTCTCTTTTTCTCTCTCTCTCTCCATCATTTTCCCTTTCTGCACTGTGCCCTGCTGAACACACACCCAACCGAAAACACAGACACACACACACACAGACAAACACGCAACACTGCAAAAACCCAGCTGTTACACTGTTGCTTCTGCTGATGCTTCTGCTGCTCTACTTTGATAGCAGCCTGCAATGTATGGCTCACACTGCCCCCAGTAGGCTGCAGTGAGTAGTGCATCTCAACCTGACAAGGCCAGCTGCAGCAGCAGCAGCAGCAGCAGCAGTAGCACTCGTGACTTCCCTGCTGTGAGATGACGCAATGTAAGGCTAGACAATAGATATGTATACAATACACAGCAACTCCACTCACAACATAGATATGATATGAGAGACAGAGACAGAGAAATGATTAGGGTACATAATAATAGGTTGATACTGTATGTTATTTTGCATTCTGTATTTCCACTTTTACAGTAATTAAGCTTTGGATATGAAATAATACAAAATATTTGATTTCAGATCATTACAATGCAATAGCAGAATAAAGGTAAAATTTAGATATCTATAGATAGATAGATGGATAGATTCAACCTGCATTCTTTCATATTGTATTTGTGTAGATATCTCTGTGAATGAAAAATAGCAAATAAACCTTTCGCTCTAGATGATAATGTATATGTGCACATATCCAGTCACTAAGAACACACACACACACACCTATACTTACACATGAAATGTGACAGAGGAATGAAATTACCCTCACCAGACCACTTTCCAATCATTCTTTATCATCTCAGCTTTCTTTCATTCATCCATTCACAAGAGGGTGTGTGTGTGTGTGTGTGTGTGTGTGTGTGTGTGTGTGTGTGTGTGTGTGTGTGTGTGTGTGTGTGTGTGTGTGTGTTAATGTGATATGACTTGGCTGGGCTGGCTCACCACAATGCAATCCAACAGCCATGATCTGTGGCATCCATCAAACCGCACACGCATGCACACACGTACACACTGCACACATTTAGAGTACTTGCCATCTTGATCTGAGTGCAATCCAAGAGACGTTGCCAGAAGGAAAGGTCGAACTGCAATCACTCATAAGACACACACATATGCACACTCACGCACACACAATCATAGAGGCATGCACCTGCTCCTCAGCATGTATTAGAAAGGTAACGGTAAATCTGGGCTTCCAGGACAAAGTAAATTTACACCAGAGCTGAGCTGATTCAAAAGACACACACAAATTAGACCACCGGCTACACACACACACACACACACACAAGATAAGATGATAAGATATCGTCCTACATGAATATAAATCCTGTCCTGTATTCTGTCCAAATGATCCTATGATTGGATGTCATGCATCCATATAAAGTGTAGTTGATTAAACTGCTACTTATATTGCTTTGAACTCTTTAGAAGCCCTTACAGGACCCACAGAGCCCACTTTTACTGCCACTTTACTGGAGTTCAGTGAAGGCATCAAATAGAAACAAACAGAGTTTAACTGAGAACAATTGAAACTGAAATGGTGGAAATGACATTTCACCACATGTATATTGAATCCCACCACAATCCTCTTAAAGGTTTTTCTCTCATATTTTTGCGCTTCTTAGATATCGTACTAAAATTCTAAACCATAAGAAAATTAATGATATCTTTAAGGAACAGTTCAACATATTGGGAAATACGCTTTTTCACCTTCTTGCCAAGAGTTAGATGACAAGATTGATAACACTCTCAAATCTGTCCATTAAATATGAAGCTACAGCCAGGAGACGGTTAGCTTATAGCTTAGCACACAAACTGGAAACAGAGGGAAACAGCTTTACAAAAACTGTGACTTCCTGGAGTCTCCACTGGTTGTCTGGCAAGCTGCAGTGACAGCACTGCTGTCTGCCAAGAAGTAGTCCTGCCCATAACCTCTAATAAACCACAACATGTTGATTTTACACTGCGATTTTTGTACGGATTTTACTAACGAAATATAATGTGCGCAGCATTTCCCTCTGTTTCCAGTCTTTATGCTCTTTATGCCCTTGCTGAAGACAATGAACGAGTTCTGTGGCTGAGCCTGCCCTCTGACCTTGTGGAGGCAAGGTCCAACCAATATGTGAATTTCCCTATGGGGATCAATAAAGCTTCAAACTATGGTTTCCTCAATATAAAATTCAAAACACACACAGAAAAAGAACCATGTCAAATACAGGTTTAAATCCAACCTCCTGACCTGTGTGTGCTGTCTTCCTCTCAACCTTCCTGTCATTCGACACTGTTTACCATCTAAAAATGTAGTTCTATGAAACCAAATCTACCAAAGAGAGATAAGCATGCAGCAGAAAAGTCACAGATAGAAAGAAAAACCGAGGCAAAGAAAAGATGTTTGTGCTGAGAGACAGATGGCAAACAGTTGGGGGACGAGAAAGATAGATGTATCTAAAGTACGAGTAGAGACAGCAATAGATGAAGAGATGGGGGTGTGGACGGAGGAAAAATACTGAGATAGTTTGCATTATTGTGAGGATATGTGCATGTGTGGTCATGTAAGTGTGTGTGCAACTGTTCGCTGAGTCCTCTTATTTGAGAGTGATTAGTCAAAGCCCCAAGTTTGACACAATGAGATCAACCCAGCTGAGGAGAAGGCATACATTACTGTTCTAGGCCATCGCACACACACACGCACGCACAGTGAGACACACACATACATGCACAGATAGAGGTACAGAGGGAGAGATGCAACAGTGGCGCCCAAGCACACGAGGGTACGCAGGCGTTTCGTCAATCATACGCACACACACAAAATAGTGCGCTGAAACACACAGTCTCCTGTTTTGTGGTTGTGTGTTTCAATATCTTTTCTTCTCTGATACCTGTATTCTCTGTTGTTCCCCCTCAACCGCTCTGTCTTCTTCTATCTCGCTTTTTCCTCTCTTACCCCGCTTCTCCTTAGCCTCCTCCACCACTGATTCACTGCGCCCGCTCTGTTTCCTCCTTGTCGATTACCTGCATAAGCTGCCTCCTGCAATCTCCTGTCATCCCTTTGTTTTCATCTGGGAGCAACATTTATCCTCTTCACCCTCCCTCTTTCTATCAACACTTTCCCCTCCTCTCCCCTTTCCAACCCCCCCCCCGTCAGCCCCCCCCCGTCAGCCCCCAATCACACACTCCCTTGTCACCCTCCTCCTCCTCTTGCTGCCCAGTGGTTATCCAAGTCAGTTTACCTAACTGCCTGCCTTTCTGTATTACTCTGAGGAATGAAGTAAGAATGAAATTTCCGCCCGTTTCTGTGTTTTCCTGCTTCTTTTTTTTTCTGTTTTGTTTGTCTGCTTCTATGCCTCCCCTCCCTGCCTGTCTCTCCTTCTCTCTTTCCTCTTATGTAAAGGTCACCATAATGTGTTAAGTTCAAATTAAGTTCAAACCCTGCGGAGGCAAGTGTACATGTACATGGTGTGAGGAACTGTGTGCGGCGGCATGTAAATGAATATTTGAAAGCTGTCAAACCATTTGACTACAAATGGTCTAAATCAAAATGTTTTCCTCTGAAAAAGATGATTTTAACTTCAGAATATCTTTCATTTGTCTATTTATCAACCTTAATTGTAGCTCAGTATTCATGTCCTCAGCCTTTAACTGTGATATCCTTTTACTTTTATGATTGTCTTTATCAGCACATTTTTGTGCTTTAATTTCTCTTGTGATCTTGATTGGGTGTAAATCTATTTAATAGGTTATTTCCAAACAACTCCTCTTGCTAACTGAGGGGAAAGTGTAATGCATTCTGGGGAAAAAAGCTACAATAAACCATAGTGGCACAAGAGTGAGTTATGCAGCCCATCCAAGGTCAAATTTGAGGGTCAGCATTGTCAATCACTGCATCAATTGATTAGAAAAATTGACAGATTTATTGACAGAAATCAAACTGAAATGGATAGAAAATGCATATCCAAAGCAGGCGTGCGACCTTAATAGGTGTGAGATGTGTGTGAGCCTGTGAAATTTGTGCATGTGTTTTTGTGTCTCAGTGCCACAGAAGGATGTATGGATTTTAGCTGCCTCACTGCCTAAGTGGGACACTCAAAATAGCTCCACGGGCCTCTCATCAAGGACACAGTCTACTGTAAATTGCCATGTGAGTGTGTGTCTGGTTCTGTGTTCACGCATGCACAATTGTGTGTTAGCTTGTGTACAGTACGTACCTATGGCTGTGCATGGGAGCATGCGTGCATTAATGCTAGTGCACTTGATATTATTTTGCGTCAGGCGTTCCTCACTATCTCATATCACTCCACTCTGGCTGAAGTAATGCCTCGGTGTTCAACAAGCAGAAGCTACTTCATCAGTAATAAATCAAGAGGACAATAGTAACAGATTGTCTGACTAGTTCCTCGTGGCATAGAGTTAGTTACACAGAGCAGAACATAAAGCTGCAACAGCACTGCAGCAAGCATGTGAGAAAAGGGAAATGAGAACAATCTTCATTATTTATAGATGTGGCCTGAGGTCTAGTTGCGCAGGGAGTGAATACACACAGTCACACCTGGGAGAGGCCCTGGTTGGTCACAATTTTGTCCTGTAGGTTATAGAGCAAAGCCATCGGAGCGGTCAGTCCCTTAGTGCAGCAAAAGCAGAGAAAACTGACACTTGGGCACGGCACATTTTCCTAATCAGCCCAAGAATTTAACCTTCTGTTGAACTTTCCAGGTGAGAGTTGTTGTTTCTCTAAACGTCACACTAATGTTGCAATCCTTTCTCTGTTCGCCAGTCATTGATATTGACTGTCTACACTTATTTGTACAATGGATCAATTAACATCGAAGGCTATGGTGGTTTTAATAGTCTCTTTGATTTGTATCCACAATAAAGGTTTGGTGTGCACTCTGTTCTTGTTCTGCAGATTTGCCTAAAGGTCCAACACTGGAGGACATCCTGTATATTCAGACATATTTAATTTAGGTTTTAATTACCAGATTAATTTTCTAAATCATTAGTTTTGTATACTGTGAACACTCTGGTACATGGCCTTAAGAGACACATCCATAGTAGGGGGGTAAGTTTTAGTTCAACCATCAGTGAAAGCATATTAAAAAGGGCAAAATATATGAAGAGAAAACAACAAATAAAAACAAATTCAGAGTTTGAAAGCTGAGGGCATGTGTGCATTACATGAAAGTAATATGTGTGCGCGTGTGTGTGTGTAGAATATACACAATGTACATGAGTTCTCAAAGTAGGCATGACTGAGCAGCTAGCTCAGCCACTCTGCTTCTAATGCACTGACTGCCCTGGATTTATTTCTGTTTCTCTCACATTTCACCTCTTTCAGTCACACATGTGTCCATACGTCATGCGTATGAAAAAAACAACAGAAAAAGGCTGAAAGAGGCTAAGCTAGTAGGCTAGGCTAGATTAGAGCTAAGAAAAACAGGACAGCAACAGAGGCTAAGATCATTTTGAAAATAAAAAGTAGCAAGTCTAATATGAAATGGACGTAAGTATAAAAGTGAAGATTAAGGAAAGTAAAGAAATTAAAATAGAGTAGATAGCGGTTGTCATCACATCACTAAATCCAGATGTGCGTAATGTGAAGCAGCGTCACATCAGAAGTCAGGTCACTTCTGGTTTGACCAGGGCTCTGCTGCATTTTATTCAGGTATAAAATAGAATTACCACAGTCGTGTGACATTGTCATTGAGCCTCATTGAATCAAATATTTTTTAGACAAAGATGGACTGAAAACAAACCACATATCTCTGTACAGCTGTGTTGATGTCGGCTCTGTGAGCTGTGTGAAATCCAGACTCGCCCACAAGGCCCGGTGCAACCTGGGACATATGCAGAGGTGGTGACGTGAGACGGGCCGCTTCTGGTTTGACCAGAGCTCTGCTGCATTTTACTCAGGTATAAAAAAGAATTATGTGTGAAAGCCTCATTGAGCCTCATTATATCCAACATTTTATTCACACGTATGAACAGTTTATGTTTTAAATTGGCTTGAGAACAATTTCACAGCAGATTTTTTTTCCTTTGGTACAAACTTACTCACTATATTTATTCTTTTTAGGATTAGTTGTTGGTGAGATGGGCAGTTGTGTGTGATCTTGTTTTTTTTATTTGATAAGCTTGCAGGATCTGTCAGTCTCTTCACCATGTAAGCTTCCTCATATGACTGTAAGAACTCAAACTGAGCTGATGAAAATTGCTAACATAAAATAGGGATCTTTGCCTAAAATTTCTGAGAAACCCATTTTAATTGTGGATGTCTCAACAAATCACATTTTAGTAACGTTAGCAACATTCATTTCTTTTTATTTATCCTCCCTGGTGAAGCAGCAGTTATTAAGAAATATCTTGCTGATCAGATGTCAACATCTGTCTCCATATAACCATAAAACCTTGCGCTGAGGGCCATTTATTTTGCAGCTACTCAAATAACCCATTCAAATTTTAAAACACAGATGCAAACATGTTTTGTGTATATGCACCATCTTTAATATACAGTGTCAGGTGATACAGCTTGAGAGGGAGACTACAGTAACTAAACAAACTGAATTAGTCCATTCAAATCCAAATTTAAAACCAACTGTCTTTTAATTTAACCAACTCTATGAGGCTCATATGACATTTGCAGCTTAAGTAGCTTCTCATCATGCTCATATTTTCTTAGTGTCTGTCATTAATGCTGCCATTTTACTCTGCATTAACCTCAATGAAGACAACCTTTGTTTTTGAATAAAAGAGACGTTATTTTACATGTTTCACGTTGTTTAAATTAACAGTGATGAAAATTGAATGCAGTGGTGCGTATGGCGTGACTCTATTCACACCAGACTAATCTGACAAACAGGTAAAATGGAGGAAGTGTTGAGCTGGCATTACTGTAACGAGAGCAAAATGAAACTTATAGAAAAAGGGAAATTAGATCAGTTTCTAACAGAAACTTGCTTCAAATAAAGGCCTGGGTCTTTCAGCAAATAATCAACAATTGAGAAAATCCATTTTGCAACTTTTTTATCCACTGTTATTGATTATAGTTACTCATCATGACAACATGTTCAATACACGAACACAAGAGTTTGTAAGGAAATAATCAGTAAGCCATGTTTAATACATGACATCAACAGAGGAATGCAAACAACAGCAAAATGCCAACACTGCTCACTGTAAGGGGACAAGACAGACAACCAAACACAACAACACACACATTACAGTAAAATCATATACACACACACCCTCACACACAAACATGGAAACACACAGAGACAGTACAGTAGACATACACATGAAACAAAAAAAAGAATGTGTGAGCAAGATGTTGGGAAGTGCTCTGAGGCATAAATTCAGAGTTATATAATGTGTGTGTGTGTGTGTGTGTGTGTCACGGTTAGACATAGGGTTCGGTGACTAATGTATGTTGTGTTGTGTGAGCAGTCAGGTGCCAACTCTACTCACACTGATGGGAATAGAAAGATCAGACAGGAGATAAAGGGCTAAACGCACTGATAGATTGATGGTTGTAGGGTAAAAAGTATCTATGTAATGAAAGTCACTGTTTTATTTAAACAATTCAGTGTGTTCTTACTGCAATAGACAATAATGCCCCATTCTGACAGGATTTATGTCTCTATAGGGGAGGTTGAGGAGTTATTTTAAATGGTAAATGGACTTCACTTACAGTGAACACGGTTCCAAAAGTGTTTTACAGATTGGTCTCATTCACAAACACATTCACACACCGATGGCAACGGAGCTGCCATGCAAGGTGCTGGCCTCCATCAGGAGCAACTTAGGGTTCAGTGTCTTGCCCAAGAACACTTTTGGGGAAATATTTATACAACGAAGCACAAAATATATACAATATTTCCATTTGATGGAAAGCTGGAACAAGCTGATACTGGATACATGATACTGTAGAATTTGATGATTTTTCCAACCTTAAAACTACTTGAGTGGAAGTGGAAAAAAAGGGGAAAACTGATTATTAAACGGTTAAAACAAAAAACATATGTTAAGCTAAAGAAACAATAGAAAGACACATTAATAACTCTTTTTGATATTTGTCAGAATTTGGATGGTAAAGTCACTGCTTTAAGGCAATTTGGGAGATGAATCAACTAAGAGCGTTCAAATGTACCCATGAACTACTGACGCATCACAGTTTCCCAAAGCCCAAGTTGAGATATTCAAATGGCTTGTTTTGTCCAACCAACACTCCAAAACCCAAAAATATTTAGTTTAATATCAGAAGAAAAAACAGGAAAATATTTGCATTTGAGAAGATGGAACCACAGATTCTGTTAATTGACTGTGTTAAAGTGTTTAGATACAGTAGACTTGAAAAGATCCAAACCTGTCCTTTAAAGGAAAACCAATATTGACTGTAAGTGCAACTACAATATAATATCAAAATAATAATAATTTAATTTAAAAATAGAGCTGACAGAGAACTGCTCAGTTTGAAGTGAGTTGTAGAGCGGAATAGAAACACGATCCCTCCCTCGCTCTGAGAATTTGCTCTTTTCCCATCCGTCTCCATCCACTAATACCAGTTCAGATGCTCATTTTGCCCGCAGACATTCAAACTTTTAATAATGTGAAGCAGTGGATTTACTGTCTGTGACTGCAAGCAGTAAGTTTTTAATCTGAGCAGTAAAGTGGAGGCTTAGAATGGAGAGGTAGCCTGTGTGGTGGTAAATGTGTAGGCAGAGCGGCAGAGCTCGCTTCTTTAATCAAACTGTGTTGACCTCAGTTCAGTTCAGTCACACTGACAAAACCCATTAACCAACACATGAACACAGCCACACACACAATAACACACACACACACACACACAGACGCATACTGGATCTACAGAAACTAACAAACAGACTTAAAGACATACAAACAAGGATACACTGTACAGAGAGACACAAGCCTACAGTGCACGCACACACACACACACACACACACACACACACAGTGATTAAGGACATAACACTGGAGTCAGCAGAATCACTTTTTTGACACAAGAGGGGTGAGTCAGTAAGCCAAATACCAAACATGGACACACATACAGTATATTACAGGGAAAGTTGAGTCATAACAACCCAGGAGCCCCAAGGGGCTGCGTGCATGTGTGCTTGCATAGATGTGTGTTTTTTGTACCTCAAACCTCACAGGGAACTGGCCTCCTATCCTAAAATTATAGGATAGAAACATCACTCATGACCAGAATGATTGCAGAAATTGTCCCACGTGACAAAGGTTTATCTAATTAATAATCAGTTGAGGTATAGTGTAAATGTGTAACTCAAATGTACTAGTAGTATGTATCTGTATACGTGTATGTGTCCCTTAATTGGACCCACTGCATTCGTACTATTTCAGACCTCTGTGTGTTCCTTGCTGGCATTTTGCTGGTATTTGGAGAGGTCATGCATAATCAGCTCAGCCTACTGACCAAGTGTGTGTGTGTGTGTGTGTGTGTGTGTGGGTGTGTGTGTGTGTGTGTGTGCGTGTGTGTGTGTGTGTGTGTGTGTGTGTGTGTGTGTGTGTGTGTGTGTGTGTGTGTGTGTTTCACAGGCATGCATAAAAGTATTACAGAGAATGGAGAGTGAAGCCAGATAGCAGCATGGAAATTTTGTGCACTATTTTGTAAACGTGTTGTGATTTCAGGTAAGACTTATGTGGAGTAAGTTTTAAAGACATTTCCTGTTGATGTGAACTTGCATATAACTCTATGAATTCCTTGCAAGTGCCCTAAAGGAAAAATTTCAATGTTTTAAAAAAACTAAAAACTTAAAAACAATTAAAAAAAAATGATGCAGCCTCTGCAACAATATTTGGAACTTGTGAACATAACATGGCAACATTATTGTCTCCACAGTAACAATAGAAGCGGTCTAGAGTCTTTGCTTTTGGATTGACAAGATGATGGATTCGCCCACAAGCAGCCGACTATTTGAAGCATATTACTGTAAAGCCATTTCTTTTTTTCTGTTATGATCAGTTTAACTTTTATTTTTGCCAAGATAGAAGAATACAATATGCTGAAATCCATTGTCTTTGGGTTGTCTCTCTCAGAAATCACCAGGAAGCAGAAGTAGAAGAGACAAGTTGAAGGGCAATTGGTAAAATAGGGAAAATGTCACTCCTTCAATATAAAATAAATCTTGAAGTACCAGAGAGTGGATTTGTCCACTTGACTGTCTGAATTTGGTGAAGACTGCCACAGCTGTGTTTAGGATGTCTCTGAGCTGATTGCTGCCTTGACTAATGACATACCATTTGTGATCCAAGACAGCTCTTTACTAATCAGTGGCAAAAAATATAGTATGTACAACATAGAGTAAGAGCACTAGTCTATAAAAAGCTCAATGTCAGCAAGCTCTCGCTGCGTCCTTGTGACTCCCGTCGCAAGCATCAAATGGCTGATAAACAAACACGTACACAGCACAGGGAAATAACTGTATTTGCTGCGAGATATTTATAACTACAATTGGAGCTTTTTTTTCTCGATATGAGGAAACTCACAGAGCTGGGTTTTAACTCACTCATAAACTTCTTCAGGAGGCTGCAGATTGTCCACATGGGGCAGCTGTTTAGTCATTGTAAAATCAGCTTTGTGCATGCCAACCTGTGTCTCCCATAGGAGACAGATTTATTACCCAACTCTACAAAACCTTACCGTGTTAGTTCACTCTCATCGCTTTCTTAGCGTGAGGTACTTTAGAAGCAAGCAAGCAAGAAAAACATTCATTCCAGGTGGAAGTACAATATGAAAATAACATCAACAAAATGTCTTCTGTTATGTTTAAAAGTGTTCACATATTTATACTGTATATAAAATGCTACAGTGGAGTGTGTGTTTTTCTGGTGTTGTGTTTTTAGCTGAGCGTGTGAATATGTGCTTGAGTATGTGCTGTTGTGTGCATTTGAGTGTGTGTATGGGCATGTATGGGTGTGTGTGTGTGTGTGTGAGTGTGTGTTTTGCAGATGGCTAGAGGAACCAGCGGCCAGTGGCAGTGTCAGAAAGCATCTCATCAGGGATGGAGTGGAATAAGAGTGGGAGGAAGGGAGGAAAAGAAAACAGAAGGGTGGAGATGAAGGAGGCGTTGCAGGGTGGAGTGCAGAGCATCCTTCTCATCTGCTTCCTACATCCCTCCTTTCTTCCTGTTTCCTTTGCTTGCATGCTAAAGCTATCTCCAAGTACTCACTTGCTTTTATTATAGGAAAAGGAAGAAAAAGGGAAAATAAGAGCATGAGACTTCTTAGTTCCCTCATTTTCAGCCCTGTCTTGTTTCCCATTGCACTTCTTTATTATCATGATAATTCTGACAATGTTAGACAAATGCTCAGCTATTCTTCTGGGTTCACTTAGTGTACGTGGCTCTGGATAGAAAAATGCAAAACTCTAAATGTCTTCTGTTTGTTCTCCATCAGACTATAATAACATCAGGCTCAGCTTCTTGCCCCTGGCTACAGTTTTTGTTTTTGGGGAACCGACGCAGAACACAGCAGAGCTCTCTCTTTCTCTGTTTATGTGTGTGTGGATATGTTGTGTGCACATGCAGCTTTGTGATGGCCTGACCAATCAGCTCAACTTTTCAACTTTCAACAGAAACTTTGTTTAAGCAGCAGTTGGCCATAGGGAGGGGAGGGGAGGATGGGGAATGAGGTGGGAGAACAACAGCGATGAAAGGATGAGACAGAAAACTGGGGAAAGAAGCAGGACGGAGCAACAGCGGAAACAACGCTTGGAGGTAGAGAGAAAGGGAAAGGAGTGGATGCAGAGAAAGAGCAAGCAGAGATGATAAAGTAAGGAGAACGTGAGGTTAGGGGATGGGAAGAATCTGAGAATAACGAAGGCTGAAGGAGGAGAGGGGAGTCGAAGGTGGTGTGGGCAAAAAAACAAACAAACAAACAGCAAGACAAGAGACTATCATCAGTTCATTATTCATTCTTTGCTTGTTTCTCCATCTTTGTTTGCTGTCTGTCTGTCATCCCCCTGTTTGTCCAGATTCTTTTCTTTATTATTCCAGTTCATTTTCAATGATGATGTAATAATGACACTGACTGTTTTTCATTTTTAGTTGCTACCTTATTACCAATTACCAATTTTGAAAAATGACGCCTCTTATTCAGGAAGCAGGTGAGTTTCCATTATCTGGCAAGTCATTACATGAAGATGATTATAGTATTATTATTATATTAATTATGATTATATTGACCCCGGTATAGATAGAGGTAAGCCACAGGTCTCCTCTCTCTGTTGTCCCCATTTGAAGGCTTAGTGATGGTGGGACAGAAGGAGCCTCATTTTGAGATGTACATTACATTTTTATTTAACTATAATAAAACAGGTGAATGTCCCAGTTCAGTTTTGTTTACTATATGTTGACAATGTGGAACAACACCAACAATAAGTAAAGGGTCGCAATTGTTTCAAATCCAATCTGGACCACATATATGGTGCAGAAATTTCTAAGGTTATCTAAGGTTATTTTTCAGGCTATTGATAGCGTAGACAGCTTATACAGAAAGGTTTATTTAATGTTTTGTCCATCCCATTTACAACCATGAGGGGGGCAGAACATTATAAACATATCTAAATAAAATACTATAATGCAACATACCACTAACTATGACCATAGAGTTGAATCAACACTTTTTTAGACACAAGGTCACCATAAACTAAATATTATTTAGGTATGATTTATTGGAGGGAAATTCAGACTGAATTAAGTTAGAAGAAGAGGCAGTTAAACATTGCTGTCAGTTCTGTATCAAACATAGATAAAGTGTTAACTATCACCTAGAAAATAAATGAACAGCAATTTGAAATTGCCGAGCATTAATGCCTGCCGTGAGAGCGCAGCCTTATAATCAATTTACAAATTGGTCCATAAGATACATGTTTTAAATTGGCCTAAATCATTCTTGCCTTATCCTTGAATAAGATATTACTTTTAGTCCCATATAATTGCATGCATATAAACGCTCAAGCATACATTTAAATCTCTTTCTGTGGCATCTGTACCTTTGCAGTAATATCTTATTATGTTGGCTGTCATCTGTGATGATGCAGCTGCTGCCGAGGCCTTCGTCAGAGTCGCACAGCACCGGATCACTGGAAAACAGGCAGCATTAGATTATTTTTATATTTTGTAGGTTGAAGGTAGAGGTTGCTTAGTCTTCCAGGATTGTTGGCAATTTCTCAGCGTAAAACTGTGGAAAACTCCATTCATTGTTTAGATAAATTATTATGATTTTAGCATAAAGAGTCCCCTCTTAATTTTCATGGTCACTGCTCAAAATCAGTAAAAAAGCAGAATTCTTGATTTATTTTGATGGATATTTTTATTAACACGTGGACAGTGATAATATCATTTGAACTACAATGTTTTGGTATAAATCAAATCTGATTTCTTCTCAGGGTGTTTTCTGATTAAAGTTTTGCATTTTGTCATTTTCTTCTTCAGATTGCGGCTTGCATCTACACGGTTTATGGATGAGAGTCATTATTTCTTATCCAGATGAAAGGGAAACAGCTCACACTCCCAACTATGATACATTTTTTAAGTAGGGCAATATGGACTTTAAATGTTTAATCATTTTGTAAAGTGTGACTTTCTCTTTGTGTCATCTATACCTCTCTGTGTTCTTTAATCCATCAGTTTTTTCTCTTTATCTCTCTCTGTCCCTTGTTTTCCCTCTGTCTGTCTCTCTATCTCTGTCATCCTGGTTTTCTTCTTCTGTCAGTCCCGCTGTCAATGTGGTGCACTTTCTGACATGCTAAGTGTGTGTGTGTGTGTGTGTGTGTGTGTGTGTGTATGTGTGTGTGTGTGTGTGTGTGTGTGTGTGTGTGTGTGTGTGTCTGAGGGGATATATGTCCTTCTACTAAAAGAGAAATGTGCAAACCCCATGATCAGGCACAAGTTAAGAGACAAGCCAAAGTTGAAATTCACATATTCAATTCCATGTAGAAACACCTTTTTAAAAACACTTTCAGTCTTAAACATGCACAAACCCCCAAGAGATAAATATGCTAAGTAGTCAACTTGCACTATCACCTACCAACAGGAAGACAGGCCAAGGGATAAAATGGCCGACATTATCACCTGTCAGTCTCCTTCCCTCTCTCTCTCTCTCTCTGGATTTATTCCTTTTTCACTCACTCACACACACACACACACACACACACACAAACACACACACACACACACACACACACCTACACACACACACACACACACACACACACACAGGTGAACTTAACACGTACACAGGTGTGCCAACAGAGAAGTGCCACAGACTGAGTCAGGAGTGACCTCCCTCTGCTGATCACACTTCCAAAACATGGCAGACTCTGGCTGGCGGCCAGAGCCGCTGGGATTAACACAGCCATGAAGCAGAAAACAGAAAAAAATGAATATTTCCTGCTACAGTAGCTGACATTGTTTATTATTTTGAGGTATTATAAAGTGTAAACAGCATGAAAACATTTATTAATCATTATAGCAGTTGTAGTAGCAGGTAGAAGGGTCCAGTCTTGGGACCCCAGGTCTGAGAGCAGTTGGACCCTCTTGGTAGCAGGAGGCAAGAGCAGAATCTCCTCCCTAAATGCATCTGAGAAAGAAGATAAATCAAAGTCAATTTAACAGAGGTTAACTATTTTTATATACCAGCCAGTTCATACACTACTGTTCAGCATTAGTGCTTCAAATTTAACGGCACTGTATCAATGTATGGTATGCTGTAACTTGCTACCAGTTTGTGAAGTTTGAATTTGTGCAACCACAGCTGTGAGTGCTTCACACTACAGTGTTTTGCCGTCGGCCACTCTACAACTCCACTAGCAGCACTTGGGGATCACATCAACAATATGCAACTTCACTGACGTCTGTTGTTTCTCCCGCCCTCCTCCTCACCAGTTGGTCAAGTTCACGGCCCCACGCTTGTCACTCACCTTGATGAGCTGCCATCTAGCCCGGGGCTGAGGTAAACAGCACCCAAGAAACCACCACAGTCGCAGGAGAAACAAATGGTTATGAAAACAATGCTAATGTTTACCATGTTTATCTTCTTACTGCTTTCCTCCATTGCTGTTATGTGCTCTCTCTGTGTTTTGCACCCCAAAATGTCCCAAACATAATTAAAAAGGCTACTGCAGGCAAGCATGAGCATCATAGTAAGGCACAGACTGACAATGCTATGTGTTATATTCTCATTTATTGTGAAAAGCATTTTGCAGGTTATGTTGTCCTGCATCTTAGTAGCAATTTTGGGCAAGATGAGAACATTTCTTAATCACTTTCACTGGAGAGGTTTTCTCAACCAATTTATACTATTTACATCTGTGGCCTCCATGACATGTCTGACCTATTGGCTATTGATACCACAATACTGTACAAAGGAACAGAGAGAAAGGAGACAAGGGAGAAAGGGGGAACCAGAGAGAGGAATCATCTTTCACTTACGTCTTGAGTCTTTTAATCCTGATGAACTGTGAGTGTTTAAATGCGCTCCCCTGGAGA
This sequence comes from Macquaria australasica, assembly GCA_005408345.1. Classification (NCBI taxonomy): domain Eukaryota; kingdom Metazoa; phylum Chordata; class Actinopteri; order Centrarchiformes; family Percichthyidae; genus Macquaria; species Macquaria australasica. The sequence continues at coordinate 1,470,850 of SEMN01000055.1, forward strand.
CGGCACCTCAGGTTAGTTCTCCGTTTGAGTACAAATAAGTTCTCCCAAGCGTAATTTTATGGACTTAAAGTATAATGACAGCTCACTGTGTTTCCACCCTTTTCTAACTTTTGAGCTTGAATTCCCCAGACCTCTGTAAACTTGGCTATGCAAGATTAATTTAGGCCAAACCACATCCATGTTTTATTCAGCTCTACATGTCCTTTACACACAATAGCTGAAGTGTGATAAATGGTGTTTCAGGTTGCAAGGGAATGAAAAAAGGAAATATTTCCACTACATTCAGTGGCTATTTTAGAAAATAGCGTGGACAAGGCTTCTTTAGGGGTGTCCAAAGACCAGGAAGACAAAAAATGTGAGTAGTGTTTGTATTTATTTTGTATCTCAAGGGTATCTTATTTCAGATTTTAAAGCCATATAATTTTATTGTATGTTTGTGCTATTTTTTTTTCCTTTGGGCCCCATTTCCACGTGTATATCTGGTCTTTTTAGCAGTGAAAGCAATTTTGCCTTGTTGGTATTTTAAAGAACCTCCTCACACAGTCTTCAAGTCTGACATCTACGTGGGCCAAACTGAATCTATTTACAATGCGACAAACCTGCATGGTGCTGATCCTGCTTTTTCACTATGTTGAGAAGTGGGTCAGTCCTGGGATATTTTAGACAAGCTTTTTACCTACCTGTAAGCCATGTGAGGGACCGAACTGCTACGAGCCTGTGACTGCGCATGGGAGCGTTGTAAATAAAGTGCAACCATGTATACTCCCAGATGAGTGGGAAGGGTTACTGCTGTTACTGTTACTGTTTGCTTACTATCTTTTTACTGTGTAACTAATTGTAAGTTCTATATAAATAATGTGTTATTCTTATTATTAACCACGTTGAAGAATAACAACAAAGTTCTTCAATGATACAGTACAGTACATACTCTTCAGGTGATTTTTAAGTCTGATCTAGATGTACAATGTGGGCCATTTTTATCAGCAAGGTAAATAATGTTTTCAGTCTTGGATCTAGATCAGCCTGTCTATCTTTTAAATGCTTTTGAAGTCTTGAAGTCTGAGGAAGTATTTGAAGTCCTAGTTTAATTTGAATACAAGTGATTCTGAGATGTTTGATAAGCAGTGGGCCAGGATCTAAGCTGAGCAGCATTCTGTGTTGCACTTGCAGAGATGTCTCCCAAACAGGCCCTAACCCTAATGCTTTCACGAGCACAATGTAAAGACTTTTTGCACAGACAAACAGCAAAACATAACCTATATGTTACTTGGATGTGTTCTGTCTGTTCCTATCTCACGCATCACTGCCGTCTATGTGTTTCCACTCTGAATTATAGATCGGCCAGCTCGCAAACTCATTGAAGTGTACTGTACAAGCTGTTGGCTACTGGCTTTAGAGGAGGAACAACAGAAAATGATATGAGGGCAAACTGGGAAAGACAAATCGCACGAGGGAGGGAGACAGAGGTGGGAGTTAAGTCCACCAGCTATTGCCCAGCACACCAGTGACTGAATTGTAGGGAGTAACAGTAAGAGTTGTAACGATGCTGCATGTCACATAAAGCAGCTAAATGTCATGGAGAGGAGAAAGCAATGCACATAAATGCATTACTGACTTACATCAGCTACGTATCATCAACTTTCAAGTGAGTTTTGTCACAAGAAATGAAAGCCAATAGACCAGCTCTCTGAGAGTAAAAGTCTTTTTATATACTACTAATATTATACTTTGAGTGCTGTAGGATAGAGAGAGATGACAAAGAAGCATAATGGGACAATGAAAGGATAATAGAAAAAGTAGTAAAGATGGGTAAAACATAAAAGAAAGATGGATTTTTAAGGTGACTTCCATTAACGTGCTCTACAACTGATTGATTGTCATCTGTCATTATGAATGACAGTTGTTGGCCCTGTCCCTCTATAGAGCTGACCCTCTGTTGTCAGACAGAGCAAAGACACTTCTTCCATAACTCTTTTTTGCTTGCTGGGTTTCTCTTTAAGCATTTTGCAAGACCGGTGACACATTTAAAGCTAAATGGAAAATGTGTTATTTTAAGAACAGGATATGTGAAATTTTTCATCTGCAGCTGGATCCAGACCTGCATCAAAACATACATAAAGTATTACTGATTAGGTAGCTCTAAATGTTGTGTGTGTAATGATACATTCTTACACTCTTAACACTGTGTGAAACGTTGAATGTCAAAAGGAGATGGTTGCACATTTAGATGCGGTACGATTTAACACCAACATTCAGGACATGCTGGCTTCTTCGGGGTTTTGACAAAACAGTCCACAAAGGTTCTGCTCAAACAGCTGTAATCAGTCAGCTGTAGTCACATTCTCCAATTAACACCCACCCGTCAGCTGTTCTCAATCAGCTGCAGTCTGTGTTGCTTTTCAATGGCAGTTGATGGCAGTAAGCAGTGAGCATCGTGACACTGATGAAGGCCAGACGACCTTCTGTAAATAAAGTGACTTCTTGAGTTCTTCACTGAGTGCAGCCTTCCTCTGTAGTAAGCCTTAATATACAATTTCAATAGCATTGTTTCTTCTGTGCAAATTAGATTAAACAGCGTCACCATCCAATGAACAACAAACTGTGTATGTGTGTACACCAGACTGCATTGCAAAATTCAAATGTTCTATATGAGACATGTGAAAGAACAGCAGTTTACCAGAGTTTATGACAACCAAAAGTTAATTCCTAAAAGATACAGTAGTAAACAAGTCCTGCTGTTGAAAACGATGTCATTTGCATGCATCCATCCAACCTGGGGCTCATCTGAGTCTGGGTCAGTGTGACCATAAGCCAGGCAAAAGAGCTCAGACTTCTCAGCTTCCTCTTCACATCACCATGACCGACACACCATCTTACCCTCACAGGAGGCAGCACTTTGCTCCCTAACTGGATGGGGCAATCCACTATTTTCCAACGGAGTACTACGGCCTCAGAGTTGGAGGTGCTGACTCTCATAACTACTTCATACTCAGCTGCAAACCAAACTGAAGGTCATCGCCCGATGAAGCTGGCACAACTACACCATCAGCAAAAAGCAGGTCACCAAACTGTCCTTTGTGCTCTGCTAGGCCTTGAGAGTCTGACCGTGAAAATACACTACAGTGTATTCAAACATCAGAAGGGATTATCAATAACGTAATATTTTCTAACTTGTAAAATATATAACATATCGAACCAGAGTTAAGGTGATGCAGTCAGATTTTTGATCATGATAACAACATGTGTGATTGAAGGTACTGTATGTGTGTATGTCACAATGTATGAGAACAAGTATGTGTGTGTGATTGTGTTGTGTGTGTGTTCCATGCACGTTGGCAAATACAAGTGTATCTGATCATGTGACACACACATATGCACAAATATACCTAAACACACCCGCACTTGTTGTGTGAGTGTCTTTTATTTGAGATCATCACTTGTGACCTACTTGGAGTGAAACTCAGGCTCCTGATGTGACGCGCGGTTAAAAATAACTCTGAGGAAAACAAACACACACACACACACACACACACACACACACACACACACACACTCCTACTGTACACTTACACATGCACACAGAAGACCCATGCACACTCAAATCCAAATATAAAGTCACAAGCATAAAATCCTCACTCTTACAAACACACACTGTTCATTCCACACTGTTGACCACAGTGATTCCCTAAACAACCTCACACACACACACATACACACACACAGGCACAGTCATATTATATACACACATACAGTACATACAAGGACATAAGCAAAGGCCTACATTCACACAAAGCCTGTACGTACAGACACGTACAAACACACACACACACACACACGAGGACACAGATGCATGCAAACATGTACAAAGCCATATACACATGTACTGACACATACACACACACCATCAAGCGTTCTCACGCAGGGAAACGCAACGTCACCCTCTCACTGTTGTCTCAACCTTTGTTTGTCTCTTCTTCTCCTCCTCCTCTATCGTTCCTCTCTTCTTCTCTCTTGTCCTCTAACTGTGCATCCCTTCATCCCTGACCCTGTTATCTTCTGGAGCATCTCAAAGAGACGGGGAGAGGAGGGGGAAATCTGCGGTCTTCTCGTCACTTCTCTTCCTCTCTTGCTCCTCACTCCTCACATTTTTCCCTTCTCCCAGCCCTCCTTCCCTTCTTTTCTTTCTTTCGTTCTGGCTTTTGCCATAACAAAACACTCTTGGAAGATTTGCTTTACACCTATACACACATGTGTACAGTACATGTACACACAAACACACGACACACAGAGAGAGCCGGTGTGACTAGCATATAAATGCAGGGCTTTGAACTGGATGATCTTCTATAGTTAGTGAGCTGTTTGAAGAGGCAAATCAGCGAATCTATGTACACTGAGAGACAACGACGAAAGCAGAAAAAGAGAGAAACATAGAGAGACATGGAGAGAGATCTCAAAAGTATAAAGAAAAGTCAGTCCTCTGCATCACTGGTATTCCTCCTTCGCCCTCTTTCTTCCTATCTCCATTTCACTCATGCTGTCTTTGGTCTCTTTCTACTGCAAGGTCATTAACTTACACTTGGGGGATGGCAGTAAAGACAAGGACAGGGAAGGGGGAAAAAAAGCCGAGTTTGACTTGGTCTGGCAAGGACATGAAGCAAGCAGAAAAGTGGTCTGTGGACAAAGAGATGCAACTGAGGGAAATGAAAAACGGCAAGGCCGAGAAGAGAAGTAATTTTCACATGTAACTCCACAGTGACAAATTATTTTGTGGCCTGAAATGTAGTTGTTCAAACTATATTTAGAAAAAAACACATTTAACTTGTGATTCTATTTGGTAGTGTGAGACTGTGGAAGGGTCATGGGGTCACCTAAACGGAGTTCTGAATTTCACTGACATTCATTTTAAAGCCATTAAGTATAGAATTTTAATATATTTATAAAATGCCAACTTTTCCTACAGCAGGAACTGAACCCAGGTCATTCAGGTGAAAACCAGGAATCCTGACCATTAGTCTACAGAGAACGTGTCACAAACACTTGACTTCTAAATGAAGAAGATATTTGATTGACAGTTCACCGTATTCACACCACTCAAAAGTCCAGAAAATCCATCTGTAGTGATTAACTTAAAAACAACACACAAATGTAATCTATTTATGGGGCAAAAAATTACAAATCTTTGTTGTACAAATTACTCCCACACCTGGAATTATACCGAGAACCATCTGAGTAAAAACCAGGACTCCTAACCACTGGACCACAGGACACAACAGTACATGAGCATCATGCTGAATCTTGAATTGATATGACTCAACAGCCAGAAAGTCCATCTGTTGATTCCTGCATGAGCCTGCACACCACTGACAGCTCCCACCCAGGGTCCACATGCAAAAATTAAGCTTTTAGCTACAACTGGTGCATTAATGGTCCTGATCCAAGACCCAGATCACTCTGCTTAACATGGCTGGATTTTTTGTAAAGTTTGCAGGTTGATGAAGGTTAACATCTGCAGATTCTTCCTTCAGTCTGATCTTTTTTCTCCCTCTCTGAACACCAAATTTTAATAATTATCTTCTGATCTCATCACAAAGTTCAGGTAGTTCTGCTGGTTCAGAAGCAGGTTTGGTAACAGAGAAGTGGATTCAGATCCTTTCTTCCCTTGGAATAAAAAAAAGAAAGAACAGAAAACACCAGGACAGGGAGGTCTTATTTTACTCGTAAATTATGAGACAAGAAGCTCAAGACAGCTCAACAACAAAATGATTATAAACTCAAAAGCCAGAAAGCCCATCCATCCAAAGTTTTCTCTCCAGATTGATGGAGGTGAATCTTGTGTGAGTGTCTATGTTCAAAAAAGTAAAAATACTTTCAACAAAAACCGTTACAACCGACCGAAATCACTTTGCGTTCATTTCCCGTCGCTAATTTCTGCCGTTGTCCGACTGCAACACATCTGACCTTCAAGAGAGCAAGGAACAGGTAAGTCCTGGTGGGTCATCAAAAATGCATCTACAAAACAAGACAACGGTCATTTTTGGCATTTTTTGTCAGCAGAGCAGTTGTAAATATTGCGGGGAGTAATGGAACAAGAATCAGGAGCCACAGTAGGCCTAGACTCTATAGTCAGTGTTGTCTGTAATCAGAACATTAGTTTGCATTGTTGGTCCCATCTGTCTGCTTCTGGATGCCACTAGAAAATCAAAACATTTTCCCCGACAGGTGGTTTGACGCACCATGAAAAAGCTGCCAGTATGTAACTGAACAGAACTGACACTTGAAAACAATGGCTGCACCAGGTTATTAAGTATGACACGCATCAAATTTACTCTCAGTACGTTTCAACCTTTACTTCCGTCATTATTACTTTCATGCTTGACATGCTGAATGTTCACAGAGGCGGAACTTTAAATCACTAAAATGAAGGACATCAGCGTTTCCCGCAGGTTGAGGACTTGTTTGTGGTGGTCGAACCGGGGGTGAAACTGAACATCTAGTGTCGGCATCAAAACAGCAATAAAATTTACAAGCTAATTAACAATTTTAGAGATTTTTTTTTTCTCGATGTTACTGAAATTGAAATATTTGCTACTGAATCCATTAATGAGCATATTTAATGACTCCCTAAGTGGGCGATTACATAGGGGAAAATAAGCTGTTCAAATGTCTCATTTCCAAATAGCATATACCTTCACAAAAGCATCTATCACAGCGAGAGAAACAGGGCTGATTCAAGGTGCTGTAATCACACAGACACAATATCTCATAATACAGAGTATGTAGATCTGCAGTAACATTTTTAACATACAATTTCTCTCTGTATACCATTATTGAGCTTATCTAACAGCAACAGATAAACACGACGGACTCACTGTGTCATTTTATGAGAAACATCATCAGTGTAATAATCATAACCTGCCTAAACAGCTGAGCCCGAACTGCAAAGGCAATTTAGAGTCTTCATTCCCATTTAGCTCCTTATCAAACAGCACCCACACACACACACACACACAGTCACACACATTAAGATCCTATTCAGAATGATTGGCCATTATGCTGTAATAGCAGATTACATAGTAACGGTAACGGAATAAAAATGTCAGCATTATTCATTTACACATGCCTGTTGAGTGTACACACACACACACACAAATATATATACAGAAGTCTATCAGTGGTCTTATAAATTCACATACATGCAAGTTAAAGAAGTCATATCCTTGCACACACACATGCTAACACAAAGACACTATTTTGTGCACATACACAAGACACACACATAGACACACACACACACAGAAGTCTAACAGTAGAAATATATTGTATATTGCATACACCACACACACACACACACACACACACACACACACACACATACATATACATGAGAAACAACAGCAGATGGCTGTATGATCCTGATGTTTTGTCCCTGCGACAGTTTGCTTGACATTCTGGACACAGTTGTCACTTAGACTTAGAAGCAGTTCTGCTCCACATCTTGCAAAGACACATACACACACACACACACACACACACACACACACACAGCTATACTGTACATTTACAATCACAGAAACACACACAAAAAATGAGTGTGGACAGATTTTGGAGGAAACAGTATGCATGGTGCCTTCAGGGGACCTCGAAAATATTTTTTGGTTTTGTAAGTCCTGTAAAGCTGCAGTATATCGGGGCAAAAAATTAAAATGCACTTAAGGCAGAAGAAAAGTTCCCCTTTTCCCCTAAATGCAAATTTTAGGGTGATTTTTTAGCCAGCTTCACCATTAATGACATCTTAAAGGCTTAGCGCTAAACAATGTGTCACTTATCTATCTATAGATCTATAGATACATACATTTTACCTTTATTCTGCTATTGCATTGTAGTGATCTTAAATCAAATATTTTGTTTGTTTTGTATTATTTTATATCCAATTTTATATCTATCTGTATATCTATAGACTGTGGTCAGTTGTGGGTTTGCGGGTGTGTGCCCATAGTTCACAGGGGCTACAAGCGTGATGAATTGCAGGTAATTTTCTAAAGCCTGAGACTTCATAAATTAATCTATTGTGAGCAGCACACACACACACACACACAAGGTGGTGATTTGTGAAGTAATAAGGAGGAAATGTCAATTGCACGCTCCACTCTACACAAAGACCTTCACGGGTCTTCTTCCTCTGTATCAGTTATTAGTGGCTGCATTGCCACTGCATAATGGATGGCACACAGGTAGCAACACACACACACACACACACACACACACACACAGGTAGCAACGCATACTGACACATGACATGTTGCACCACCACACTGTCATTTAGAAAAGGATGGAGCAAAAAGGTTGCATGATAGTTTACACAAAACTGAAATATCTGACTGCTTAGAGACTCTCTACATGTGGTTGCAAACTTTGCAGAAGTTGAATAAACCATTACAGTAAATGAAAAATGAATTCATTAATTGCCCAGCTCTTCAAGCTAATCACAGAGACAAAAATGATCTTCTTCCTCGTTGTCTTCCATGAAAGACAGAGTTATGATGATAATGAGATTTTGATGGTTTCAAGATTGGAATGATGCATAATGCTTCACATGAAGGCTTTCATTTCAAAATGCAAAACCCATTTGGTAAAACAATGCTACTGGTTGTTGAATTTATCAAGTATTATTTCAAAAAAGTGATTCTCTTTGCAATGTCGCCGTGTGCAGCAGTGAAGAACAGATTGTGATGCATTTTATTTTATTCATGTTAGTTCACCCTTTGTCACTACAGCAATACGTTTCCAGCAGTGATGGGTGTCTCCAAAATGTGTTTAGATTAAGGGGATGCTGACATGCTGACTCTTGTTGCACATCACTGGTCGCAGAAATGCTGGTTTGATGGTTTCACACCCGACTTGAAACTTGCTTTTCTAGTGTGTGTGTGTGTGTGTGTGTGTGTGTGTGTGTGTGTGTGTGTGTGTGTGTGTGTGCGTGCGTGCGTGTGTCAAATGCTAAAACAAAGAAGTCGAGGTAGAGGACGGAGAGTAATAGCAAAAAAAAAAAGATCAAACAAAGCCGTGGGAGGAGGGGACAGCAGGACGTGTGAGAGAAAGGCTTTTGGTAGACGCTGTCATTAAAAAGTCAAACACTTCCAGCTGTGGAAGCAGAATGAATGTTCACAAAGAGAAGATGAGTCTGAGCTGGTCGTAGATTTATTAAGCTCTAATAGTTTTCTTTTGAACAAGACATTATGGGCGGAGTTATTACATAAGTTTCTTGATTCTTTGGGCAATATTTGTGTGTATGAGTATGTGTGTACATAACATATTTGGCTACTTTAGGCAACCAAGTGTATATGCATGTGTGCACATGTGGTATTTGCAAATGTAAAGCATGTAGTATGTCCCATGTACCGTATGTATGTAAGTCTCTAGCTTCTTGAGCAAATGCGTGTGGGTGTGCACATGCATCTGGCAGGGGGCTACACTATGGGCAATTATGTGGAAGGGTCACAGAGAATAACATCACACTCACTCATTAACATTTCATACAGTACCAAGCATTAGCTGTTTGGATGGATGACAGCCCAAAACTGTCTGGTTGCATAATGTCACCGAGTTAACGCAGAGTTTCAAGATGAATTATGAACTAGCTTTAAAAGTGCGTTTACAGCAGCCCCAGTGGATTTATTTGTATTCTTAAATACAATTTAACAATAGAACTGCTGCACTCTGCCTCAACAAATATTAATGATTTACTTCTAATTATATTATGTATTGAACAGTATGTGGAAAATATATTTATAAAAACTGTGTAAAAGGAACAAGGGTTTCTCTTGTATTAAAATGTGTAGTTACTCTTCTCATATTTTCCATTTATCCATTTTAAAAAATCGCGCATAGTATTAAGTGTGTATATGAGATAAACATGTATATTACTGAGAAGATGAAGATATAGTTTACCTTCTTTGTGTTCACACAGAGCTCATGAGCAAACCTGTTAAAATGGAAATAAATGGTAGTTCTATAGGTGCGTAACCCTATAGGGACCTTAAAAAACTTTTATTACACTTTAATTGCCAGTTTGAAACTCCAGTTTGAAGTGTAGATCAACTTTTTTTTTCTAGTAAGATAATTTAGCTGATAAACAAAATGAAATAAACTGCCTTGCAAACTACAAAAAGTTTAAGCACTGCACACTTAAACGTGTTTTTTGAGCTGTAAACTAAATGATATGACTGTACTGTGATGAAACACATCAATGCTGGTGTTAATATTGACATTTCTTACCAAATTTATAAAAATCAGCATTTCATTGGTTGAAAATGTCTCAACATGCCATCTACTGCTTTAAATCAGCCCTGAACCTTGCAAGGCCAATTCTGACATCGAGTCAACCGGTTGGGACCTCTCTACGTCGTGAAACTTTTAAAAAATAATATTAAAAAAGACTCTAGCCTCCTACAGGTGTTGTTCCACCACTTGTTGCATTTTTAAAATTTGCTGGGAGAGACGGTTCTACTTTGGACTGTGGACTTTAATGTATCAGGCCCAAAAGCAAAGCAAGTTGACTCCAGAGTTTAATGCTGTGTCCAAGTTACTGACCTAAAGCTTAATTATCACTCTGCCCTTCAGACTAAAATGTATGACAGCAAAAGAGGATGCAGTGGGCCTTCTCACCACTCACTCTGAGTATGAAATAATAAGTGTGTGTGTGTGTGTGTGTGTGTGTGTGAGAGAGAGAGAGTTAGAGATTGAGAGAGACAGCGAGAGGGAAGAGGAAGAGAGCGTTAATTAACTAGTGCTGACATCTGCAAGCTTTTTCCTATTAGGATCTGATTAGGGGAGAAAGCAGGACTTACAGGTGCTGTGAGAGAGATGAGAGAGAGTTGGAGAGTGGAGAAAAGCGAGAGAGAGATTGTAAAAAGAGGGAACGACGAGAAATAGGGAGCGAGAGAGAGGGAGATGAAAGGAACAATCTCCTCTCTGTTCTCTCTCTTTCTAGGTTTAGAACAGGAATATTTCCCACAGGGCCGAGCGACGCTGGGCTTTTGCCCTTCAGCACACAGTGAAGGTAACTGTCAAACTGGACCTTATTCACACACACACACACACACACACACACAGTCAAGCGCTCGGCGATAATATTTTGTTATCGTTTAACAAAATGCAGTTTTATTTTAAAATTTAATGATTCCAAGAAAATTGTTATTAAAAATGAATAAAATGTTGTTTATTGACATTTAGCTTTATATATGTGAAAGGTTTTGTATGCTGTAATATATGTATATATGAAAAAATATTCCTCTTAATATCATGCTTTTGTTTTTAAATATAGAAGTATATGTACAACCACATTCAACACTATGACAACATTACTGTGACTTCCAGTAATTGTCAGAGTAATTCTGAACTAACAGGCTAAGAGTCTACAGCCACGCTAGCAGCGCTGTGAGGTTGTACTGCTTTGCAGTGCTAACAGGCTGATGTTTAGCAGGTATGTTTATCATGTTCACCATCTTGCCTTAGCTTGTTAACGTTTGCTAATAGCACTAAACACAAAGAACAGCTGAGGCTGATGGGAATGTCATTCGTTTTGCAGGTATTAGGTCTTAAATCAAAGTGGGGGGAAAATAAGGATTTTGACCTGATGATGCTGCTAAATGAATGAAATTAAATCATCTAAGGTACATGAATGACTGTACAGAAGTTCATAGCAATCCATCCACTAGTTGAGACATTTCAGTCTGGACCAAAGTGGTGGACAAACCAACTGACCAACATTGTTATCCACTGAGCAACGTGGCTAGTGTCTCCACAAGTCAGTTGCAACAAATCTTAATATATTTGTGCAGTTACAATACAAACAGAAACACATTCATTTGTTCAGGACCCTGATAATATTTTTTGCTGTCTCAAAAAATATTATCAGGGTTCAATGATTGATTGTTGCTCCCACTGGTTGCATGCTGTGATAAGCTAAGTATTGTAGTTTTAAACAATGAATAAAAGAATCATCTAAATGCATAGCTCAACAGGAGGAGTTGAACTGAGGTGAACTGCGTTCAGCAGAGCTGAACAGAGAGAATTATTGGTGCTTGTCTGGAGAGACTAATCTGTCACTTCTTTCAGATACACTGGCCTCAACGGACGCAATACAGGAATACTGCAAACCAGGCAAGGATGCAGGCACACGCACAAACATTTTGCATGTCATACACACATAAACACACACACACACACAAACAAACCTATCCTCACTAATTTATGCACAGATGCACTTACACAAGACAACATCTGACATTGGAGGCCCTCTTCAAAAACATGTTTCCTGAAGTGATTTGTGGTTGTTTTATAGAGCCGTGGTAGCAGATTGCTCTGATGTAGGGCTCATTCATCAATGTCAACACACACTCTCACACACACACACAGAGTAGACACCCATACAAACATCACCACACATACTCACAAACACACATGCACAAGACAGACAGTTTAGTTTTAATGCCTATTGAGCTATTTTGACTTTCTGCTCTTCTCACATCACAGGGAGGTCAGAGGTCAGGGTCAGATATTATGGATATTATGGAGAGAAACTAGTCTCAGTATGAAGCTAGCTGGATTCTTAATTTCTTGCACACAGTAAATACAGAGTAACTACTCTGTAAGTACACAGGAAGCTTTTTGAAAGCGAAAATGAAGTTGAAGTTAAAAATCTGTATGTAAAATATGAATATTTATTCAGGTTCTGTTGTGTGCATTTGTAAAAGACTTTTACATGTCTTCAGATTGCTTGGTATTTGTGTGTGGATTGGAACACGCATTTGTGAGTACCCAAAATTACGCACCAATCATTGTACACAATTGTAAATCTTATTTTTCATTTGTAGATTATGTAATACACATTTGTCACCATACCGAGACTAGTTTCTCTCCTTAATATCCAGCTGTTTTTAATTAGCTAGGTTAGGTGGGTTGCTTTTACAAGCCCTCAGGAGGTTTTTTCATCCCACCTGTGGATTTCTTACATTGTTGTATATTTATTTTCTTTTGTTTTCTTTTATTATATGCACAAAACAATGAATGAGAAATGAAATATTGTATCTCATTAAGGTAGATACAGTAGGCTGATGGATGACGGACAGGAGTTGAGGACCTTTTTACCATTTTTTATGCAGTATTTTAAGTATTATATACAAGTCAGCTCACATTTCATCTCAATTTTCAAAATGTAGGCGCAACTACTTAAGCGTCTTTGTATTCATTTAGAAATAGCATTTGCTTTGACAAATGAACAGGCTGACATGGGGTCTGTTGTATGATGACACCAATAGAAAACAGACTAATGGTTCCCAGTTAGCGTGAGTTTGAACAGTGAGGGGAGAGCCATTCTTTGATGCTAACTAGGAAATGCAGTGAGAGAAACCACCTGTTCCAGCATATGGTAGCGCCATAGCCATATTAGCTCACAATGTGTGTGTGTGTGTGTGTACATACATTCTTGTTTAACATGTTTGTTTGTCTTTGTCACAGAGGCAAAGATGGAGATAGAGAGGTCTAGCTTCCTCTTGCATTCAGTTCAGTCAGATCAGCAAATATAATTTGACTCTTATTGTGAAAACACTTTGGCTGAATTGGCTTTGGTTACCACATCACTCCCGCCAAGAAATACTTGAGAGCAAATACTCTTTAGCAAATAAACAGTCATTTCAAAATTTACATTTGGACCTGATTGGATAATAAGTGAATCGATTGCTGTGTGTGTGTGTGTGTGTGTGTGTGTGTGTGTGTGTGTGTGTGTGTGTTTAGCAGATAATAGAGGGCCGGACAGACTCTGCTCCTGCTCTGATCCTCCCATCACATAATCTCTATTGACTGCAGAACGAGTGTGTGTACAATACGCATGTGTGTATATATATGCATGTTTGTTATGTTTACTTTCTCCCAGTGTCTTTAGGCAAAGCCAAACACTTCCTCTCTCACTTGCATACAAGCGCGTGCGCACACACACGGTCATCGGCACTGATTCGGTGTGACAGGGCTGTAATTTTAGCTGTGCTGACTCTCTGGGCTTCTCTCTCTCCCTCTTCCTCCCTCCTACCCCTCTGGCTTACGATCACAGAGTGGTGAACATCAACCGCTGCCTCCAGCTATGTCTGTTTGTGTGTGTGTGTGTGTGTGTGTGTTTGCCATTTTACCATGCAGTTTCTCCCAGGGTTAGGTCATAGAGTCAAACTAAGGATAAGACTCCTTCCCTACTGCGTTCCAAAATCTCTTCGCAACACACACAGACCTGAACATTGCACCAGTGTGCTGCGCAGACAACACATTCAGATCCCTCTTTACACAGCTGCTCTCTCTGGATATGTTCTCTTGCACATTCTTCACCAGTTATTTTTGTTTGAATTAAACTTTTAGTCTTTCTACTGCAAAGAGAAGAAATATAAAATATAAAATATTCACTACTCCGCTGTCAAATGCTTACTTTTATTTCTTGACAATCACAAAACACCCTTTGACATCAATCCATCACTGTCAGTTAAACTCAACTAAACTAACAAGACTGAAATGAGACCATAATAACAAATTTACTGTATTAATGCTGTACAATTGTTTTTTAGTATTGTTTTACCAGTATTTGTATGTGATGATATAGCACAGTTCAAACAAGCCATCCTTTCCAGAATCAATTCCTCCAGTTCAGGACTGAATAAAGTTCATATCCTGTTAAGCATGCTCATTACTTATGGCACGCTCATGAAGGGGACAGACCAAGCAGCCAACCAATAGGAGAGGTGGCTCACGGATAATGTCACTGTTATGTTAATGAGCCACAAACAGCCTGTTTCATTAGAGGAGCATGAGGAGCCCTGCAAACCAATTGGTACAAACCAATTTGTTGCAAAAGTATGTTAACACCCCCTTTAAACATCAGAGAAATTACCATAGGACATTATGTCAAGGGCATTGGAGGTATTTGCAATTTGATTTTGTGAAAAGGTGTATAGATGTTGTCTTCCATGTTCTTCTAATTGGGTATGATATTGGTTTTTTTTTTCCATAAGGAGGTTTGCCCTAAAGAAAGAGATATAAGAGAGGTTAATTATTGTCTTTAATGTTCTCTTATTAATACACATGGCCTGAGGGCTCTGTGAGGTTTGTACCCTATAAATTATATACATATTGTACTGTAACTGTTTTTGAAATACTTCACAGGAATCACAGGAAAGCATCTGACTTTAATGATTTGCTTTAAATTAGCTGTGCATGTGCTCTTTCACGAGCAGAGAGCGGGAGAAGAGAAAGGGTAGCAACTTACTGATGTTTCTCATTAAAATCCTGACACCTCAGGCCTCATACATGTAATGTTAGTGTAAGCGTGTGTTCTGTGTGTCTACGTGCGTTTGTGTATACATGCTTGTGTCCATTTGCAGTCCCTGTTAAGGCCACCCCGTCATCTGTGTGTCACTAAATAATGACTCTGTCTGAGCTGCGTGCCCTCTGGGCTCTCCTGTCTGCCCACAAACACACGCACACACACACGCACACACACACACACACCCCACTCTTTCTGGCCATGACTGGCTGATTCTTAAATGTCAGATGACTTCACTCCTGGAACAATATTTATTGAGCCCAGTTTCTCTCTCTCTCTCTCTCTTTCTGTGGTAAGTTGCTAAAAGAATCTAAATGAAATAATCAGTCAAATCTTCAGTGTGTTTAAATGATGACGCTGCAGGCTGCAGCTGTATATTGCACTTTGAATTTTACTCTTTACAAGCATGCATACTTACAGTATTTTATTCTCCATCAGCGCTCTTCATCCCAGTTACACACATTCACACCTGGGAAATGATGGTGAACTCGGTTACCTAAAGGGCTATTCAGTAGCCAGCACCGTCCTCGTTCACCTTCCTCACCCACAGTCTCCCAGCTGCTGCGAGATAACATTATGGTCACTAGATTGCTTTCTTTATAGAGCCTCTCAGCTACTGCTGTACCTCATGCTTTGTAGAGTCAGATAATAACTGTTGATAAATTTCACATTAAAGCTGCACTGGGACATTTCACATCTTGCTGCAGTCATCACACTCGCTAATGATTTATACAAAAGGACAACGAAGGGGACAAGAGAGACGAAAGATCTCATGCCAGCTAACATCAAAACTTTATTATCTGGACACCACAAGAAAATTAAAGAGTCTTGGTTTCTGGTTAATTTTAAATGATCTTTGAATAGATTAATATAATAGTAATGCAAGAAGTCGATGGACTCTGGGTTTGGTGTGTCATGAGTAATGGACACACTTAGAAAGAAACAGTCAAGAACTGAGGAGAATTCAACAAAATGGCAACATTTAATAGAATATAATTATTCGGCATCTCTAATTTCAGAGTTCTAGTTATGTTGTGAAACACTAAGAAATTACCTTCCATTTCAGGGAGGTCTATGTGTTTTCTGTGCGCGTCTTTTACTGAATTGTTTCCCTCCACCAACACATACACATGCATTCCTGCGCACGCACACACACACACACACACACATTATCATTAATAATATTAATCATCATTCTTGTTCTGCTTGCGGGTAAACTTATTTCCATCTTAAACAGGTAGGACGAAAGGAGGGGAGGAAAGATGGATAGAGTGAAAGAAAGACAGATGAAGCGAGAGAGAGGTGGATGAAGCAGTGTAGCAGGAGTGTATTTGGTTTTCCACTTCCTTTCAGGAGCAAAATTTAATTACTTCATTAAATGAAACTAAATGAGACGGAGCAAAGCAATAGAAACTGTAATCATGGACAGGATGACACGACCTAAACTGGACTACGTGGCTAGAGAGACATAAACCCAAGCCAGACTAAAATGGCAGTAGGCAGTATAATATGTATAAAATGTCTATTTTCATTACATTTGACTGTATACACCCTTACAGAGAAGACCAAACTATTTTTGACCAAATCTACACTGCTGCCGTGAATTAAAACCAGCAGACTGCTTCACTGCTTGCAGATGTGAAGCAAATATTCCAACAGCGTATCTGTTTGTAACTGATGTGAGTATCCCCACACTTTGGGATGGTTTCCCCGGCAGCATGACTTGTGGAAGCATCAGCCTCAGCTAGCTGACAGACAGGCCGCGTACAGCTGAGTGGATCCTGCAGCTCAGGTCGGAGCGAATGTTTCCAGAGAGGCTATAAAGTATTGATTTGGTTTCCTTATAAAAATATTTAATATTTATTTACACATACCTGTTGTTGCTGTAGAAAAACAAACAAACAAACCAAGGAAAAGCATAAGGCTCACAAACCCACGCTAGCTCATTCATAGTTTAACATGGATTTTAATTATTCAAATATTATTGAGTAATGAAATAAAACTAAATAAATTAATCTGACTGGACCTTTTTGGGGCTAACTAACTATAGCAGACTCACTATAGACATTGGTAGAAACTAGCAAAGCAACATTAACATCTTAGTGGCCCAATATAGTTTATTAATAATGATTATCAATACGTTTCCATACAAAACAATAGTGATTCATCCTATATGCAGTTAAAGACTCACCAAAATCTCACCAACATCATCTTCCAGAGCAACACATTAACATTTTAGCACTTCTCTGTACATGTGTGTGTGTGTGTGTGTGTGTGTGTGTGTGGGTGGGGGTAAAATGTCATTCTTCTGTCTGGGCCGCCTCGGTTCATTACAACATCACACCGGAGGACAAGACTGGAGTAAAACTGACAAATGAACCTGTCACACACAAATACATACACACACACACACACACACACACACACAGATGGCAGGACAGTCTCGTACGTCAACGACCTGATGGAAATCGGGCCTGGGCTAACCAGCTGGAAAAGTGACCCTCTGGTTAATGGAGTGGCCAAGGGAATGAGAGGATGAGAGGGAGAGAGGTAGAAGATGAGTGAACGAAAGTTGCAGAGGCAGAGAGAGTGAAGAAAAGTGTGTGTGTAGGTGTGTGTGTAGGTGTGTGTGTGTGTGTGTGTGTAAAAGATGGGAGGGGGGGTCAAGAACACATTTTAAAAATTTAAAGCAGGTACAAGAGGATTATCAGAGGAAGAAGAAAACAGAGAAAATAACGAAGAAAGTGACAGAAAGTGTGGAGTTAAAGGATAATTCCGGTTTATTACTTGGATCTTAGTTTTGTAGTTTTGTCCATTATTTCTATCAGTTATGATAACATTATTCTCACCAAAATAATTGCTGAGATCAAAGAAAAACTGCCACACTAAAACAAAATTTGAAAGGACAAGAAACATGACATATTTTGAATAAGCCAACAGTTTATCCAGATTATCTAAACCACTTTTGTTTGGAGGTAACCAAAATTGAGTGCGGTAATAATCCCTCATTGCACAGAATAATAGTATGTTCACACAACTATGGCAAGTATGGCAGGTCAAAATACAACCTAGAAGTTGGCCCACAAGTTAGACAAATAATTTGTCTAACTTGATGGTAATGGTGGCAATAAACAGTAATTAGCCTTAAAACCTACCCAAACTCAGCCTAACGCTTACCTGCTGTTTATGCATGAAATACTGTTTAACAGCCCAATTAATCGCCGTCTTTGTCTGTATAATTAATTTTGTGTGTGATCAGCAGGAAGAGAAGAGGAAGAGAAGAGGAATCTGTTAGCCTTCATTTTCTTACAGCAGTAATTATGAGACTATCTTCCAGCATGAAATCACGTCATCTGGTTTTATTGGACAGCAAGAGGGAGAGAGAGAGAGAGAGAGAGAGAGATGGAAAGAAAGACAGAAAGAGGGGAGGGCAGAGAATGATGGGGAGAGGAAGAGAGGGAGGAAGAGACTGACACATTAGAAAAAACTGAAATTATAGATAGATTGTCGTTGTCATGAGCTATGTCTTTCTCTCCAATTGAGGAAACTACACAGCACATTTATATATACTGTACATGGTTTACTGTGTTAAACACAACTTAGTTGTCATTTCATTCATGTGAAGGCTTTTTTTTTTTATTATCCTTTTTTAAAATTGTAACCCATCTATATAACATCCACAACACAAAATATTGGTGTAATGCCACCAATGGTTCATTTCCCTGTGTTGTCTTTCTAAACCGTTGTCAGCTTGTCTGTGAGCCAGTGTTTGTAAGTAGCACAATATGAGTGAATGTCAGGGTTATACACTGTGCATATACAGTACGTGTAACGTTGTATATGTGTGTATGGGATGATGAAGGAAGGGCACTGGTGCAACAGGAGCGAGAAGAAACAGTGAAGTAAAGAAGGGAAAGGTGAAACGTTTGTCTTGTCAGCACTCCGCCTGCCATCAGCCATCAGCTCAATTCACCTTGGACACGGGAAACACACACTTTAACAGGTCAGTGTAGCTCTGGTAAAGCAACAGCCAGCAAATAGCAACAGAGCAGAAAATGTGAACTTAGAAATGGTTTAATTTGAACAATAGAAGAAAGAAAAAGAGTTATTTTTCTGTCTTTCTTCTAAAACCTGTAGTAAAAATCAAATTTCTCTGACAGAGTCCCAGCAAAGCAGCCCCTGGTGTTTACCTCGGCACCCAAGGTCAGACTTTCCGATGAGTTATTTTGCAGTGTGCTAGATGCTATCGACAGCAGGGGAGAAAAATAGTCTCAATGTGGCCAGTGACAGTGTATCCCCAGGGCAGCTGAGCTTGGAGGTAAACTGCGCTTCATCTCCCGTGGAGCTGTGAGTGCAAAAGGTTCCGTCAAAGTCATTTTCAGACAAATGAAAATTTACATCAGAATCCACCACCACTTTCAGTAAAACATGTAATTCTCAGCGAATCCATTTAGATATGAATCTGGTGCTACTTTTCCATGCAGCATGTCATTTTTCTGACTTTTTACATTTCAATTCTTTTTTTCTTTTTCTTTTTTTTTGTTCCACTCATGGTAATGCACAAAAAAAAAAAAAAAAAAAAAAAAAAGAAATTACAAAAAGCAATTCACAATCAAAACACAACTCTATTTACACATGACTTTTTAAATCAAAGTGGATTGACTGAACATGGTCTTTATCAGTCTACTTCACACAGTTACACATATTCTTACCTTGGTGCTGCTGAAGAAAAAGATATTTTGTTACCCAGTAATCTCTATTACAATGCAATACTCCTCTTACATTAATTTCCTTGTTAAAGCAATAGTTTGACATTTTGGGAAATACTCTTACTGAGGCCACTGCCAGCAGCAGCTTAGCTTAGCTCAGGACAAAGACTGGAAACAGGAGGATAAAAAGCTGGCCTGGCTCTGTCCAAAGCTAATCAGCACCTGTAAAGCTCAGTTTTATGGGGCGTTATGTGCCTATTTCTTTGTTGGGAGCAGTAACTTCCTAGGGTCTCCACTGGTTGCTGGAGCAACTACTTTCAGCCAAGAAATAGTCCAGGACATATCCATAAAACGAGGAATTGTCATTTTTACACTTTGATTTTTGTACAGATTAAACAAACGAGATCTGACATGTGAATTAGTGAGCTTTAGAGGTGCTGGTATGCAGATTGTGTTACATTTGGACAGAGCCAGGCTAGCTCCCCCTGTTTTCAGTCTTTATGCTAAGCTAACTGGCTGCAGGCTATAGCTTCATATTTACTGTATAGACATGAGAGTGGTATTAAGTGTTTCATTTAAATCTTGCCGGAAAGAATAAGCATATTCCCCAAAATGTTTAACTATTCCTTTAAGGACCAAAGTAGGGTTAGCACTTCTTAGTACTGATTTAAGAGATGGTTATATTGCTTAAATTATTACCTTCTTTAACACTTTTTATGGCTTAATATCTATTACAGTAAATGAATCCCTTGCTGCCTTGTAAGTCACATGGGAAGTATCAAAATTAGCAGCAGAGCATACATAATCGAGCCAATCTAATTTTACTCAGAATGTAATGCTGTGATTAGTGGGTGTGTTTCTGTCCTGCTCTGACCAACACACAAAATATTTGGTTTGATATTTGATTATACACAAATTAAGTGCATTATGACAGGCCACACTTTTTGGTACTAAGAACCAAATGCTCCAAAAAGTCAATGTACAATAAACAATGTACAGAGATCCAAAGGGAACCCTTTTAGGTTTTCCCAAGAGGTGCATTTCATGCCGTTTTCTTCTCAAATGCTGCCACCTGGGTATTGTGTGCCAGAATCAACATCCATTTGTCTAAATCCAGCTTTTGCAACACTATTATGTATGAATACATATCCTTATAAATAAAACAGCTTATTGCATCAGTTACAGGATGAGTTAGGAAGTCTGCAAACATAGAAACACATCATTTTTTGGCATCTAGATTTTCCAGGCATACACAAAACCTTGCCCCTGCACACACTCGCTTTCTACAACACAAGCAATTTGGCTCGGTACATTCAATCACATGCATGATCGACAGCCACTAGCTAATGTTTAAACATTATTTTCTCCATGGCCCAATAGGATATCATCCCCGAGCCCCGCGGGAGCACTGATTGGTGCATTTAATGCATGAGACGCAGGGCTTCGGTTCGATTCACCACATCTGAAATCGAAGAAGCGCGAAGGATTTATCATAAACAGCTGAGAGAAAGAGAGTTAAGATACTGATACAGAGATAATGTGAAAAGATAGAGAGATGGATTAATACGCTTGGGAGTGGTCTTATTCACAGGTAAAAAAAAAAAACAGAGACGAAGAGAAAGTTGGTGCGAGGATGAGAGATACCGAGAGAGAAATAGAGAGATTAATAGAACCTGAAGCAAACAAAAAGACAACCAGCTCCCAGCAGAATAAAACATTCATACAGAGAGAGATTTTTCTCTGCGGGAAACTGGATGGGCCACGTTTAATTTCATGTTCAGTGCATCTCAAACTTTTCCGCCATCGCCTCCAATTTCGGCTTTCTCTTTCTCTGCGTCCCTCCTTGTCTGTATCTTTTTCTCACCCTCCGTCAAACACACAGCTACTCACAAAATGAGTGATGGAACGAAGGACAGGAAGGCATATGGCACAGAGAGAAGAAAAGTCTGGGCAGAAGGGAGGGAGGGAACGAGGAAGGGGCGGGTATAGAGCCAGTATCATGTCTTTTATTGAGGACAGGGCAGTGAGTATAAATAGGTGGTCACTGTGAATGCAGCTTGTACCACACACACCCTTATACTTTTCTTTCATACACACACACACACACTGCAGCAGACGGAGGTTATGGGTGAGGCACTGTACATGATGTGACCTAGATGGTGGAAACTAGGCTATAAAGAATGCACACACATACACACACACACAGTGTAACACAGTTGGTCCATGGCCTGACGCAGGTTGGTGCATTTTTCTCACCACGTGAGAATCATGTGGCCAGTTCTCTGTGAGAGATAATTTACATTACAGGGTTATGCAGGGTAACAAGGCTTGTGAAAACAATTGTGTAATGTCTTCTGCGTTTCAGGAGGAACCTCTCCAAAGTTTGAAAAAATAACCCTGATGATGTCACTGTGATGTCATCAGGGTTGACTCCGAGGGGTTACAAATTTAACCAGCAAGATTTTGTTACAAAATGGAGCTGTGAGGTTTAAAAAAGCGGGTATTTAGGAGGAAGGTGGGTCCTAATAAAAGATGCTGTCCAGTTGAATTATGGGAATTGTAGCGTTATTGCAGCTTGAGCCACACTAGTCACTAAAAGTTAGGATATCTCTGCCTTTGCTGATTTTATTATTTTTTATTTGTTTATTGTGGATCTCCCAACCTTATGGATATGTAATACTAAATAAGTGCAGTGCTTCTTTAAAGCTGCATTTTTTTAAATTCATTTCTTGGCCACTTGGGAGCAGTGGAACAAGGTGGAAACACAACATTGACATATGATCACCTTATAAAGTTGTTACAGCAAATGTGTTAGAAAACAGTTGTCTCCACTAACACCTGAGGGAAATATCTGGCTCTTTAGCTGCTAAATGCTCCACGATGTTCACCAGCTAGTTGCTAACTTTCTGCTGTGGCTGCAAACAGAGCTGATGAAAGTGGAGTTTGTGGACAGTAAAACCAAAACAATGAGCTGACAGAGGATGAAAAGCTCCATAGAGCTGTCTTGGTTGGTAACTATCAGCAACACCTTTCACATTCGACACAGTAATTTGACCCACTGGTTATATTGATTAGTGACGCTTTAATTCATGCAGATTTGGTTTAGAAAAGCAGAGGTATCTTTGTCTGTGTTGAGTGCCTGAGACACTTGAGAAAGGTTGTACAGATCTCTAGTAGGATATTCTCCAGCAACCCTGAAGAAAAGCCAAACGCGTCCCTCTGTCCTGCTGTCTTTATCTTTCTCTGTTCCTTGTCTCTGCCTACCTGGCTGTCAGGTTGACTCTGTCCCCTATCCCACCGGATGGCCCGCTGTTGATTTGTCAGTCTAGCTGTGCGTTTGGCCGATGAGCCGTTTGCCTTTCGGGCTGCCAGTTTGTCTGTCTAGATCGCTATCTGTGTCTTTCACTGACTCTCTCTTCCTGAAAAAACTCACACACACATATACACACTCATACTTGTTATTTTATTTAGTCTCAATCACTCCGGTTGGACAGCCGACCTTGAAGAAGCCCTTTGATTTTGACCACGCCAGTATTTCTGCTCTGCTTGATTCAGAGGGCTTTTTTGTCGTCCCCCACCCCCCCAATGCACTGTAGTCACTCTTTCCTCCCTCACTGCAGTGCTTCCCTCCTCCTCTTCAAACAAACAGTGACACAAACTGCCATCTACTGCTCAAAATGCAGTACTGCACCCCTGCTCTCCCTGCCGCTCCACTCCTCAAAACTGTAAACAGTTCACGTTTTTGGAGAAAAGGTTGCAGCCAATTTAAAATGCTTAATGGCTGTTGCGTTTCATTCTGCTTCGTGCAGCTGTATTCTCATTGATAATGAAGCCTGGACAGAAACCTGCTGAACCATTTAGTTGACACTTCTATTCAAAACAGCTTACTGTGCCATAAACGTAATGTACAGGGAAATCAAACACCCCTCATTATCCATTCACACTAGTGCGCAAGAGATGTCACCAAGCGCTCAGTATTGATTTTAAGTTTCTTTTTTCTGTAGAAGACTTGGTTTTAGAATTCACCAAAGAGAGCAGTTTATTGCAACAAAAGCAAACTTGCTTGAAGTCAAACCACATGTTGTCACATGAAAAAACATGTAGTCTTTTGTGTCACTATTAACCAAATGTTTTCAAGTGATGTGACTGTGGGCGTTTGGTCGGAGAAGGAAATTAGGATGCTTTTTGAAACTGTAACACACACAGTCACATAGATTAAGTGATTTGCAGATGGGGGCCCACACAGCCAGTGCCTGCAGAGAACAGCTGTATTTGATGGCCACTAGAAAGTGAATGACCTCTGGTAACAAATGTATATCCTCCATCATTTTCTGACAGGGCAAAGGCCACAGCAGGGACATGAACCATAATGAACCATAATGAACCCTCATGAATACTAATGAATATTGTGATCCAGTATTGATCTCTCTGCGCAGATAGGTCAGAGTGGCTCAGCTGCACTGCATCCATGAAGCTGGTAGGGAGTGAAGTGTCTTGCTCAAGGACTCTTCAGCAGAGCAGATGTTTGCTCTCATGGGACTGACTTGGACCAAAAACCCATTGGGTGAAAACATTCCACCCTGCTGCCTGATGAAGAGGAGTGGATTACTGCCTCCAGCAAAAGAGGAAAGATACAGCTGTTCAGTATGGGATTCAGTTGGCTTCAAAGGTTCAAGAGTGCAATATTCTGCCAAACTCACTCTTCTTTCATACACGTCTGTCCTTTTTCTAATTCATGAGCCCGCTGGTGGATTAGTGGAAGAGAAAGTGCAGCCATTAGCCCCGTCGGAACCAGATAGCTTTTACTGGAGGGGGTCAGGGTGACTGAAATATCATCCCTGTACTTTGAGATTTAAAATGAAACCCTAACATGTGCACAAAGCAATGTTTAATCTATACTGCAAACATAAGCAACTAAAACCAACAGTCTTAACTTTTCATTTTCATGGACGTAATTCATTGATTTTTTTTTTGTGGCACAGAATCATGTGAAATGATTGCACATCCCTGTAAGAGTAATAATTTTGGAACAAATCACCAGTTTCATTCAGTATACTTTCATACTAGTACAAT
The DNA here is from genome assembly GCA_005408345.1 of Macquaria australasica. NCBI lineage: Eukaryota > Metazoa > Chordata > Actinopteri > Centrarchiformes > Percichthyidae > Macquaria > Macquaria australasica. The sequence continues at coordinate 1,495,990 of SEMN01000055.1, forward strand.
ATGGAATCCTACAAATAGCCAAGACTTTGCAAAGGAATTCAAAACTTACAGGAAGATGACTTTAGCCAGTTGTGCATTTCACCTTTGTTGTTCGGTGTAGAAAAGCCAGGCAGATGCAATATGTCAATGTGCTATGACAATAGTACACCCTAAAAGCTCCTGTTCTTTTTTTTTTTCGGTGGGAGGGGGGTGTAGTTTTGTAATAGCACATTTAGGAAAGACTATGAATTATGTGTAACTATAGGAACGAGCTTACAGTAGGTTCAGAGTAGTGGAGGTGGCTGTAGCTGTATTTTTCGTTCAGAGTGGGTGTGGAGGGGCCTGGCTCAGGGACAGCAGAAATGACTGTTGAGCCTTCTGGAGGTGTTGTGAGCCTAATTAAATGAAACATCTGTGATGGAAGGATAACCCCAGTGTCGTGCGAACAACGCTCACAAACTCAACCATGTAACAATGAGATTAGGTAGGGGATAAATATGGCGCTGCCTGTCACGTAGGTTTGACGTGCTCCGTGGCTGTGGGTTAGAACTTTACTCTTTTGACCTCTGAATGCTCACCTTGCAGCACAGCAGAGCTGCAATATCAAATCCTGTGCTGTTGTAAGCAGATTCATTCAATCTGCCAAAAAGGAAAAGATTTCCGTTAGCGATATTATCCTGGAATACTCATCCCATCCCAGCAGGATGAATCCAACAGTTACTACAGCTTTACATCAGAATCTGGTTTTACTGCATTGCGAAGAAGTTATATTAGTTCTGTGGAAAGATGTTGTGACATCCATGCACCCACTGAAACCATGACAAATATGTTTGCATTTCAACTTTTTATTTTCTGTCTTCTACAGAGGAAAACCCAAACTGTACTTCACTTGGTGATGTAACAGTACACTTAAGCAGCAGGGGAAAAGAAAACATCCCAATGAGTCAAATTTGGGAAGTGAAATGGAAGAGTTCCCTCCTGTTCAGCTACTTTCCCTCACTTCTTTTTGCATTTTATTCTACATTTATATTTCAGGTGTTTTGCAGAAGCTGTTATCCAGTGAAGAATGTGCAAGCAAGGGAAAACGCTTGAATTCCCACATTGCTGACATTTCAAGCTGGAGAAAGAAGTAAAGAAGTATAACCTGCTGTTTTCTAATGTGTTTGTGTGCTTGTTTACCTCTCAGTGATAATGTGTGATAGAGCAGTGCTACTATAAGATGTGCAGAAAAGGACAAAGGAAAACAGATGAGAATTCAGGGGAGGGAGTTTAATAAACTGGATATAACAAAATGACAGCAAAATGTGCTAATATGCTTCAACTCCTTTTCAAATATAGTATTTTACTTGCAACAAACTGACAACGAAACACTATAAACAATAAATCTGATGACATGAATTAAGAATGGATTTAAGGAAGAAAACAGGCAATTATGACAAGGATTAAAGAAGTGCTAACAAATGATTTAAAAGCCTGTTGTTGTACTTTGAAAGAATGATTTACCTCTAGATTTTCGGCCTTAAGTGTGGCTGAGAGTGATCAGCAGTAATGACCAGGAGGGCTCTGCATCAGGGTGTGCCTGGCCTGTGATGTGACATAAAGGCAAAGAGCACAGTAAACAGACAAAATAGGGAGGCCAGAGAGACTATATCAAGGTCTGGACACCAGAGGACAGAAAAAGAAACAGGTGTTAAATTGTCAGCATGACGTGAAAAGAACTCGCCCTCACTCTTTACTTTGTCAATCTCTGAGTCTCTCTCACTCTCTGAGATAAACACACACATAACACACATTCGCACACTGTCCCAAATTTATTTCTGCTTTACAGAACAAACACGTTACACACACATCATGTCTCTGCTCACTGAAACCACTCACTGGTGCAAAAACCCCTTCTTTGACTGTGTGTGTGTGTGTGTGTGTGTGTGTGTGTGTGTGTGTGTGTGTGTGTGTGTGTGTGTGTGTGTGTGTCTTTCCATCTGGGAAAAATAGACAACAAGACTGTTTTTATTTTCTCCTCCCTGCTGCAGTGAAACACTCCAGCACACACTAAAAAGGCTGAGGAAGCAGATAAGAAAATAAGGAGCCATAATGGCCTCATGGACGATGTGAAATGCTTGATCAACTTCACTGCAAAGATGGTGGGGCAGTTTGTGCCTTGAACTGATGTTGATGTAGGAATTAACAAACCACCCTGCTCTTCTTGTTGCTAAAGGAACAGTACAGCAACCGTGAAAGGCTGTGATGTAAAACTGTTTATGTCTTTGAAGAGAAGAAGTAAGGTCAAACAATCTGAGTTCAGTTAAACCAGTAGCAGCTAAATAATGTATCTACTTTTCTATTTGTTGGTTAAACTACTAGTTAACAATTATTGATTAAAAAAAATATACTGCATAATCCACATATTGAGTCAGCTGTAACACCTGAACATTACATTTTGCAATTGAGAACATGTGAAAACTAGCAAACAAGCTAGCAGAGAAGTTAAAACAGTTACCTAACAGTTCTGTTCTTCCTTTGTTATCATGTAACATTGTGGGGATGTTTTATAAAAGAACATTCGATAATCTGTTACCTCAATAACGTCCCCAAAACATCCTTAGAATGTTGCAGTTAGAACGTTATGTCTTAGTTAACATTTAACCTTATAGGAACATTATTTGAAATAATGAACATCCTTAAAACATTCTTCGAAAATTAGATTAATGTTCTTTTCTTCAAAACATTATTAGAACTTGTAAGTAACGTTAGCCAATGCTGTGGGAAAGTTTCCTGCTAGCTGGGTTTTCTGTTCAGTGAGTTTACAGTTTAAGTTTTTTGAAAGTAAAAAATAATCAGTGAATCAGCATCTTCCACAAAGTTGGAGGTTCACTGACATGAGACAGTTCAGTCAGTTTAGAATCCCACTGAAGTGTCTGAATCCAATTTCAGCTGACAGCCACACATTAGCTCTGAGGCAACGAGGTGACGATGGACACCTGACTGAAATATCATCCCTGCACTTTTCACTTAAAAGCCTAAAGACATAAAACGAAACACAAACAACTTCACAAAGCAATTTTTAATCTATACTGAAAACATAAGCACCTAAAAACACCTAACAGCACTGCTGCTTCCAAAGAAATGTAATGTTGTCTCTTAATAACCTTCGACTGAGCTTTAAACATTTTAGTGCAATGTAGTTTGAATTCATCAGACAAATTACTGACTAATCGCATTGGGCTTTAATCTTCTGCTGCTATTAGAAACTGCACTTTGACTGTAATTAGTCTTATGGAAATGTTTATATCTAAATCAATATTTCAGTTAGAGCATTTTGTAACATGTCACACTCCTGGAAATACTGATAAAAGGAGGTCTTCCCGGAAGTCCAGAGACTGGTCTGTAAATGAGTTTGCTGTTGGCTCGATCAGCTTTCATCACATTTGACTTTCATCTCATCTCTTGTCTGTCCGTCTCAGCCCATCCAGTGTCAACAGTGTGTCACACTCTGAGGCTGAGAGAAAGAGACGAGAGAGCCAGAGACTGAGACAGATAGAGAGCGACAAGTTCGCAATTTAGAGGAAGTGGTATTTCAAATGGAAGCTAAAATGATGAAAGTCAACAGGACGAATCACTGTTTGTTTGTTTTTTTTCACGCATACGTCACATCACCACTCAGTATCCTAAAACAGATTCAACGTGTTGGTTTAACACTACATAGTCAAATGTAATCTGGTTTTTATAATCTATCAACCTTTGAGAACTTCAGGTATGTAGAATAAAAAACCCTACGCTGAGAAGGGTCCAGATTAATTTTACTTGATGAAGGTCTACGGACTGAAACATTGTTAATAAACTGAATACAAGTGACCGATGTTGTGCAGGATTTTCTGGTTCCTTCTTTGACAGGTGTCAACTTGTCTAAAAGCCTAATCTAGTTAGCTTTTAAATATTCTCTTATATTTCCCAGTATGAGACATTCGCATCAGTACAAATTGTCAGGGATATTGTGTGTCGGCTGACGATTGATGCAGCTCACCAAAGTGAACTCTAACTTTACCTGAGAAAAAAAAAAAAAAAAAAAGCACCAGGCTTTCACACCCACACTCCTCTCAGTCTGTCCATTTCCATCTCTTTGCACCTTTGTTTAGGCAATAAGAGAAATTTGCAGAAGTGCACTTTCCACTAAGTAAAGATTTGACTCAAGTCTTGTTCTGCTTGTTCCCAGAAGTCAAACTTAGCAGAGAAAGAGAGCGATAGATAGATAGAGTGCTTGTTTGTGTGGTAAACTTGTGCCCTCCTTTTAGAGTTGCAGTCTCAAAGTGCTGGCTTGGCTCTTCTGAAGGAAGGAAAGAGTGAAGAGGCGCAGAAGGAGCAAGAGGACAGACAACTTCACCCACCGCTCAGAGAAGCTGGGGTCGGTCAATTATGGCCACCTCCTCCGCCCTGCCCTCGTTATTACTTCCTCTGTCTGGCTTGCTGCGTCTGTCAGACACTTTTAACCCTGCTGGACTAATAAGTTAGTGTGGGAGTTGACGTCAGCTGGAGGTTTAAGTATAGCTGACCGTCTTCAAGCTAATCAGGTCGGACACTATCCCCAACAAGGCCACCACTACAGCAAAAACAAATAATTAGAGATGGGAATAATAAATGTTCACATGTACACAATATGTATACAATGAGGTAAAACACACACACACAAACATGCACTCACCTGAACAAAAGCGATTGCTCTCTGTGGACAAAAAGAGCTAGTCCATGCAGAACAGAGAGTTATTACCTGAAACCGTTATTTAAACAAGGAGGAGGAGGGGAATGGTGGGATGGAGAGGGGGACAGAGGGAGAGAGAGATTTTGTGAATGCAATAACGCTCTTAATGGCGAGCAGAATATTAACAGGGTGTGGAGGCAGTCTCAAGGGCATATGCAAATCCAATCCAAAATGCAACTGTAGGTGGCGAGATGTGTTCTGCAAGCCTGTGTTTATGTGTTAGTGCTGTATTTCTGTATACAGAGTCAAGCTCCCTTAGAGACTGAGTTAAGCATGATGGACATTACTGGGCGTGCTGGGTCAGGGGCTAATGAATCACCTTGAGAACACTTTGCAGGCTATTTCATTTTACAGTCTGATGACTTTTCATAACAAGTGAAATGAAATATAAAACATACCAAAGCATAAAGGAACAGTGTTAATATGCAGCTCAAAAGGTGTGCAAAAAAATGTGTTCCTTGGGCAATACATAGATGAAAGGTATATCTCTTAAACTATGATTTGGGAACCACAATAAAGTGATTAAGTTAGCTGTATTGTAGTTGAGGGTAACACATGGACTATGTCTGTCTTTTTCTAGGTATTTGGAGTTGATTTCCCTATCTGCTGGATAAACAGTCAAATTGGAAGGTACATAAGTTCGCAATGTACCCCACAGCTCACTTCAGCACAAAGCTCCCCTCCTAATTTCCCAATTTGCAAAATGTTTTCATGGCTTAGTTCCCAGAACAAGAGGCTGACTTTCTCATTTAGATTCTTGCCTGAGAAATGATTAAGACCGCTGGCGTACGTAATGATACACATCTGGGCAGTATTCAGATAATGCATTTGCCGTCTACTCTGACAACCTGGAGTCAGTTAGTCAGTGTTCATTCTTATTTTCCCATTACATACCAGAACTTTAACCCAACCTTAACCAAAAGTTGCTTTACTTGCCAAAAAGCAACTGTGCAGTTTGTGACGTTGTCAAATAATTCAGTTTGTAGTTAAGAGAAATGATCTATTTTGGGCAAATGTGATCTTTTAGAAATGCGTCTTTTTGCAGTTGAGGATTTGTGTTTGAGAATATCTGTGTGTGTGTTGGGGGAAGGTTATGCGTGCCTCAGTAGAAGATAATGGGACACTTCCCTCCTTTTTCTGTCAAAGGGAAGATAAGACTCAGAACCATTTTTGATTGGGGGATTAAACTTTTATCAGCCTTCGCATGGGAGCCTCATCGCATGCCTCTTGATCATCAATAAATATTGATGGAGGGGTCATCAATGATTTATTAAAGCCTTGAGAAGTGACAGACAACAGAAAACCCCTTAGAGGTTAAAAAGAAATGTCATCATCTATTTCCCTTCTTTCAATGAGGGGAAACTTGTGGAGGCAACTGTTTAAGGATATTTTCAGGTTTGGCAAAAACAAAGGGAAGATGATGTTTCATCAGAGGATACAAAAATAGCACCATTTACTGCAAAGTCCTCTTTTTAAATGGTCAAACTCATCTCATATCATATCATAATCTGTATTGTTGTATTTGTTTTACACTTAGATGAATACTGACCTTTGTTTTGTTTTGTTTTTATTTTTTACTAGTTACTGACTTGGCAGTCTGTATATACCAGTTGTTATTATGAATAGGAGTTTTTTTCCCTTTGTTTTTGGTTGAGCATTTCAAGTGACAAGCAAGTCCTTTAATCACATTATTTATAAAAGGCCTCTCCATGTGAAGCTGCAGCTCCAAGGCTCAAAATGATGGTGGCAGCTCTACAAAGCCAGTAACTTGAAAGTGACCTATATTACATTTGACTGGTGACATACTGTATAACACCTGATATCAGATTTATTGATATCAGAGTTTTTTATGCTCCCATTTTGTTGTTTAAATACTTTGTTGCTTATAGTCCTAATGTATTCATGACTATACATTATAAAAAAGCTTGACAATGCCATCTTCCAAAGAGCTTAGTGTCTTTTATTTGATAATAATAGTAGTGATTGAATATAAAAGGTTTTGATAGTTGTTTTCATTTTGTTCATGGAAAGATGAACAATTGCTCTGTGTGTTTCAATTTCCTTTAACAAGACATGCCAGACAAACAATATTCAAGAAATGCCAGCAAAGACTAACATATTAAAAAGTAATGGCCCTAAAATCGATCCTTGAGGAACACCAGGCATTATTTTTTACAGTGTTTTGAGAAATTATCATCTATTGAGACAAAGACATCTAGAAAGATAGGAGGAAACCATATTAAAAGCAGTTACAAACAGGACAATGTGTTCCCTCAGTATATGCAGTAATTTGGTCATCAACTGTATGAAAGCAGTGCTCAGATCAAGTTAATTTGCATCGAGATGTATCCTCATATAATCAGCTACTTACTAGGGCTGTCTCTGTACTGTGATAAGCTTGAAAAACACTGAAGCATTTGAGTTTTTTTTTGTTTGAGTTGAGAAAATTTAATTCCATGAAGAGCAGTGACCAGTGACCAGTCCAATGTGACTGAAAAACAGAAGATTGGAGATTTATCTTTAGGTCCTGATGGATCTAAGCTACTTCTTTTTTTAAAGAGGTTTAACTATTGCAGTCTTAAATGTGTAGGGAAAACACCCAGCTGAGACTGATGGATAACTGAGATGGTACACTAACATTAAAACTGACACATCTGCATGTTTGGATAATCAGATAGTGGGATAACACATGGCCTGGTAGACATTTTGTAGTAAAGTACATGTTATGTGGTCAGGTCATGACATTCCACCCTACTAGTGAGCGGCAGGTGAGACAACATGTGGGACACCAGATTGTCTGCCATCTTTGTTGTAGTTTGAGCACAACAACATGTGGGAAGTTAAAGGATAGACCATGTCTTTAGGTTGTCAGTATTGCCACTTTTGTGGCTCTAGCATTAAAGGTGAGTTATGAAGTCATCTGTAGAGGATCGACACCATAAACTCTGGAGCCTTGTTTCATGGTGGTGAGGCAGTGTGGGGCATTAGTTTACATCTGTGGTGACAAATTTATCATCCTGGGGCTGTCAGCAGTATGTCACTGTCTTTACACCCCAAAGCCTGCAGCTACCACAGGGACTTGACAGATTTCTGCTTATGTGTGTGTGAGAGAGAGGCTGAAGGAGAAGGATGGGTCTCCCCAAGGCGCCCTCACCTTAAATGACCTTGCATGAAAGTGATGTAATGACACAAAAGATTGATGCTATAGAGTAACAATGTGAACTCTCTCCTTGCGTTTACACTATTGTGCACATGCATAGATCTCCATCTATAATGATTGATATGATGTATTTGTTTAATGGAAAGACAGACAGTGCTGCCAACTCTGCCAGGTCACCAACTCAATGACAGACTACACTTTACCCTTGAAGACAGCAAGACCAACCACAACAACATGCAGGAAGACTATTATTATTATTAAAATGTAAAAATTAATTTACCAGTGACGAGGGGTCACAAGTAGACATTGCTTTGGTTTAAGGGGTCACAAATCAAAAAGATTGGGAACCACTGCTGTAAAGTACTATTCATATACGATTATTTTAAGAGTGGAATAGTGTAATCCTTCAATAAGATTGTAAGTACAACTTCCATAAAATGCATATACACACTCTCCTTTTTATTACTTTGGAGACTGATGATAGTGAAGTTTTATCCCATGTGAACACTGAAGTTTCGTCTTGACACAGAAAGGCAGTCCTGTCTAGATGAGAGCGCTGTCACAATGTCAGAGCTCAGCTGTAGACCAGCGCCAGCTTTTTTAACTGCGTGTAGAATTTGGGGTGTTGAATCATTTTATGTTTGTGTGCGTATGTGTGCATGTGTGTCTCTCTATCCATTTACTGCATGTCTCTCCCCTGCCTGAGGTAGAATAGAGGGAATGACAGTTTGGTCTGAAAATTAAATCAGTTTACTGTAGCCGTCGACAGTTGAGCTTATTCTGCATAATGGTCTAGAAATAGTTCACTATGAGTAATTTCACCAGAGACAGAGAGGCTGGCAGGTCTACTCAATAAGCACTCAGTCTACAGTGTAGTGACACATCTTGCACAGTGAAAATAGGGAGTTAATGAAACCACTCACGCACAGACAGAGGGAGAGTGATTCACACATTGCTGATAAATGTAATTGTAGGGAAGAGTTCAATTGCTGCCTCTAAAATATGAGATTTCAACAAAGGCCTTCAACACTAGCGGGCGTATTACACTTGACAACTTATTAACACCCACCCTTGCCTCTCTGTCTCTCGCTGTCTCTCTTTTAGCTACAACTCCATCTGCATCTCTGCCTTTTCTCTCCCTCCCTCTTTTTTTATTATCTGCCATGCCCTTTCTCTCTCTTGCTCCCCAGACATGCCATTACCCCATTAGATCAAATGTAAATGACTCCAAAAACTGTTAATTAAGTATGCTTAGCTACTGGTAAGGTTACAAAAACATGCATAAAGTGCCGGGTGAGTGTCCTGCCATTTTATAATTTGCACTCAGTGGGCAATTCATTCATAGGAAGACAACTAAATGTGTTGTATGTGAAAGACGGAGATAGAACAACAGATTGTTGACCTTGGCAATCAAAGGCACACACAGAGGAAGCCAGCCTCTCTGTCTGTCTCTCTGGCCTCGTCCCTCCATGTTCACCCCTGTCTCCCTTGGTTGTCATGGTGATTAATAGAGACCTTAAGTCCAAAGTGGGGTCCAAACGCTGTGATTAGAGGAGATTGCACCTGTCACACACACACACAAACCGACAAGGCGGACAGAGGTGACCTGTACATGGACCCCGGCCATATCTCTTCTCAGATAAACACCAAGGCTCAAGTCATCAATCAAGCACTGACAGCAGCCACACTGAGGGGTCAGTGTCACAGTTATAGATTATACAGGAGCTCTGCAAACTTTGCAGCAAGACCCCATGGTCAGACACCAGCGTCTTGTACGTTTTGGTCTGTAAACCCTGACACTGACGCCAGCAAGGTCAGAGGTTCAATCTCCAAACCATCAACCAACCAATGTTTGAGCCTGACTACCATGTATGAGGGATTTCCCATAGGGTGTTGAAAGTGAAGTGACAAGTAAATATGGAAATCAGCTAAACAGTGTTTTTATATGCACTCACAAACATTGGCCTTGTTTAGAAATACAAGAGAAATTGGAAATACTTTTATCAGAGACGGAGAACTTTTAATTGCTTCCTGAGGAGTAGCCTCCTTCAGTTGCTGAAAGATTAAAAGGATTCAATTAGTTTAAAAAAAAAAAAACATTTTTACCAAAAGATGAAGACTATTTAATGTAATTGAATCATGAGACAAAAAAAGTTAAAATGAACAAAATCCATTCTCCAGTTCTGAGGTAGTAATCAATGGATGCTCTTTTCTTAAAAAGTTTTTCAAGTTACGTTAAACACTCAAAACAACTGTTTTAAGACCCTCTGTATAAGTGATTGTTTTTTTTTTGTTTTTTTTTTGTTTTTTTATTAAATTGTCTTAGCCCCTTTCTCCAGGCTGGTCAGCCTGAACAGGACTGCAGGTGATAGTGGAACCCAGAGCCAACATGCGTCAAAATGTTCTCAAATGTTCACTTCTCAAATCACTCCTGCAGCATAAACCACTTTTCTGGCGTTGTTTGATATGTTCCAAACAATTATCGCTTCACAAAGAAATGGTTAAACTTCTGGTGTAGCTTCAGAGTTTTGAGGAGTCAGTAGCGTGACACGGAAGTATCATATTTAGCTGTTATGTTGCAGAAAAACTATAGAAGTGTTTAAAACATACAAATCAAGAGCGGAGAGGTGGAATATGCTGCAGGAGCGGTTTGAGAAGTTCTTCTATGGACGTTTTTGACACGTTGTTTTGCCACATCTGCTGTAATATATTGTAACTGTTGTAAACTTAGGCCAACTACTGCAGCTGTCCTCCATGATGGAGAATGCCACAAACTTTTCAGAGCCACCTTTCAAGCCTACATGGGGAGAGTATCTGATATTCAAAAGATAGGTTTTCAATAGAGTATTCCTTTAAGGAGCTTGTGCATTTCTCCCGATGGCCGGCTTGGAAGTAAATTGCTCACTCTGAAAGGCCAGGAAGCTACCAAGTGAAAACTATTGATTGGCCTCAGAATGATTGTTGCCCAGTATTACTCTCCTATTATTACTCTATTAATAGTACTCAACATGGATCAACTGACAACAAGCTTTCTGACAACAATCATTCTTAAAAGTGTATGTGTGGTCATGCAGTTGCTTGTGTATCCATGTTTTGTTTTTGTTTTTTGTTTTTTTTTAACAAGTGCCTTTCCCTGTTTCTGTATCCGTGTGTGTGTGTGTGTGTGTGTGTGTGTGTGTGTGTGTGTGTGTGCGTGCGTGTATGGTTTGCATGATTGAATAGGCTATGCATCTATACGACAGGTGCAGCGCCGCATAGGAGAATTTCAGAATAAAACACGATAAATCTCCACTCCTTCAAGGTTAATCTCTATGAGGTGTAGGATCCTATATATCTCCACCATAATGAGCCATCAGCTGCCACGCTCCACAGACAAGAGCTGGGTGTGCAGATTCACTGTCAGAGCCACGACATGCATGTGTGTGTGTGTGTGTGTGTGTGTGTGTGTGTGTGTGTGTGTGTGTGTGTGTGTGTGTGTGCGTGTTGTATTTCTACACTTGATGATGCTTAAAAAGTGCTACGTCTATTAAGGTTATTTTAGGCATAGCCATGCACAAAACTGAACTGAGTGCTGTTGTACCACTCCAACGTTTTAAGAGACAAATTGGATGACAAAGGGAAATATAAAAGATGACAAAACAGAAGAGGGTGCATGTGTAATTGGAGGAGAGACGATTAAAAATAAGTCTGATTTGCGCAGAGAGGATAAAGAAAATGTTTTTAAAAAGACAGAGAAGAAGAGGATAAAAAAAGGAAAAGTGGGTTCATGCTTTGGTTCTCCGAAAGAAGAAGGAGAGGCGAAAACTCTAATTAAGGATAAGAGAATCTTTCTGTCTTTCTCCTTTCTTTTGTGTGCCTCAGCAACTTTTACAGCACTTCTGGTTTTTTTCCCTCTTCCCTCTTTTTTTCTCATTTACTGCAGTGGCAAGCACATTCCCCCACTCTCTGTTCAGTGCCTGCAGCATGGGAGAGTGCTGTACATCCTCCTCTCAGGGCACACACACACACACACACACACACACACACACACACACACACACACACATGCACGTACAGAAATGAATACAACCCACACACTTGCATTTGTAACTTCTGCATTTTGGGGTACGAATGACCATGCTCATGCTTAATCATGTGTTAACACAAAAAGGCACACACACACACACACAAACACACACACACACACACAAATATTACGCTGTGAAGTGCCCTGCTAGGCAACAGCAGGGGGTGTAGGACTTAAAGATGACTTGATTCCCTCTCTGATCTCCGGCTAATGTGTTTGTTTTCCGGAGAGAGTTAAGGAAAAATGGGAGAAGCGGTGGGATGAAGGAGGTGGATAAGGAGAGATACAAAGAGATGCATTTGGACAGAGTGAGAGGGAGAGAGAAGGGAAGAGCAGCCGGAAGATGGATGAGGGTGAGGAATTTGGTGACAAAAAAGGAGAGAAGAGGGAAAAGGGAAAGGAGGAAGGAAGGAAGGAAGGAAGGAAGGAAGGAAGGAAGGGAGGGAGGGAGTCAGGCGAGGATAAGAGATAGATGAGATGCTGTGGATGTCTTAGCTAGGAGACTATTAGCATTCACACCCTGATGCCTTCCCCCTCATTCTCCCATCGCTCCCTCTATCTCGTCCATCAGTTCCCATCTAAGCCTTTAGGGTGAAAGATTCACTTACACACAGGCGTGCATACACAAACACATATAGCGCACACTCATTTTGTTAAACGTGAGGGAATTCTCTTCACGTAATTTCCCTTTTCTTCTTTCTTACATTGTTTCTTGTCACCGGCCGATTGTCAACAATAGTGACTTGTCAGCTGATGTGAAAATGGCCCCCACAACTGACCTCTTTCCTGCTTTCTATTTTTCCGAGGACATTTGCATCGTCAAATCATAAATCTCTCGCTGAATCGCTAATGAGCTGTTTATGAAGTCCTCTGCGTCCTTCTTTCACATCCATTATTCTATTTTTCTGTTTTCCTCTGGGACCAGATCTCTCATCACACCTTGGAGTAATAGTTTTGGAGAGCTCAGGGTGCACGCGCGCGCGCACACACACACACACACACACACGTAGAAATGAGATAACAGACAAAGTGAATGTTTAGAGTGCACTGCTCCCCTATGGATTGAACACTTGCAGTGTAAGATTTATTCATTTAATTCTTTAAGAAAAGGTTCTCTTTTATTTTTAATAGAAGTACTGTCTGTGGCCACATACCCCACCCCCCACACCCCTGTGTGCATTTGTTTTGTCTTTTGCTTCAGTGAACGATTAGCACTGTCTGGATGGAACAACACGCCACTCATACTAACTTGAGGCGTAAAGAAAACCAGACCTATTGTCTCGCTGATGGTCTCACTTGTTTGTAGTGATTATACTAATGTCTCAAAATGGAAGTGGAGGTGACAGATTGATGTACGCCCAGCGCCTCTACTGTGCCGCTCATGGACGTTACATAAAGTGTATGAGATGATTAATAAGACAAAGCCTCTCCCTTTAAATTACAAGAAGATCCCTTCAGTTGACTGTCCTGATGCTTAGCAGAGGTGAGAAGCTGCCCCGTGATCCAAAGGTCAAAGGTTTGCTCCGGAAATTTTAATTGTCCTGTCAAAGTTATTTGAAAACCAAAATCAGGATACTTAAAACATGACAAAGCGTCCTCAGTTTCATGTTGAACTGAGTCTGCCTTGTCACCTGTTATTGCCGTGAATTCATCCAGACTTGCAAGAAACAGGATGAGTCAAGCTAAAACATTCAAGTCTCGCACTGCTGATGTTCAAATGTCCAGAAAAGACCTTTCTAAAATTGGCCCTTTAGAAAGCCATCCTCATCTGACGCCAGTGACCATCCTTAAACAGAGACAGGGGTTATGATCTCCTTCCATGTGCAGGTACATAACAGAATAACCACAGAACAGCATCAGTCGGTTCAGCAAATGCCCAAAAGCAACATCTGTTTTAAAGTGACAAAGCCGTCTAGGGTCCTGACAGAATCAAAACAGGAAGTAGTGTAACATTATTATAGATCTACAGTGCAAGTCCGCAAAGAGGGAGGTGGCCGGGGTGGATGAGTTGGTCAACAAAACATGGGACTTTGCTTTTCCTACCGACAGTCACAGTTGGTTTCTTTTAACCATGACCACAGTCATTCTATAATCTTAAACAACTCGACGACGAAGGTCCCCATGATCTTTCCCTAAACCTAAACACGCCGTTGTTGTGCCTAAACCTGACCAAACCTTAACCATAGCGCTGTCACATCATAAAACTTTTTAAAATTTATTTTGCAACAATTATTTCTTAGGCACAGACAAAACGATGTCATTCAGCTGATAGAAACAACATATTTTGTCGTTTAATTTGGAGGACTTGTTGCTCCGCATATGAATAGCTAAGTAAGTTGATCTTGCGTGAGGTCAAGAATGAATCTCCATGTTCAAATACATATCTCGTGCATCTCTGTATGGCACCTGCAGGCACCAACGTACAAAGACAGGCTAGTGTTTATGTGTGTAGAAAATGTTAAGGCGGCCGCTGTGCATTATTTAGAATCATTCTAGATAAATACATCAATCAAAACTTAGATTATTATCATGAGTTTGTCATTTCCATTAAACAGATTGACACACGCTGAGCAAAGAATGCCCTGTATGACTTAAGTGATTGTTTTATAACACTAAATTTATGACTGAACAGTGTAAATCTATTTGAACGGCTCTTTTTGAACGGATTTCTCGTTGAGGCTCCATGATTAATTTTAATCATCTATAAAATGTGTCAACATGTTTCATGGTTATTCCATGTCAATAATTTATGAATGTAGCACTACACACACACACACACGTACACACAGATGCACACTCTGCTTCTTTGCACACAAATTATAATAATTTTTGTCTTAAGGTAAAATCACACACACGCACACAAATACACCTCTAAGACATGTTTACAGCTAATGACTGTTAATTGAATGATCAAATCAGTGTAATTAAGGAGGAGTGATAACAGTGTTACATATTTATTTGACAGGATCGATCGGATCCGGATCAGATCGGATCGAACGTTGGCTGGCAAACGCTGGGCGTCGCTGGGCCGTGACGTTGTGGGAGAGGAGAGGAGAGGCAATACAAGCAATGGAGGCTAAAAAGGCTGTAAGTGAAAAGGTTAGAGAGAGAGAGAGAGAGAGAGAGAGAGAACTGAGGAGAAATCAATAGACTGAATGTTGACATAACCTTCTACTCATCCTATATTAACCACACCCTCGTGGCCTGCAGTTGGGACAACACACACACACACACACTCACAGGGTCGAGTGCACTCTGTAATGTATCATCCGGGAGTTCACAAGGGACTGTTAGAAGAAGAGGGAACATGTGTTGTAGCTCAGTGACTGCTGTGTGTGTGTGTGTGTGTGTGTGTGTGTGTGTGTGTGTGTGTGTGTGTGTGTGTGTGTGTGCCTTCCCCTCTGTACATTTACTGCAAAACATAAATATTGCTGTGATTACAGTTGCTCCTCTATCACTCTTATCCCTCTGTCCTTTCCATTTCCCTTCCTATACTATCTTCCTTTTTCTTCATTTTTTCTTCCTTTGTTCTTTCTTTTCCTTCTTCCTCATTTTCTTCCTTCTTACTGCACCTTATTCCCCTCCTTCCATCATCACTCCATCATCACACATGCCATCTTACAGTCCTTTGTGTCTTTTTTTTTCTTGCACTTCAGTATCTGTGTGCAGTCTCTCAATAGTTATAGTCTCTCTCAGCTCATTTCTTTCCTTTCCTTCACTACAAGTTTTCACTAAATCACAAGCATAAAAAACTGGTTAACTATTTACACATGGCCTTGCAATACCTAATGCCTCATACATATATATTGATATATTATTGCATTTCCATACTACAGTTTACATTAAGCTTACATACATTAAACAATGCATGTCTTCGGTGTTTGCCGCTATTCACATGTGTAGTTACACACACCCACACACGCTGCTCCCAAACCTCTACAGTCATTCTGCAACCGACATGTCTTTATGCCACATGCTCCCATGACGGTAGAGGAAGTGTGTAAATCTCAGAGTGCATGCTTAATGCATAAGTGTGTGTCCATTATGTTGTGTGTATACTCGTGAATTTAAGATAGGAGCGGAAGCTGAAATGATAAAGGACAAAAGAGCAAAATGTTTCCTTATGGCATGGGACATAACGATCACACTGTTTTACAAAAATTAGACACACAACATTAGCTTCTGTGAAAACACACGCAAACACAGAGCTAAAGTAGGTAGGTAGACGTATCTCTGTAGTTGGACAAAAGGAAGAAATATGAAAAAGTGAAGCTTGTTACGTTCCTCAGATTCAATGTGATTTTATACTGCTAATAAAATGTCCTCCAGTCAGTCTTGTTGCTGTTACCGACAGGATATTTTGTGCAATATTTGTAGCAAAAAATATCAGCATCAACATCCCAGCAGTGTGATTTCAGCAGCAATCCTACAGGCTCTGGATTTTGCATTGCTTCAGGGGGTTCAGGCCAAAAAAATACTGTATGTCTATATATGGTAAGAGCTGCTGAAGCAATTTGGAGACCGGGACCTCACTATCTGCCAAGTACAATAAATACACAGGAATGTGTGTTGGTGACATTGCTGCAGGAAAAAACTGACAAGTCGCAGTGACATTACTGACACATTGTACGGGAACAACAGCACTTAGTGTCCAATGGATGGGGACAGCAGACTATAAATATCACCCTACATATTTACATTTAACATGACGTCAATATGTGCATTAACACAGTGTGGCATAGGTGGCAGCTGTAGCGGATCCTAACATTCTTTAGGTAGAAGACACAAATACTCTCTACATCTAGCTGTCCTATGGAGATAAAATGTAATTACAGTAAGTCGCTTTAGATAAAAGCATCTGACAAATGAATGTAATGTAATGAAAGTAACAATTCATAAAATGTTCATATTAATAATTGTCTGTTAGGATTATCTTTCCCTGACTGGTTTAACACAAGAGTGAGTCATCCCATACATAGTTCACAATAGCAAGTGGTGTGAATCACAAGCAGCAACAGCAGGACATAATTGGTAGCATGTCCAGTGGAAGCTATCATTTATACATGATTTATACAAAGTGCTTCAAATAACAATAAAATATATTTTTTTAAATGTATAAATCAGTAACACAAATGAGACAAGAAGATTAAAAAAAATACTAAAACCTGCAATTGGGGGCAATGCAACAAGCTTCAAACACAACACTGACAAACTGTGTGTCTGGCTACCTAACAAATGTAAGTCCAAAATTCACCATTTAGCGGCTTTTTTTGCTGCTAAAATAGCACTGGAGTTGTGTGTCTGGCCACCTAACGATTGTGAGTCCAATATTCACTCTCCTTTTACCTTTGGTTTGGTCTCTACCAACTCCTGAGAGAAATGTTTGCCTTTTTAGTCATTTGTGTTCATATAATCAATATTTGATTAGAGCAGCTTTACAAACTTTAGAATAAAAGGCTAATAAAATTGACAAAACATGACCTTTTTCACAGCAGACTTGCCATAGTGGTAAAAGCACAGATGTGACTAATAGCATTAATGATGGCTCTGTTAAAGTGTCCCAGTTAGCCATGACGGAGTGACACCGAGCCAGCATGCACAATACCAGGACCCTGAAACTGAAGCAGCTAAATGGAATTCAGCCATCATTAATTTTATTATGTGCGCCTGTGCTTTTGTGACATGTCAAAATGTTTCCTCAGAAAGTCAGTGCTACGGTACCGCCCACACTGTTTGGATGATAAATGATCTCCTGCAGGAGCACACACACCCTTGCAATTAGCACCAAAGCTGTCACCAAACACTTTTTGCCATTCAAAGCGTGCCCTTTGTGGTGATAAAAGCGCTGGTGGTGCTGTGTGTGTGGCGTCTTTGGTGACAATAACGTTAGATGGCATTCTTTGAAAGATCAGGGATGCCGTCCCCTCGCTGCACTGCATCTGAACTCGATACGTAGTGAGAGCCAGTGTTTGGTGACATTACTGTTGCATGGCACTTTCTGGAAGATTGCTGCTTTAATTAACAACAGCTGCAAGAGCCAGTTATAATGAGGGACTCTCTCAGACCTAATTACTCGGCTTTACTGTTGCACATACAAGCTGGCACACACACATGCGACCACACATCTCCACACTTCAGACCAATTAGAGATTCAACATTTAGCCCCTCTTTCTATCTCTTCCCGCTCTCTCTTCCTCTCTAGTGTTTTCTTCTAATTGGTCGTCTTGGGCTCTGTGTTCGTTCTGTGAAAACCCACTATTTACTTTGGTTGCTAATGTTCAGTCTTGTTCAAGTTTCAGGATTTTATCGCTTATTTACTTAAAGTCTTGTCATACCCTGCAGGCTCTAATATTAAGCAGTGTCTGACACTCATGACTCACCCAGTATGTGTCACTTTTTCTAAAAACTGCTTTTTACATCCTTGGAATTTTCATGTCTAGATAACTTTGTTTTCTTCTGTATAATTTGGCTTTTAATCCAATGAGCAGGCTGGTTCAAGTCAGTAAGGTCAGATGAGAGCCTGTCATATAGTCTCTATTCAGTCAAAATTGCACGGCACGCAGGAATCATTCTTCTTGTTGTTTTGTTATCATAAAATGTTGCTGCCTATAACTCAATCTGGATTCTCGATTACAGAAATGCATACAGTCAATACACATTACATAAACAACGGCCAAAACGTTGTGCCAACATCAATATAAAGCCTTAACAGAGTTAACATTTCTTCGTTTCAACTATTTTTCAGAGGCTGGATAGTTTTTGTGTTTTGCGTAGCAGGTATTGACTCACTGATTTGTTTACACCTGTTGAAGGTCATTTCATTCATACTCATGCATAAATACGGCCCTCTAAATGTTAGCTTAGCCCTCTGATATTTAAGATATCTAATGGACTGTTCGACTCAGACATAGCCGGGATGAGCGTTGGCTCTGCTGTGCAGAAGTCTGCTGTGCTTGACCTTTTAACTTCCCTCTCACAGTCATTAGAAATATAGGTACATGCAGAGAGGGAACACAGAAATAACTAGGACATGAAATAATACACTAGAGCAGAACACACTTGTGGAGTTCCTTCAGTACCCCTATATGTATAATATTGTCTTAACCATCTGTTTTGTTATGTATTTATTTAGTTGAACATTTAAGATACAAGTTAACAGGTGGGTGTTGTTTTACATCAGCACCTCCTTTGCTAATGATCTTCTATTCCAACTGGCAGTCATACTGGAGGAGAGCTATAGAGCTAATTGATCTACAGCCCAGTATCCTTAGAAATTACATTTTTATTGGAAGATTTCACACCTTATGATTTACATCCAGTGCCAATGCAAGTACATGCACACTACTTCAACCAACAAAGCTTAATGTGCTGTCGAGACTGTCACTAAATCTCCTAATTACTGGGTCTCAGTGTTGATCTTTAAGTTGTGACATAAACTGACTTACTCAAGGCAATTTCCACCATATTGAAATATAAATCAATATCATAAGGCAAAAAAGGGTAACAGGGGTAGTTAAAGTCACAGTAAATTGGCAGTTAGAGTGACTTTAGCTTCCATAATGTGACGGATTTTCCGGTGAAATGGGATATGTGAGAGGGGTACAGTTAAAAGAGGGATTTAAATCAAATCCTTCAAAGCAATACTGAGCTGTAGAGGACTGTTGGCCTCCCCCGACACCTCCTTCATCAGTGTCGTTAGATCAAGAGGTGGAGGATGAGGGAGAAACTAATGAACAAGCTCTTTTGGAAATGTAAACAAAGTTTTTGCCAGCTGACATCCAAACACAAACTTCTGATCCATGAACCACCTCTGCTAGCTATGACCCCCATTTATCAAGAAATAACATGGACACAGGACAAGAACTTAGAAAATGTTTTTTTTAATTTTACTGTCTTTAAGTGGTTTATAAATGGAATCACATGAGTCAGACATATTTGTGGGTATTGAGTAGTTAATGTTTACATGCAGCTTTGTTTGTACTGTTACAAAGTTGTGCATAGAGCAGAAGGATCCGGTGTTCACTACTCATTAACATCTGAGCAGAATTTATAAAACTGGATCCTACCCATAGTTGATAAATATCTAACAGTGTAAATGGTTTCCATTTTAATACAGTGCATCAAAGTTATTATGAAAGCATAAGAGGCAACATAATAAAAGAAGGCGGCGGATCACCTGCTTCGTACTAATGCTATGGGCATTTGATGCTGTAACTTCTTCCCTCTGACATATCACCTTGCAGGGCTAAAATTGAATAAATAGCTTTACCATGGCACCATGTTCACCTGATTACACTGATATGAACACTGGTTTGAACACACCCTTGAATTGCCGCTCTAATCCAGATCATGTGACGGTATTTGTTCCCATGATGGTGTTCTGAAAAATAATCATATCGTGGTACTTTCCCTTCACTTAGTGAATCTGAAACTACCCCACCCCCCACACCACTCCACCACCACCTCCTTTCCACTATTGATTGTCCTTCATGTGCTCAACATTGCATTTAAACCACACTTAAGCTTACTTCTGTGGGTTGTGGGACGAAAAAATAAATAAAAAAACTCTGACGCTGCATTCTGCCATGGCCTCAGGAGTGGGATGAGAAATATCTCAATTAATCAGTATAGCGGGGGGGGGGAAAGAAAAATAAACCCTTGAGTCAGGTCCACTCCACGTCCCCTTTAATCAAATCCACCCCAACTTCCCTTTAATCACAGCACTTTTCTCTAATGCTAAATACTAAATAAAGCCTGGAGGGCACGAGGGGCCAAGGGGGCGAGAAAATCCCCGGGAGATGGTCTGTCATCAGTTGAGCTTGTTACTGGAGTGGAAAATTAACCTCTTCATAGACACCTGACGCAGAGATGGAGCGAGGTAGAGATGTGGGTCCATCGAGCACAAACAGTACATCCTGACATTTGTATGCATTGCAGCACCAGCCCTAGTTAAAAACCACGCATTTGTGCATTTTGTGTAAGCTCGCTTTTTTTTCCCGGCAATAAGCCTCTTCCACTAACATCCCAGCCTTACTCCTCTCTCTTTTTCTCCCTCTCTTTCTCCAGTGCAGTGAATTAAAAACTGCTAAATTAACCATATTTGTTGATTAGCCGATATCTTGCTCTGTCTGTATACATTTTGTTTCTATCCCTACAAGGTCTCTTCCTTCCAAGAATTTTGAAAGCGAGACAGGATCTCTGCAAAAATGACGTGTGTTAAGACTTCAGATCCTCAAGTCCTGCTTCTCTGTATGGCTTTACTCCATCTCAATGATGAAAGCTCTGGCAATTGGCCCTTCGTAGGAAGAATTTTCTCTCTCTCTCTCACACACACACACACACACACACACACGGACACACACTTACCACCAGCATCCTCATTAGGGCTTCCTGCCACTTCAGCACTTTGTATCCTGTCTGGTTTTAGCAGAGCCAATTTAAATTACTTGCTTGTAGATTTGAACCATTTATGGGTGAAGTTTGGCATTTGTGAGCCATCCCAGGATTTTCCACGTAACTCAGTAAATGTATATGGTGATAAAATGCTTTTATTTTTGTATGCATGTAACATGTATTTCTGGCAGGTTTTGACTCTGTTTCCTGCTTTTTCCTCTTAAACCGCTGTCTCAGCATCATGCGAGTAAGAGAGGTGTAACTGTTACTTGAGACAATGTTATATCTCAGCATTCATGTCACCAAGACACATGATTATGATTCCCAGGTTTAACTAGTCAGGCCTTTCCATCTCCGTGTCTCTGCTTACACTGTGGAAAATTGTTGTGAATAGCGTCAATAGAGATATTCAAGTGACAAGTTCATAAAAGGATAGAGTTGAGCCATTGCTCTCATTTTATAATCAATACATGACAGGAGGACTTACAGCAAGAGCATTTTCATATCTGTGAGAAACAGCTTAGTACAAGCAAACAAATATGTTAAAGGAGCACTCCAGTGATTCAGTTTAGGTTTACTTATTGTACTTAATTTACTAATGTTGGGGTACTCTTGAAAGGGAGATAGGAAAAAACATCCATGTCTTTCAAACTCCATGCCCCCATTTGCAGGTTTTCCATTTCAAATGTTTCGTGCCAAGACTAGCCAAGATATCCATGTGATGTCACTAGGGTTATTTTCTCTGTCTTTGCTTCTCCTTTGTTGATAAGTCCAAGGCCTCAGATTTATTTTAAGAGTAACTTAAAATCTTGTTTTTGCTGATCACTTTGCTACAGTGACATAGGCGTGTACTGCAGGGTGTGTCAGTACACTGTGACATCACTGCTGGGTGTGGTTACAGGTGCAACAAAGCAATGCCCACCAGTGATGCTGGGTGTTGTCAGAGGTGAATCAGGTTGGTTGAAACCAGTGTGCTTGCGTGTGTTCAATATAAATGGACAGCAAGTGAACATATAGATGTTCAATGATCAGTACCTTAAGATAAGATAAGATAAGATAAGATAAGATTTGTAAGTATGAACAATAGATAAGATAAAAAATATTGCACATGTACATGAAAGTATTACACAGCAACAGATGAAGTAAATAACATCATGAATAAAAAATATGTATTAAGATAATGCACAGCAGCAGATGAAGTAAAGTAGTGAACAGTCTGCTTATTGACAGTCAGTGTAGATTACCGGGAGCTGTACTGATTATAGAGTCTGACAGCAGCAGGCAGGAAGGACCTACGGTACCTCTCCTTCAGACACCGAGGGTGGAGCAGCCAGTTGCTGAAGGAGCTGCCCCTTAATAATGTTTAAAAGACAAAAGGTTATTGCAGTACTAACTACCAAACAAACACTTGAATGAGCCATGTTCATCTAATAGTTTCTCTTCCTCTCCCTATTGCTTTTCTGATTTTTTACCTTCCGGTCTTTTCCACCCTCCCCTTTTTCTCTGTTGGGAAATGAATCACTGCTAATGTTTAAGTTGCCATCTTGGAGTGTACTTAACCTCTGCCCTCCCCATCCACCACTGTTTTCTATCTCTCTTTCCTCTCACTCTCTCTCTCATTCACACAGAAGAACTGAGTCACACACAGTAGACACAGAAAGCAATACACACATCTACAGCATACATGAAGACACCCAACCGAAAACTCGTCTATTTCCTACGTGTGATAAAAATTTTGTGCGGCACGCCTGTGTGTGTCCAAATCACTCTGTTAATGTGGGTTTGTGTCTTTGTGTGCAATACTAATTTACAGGGCATTGCTCTAATTTTGTCATCCCATTGTGAACGTGTCACCTCGGTTTTTCCTGATGTTGTTTGTGTGGGTGGGTCTCTGTCTGAGTGTGCATGTGTGTGTGGGCTTGTTTAATCTGATGGTGCAAATGATGTTTGACGTTAATGAAATGTTTAATGAAGCCATGGCCAGAGGGCAGGTGAGGGGAGCCACATGCACATAAACACGCACACACTTACACCCGCACACCTGCATGCGCAAATGCAAGCGCATGCGTGCACACAGATACACAGATGGACATGTGTGCATGTGCACAGACACCTTCTCACATTCATATGTGCATTCACACACACACGCACACACTAGGGCGTTATAAAAGGTCCCTGTCACACTAAACAAAGGTGACAGAAAACCACCGTCTCTGAGGTCCCTTCCCATCCTGAGACTGTTAGCACGAAGAAAACAAAAGCATTGGTTGTTTGTTCAAAAGCTTACAATGACTTGTGTTTATGGGTTTTAAATTTTCAATGTTTTGAGTCTTGTCCCCAATTAAACTGGGACATTTAGAAGTGAATATCAGAAAACCCCCAGACATAAAACCAAAACTATCCTCATCTTTTTTTGTGCTTTGGGTGAACTGATGCTTTAATTTGAGTCACAGACCTATTCGTGCTTAGAGCCTCTCCCGTTCAAATATATTCTGTTAGCTTGCAGATGTATTTAGCATTGTTTTTAACCTTTCACACTGCCTGGGCTTGGAGGGTCAGAGTTCTATAATTTGCAAAGAGCTGAGCAGCTGGAGAGCAGCCAGGGGCTCCGGTCCACAAATCAGGTCCTCGAGGCCACAGTGCTGCTGGGTTTTAATTCTGCTGCGTTATTTTCATTTTGGCTGTCTAATCAGGGACTGGTTAGACCTGGACGACTCACAGAAAAAAAAAACAGCAATGCACTGGACCCTAAGTACTGTATTTGAGAATCAGTTCTTCATAAGGTCTGAATGAAGGTGATTGGGACTTTCTCTCAGGGCCTAAGATTTGCATCAGGAGAAAAAAGGTTAGGGTGGTCATAAAAAATAATGCAAGGCTAATTACAAGTTTCTTTATGGTGAGTGCATGTTTTTCACAGTGGATCATCCTGCATATACTTGCCTGCTATCAAAAAAAAATACATTTTTTTCTTCATTGTTCAGATGCATTGTTATAAATAAAAGTCTCAGTTTGGAGAATAGGCGACACATATAACTAAGACGATGTTCCAATTTGCAAAACTGCAAATGCATGCTCCAAATGGTGACCTGTTCTCAAAACTCCACAAACTGTACAATCAGCAAAATCACATACTGATGTGTAAAAGGAAAATATAACTCCCCACCAAAGACAAACACACAGTACAACAAATCAAAAGTTCACACCGGCACTACAGATTGATTTGACACATTGTCAAATATGACAGTGTAACAGTTTGTAGCCACACCTTGCGTTCACACACATCTGCATTCCACAGCTGGATTTCCTACACTGTCTGCTTCCATTTGCGTCTCTTTACATTTGTTGTCGTACTTAATGAGCTAAAGGTTTTGTACCTCTGCATATTCTCACACAGCGAATGGGGTGACACAGCAAAAACAGATTTCCCTTCATTAGGAACAACACTGAAAATGAGCAGAAGATTCTCAGGTGAAATCTGCGCATTAGATGTTTTGCACGCCGTGTGAAGAGAACCAGAAATGACTGCATCAGTGAGTATCGCTCATCCAGTCACAATATGTAGAAATGAATGGTTAGCATAATCAGGTTGTGATTTGAATGCAGTGGTGCAATTTCAAGGAAAACAGCTACTGGCTGCCCAAAATGTCACCATTAGTTTCCAGATACAGTAACACCCAAAGGAGTTTTTCCTTGCTCTCAGTCGAGGGTCTAAGCTTGTTTTCATGTATTATTTTCATAATGTGAGCCTGAGTGGAACAGAGAATAACAGCTATATAAACAAAAAATTGCTGGAGGATTGCCAGTTTGAATCCAGCGTGTGTGTGTGTGTGTGTGTGTGTGTGTGTGTGTGTGTGTGTGTGTGTGTGTGTGTGTGTGTGTCCTCCCCGTCTGCCCCCATGTTGTTTAGGTGCCTTTGAGTGAAGCACTTAGCTCTGAACTGCTCCAGCTGAGCTGCTTGTTATTAACAGTGAGGTGAAGCTCCCAGGTGTGAATGTGTCTGTCTATGAGTGTGGAAAAACAGGCTACATGCTCAGCAAACCTTGCCTGAGTAAATCAAATTTTAGAAAAAAGGAAAAAAACAAACAAACACTCCAGTGGGGAAATATGCTGTGGAAGGTAGTGGAAGATCTTATTTGTCTTTGCAATCAGCGTCAGCAGTGCCATGAGTGCAACCTTACAGGAAGGCGGAGGTAAAGAAGAGACTGTATAGAGAATCACAGTAAATGCATTTACCATGAGACCATCATACACACACACACACACACAGAGACAGAGAGAGAGAGAGAGATGTACACAAAGCAGTTAACACATGCAAAGACAATAGGAGAGAGAGAGAGGCAGTAAGAGAGTGCTGGGAGAACACAAAAAGAGCGAGCGAGATAGCAAAGCGGGGCAGGTGGGAGGAAAGAGAGGAGATAAGACTGATAGAACAAAAAGTAGTAAAATGCATGTAGAGAGGAGTCATTAATCTTTGAGATGCCCCTTCCTCTCTTGTTCTAAATTGCCTGCTATTTATAGGCTGTCGTTGGGGCTGCACCCGGGTGTCGAGGATGTTCTCATTGGTCCAGAGAGAGGTCAGAGGTCAAGTGATTTAACTCCAATCGCAGACTGTGTGTCTCCTTTGTGTGTGTGTGTGTGTGTGTGTGTGTGTGTGTGTGTGTGTGTGTGTGTGTGTGTGTGTGTGTGTGTGTGTGTGTGAGAGAGAGAGAGAGTGAAATGATTTAACTCCGCTCTGAATGTGTGTCTCCTGCGGCTTCATTATCCAAGCTGGAGAATCACACACTGAGGCAGCAGAATCACCTTTTAATGGGACTATTTTCAGCAAAATGGAAAGGAATGAGGTAAGGCAACACACACGCACAAGTGAAATAAGACATTTGCAATCAACAACAATGCAACCTATTCTTCAAAGAGGCATAGGGACATCTTTTCAGCTAGTTGCACTGTTAGTAAACTAACTAGTTGGTTGTGCACATTAATTCAGTGGACACTTTTGCCCCCACAATACTACAGAATTTGTCTGATAAAGCCCAGTGGAAAGTCACCATGTATCTTACAAAGCAACAGGTTGCAACAGGACTGTTTCTTTGCATTTTCTTGACTGACAAAAATTGACATGTTAAAGAAAATCACACTCAGGGAGCTGCATAAATGTAGAATGTAAATAAATACTGACAATTACATGTAAATGCATTCAGGAGGACAACCTATTGTATTTAGGATCCATCAATCCATCCATTAGCTATACCCACTTATCCTTTGGAGGGTTGTGGGCGAGGGGCTGTTCCAAATGCTCCAGAAACTGCCACCATGTTGCTCCCAGACGGTTGTTTTTGTATTTGGCATGGCTTTGGCTTGTTGAAAGAAATAGTCAGATACGTTGTGGCTTCTAATAGCTTTAGTCAAGTCAGCCAAACCAACTTTTTCTACTGTACATCCTGTTTCTTCCTCCTCTCAGGCACCTGAAAAGGCTCTCAACTCCATGAGCGGAGCAGAACAAGCTACAGCAATGAACTTTCAACTATTTATAAACATTTAAATAAAAGGTGTCATAAATCTAAATTAAATTAATACTATTTTAAACGCTTGCATTTACAGTTTTCTCCATATACCTTGCTGTGACTTCTGATTTTCCTGGGCCACATTTGCTAAGCTCCTCATTTCTGATGCATTTTGTGTGTGTGTGTGTGTGTGTGTGTGTGTGTTATTTATCAAACAGTATGCCTGACATCTGATGTGCAACTTATGTGTAATCAAGAAAAAAAACAAACTGAAAAATAAAGAGAGCAGTCGCCAATAATAAACGGAAACAATATCTGATCATTTTACACCACAAACACAAGACAGGGTGGGGAATTAAAGGCCCGGCAACTCCTCACAAGCGTTGTCATTTATTCTGGATGATGAGACTCCTAATCAGCCAAAACAAGTGGCAGCACCTGTTTAGGTGGACTGTGTAGGGCATTTAACTTAATGGCTCATCTGCATAGGGTTTACATACCTATACCTTAATTAATAATACATTGATAATGAGTCATGAATATCTGTTTCAGCATCACTGCAATCACTGGGACTAGTTTCTACTGAAGAAATATCCCAATTTATGTTACTTGGAGAGAAGAGCACCCTGTTAAATGAAAGTGTTCAAGGTTGTCTTTCATATTTTAAAATAATGAAAATGCTGAATCCTCATTGCGCTAAATGTCCAGTTCGTTTGATGAGCCAACAGCTCGTACAGTCACATTCTACAAGAAGATTTTTTTTTTTTTTTGAACAGCTGCTACAAATGAATTTCAGGGAGTGAAATCTACACGGAGGCTTAAAAAAGTTTCCAACTCCCTCATCAGTGTCACAGCTCGGTTCCATGCCAAACTCGGGCTGCCAGTGTCCTTAAGGGACAGACGTTGTCACGACAACCAGAGTGCATGTGAAGGCCAATCAGATGAAAACCCCCGGCCCACGTCAGGTCCCATGATGTCTGCGCTTCACTCGCAGTAAATTGTTTGTGAGTGAGTGAGTTTGTGTGAGTGTGAGTGTGAGTGTGCACGTGCGTGCGCATGTATGTTGGGTAACAGCACGCCTCCTGGCTGTGGTGTCCATCTTGGCTGTGTCATCGTATGCTGACCTGTCTCTGGTGATGGTATGTGACACCCCTCTCTCCTCTGCCTGTGTGTGTTCTTTGTTTCATGTGACATTTACACTTTTCTAGACTTCTTGTGCGTTAAATTGTCTCTCCATGGTTAAAAAAAAATGTGTGATTTTGCCCAAATGTAGACAATCTTCCATGTGTAAGTATCAGTGTGCGTGTGTGCGTGTGTGCGTGTGTGCGTGTGTGTGTGTGTTCCCAAGCCCGCGGGACCTGTGGAAACTGGCAGCCTGTTTGTTTTGTGGTTGTCATTGATTATGTGGACGATGATGTTGCTTTAATTGCATCTATGAAAATGTATCCTGACAGCATGACTCTGTGTGTGTGTGTGTGTGTGTGTGTGTGTGTGTGTGTGTGTGTGTGTCTGTGTGTGCGTGTGTGTGTGTGTGTGTGTGTGTGTGTGTGTGTGTGTGTGTGTGTGTGTGTGTGTGTGTGTGTGTGTGTGTGTGTGTGTGTGTGTGTGTGTGTGAGCGCGTGCCTGTGGGTATTATTCTTCTTTACACGATGTGGAAAGTTTGGTCCTTATTTGACCTCAAAGACTGCAAGGCAAAAACTAGGACATCACAGTAAGAACACATTAACACACACACACACACTCAGCAAATTCATATCAACCTTGCTAAAGCACATTGAGACACAATAACTTCAACTCAATAATCATCATTTCACTGATTTCAAAGTGGTGTCATATTTATTAATGATGGCTACACATTTGTCCACTTATGGTAAAAATGACAAATTACAAGTCATATCAGAGTAAAAACTCTTGACAGCTCTGCACTGTAGCTGCTTGAGCTCACGTTAGCTTCGCAGAGTGACAGGAAGAGCTTCTGCTCAGCTCCGAACCCTAGAGGTCCTGATTCAGAGCTTAACGGGGAGATTCTGTTAAGACTGTTTCCATATGTCATGATGACTCTATTTCAGTATGGGGACACCTGAACATGAAACCCACATGTGATTTTTGAACATCTTATTCCAAGACCATGGGAGGTAATATACGGCCTCCACTCTCCTGGCTGCAGGGATTTGCTCCCATCCAGCCACTAGAGCGTTAGTCCCAGTGAAATCAAGTTCTTCCACACCAAACTTGTAAAACCATGGACCTCGCTTCGTGCAATGGGGCACTGTCATCTCGAAACAGGAAAGGTATATCATAATAAGGAATATCATTGTTAAGATTCAGATTTCCCTTAATTGGAACGTAGGGTGCTAGCCCAAACTATAAACAACAGCGCACAACCAATGGTACACAATGGTACACAATAGTAGCCATACAGTATACACCTAGCCACATCATGCATGTTGGGAGGATTGGGTAACTGTTCGATAGCAGGTATAAATGCATCCAAGAAGCATTAGAGAGGGACTGAAATCTGACATATTTTAGCCAGAAGTTGAAAAGGTGTAAATGCATCCACCTCTCAGAGGTGCATACAAAATCTTTACTCTTCCCAGGTGTAACTACGTAACCTGTGATGAGGGCAGCTGAAGTGACGCTGAATTACACTGAATGAAAACTAGTCATTCTTCTTGTCACATTAAAGCCACAGGACAAAACGCAGATCCAGCAATTTTTAACACAACCGTCCCACACAGGGCATAATGTGGTGTCGTAGCATTTATTTGATCCCTGATCAGTTCGGCCTCTGAGTGATCTGTGTGGGCGAAGGAGAGATGCTTTGGCTGAGCGTGAATAGTGCCAAGAGTTTCATTTTGTAGTTTGGCTGTCTACAGCAGATAATATCAGGACCAGCTGTCATTTCAGCAGGTGAACATGTCACTCGCTGGCTGAGAATTAGATGCCTGTTCATTCCTCCTTAACTCCTTATCTTACAATCCCTTCTCCCTTCTGTCCTTTCCACCTTCCCTCCTCTCTTCCTCTCTTCTTTTCTCCATTCCCTCTCTCATCCTAAACTCTTCTTCTACACTCATGAAATCATTCTTGTCCACGCCCCTGCAATCCAAACTCTGCATGGAGCTTTCGGGGCTTATCTCCTTCAAGGACAATAAACCTATAAACCAAGTCATATACACACACACACACACACACCAAACAGACACTATCCTGCATAAATATGAGCAACTGAACATATACATTCAAGCATGACTCCACATAATGAATTCACACACAAACACAAATATGCACACGTAAACATCATCAAGCACATGCAATCGTGCACGTATGCATGTACTCACACACCTGCACCACTATAGGAGGTGCAGCACTGCCTCCTAATGACCGTCTTGCTCCATTCTTCACTATCTTCCTTTCATCTTTTATGTCATTATCCAGCCTGTGCTCCACCGCCTCTCTCACCTCACTTTTCCTCAATTTTCTGAGTGTGTGTGTGTGTGTGTGTGTGTCTACATCATAACAGATACTCCTCTTACTCAAGATTCAATGTTCGTGTTTTGTTTTTGTTTTTTTCATGTTTCAAGATATGTATTTGTCTTCCTCTAAGACATGTTCCTTCAGATAACTATTCTGCAAATGTTTTCTGTATTTTCTTTCTCTCTCTCTCATACTAGAGAGGGTGACTGAATGGCGAAGCAATGGAATTACCTAACCCATCCTTACACACATGAACCCCCTGTCAGGCTATAGGTGATTGGCTGCATGTTCTCACAGTGGCGGCGGCTGCTGCTGCTGCTGCTGCTGCTGCTGCTGCTCTTGTTCTTGTTGTTGAAGCTGTTACTTTAGCTTTCATTTGGATGGAACCTGCTGGGGATGTTGAGTTGAATCAAATATTCATTATAGCAAAGAAAGGAAACATCAAACTCTACGGGCCTACTTCCAGCACCACAGTGTGTACACACGCGCGCTTATTGTGTAGTAGTGAATATAGAAAGAGAAATAAAATATGCTTATACAGTATTATTGTGTGTAATCATTGATTTTAACCCCTGTATGTGAGCTGATCAGTGTTAAACATTATAGTCATTCTGTGACTGTGGTTTCTGAGCCTTAAAGGGGGAAAATGCAGGATATTTCTTTTTTGGTTCCTTCTTCTTCCTGTATACGTAATAAACTGGAATAATGCTAATGATAGTTTGGGTTTGCGATGGGCATGTTTATTTTGTTCCCTCTGGTGTCAAGGACTTTGTTTTCTTAGCGAAACTGCAGAACTCAATCATTGCTCTCTCCTCTGTGTATTATCTTTCAAGAAACCCAGTTTAACCTTTTGATTTCTATGTCCATGTCTCTTTGCTCAGAGAAGCTGAAAAAATATGCTTTTAGATTCAAAGTTTTACTTTTGAAAGCTCGCTTCTTGAAATATTAATGCAAAGTCTTGTCAAACAAGGATGTTGCATTAACGTTCTTAACAGAGTCATCTTCGTAGCCGGCTGCTACCTCTCTTTTTTCCATGCTTGTGTTGTATTTTTTCAAAGTAGGTAGAGTATGGCAGGATTAAAATGGACCACCAACTTCTTCCCTGTGGCATCTGAAGATTTCCATTTCAAAAAAATAAGATACAGAAATATCAACTCAGAGGGGATACATGCTTTCAAAAAAGAATAAGCCTCACAAAATTAAACACAAGAAAACACAATAGGTAGCTCAGGAAGTCAGCAAAACAAATCTATAAATAAGATTGTTTTTAGTTTTATGAATCGATATGAAAGTGAGCCTTTGAGCCTTTTTTTTTTTTTTTTGCTTTGCAGAATGGATGTATGTAGCAATCTATGTAGCAATTAAGATTCGAAACAATTACTAATAAAAACATTTTATATTCTAAAACTGCAAGTTACATTAGTTATCCATTTGCCTTCTGAATTTTAATGAATATGGAATAATACTGTAGCTTTGTCAGTTACTGTCAGTAACCAGTAGTCTAATCTGTGAATGTTTTAAAGGCCCTCTCATGTGCATGTGGAGGGTAAACAATAATACATAAGCTCAGATATTATATAAGACACTATATTAACATCCAATTCAACAGCCCTGTGATAAATGCTATCAGTGTCAGAGATGTGCTGATTCAACTGGTCATTTTTGAGGCTGCAGTTAGCAGAGCTGTAAATTCAAGACCACACTTGATGCCATTTTTGTGGGAATTTTTCTGTCTTTATTTTTCTGGCCTGCAGAGCTCTGATTGGCTCAGTTGCAGCAGTCAATGGGCCACCAGATAACACCATATCTATTTGAATAGCTGAAAGAATCAGAGTTGTGAGCAAAGACTCAGCGATCTGCAGCCCAGCTTCGATTCTGAAGGTGCAGAAAATAAGGTAGACACATAATACCACGTCACACATATAGTCATGCCTGTCAGACAATGGGTATGACATCAGCATTGTCTGCAGTCCACCAAATGTTACCAAAACTATGTTGTGATCCATTCCTATTGCAGCTGATGAGACTCCTGACTTTCTCTCTCTTTCTTTCTCCCTCTGCATGTGTAAAGTATGAATGTGTGTGAGTGACCTATCCTCATTCTCAATTATGAATATGGCCTATATTACAGCCTAATGCAGCCCCAATGGATTAACTGCGGCAGTGAAAATCAAATTTGTAGTACCAGTGGCTCAAATGGCTCACTGGGTGGCTGTAGAAAATGTACTGGAGCCTGAAGCCTGATGCAGGCTTAGAAGAATTATCATTTCCTGTCTCACACACACACCCCTATACATTAACACATGTGCACAAAACACATTAGTTATGTACACCACCTCTGTACACTCTGTTAATATTTAGCAAAACACATACACATAATTTCCTCAAATGACCAGTGCTTTTTAACAAATTATATCCACCTGTGTTAAATTGTTCCAGAGGCTGAATGGAGGGGGTGCAAGAATAACAGAACAAAAAGAAATTTAAATGAAAATGAGTTGGACGTGACTTATTCAGCAGCTAAATGATGTGTGATGTGAAAAGACTGTGTTGGCAAAACATGTTCTTATAAGTTCAAAAAGGATGAAAAGACGAGGAAAGCAAATATGTTTGTGAAAAATACCAAAGTGTGTCTATGAGCAGAAGCAGGAGTGTGTATGCATGTCAGCATGTGTGTGTGTGTGTGTGTGTGTGTGTGTGTGTGTGTGTGTGTGTGTGTGTGTGTGAATAAGAGAAAGATCGTATGCGTGCATGTGCAGGTGAAAGGTGAAATGAGACATGTAATTCAGGATTTCAGATGTCCGGAGTTG
Organism: Macquaria australasica; assembly: GCA_005408345.1. Classification (NCBI taxonomy): domain Eukaryota; kingdom Metazoa; phylum Chordata; class Actinopteri; order Centrarchiformes; family Percichthyidae; genus Macquaria; species Macquaria australasica. The sequence goes on from SEMN01000055.1 coordinate 1,529,129, forward strand.
TTTATCCAGTTACTGTAAATGCTGTGTTTTTGGTGCCTGTCACTACAAATCACCCGCTCTAAAACACACAGGTACATGTAAAAACACACACACACTTCCCTCACACATTTCCTCACATGTTTCTACAGATGACGACATGATCAAGCCATAAACACCAGAATAAGACAAGATACAAACACAATATATGCCCCATTAAAAAACATGAGAGCCAACTTTGAAATAGTTCCACTTATAGACAGCCGCACAAACATATATAAATATACAGTACAGCCACACACATACACACACACACACACACAGCCCCCATTTTGAACCAGACACTGAAAGTAGTGTAGGGGCTATGCCAGACCAGAAAGAGAGGAAGAGATAATGACAGAGGGAGGAAGAAGTGTGTGTGTGTGTGTGTGTCAAACCCCTCTGGAACCATGTTTGACTGCACACTAAATAGACAATGCACACTCACACACACACACAAATTATACGAGACTCAAGACTTTTTTCAATTCCAAATTGAAAGGGAGAATAAGACTACATGGGCTAAATCTGAAAATGCTGCATGTGAAAACCTGTTTCCGCAGCATGTTTTCAGGAGGTTTTCTAAAAGATCTATGCTCACACTGAAACCAATAGTTCAGCATTTGGGGAAATACACTTATTCGAACTGCCAAGAACTACATGAGAAGATCGATACCATCATGTCTGTACGGTAAATTTGAAGCTACAGCCAGTAGATGGTCAGTGATTGGCTGTAGTGACATTTCAAATGACCAATCACCTGCCTGCCCCATTACTGAAGAGGTAACACATTTGGGAGTCATTTTCCCACCCCACTCCTTTCACTTCATACCTGCCATTGCAATTTGGAAGAACTGAACTCCAGTGTTTATACCAGGCAGTAAGCAATAGCTGTAAACAAGCCATTTCAGAGGGTTTCTCAAGGACCATGGATAAAGAAATCCTAATTGCATCAATATCATAACCTGATTAGAAGTGACTGACTGTGCAGATGTTCAACCTCAGGTAGGAATGCATGACTGTCTGGCGAAGGAGGTAACTACTGTCAACAGCCAAATACACAGAAGCTGATGAGTAAAACAGCTGCAGCCTAACATTTGGCCACACTGGCGCCGTGGCTCTACCTTCAGACCTTCATTGGTCTGTTTGTTGCTCCGACAGTGTTGTCCAGAGTGATATATCCCAACAGTTGACCGTTTGCTAAACGCCGTCCCCCTTAGTTACCGTTGCTATGTCTGTCAAGCTTTCCGTTCTCGGCACATGATGCAGTTTCCAGAAATAACGGTAGCAGGTTTACCTCTCAAAATGTTTTTGTAATTTTTGAAACAATGGGTTCAAACAGAGGTACACTAAAGCCGGCTTCTCATTTCTAACTAACCGTTGATTTTGGCGGCTAAAATGACAACTTTCGCTGGCAGATTTACTGTAAGCTAACATGAGTTGGTTAAAAACGCAGAATCTGGCTGAATTTTGTATGTTTCCAGCCGCCATAATCTGCTCCCACACAGTGGGGAAATACTAGAGTGGATGTGCTAATTGTTAATGGGGGGTTTTCTTTTTAATGTAACCCCATAGATTAATGTAGCGTTAGTTAGTTAATGATGTGCTCCTTTGCTTTGTTTGCAGTTTACGTTAGAGCACACAAACACACAACACTCCCTTCCTTACACCTTTTCTCTTGTGTTTTTGGTTACTACAGCCCCATGGACACCGCTTTGGCATGTGGAAAAATCCAAAGCTTGATAGGCCTGCTGTGCCCTGTTACGGTTGCTAAGGCTATGATTGGACAATCACAACCTCTAGGGACACACAGAGTCTCCAGATAAGCTTAATGATTTTGGTGATGGCCTAACTTTTTTTGATCTTCTGAAACTGTTGATACGCCCTGACCTTTACAACATATGGGTAAATCAAGATATGATATGAATAAATAATGTGCATAAATAATCTCAAACAGAAGGTGACTCATGCGTGAAGGATTTGGTCCTGTTTTAGCTCCATTTATTGCTTGTGTTTCTACAGCGTGTGTGTGTGTGTGTGTGTCCATTTGCTTTCACTTGTTCCAAGGTCCCTGTGTCCTTCAGATATTGTTATATATGTGAAATAGGAAAATGTTCTTATAATTGATCAAATTTTTATATTCAAACCATTTTAATGAAAGCTGCAGAAAGCTGCAGAATCACTGCTTTCACAGAAGCAACCCTGTAATTTCATGGGAGAATGGAAGTAAAACATTGTTTGTCCACGTGTTTCCTTATAATCAAGGTACAAATATGCAGAGGATAAGCCTTGAAATGTCATCTATACAACCACACACACACACACACACTCATACACACAATAAACCAACAGGCCTGCACACCATCGGCTAGCCTGGTATGCCATGTCCTGTTAAGCATCCCCCTCTAGTGTTACACCAGTAGAATGCAAAAGCAGTTATACAAAACCTGAAGTGCAGCAGGGCCATGCGAGATCAGGCTGTGTCCTTTCATCTGCCTGTCTGTCCATTTTTCCATCAAGCAAGACATATGACATGTCACCAGTCTTACATATCTAGGTTGATGCCTCAGTGTTGCCTGGTGAAAGTGAAAAGCTTCTGTGTTGTGAAAAAAGAATCATAAGTGGTTTGTGTACGTGAGAGCATGTAACTGTTGTAACTGGGAACTGTTGGGTCTCTGTAAATATAAAGAGTCGGTCTAGACCTGCTCTATTCGAAAAAGTGCCCTGAGATAACTTTGTTATGATATGGCGCTATATAAATAAAACTGAATTGAATTGAATTAACTAAAAAATAAAACCTCTAATACTTATTTAGGTAAGGATCTGGGTTATAAGGATGCCAACCTATGGTCAGACATTGGATGATTGTGCTAAACCCCAGATTCATTTGTAATAAATGGTCAATTCCTTGAAGTAATTGAGTAAACAATGGTTCATTGCAGGAAAATTTCAAGGAAAACCTAAGACACCACAGGGTCAACATGCATTTCTAAGATTGATATATTTGTTATTTGTTTGATAATGTAAAAACATATTTCCTATGTGATTCATTTGCAGTTCCACTCATGCTCTTGTAAATATAATTCCAAACTATGCGATAATCAAATTCAACTCACAGCAAACAAGTAACTCAAGAAGAACTTTTGCAACTTAATTTGCCAGAAAACCCTGAACGGGGTGCCTGAATCATTCCCAGGGACAAATGTCTTCATAATGGTTCCTGGACTTTCACTGGATGGTTGATGGAGGAATCACTAAAAGGCACCAAGTAAGTGTAATATGCTTACACTTAAAGGAGTAGTTGGAACATTTTGGGAAATATGCTTATTTGCTTTCTTGCCAAGAATTAGATGAGGAGATTGATAACACTCTCGTGTTTGTACTGTTAATATAAAGCTGGGGCCAGCGGCTGATTAGCTTAGCTTAGCTTAGCTTAGCTTAGCTTAGCGCAAAGACTGGAGGCAACAGCTAGCCTTGCTCAGTCCAAAGGTAACAAAATCTGTACCTCAAAATACAGCTCTAACACTTTATACCTCAATCCATACAAAAACCAAAGTGTTGTGATTTTACAGGAGGTTATGTGCTGGACTGGTGGGAGCAATAGCTTCGTGGAGTCTCCACTGGTTACCTGGAAATCTCACGATGATGACAAAACTTCAGGAAATAACTGGGTGGATGTTGTTACCTTCAGACAGAGCAAAGCTAGACCTATTTCCAGTCTGAATGCTAAGCTTAGCTGACTAGCTGCTGGCTGTAGCCATATAAGTATATACAGATATGAGATTGGTATCTATTCTCTCATCTAACTCTCTGCAAGAAAGTGAAAAGTCTTATTTCCCAAAATGTCGAACTACTCCTTTGTGTCACTGAGTGCACGTTCAGTACATTTGGATGTGTGTGTGTGTGATGAAGTGTGTATCTCTCTGTGGCAAATATTTGAAAGTCAATGTGGGTGTTCAAGCTGGTAACTGTGAGAGTCTCTCCAAATGTGCCAAAGCTGTTTGTGTGTTCATATCTGTGTGTGCACATGTACGTTTATCTCTGAGTGTAGAGATGTGTGTGTGTGTGTGTGTGTGTGTGTGTGTGTGTGTGTGTGTGTGTGTGTGTGTGTCAGTGCTCCTCGGAGTGAGTTACGCTAACAAGGCTCCTACTCTGCTGACAGCTGAAAGGAACCAGGGGAGAAACATAAGGTGACAAAACAAACAGCAGAGGGGACAATACCCACGTGTCACGGAGCTGACAGGAGGCTCCGCAAACTGCTTTAATGTTGTCAAACCAAGTTTTAAAGCCCACACCCACCAACACACACACACACACACACACACACACACACACACATTTGCACTTAAAGTACTAGAAACCAGGAATTTGATCTCTTATTTTGTCTTCTGCCGAAAGATGGGAGAAAGTGGCAAGGCATAGATGAAGTGGAAACACTAGCAATATTAATAATCAAATCACACAAATAACTAGCCAAGACGTGGAGAATCAATCTGATCCATCGTATTATTTCCTGCAGTGACATCTGCTGCGTTTATGTTCAATAGCTAAACTGCAAATAGTGTCCAGTCTGCTCATTCAGCGGGAGTGACATATTTGAGCAATATCAACAAGCTTTACCAGCTTCCTTATTAATATTAACTCTATAAAGATTACCCTTTAAATTTTTCTTTTTATTTATCCTCCTTACAATTGTACTCTAGTACTATAATTATCTTTTTAATATGTTTTAGCCTTGTCCTAGCCGACTTGTGGATTTCAAACTGGCAACTCTCTCGTCACAAGCTTGCTTTTAATAGAAAATGTAGTTATTCTTAATGCTCCTAAAATTGTCAAATTCTTTCTCCAGTAACCATTATTATTTTTCAGTGGACATCACCATAAAATCATCTTTTTCTATGCCTCTGTCATAGATTCTTATCTATCTTTTTGTCACTCTTTGCTGCTATAAAAATACTGATTAGACAGCTTCAGATTAATCTATGTACGTCCAAAGTGTTCTGCAGTGGACTATGAATGCTGTGGGAGGCAGAAGTTGGGCTGTGGTTATCCATGCACATAATATAAAAACAGTAACCATCCCTCCATATCTTCATTCAGACACTCAGTTAGAGTGGGAGTGCTCTTTTTAAGGTTTCTCATCTGTACACGCACTCACACACAAAGAAAAAATGCTGCTATGTTGTTTTTACTGGACTTCATTCACATTAGACTAAAAATGTCACCTTCACTTTTCGAAATGGAAAGTCACGCACATGCAGCTACACACACACATACACACACAGAGGTGCTTCTGTGAAGTTAGCAGCCTTCAGAACTGAGCGTAATGCTCACAATTATTTATTCTAAACGTAATAAATCAATGCAAGAACACACATGCACACACACATACACACGCGCCTTCATTGTACATTCGTCCATCTGTGCTTCTTGTTTACTTTAAAACACACACACATACTGTACGTACTGTGTATGTTCTCCTGTGCATGTACTCACAGGCAAACATATAAAAAAAGAGGACTGATATTCAAGAGGCACGGAAGAAGAGTGTCTCTCTCTGTGCCACTGGTTTCACTTCACATTTCAACCAGGTGTCAGAGGTGCAATCAAAAAAGATTAGATTTTAGGAGATCAAAATAGATTGTATATATGGCCTGAATGTGCCACTGTTAGCTGACCTGACAAGATGATAAAAAGCACATTCAAGCAGGAAACTTGCAGATAAACAAATTCTGGCAGTTAAAAAAAAATGACAGTAGATAAGATAAGGAAGGAGAGAACTGTGAGAAGGAATGCAGACCAGCCAGTATAAGCTGCAACTCAGTTCAAGATCAAGATCATTGGTTTAAAGTTCGAGTGAGCCAGATTTTTTTATTAAATGCATGTACAATAGTGAGTGTGTGCATTATTTACAGCATTTTCTTAGAGTAGAAACTGAATACTTTCAACATTCCTGTATTTCACAATCATTTAATTTATTGTGGGCCATATTTCCTCAGTACTTCTCTTCTGTTCTTTTGTTTAATGGGTAGACAAATCCTAATTGTACCAGTGTGAATGTACTCTGCTTGATGTACTTTCTGGCCCCTGTTGTTTCAATTGTTAAATGTTTTGTTTCATTTTTCAGATTTCCTTTATTCTTATTTATTATTTATTTTTTATATCTTTTTACCCTTTAGTCCTGCAGCGACTCATTTACTCCACAAGGATTATCTTTGACCAAGGTAAAGATTCATTATAATAAGTATTGTATCACATGTATTGTATCACAGTTTTTGCATGTAGCCAGCAGGGATTAGCTATTTTTAGTTGTACATTTTCACAATGTTTTTGGTTACTTTATTTTACTGAGGTAAACTGATCCGTCATCCACTTTGAAACCAGGATGGAGTGGTTCAGTGAAAGCTGTACAGACAGTGTACAGGTGGGTCAGTGTATCAGGGAAGACCTCAAAAAAGGACAAAATACCCGCTGGCCAGTCCAGATACACTCCTATGGTACTTCTGGATGTATTACAGTTCATAAACTCCAGACAGGAATTGTTATGAGAAAAGCTCCCGTCATGATACCAGCACCAAGACTTTTCATTTCTTCCCAAAGAAAGTTCACTTGAACAGTCTGCCACCCTGGCTATACTTTTGTATGCCACACCAACATCAGCCCAATCACATTCAACCTCCCAGTAATGACGACCAGTCAGACCCTCTTCACACAGCACTTGATAGCAGTCAAATCTGTCTGGATTATCAGGATATGGCTGCTTCTCACTAACATGTGTTGCCGTTTTGTTGTCCTCTGTCAAAATTATGTTCACGCCTGCTGTGTTGGGGTCCAGTGTCAGATCACAGGCATCTGCAATCAACACAGAGTTAATTAGTGGAGATACTATCGCTGTGTGAGTGTGGTTCTTGATCTCTGATTGTTTTAGTAAAATGTTGTATCATCAAATTAGAGAAACGTTACATTTCTGGATAATGTGAAAATGTTCTGTCATCAAACTTAAACAAGGGTAGCATGTCACTGTTTTTACCCAATAACTGCAATTTCATTTGACATGTTGTTCAAAATGCGTACTTGAACATTTGGTTGCATTAGTTCTTTCCCAGCTCCAGTGCAGAAAGAATGCAGACCAGCCTGTACAGGATGCTCAGTATCTAATTATCTCTGTACAGTCATTCACTTCTATGGCAGTTGAGCCACGCAGAGCAGAAAGAACTGTGTGTCACTTTTTATAAAGAGCATTATATATACAGTATTTGTGGGCACAGAAGATACTCATTGCTGATTGGCTGACAGATTCCAGGTGTCAGATCATGCATTACCAGATAATAACTGACTAACATGAGTTAAACTGACTGCAAACAAACTTTGAAAAATAGTTTATGACGGTGGTACGTGGCCATGGTCTGAGCTTGATAGTCCTGATCTCTGCCTGTCCATTATTTTTGTATATTAGATCACCTTGTTGTGTATTATCACTGACTAAATCCACAGCAATATTACACAGTGACAGTCTCATGTAGTGAGTGCCCTCCACTTAACATGATATTCTTATATCCAGATTTAAAAGATATTTTAAGACTTTTACAAACCTTGCAGACATACTTTGTATTGCAACATGCATGCATGTTACAACATCACAGCTTTAGCATTTCATTAAAAATAATTATACTCTTACACTGTCTCAGTAGCTTCAAGTCAAACCAGCATTCTTCATTTTGTTCCACACTGGTGGGAAATAGAGGGACAGCAGGTGAAAACATCAAAATATGGTCACATATGCACTTCAAATAAAATTAATAAAGTGAATCTGTTAGACAGCCTGTTTGAGCATACTTGAGTTTCTCCAGACTGCAGCGTGAATCCTGGTGTATTTCAGTCAGCAGCTTCACTCCTTGATCTGCCAGGTGATTAAAGCTCAGGTCCAGCTCCCTGAGGCTGCAGTGGTCAGACCTCAGAGCCGAGGCCAGGGCGGCACATCCATCTGCTGTCACTTTACAGAATGACAACCTACGGAAGTCAAACAACTGGCATTTTAGGTGTGTGGTACATGCCCTTATCAAGTCTCATTTGATTAGTCTTTTATCAGGCTCTCCCTTTGGACTTGTTGACATGTAGCACCATTCAACATGGAGGTTTGTCACACAAGCTTATATATGAGCATTTTCAGCTTTTGTAAATACAGTAAAATTATTTTCAGAGGTAAATTTGTATGTGACACTCAGCCTCACACACGATAAATGTATTTAATCCATCCTCACTCAGGGTGGACAAAATATTAGAAACACTTCTCAGTAAGACGCAATTCAATTCAACAGCAGCACAGCCTCCAAAAGTTGAATCAACACATCTGCAGTTTAAAAAAGCTGAACATTATAAGATCCATGAACGTCTATAGAACTCCACTGCATTAAAGGGCAATGCTGTAGTGTAGAAACTGATATCAATTAGTCAAAGTGAATAAGAGCTATTTATTACACTGACCTTAGTGTTTTCAAACCACAGTGTGGGTCCATCAGTGCATTACAGAGCGCCATCACTCCTGAGTCCTGCAGTTCGTTGTAGCTCAGGTCCAGCTCTTTCAGGTGGGAAGGTTTGGAGCTGAGTGCAGTGGCCAATGTCTTACAACTTTTCTCAGTGAGTTTGTTGTGACTGAGACTGAATGACAAATGTAGGAATATTCTTAAGATTATACAAAATATCCCAACATGTTTCTTCTGTTGCAGTGCAATCTAATGCGGCCTTTTACCTCAGTACCTCCAGAGTACAGTTTGTGCTCATCAGCCCAGTAGAGAGGATGTCCATTTCTGAGTCTTCCAAACAGGTGTAACTCAGTTCCAGCTCTCGCAGGTAACATGGGTTGGATGTGAGTGCTGTCACCAACTCCTTACAGATTTCTGCAATCCTAGGATTTCGTTTCAGTCTTTTGGTACAGAGATGATAACATTGATGTCATTAAATTAGATATAACATATACTGTAAATAGGTCATACTGTCCAGCTCTACCAAACTGACTTGTGATTCAAAACAACAAGCTGACAGCAGCTAGAGGCTGCATAAAAGTACATTCTTACATTGCAGAGAAATTTGATTCAGTGTTAATACGGTAAATATTGCTTACAGTAAAAGAGCCTTAACAACAATGATACATCTATCAAGAAGTATTCATTCAAAGACAACTGGACTGGCTGTTTAGGCAGGACAGGTATGTGGATGACAGTCTAAGTAGAACAAATACATAATATCAGCCGAATGACATAGCCAAGAAATCAGATGTAGAACCTTTTATTCGCCATTAATACTTTAATGTTTTGGGGAATAACATGGCTGAGACTGACCTGAGTTTCTCCAGTTTAGGGCTGCCTAGTCCAACAGAAAGCACTGAGCATAATGAACCTCCCAGTATGTTGCCACTCAACTCCAGTTCTCTTAGATTCAGGATGACTGATTTGATAGCTGATGCCAAATGCTCTTGTGAGAGTTTCATATCTGAGAGACTACAAACACAGAGGACAAACGCAGATGAACATTATCACATGAATATTATATATTTCAGTCTGGACAAAAGTGGTGAACTGACTAAACTACTAATTCTTGGTTGGCTGGCTGAGTGCACATTATGCAATTCTTAGTGTATTTATCCTGTAGGATGAGAGGCTGAGCCCACTTAAAATCTAGAACTTGAAATAAGGCAGAACTTCCTGTCTATTTATGCATTTCACTGCTCACACAAATGCATAACAAGGAGGACAAAAAGCAAAACAATAACATTAAAAATAATAGCTTTACTAACCTCAGAGCTTCTAGTTTACATTGAGAGTTTATCAGTCCATCAGTCAAGATCTTTGCACCTTTGGCATCACAAAAATTATGTACCAGGTGCAGTTCAGTTAGCACAGAGTTTGGCATTTGAAGAGCTGAGGAGATTGTTTCACAAAGCCAAACATCGAGAGACACCCCTGAGATTCTGCAGAAATTAAAAAAGACAATCATGCAGGATCAGATAAAGTTTTAGATGCATACAATTCATTTGCCATTATGTTGGCAAATTATAAATGTGTACTGTGTACTTATGTGTGCTATATTAAAAAAAACCTCAGTAATCCTACCTTTCACCTCCCATGGCAAACATCATTTGTATTATTGTTTTTTTATAGTAAAGTGAGTGACAATAAAGTGATAGCAATGCTGATATACCGGATATAGAGTTTAACTAACAAACTCACCTTGCTTTTCTGCTGTTCCTTACAGCTGGGACAAGCCTAAAAACACCTTTTGCTGATGGTTTGTATTTCTTCAGGTTGAATTCATCTAGAGGCGTATTTGACATTAGAATTGAGTCGGCCAGAGCTGAGCACTGAACAGGGGAGAGCTGTGCTTCTGGATGGTGATTTGGTTTCAGATACTTCTGCACTGTATCATGTAGGGAACTGTCTTTCAGCTCGATCAGGCAATGGACAAGGTTCAGACATCTTTCAGGTGAGCAGCCCCCTAAATCTATTTCCATTAGACTTGTCCTAATTTCCTCAACAACAGCAGAGTGTTCCTCTCTCTGCTGGATCAGGCCTTGAAGCAGTTCTTGTGTTGATTGTAGAGACATGCCAATAAGGAACCTGAGGAACATGTCCAGTTCTCCTGTCTTTCTCAGAGTTGAATTAGCTATTGAAATTTCAATCAGCTCATTCAAAGGTAAATCAACTGGATCTTCATCCAAGGTAGACTTGAGCTCCTCCACAGACCCTTTTAGCAGGAAATCCTTGAGACTTAGAGAATCTATTTTTTTACTTGCAAAACTGCGGTACACAAAGAGAGCAGCAAAATACTCCTGAACTGTCAGATGCACAAAGCAGTAGAGTTTCTTTCTGCAGAACACACTCTCTTCCTTGAATACCTCTGTGCACAACCCACAGTATAGTCCAGCTTTGTGTACATCAATGCCATAGTGTTTTAGATCATTGGCAGTAAACATGATTTTGCCTTCTTTCAGTTGTTCAAATGCCATCCTGCCTAATTTAAAAATGAATTCTTCATTTGACTTGAAGATCTCCTCTGTATCTGACTCATTCTGTTTGTCATACTTTTCAGTAGCTACCTGCATTTGAATGCAAAGGAAGTGTGTGTACATCTCAGTAAGAGTTGTGGGTATCTTTATGTTTTCATCTTGAGTGTTTTTTAACAGCAAATACGCAAGAACTTTTGCCGCAATCCAACAGAAGATTGGTATGTGGCACATAATGAATAAGCTCCGGGACATCGTAATGCTGTTAATTATTCTTTCAGCAAGTGTCTTGTCCTCAACTTTCTTCCTGAAGTACTCTATTTTTTGTGGATCATTAAATCCTCTGACCTCAGTCCACTGATACACAAACTGGCGAGGGATGCGCTGAACTGCTCCTGGTCTTGAGGTTATCCAGACAAAAGCGGAGGGAAGAAGATGTTCCCGGATGAGGTTGGTCACCAGAGTGTCCACTGATGATTCCTCAGTAGCATCTGTCAGCATTTTGGTTGTTTGGAAATTGAGTTGAAGTTGGCTTTCATCGAGACCATCAAAAATGAACAAAACCTTGTGATTAGCAAATATTCTTGCAACTGCTATGTTTCTGAGTTCTGGATGGAATTTGTTCACAAGGGTCTCAAGGCTAAACTGATCATCTGTGGTAAGATTTAGCTCCCTGAATGGTAGCACAAAGATGAAGTCAAAGTCCTGATTGGCTCTCCCATCTGCCCAGTCAAGGATGAACTTCTTCACGGAGACAGTTTTTCCAATGCCAGCAATCCCCTTTGTCATCACAGTTCTGATAGCTCTCACTTCTCTTCTGTCTTGCCCAGATGACGCACTATCTTCTGGTGTACTTTTAAAGATGTCATTGCAGTTGACTTTAGTGCCCTCAGCTGTTTGACCCCTGGCCTTATCTTCAATCTCCCAGATCTCATGTTGTTCATTGACACGTGCACTCTCTCCATGTATGATGTGAAGCTCTGTGTAAATTTTGTACAATGATTTTGCATCCTTACGATCTTTTTCAGTGCCTTCAAACTCGTATATAAACCTTTCCCTCAGATACGCTTTGTGCTTTTTGATGACTTCTTTGACGACATCTTCTGCTGCAATGAAAGAGATGAGGTCAAAACATAATCAAAGCAATTCCTTAAGCATTACAGCAATGTTTAACTGTGTAGAGTATTTGATCTTGCTAATGTTTTAAAGAAATTGCAACAACATTTTACACCAAGCTATGCCATTAAAATAGAGTGGAAATTCATGGATCAATGTTTTGTGGCTGTATAGTATCTGAAATGTTTGCACAAGCCAGTTTATTACTACACTAAGCATTACGAACATTATATTATTATCATGTTTTAGACAAAGTCATCTCAACTCATCAAAAAGACCTCACATACTTTCACATATCTCTGGCTGAACGTCCTGGAGGATTCTGCAGAAGGCAGATTTGGCTTTTGTAGATGTGAGGGCCCCGTAGAGCTGCCTCATCTGCTCCTGGCTGGTCCCGGCAGCCTTGATGTTGGCGTACGTCTCATTATGGATTATTTTCCGCTGGACCATCTCATCCGCTATTGGCATCATTACAGTGACGCTCTGAATGAGCTTAGCCCTGTTGCTGTCCACCCAGTCAGCTTCTTTTAAAAAGATAAACACACAACGGCATGTCATCATATTTTGGACATGGGTACTTTATTATAAGCATGCAGCAGAATGGCCTCTAAAGCATGTACAGAATTTTCTTGAAATTGGCATTGTGGTCACCAATTGAAATCAAGATAGTGTTTGCTCCTCAAGCTATTAACGTTAACTCACCTTTCTCCTCCGTGAGGGCTGAAGCAGAATCACGTGTTTCAGAGAGGCATGGACTGACAAATGACAAGAACAACTATGCTTTACAGATTTAACAGTTACCAATGCTTATAACTATTTGTAGTAACTATTTTTTATGTACACATATTACTACTGTTGTAGTGTGCAAGTCTCACCTTGGGGTGTTAACCTCAACCTCAGTGCTGCTGTTTTCACTACAACCCAGATTTTCAAGAGAAGTTTCTTCTTCTTGCCTCCTTAAAGTCTCCTCCTCTGTTGTCTCCTTTACGGCTCCCACCTCCTCCTGCAGAGATGGCCTTCTTTGGAGAAGAGGAGACTTTTCACCACTTTTCACTGGAGTGGAAACCTCATCTTTCTTTTGGTCCGGTTGGTAACTCTCCTTTTCCTTTGTTTTGCCCCCTCTGAGTGCAGAGCATTGGCTTCCCATAGTGTTATTTCTTCAGCGTCAGCTCAGTGAATCTGTTATTTGGAAAGTATTTAAATGTAAACAAGTTTCTGTTTCTGTTTCCAACTACCATGCTCCATTACATACGTGCTGTCATTGTGTAGTCCCTGTAAAAGTAAAAGTAAAAGTAAAAATCTTCTTTGATCAGTATCCATCTTGTGTTTTACTTTTAATTTGTTACATAATTAATACATGTGACCCAGTAGATTTGTAACAGTTTTAGTTTAACTAGGAATGAATAGGTTTTTAAGGTGTTTTTTACAAGATGCACATTTTGTGTCGCTTTTTGTGTTGCAAGTAAAAGCAATGTTTGTTTGGCTTTAATTCTCCACAACTGTAAAACAACTCTTGATGCTTGTGCTTTAACCAAAACACTATGATATTAAGACATTTGACTGGACTATTCGTTTGCATTTTTCCGTATGTTTAAATATCTATTTTCACACACACACAAACAGGCACAGATACATTCAAATGTGTTGTTTTACCTTTGTGTCTGACGTCCTGTGGTAAGCTGCAAGAGGAAATGAGACCGTGTTGCATTTTCAGTGCGTGTGAGTGTATCAACTTACTGAACGATTCGGAGAAAGACATTTTTTTCATATACAGGAAGCAAGAATTTTGTGGGCGGACCCAGTTCATGTGTGAGAGAGTGAGAGAGAGGGTCTGGGGGAGGGAGAAAGAGAGAGAGAAAAAATGTAGGAGATTTCCCCATTATTTTTAGCGCATAGTCCAGCAGCCTCCAAGCCCACTCGGGCTGTATCATGTGCCTGTCTTTTTGTATGAAAACCTATTCCAGGTTAGCCCATTGTTTTACATGGACAGAAACAAACTTCATACATTAATCGCAGACTGTTGGCAGCTCTCCTTTGTTAATAATTAGCCAGAAGTTCACTGAACTGGTTTGCATTGTGGCACAGGGTTTTTGTAGTTCGGAAGTGTGGTATATGGTCTATGTAAGTACTGTGGTAGCTACGGTGGTATCACATCCGTGTAAATAGTCATTTGACATAAGGGAACAGTCCACACTGACTCCTTGACTGGTTTTACATGACGTTTCACTCAAAATGAACCTGTGAGGTTTATATGATGCATGATGCAGAATTATTAGTCTTGTTCAGAAAGGAAGTTGTTCCCGTCTTCCCAAAATACACGTTATTTTAAATGACTTGAATGGCAGGTGACACAAACATCTCTGAAGTTGTAAGTCTGATTACGCAAGACTTGTGCGGCAACCCAAACCAGCGCCCACTTCTTCACAGGCTACAGTATGTAGGTCAAATGAGTCTGTAAGACAGCGAGTGTTGACATACAGTCACCAACAACCACAGGACTCTGTATTAATGTTAGCTCTCCTTTTGGCTTCACGTTGAGGAGCATAGCAACTTTGCAGCCATGTATAGTTTTAATAGTATTACTGTTTATGTCAATTTAAAATCATTAGGTAGTGTAGTTTTATTTTTGTTCCACTGAGCAGGTTTTAACAGAGGCAGGAGGGCCATCTGATCATGGATAGAAGTGCCTAAAAAGTATTTCACAACCTTTGGACTTTTTCATGCTTTATGGTTTTACAACATTAAACAACAGTGGATGTCCAATAAGCACTGGTGCAGTCAACACTGTTTTTAGAAGTTTCAAAATGTACATTGCAAATAGGTTAATCATACTCACTTTGAGTGAAACGTCATGTAGAGGTAAAGTGAAACTATTCAGTGTAGAACAATGCCTATTCAAGTATCATTTATTGTGTGGACTACCTTTATCATGCACCTCACCTTTTATTAATGATGTGAAAATGTAACACTGAATCACTTCAAAGTCATTTACAAAACGTTTTGTCGCCCCTAATCTAAGGTGTAAACAATTCACCACAAAAAGGAGTGTGACATACCATTTTCAGTTTACCCTTACCTCTTACAAGTGATCTGTGCATATACTTTCAAAATAATCTACTCACTTGCAAAACTTTTACAAAGCACATATTAGCTGCTCCCACATAAACTGCACTATTTTATTATTAGTATTTATTTACAGTAAGTGATGAAAGACATCATGCACATAAAATAACTTCATTACCAATTTAACCACATATTAGCCATATACATACAACATTTGTTAGGTGCTGGTTGAAACTGCACGAGGTCCATTACGATGTTCTTTCGTCACAGTCACGGGTTGTGATTTGTCATTTTGATTGGTTGTCAAACATTAAGAGGGCGGGTCTTAACTAAAAGTATTCCATAAATTTCAAGACTATTTATTATTTATTGGTTTATTTAACAGGGACAGTAGTAGAGTTAGCCAAGAGGCTATTTTTCATCTGTAGTCCCTGGACAGATGTGACAAAAAGGTACTCAAACTTAAATGTAAACGCTCACATAATTAAGATGAGAAGTCGACCTGTGTTTTCAATCACACATTTATGAACGTGGATAATATTCCATACACATCATCTATTTTACAGGAGGGAAGGGACCGAAGAAGCAGGTCACCATTCTGCCAACACTTCACTTTAAAACTTTAGAGAATGCATTTCCTCTCTAATCACTCTCTCTGCTCCACCTCTGCTTTTTCTATCTAGCTTCTCTGCACCACCTTTTTTTTTTTCCTTTTCCTCGCCCTCTTTTCATAAGCTCTCTCTCTCTTCTGCTGTCAGCTCTAATTAGGCCACCGTGTGTGCCTGTATGTGTGTGTCAGTGTGAATGGGGTGTGTGTGTTTTTTTTAAGTGGTCTAAGGAGGCCCATCACTCTGCTGTGCTTCCCCACTGGTTACTGCTGGTTGAGAGGAGACACACACACACACACACAGACTACTGCTGATGCTGGGAGCAAGCATTCAATGTGGGTCTAATGACTCCCTTTACAGTTGCACTCCCACTCCTTCATACACAGCATAATATCAAACACCCTGCCTGACCAACAGCTAAAGCACAAAGGGAGACCTTCTTTGAAACCTTAGTGTTCAGTGTCTTGCCCAAGGACACTTTGACAAGGAGGAGCCGAGGATCGGACCGCGGGAACCCTGGGATTAACGGACGACCAGCTCTACCTCCTGAACCACAGCTGCCCCATAATCCGAAGAATAATAAAGGTAAGACAAATGAAACCCACTCCCGAGTAAGTACATCTCACTCTAAGTTTGGGAGGAGCTATATTGAGTGTAATAACTACAAACACAATAAGAGCAACACAAGTTAATTCAATCAACTATAAACTTCAGTTGTGCATCACATTTACAAGAGGAAAAATACAATAAAATGCTGTGTCCCAAGAGAAATTTGTCCTTACTTGAGTCAATAGTCTTTTAAAGTTTCATCGTCTTTCTATTGCGTTTTCTCTGCAGTCATGAGGGTCAATTCCAGACAGAGAAGTTACCTTTGCTATCTTCTTCACCTGACTCCTTCTCACTCATGCCCCACTCACCCACCTCCCTTCTACCGAGCTACTTTGTTAACCACTAAAAAAAAGATAGATGACATGCGCTCATTTCCCCACCCACCTGCTGACACCACCGGCCCTATATCCATCTCTTCATCTCCTTTTACTCCTAACTTTTCACCCCTCTCTCCCAGTGAGGTACTAACCCTGGTTACCTCCCACCGCCCAACCACCTGCCCTCTTGACCCTATCCCCTCTCACCTTCTTCAGTCCGTTGCTTCCTTTCCTCATCCACCTCATCAGTACCTCCTTGACCACACTCAACCCTTCTGATGTAAAGAATTACACACCTGTCTCTCTTCTTCCATTTCTTTCTGAAACACTTGAGCGTGCCGTCTTCTTTCTGCGTATCTCCACCAGAACAATCCTCTTGACTCCCACCAGTCTGGTTTCAAGGTGAGTGTGATTTGGGTGAACTGACCCTTTAAGGTCCAGCCAGGTCTGCAAGTCGGGTTCACAAACCTCCCCAATTTTAAAGATTAGTTTTGGGGGATTTCTTTACCTTTATTAGCTAGCAGAGGCAGACATGAAACAGGGGAGAGAGAGGGGTATGACCTGCAACAGAGTCGAATCGAACCTGCGTAGTTGCGTCAGCCATGCGGCGTAACCATTCAGCTACCAAGGCGCTCCACAAGTCTCCCCAATTTTGACTGAGCATGCCAAGCCTCTGTTGTGACCGATAGGGATTGTGTCCTGTCTTCTTCACTTACACATACTGAATATAAGACTTTGAGGCAGAGCGAGAGAGTGAGGAGACTGTTTACTGCTGCCAGCTGGCAAGAAAGCAGCGCTCTATCAAGCAGGAAAAGGAAACATCTGGAGCAGCAAGTAAGAGCACACTTAGTGTGTACATGTGATATAAAAGAAGCACTATTCTTTAGAGTTCAAAGTTGATGCCAATTGGTGGCCTGTGACTCGGATTAATGTTGTCCTAGGTGTGAACCTAATGAGTTAGAGTGTAAAAGACATCTATTCACAATGTAAAAAATTTTGTTATTAGCAGTCAAAACTCAACAAGACTAAAAGTATAGTGCCTTGCTAGCATTACCAGCTCGCCCCACACCAAAAAACTAAATTGTCGGATGCATTAACAATGAATTGCTATTCTTAAATCCTTATTAGTAAAGACATTAGTATCCTCAATGAGATCTTTTAGGTTGGTTGTGTACATGGCTTTAGTCTGACCAGCAGCCATATAATCCTAAGTATTTAATTCATAATATAAAATGGAGAAAAGCAAGAAACTTTTCAAATCTTGTGAAGCTGAAACATCCAATGTTTGCGATTTTTACTATAAATGACAAAAATTGAAAAATCATACAGAGCATACATTTAAACAGGTACTTTAATGGCTCATTTAAATAAAATAAAAAATCAACATTCTGTTATACATCAAATTTTGTGAGCTCCCTCTTTTTTTCCCCAAAGTGAAATGACAACTCATGTTGGTTTATTTATGGCTTAACCAGCTTCTGCATGAGTGGCAGCAGACAAACAGAGAAAGAAGTATCTTAAACACATCTGTTTACAGCTTCCACTGGAGCCATAATCATTGCCGGAAGGCACTGCAGAAGCAGTAAAGGTCATATTTACATTTGGGTGCATTTTTAATGCGTTTCATTTTGTTGAAAAAAAATTTAAATTATGTCTACGTAACATTGCTCCCAAAAACAACAACAAAAAAATCATTATCATCCCGGTCTTCTCCATGTTATCAACCTTAAGGCATTTGAACCAAGTAGTTTGTAATTACACCTTAATTGAGAAAGTACAAAAGTGAAGAGTGGGGAAATCCCACTGGACAGTAGCTGCTTGTGTCGTCTCTCCCTTGACCCCATGTGTCCTCTTCCCAGCTAATCAGGTATGGCTGCGGTAACAACTTTACTGTAGGGTCCGTACCGGTCAAACTTGTCCTTCCCCACCACAGCGACACACACCTTGTGCCCGGGCTTGTACTTGCTGATCATCACACACATGGGCAGGGGGATGGCCTTCACCTCACCGACGATCTTCCATTTTGGGAAGACGCAGCTACCCTTAGTCTTTTCCATAGTCATGAAGACGCTGCAACAGGGAGAGGAAGAGAATGCGTAGAAAGTGAGCCACTGAGAAGGCAAAGAGAGCTGTAGTGAAGACCACTAACTGGCTGAACTCTGGCTTCATCTGGTGGTCATATGTTGACATAAGAAGTATGGTGTAATATTCTTCAGACAGATGTGTGAAAAGATATCCCTCCTGTAATCAACCTGGTTTAGAGTGGCTGCTTGTCTCAGAAGCAGAGCGATGATGGCAATACATAGATCTAATTCAGTCTGGCACATTGCTTGCCTCAGATGGTGCCAGCATTTGTACGTAATTTTGATAATATTGCCATCTCAAACGTAACTCTACTAAACAACTAGTCGATCAATCAATTAGTCGAGAGATCTGCAACACTTTTGATTCGTTCAGGTCATTTTTCATGAAAAATTTAGAAGAAAACGCTACATTTTGTCAGGTTCAAACTTGTCAAATAGCAGGATTTTCTGCTTGTCTTTGTCATATATTATACTAAACTGAATACTCCTGGGTTTTGCACTTTTAGTCAAGACAAAACAAGACATTTAAAGATGTCACAGTTGGCTCTGCGAAATTGTGATCGGCATTTTTTCACCTCCACATTTCATAGACGATTAATCGTAAAAATAATCCACAGATTAATATGTAGTGAGCCCAAATCCTAAACTCTGCACAGCACACTAATGTTTGTCAGCATGTTGGAACACAACTTGTGTTTCACTCTCATATTTGGATCCATGACATAACATAACCAGTTTTTGTTGCTGGAACAAAGCTTGAGAGGGCAAGAAGGCCCATGGCGATTTTTTTCTTTTTCTTTCCATATAGTCTGTGTGTTTCAGACGGAGAACAGAGAGAGGATTGGCCGCATCGTTATGGCAAGGTCCCACCCCATGGCTCACGGAGAACCAACTAATCACAGCATAAATTGGAATCGAAATGGGATGAATACGGTATGAAAGAGGTAGTCTCTTTAAATGATAAATAACTACATAATTGTTCCAGATTCAGAAGGGTGATTTTATCTGGGGGGTAGCAGGGCTGAAACCTGTCTACTCAACACACCATCTCTCGCCCTCTGCTGCTTCTCACCTGTAACTATCCATGGGCGGCGCAGAAGGGTCTATCTCCTCCACGTTCCAAAGCACAGAGAGGCTAGCGGGGTTCCTGATGAGAGCCAGATGTACTTCTGGTCTCTGGGGGATGTTGAACGAGGCTGCTTCCATGTGCAGGATGGAGGGAAAGGCGGTGGCTGGGAGAGGAGGATACAGGAGCTCGCCCTTTAGGTTAGAAAAAGGGGGAGCCAGCGGAAGTTATTGTGAGTAGCAAACAGTCAAGTGAATTACTGCTGTGGGTTAGTGTGAGTGTGTGTTTTACCTGCTTTGAGCCCATGGGTTTGGGACTGTTACTGTGGCCAGGAGTGAGATGTTCTACTTTCACCCTCTCAGCCTTTGGCTCCTCAACATTGTTTTCTTTTTCCTGCTGATCTTCTGGCTCTTTCTTTGTGATCCTGACAAATTCCTGAATTACACATCACAACACAGTGCGGAAAAGGAAGATGAGTGAATAAAGGCAAGGCACACAAAATCAATGTTTCGCTTGCTTGAGTAGTAGTCATGAGTTACACAGAACATATTTATGCGTGGCATGTTTTGAGAATAATATACAAAATAATGAAGCATCCCACCTTAGACGCAGGAGAGCCATGAGGAGTAATAACCGGCTCCTCACTTAAATCTGCTATGGCAGCCGTCAAAGCTTAACACAGATTATGTACAATGACAAGTAACAGAGGAAGGGACAGGAAGGAGTTTGGGGGAAAAAAATAAAAAAAAGGGGTTATTTATTCATGTACTGACAGACTCATATTATTTAATTTGGGCCATTATAACAGCTTATCGTGTCACTTTTTCTCACTGCATGGCAAAATAATGTCACCAGAAGCTACATTAGATAGACATTTAATAGTTTAAACTTGTGCTATTCAAACATCTGTTTGTATAAAACCGTCTTACCTTCATTATCGGCATGCATCTTCTTTAGTGCCATTTTTGTGGTTTCCTGGACAGAAATGTTTAGACCGTTTTTGGTTTACTCAAAACACTGTAAGCCTCTAAATTAATAGCCAAATAACCAATTTTGACATCAGTCCTTTCCTCAGAGTACATGGTAGACATCTTGACCAAAAAAGCCTCAACTCTGCTGAATAATTATTGCCCAAAGTAAAATTAACACTGACCTAAGTGAAAATAGTTTTTGCTGAGTGAACCAGGAGACATTTTAACATTTGTATTTAACCCCTTCCCCTAAGGGCCTTGCAATAATTCAATTCAAAATACTTTATCTGTCCCTCAAGGTATTTTGAATTGAACTGATTTATTCCAAGTCCCTTCATACAAGCTATATGTCAATATGATTTAAAATCAAAAAGTGATTTAAAAACTACATATCAAAAACCGAGTGAAAAATACAAAGTGAATAACTACATATTTACCATCATTTCAGAGAACGCTCCACTCTTGTCCACGCACTCCATGCTCTTTTTGTCTACCGGAAAAATAAAATTGCATAAAATTAATACTCATGCGACCAACAAATGCAAATATTCCTTAGTGCACACGTGCTCACTTGGCTCTTACTCTGCATCACAGTTTTCACAGCTTCATCCTGAAAGTGTGACCTGCAGAGTTGGACATCAAATCAAATCGTGTCAAAACTGATTAAATGCAAATAAATCCAAGGCACAGATTCACATCAGGGCCTTCATAACTTTCACCAAGGACTAATACTATTGAAGCTGGTTCTACATACCTGACGGTGCCCACATCAACACGAGGTGGCAGTGAGCTCTGAAAGTCAAACCATTTTGAGAGTTTGGTTATAAATTTGTTCAGATTCATCACGTGTGGCATAATCATATTCAAGTGAGTGAATGGCTGCGTGTGCGTGTGTTTGTCTGCATCAAACCTTTTTCTGTGTCTTTGTCATGTAGGCAAGAGCCGCTTCTGCTCTACTAGTTACCGTGTTAATTCGAGCCTGAGGAAGAGAGCAAGATTCTGTAAAGATTTATTGGGTTTAAGGTATTATTTATCACCAATTCAGCTTTGAGACATACGCACAGTACATCCATGTTTGGTTCTTTTGGATTAAAGAGATAAGAAATGGCAGAATAACAAAATGATGGACAAAAAGGTGAATGTTAACATGGTAAGCATCTGTGTACAATTCAAGTGGATTTAATCTATGGGGGGGGGGGGGGACTGAGGAAGAAAGATGAACAATGGATGAAGCCAGACAGCAGAAGAATGGATGCTTAAAAGATTTACCAGCAACTGTCAAATTTAGAAAGGGCCGACGCAGAGGGAAAAAAAATAAAAGAAAAAGGCATGACAGCTTAAAACAGCTTGATGAAATTAAGGAATGAAGAAATGAAGTAAGAGAAGACAAAAAGAAGGAGGGGAACAAAAGGAAAGAACAAAGAATATGTCAAATGTGCATATACAAGAAGAAATTATTTTTTAAAAAGGGGAAAAAAGTAAATTAAAGTATTAGACAGGGCATTAGCCAACAACATTAGTTATGTATGTGGTCACCCCCCACTACCTAACTGTGGTCGAAACTTTGTCAAGTAGAGGAAATAAAGAAGAACTGGGAACAAGATAGCAGTGAGAGTTAGAAACACAGTGCACAGGGAGTTAAAAATGTGTACCGCTGCTTCCACACACCTCCAGTTTTTTCATGGAGCCTTCATAGTCGACTCCACGATCCAGCTGTTGAATAGTTTCTATTAAACTCTGCAGCTTGGTTTCATTCTTTTTCACTGCAGTGCAAACCTCCTGCTCGATCAGTGTCTGCACCTGTGGACACACACACACAGAAAATAAACACACCTACGTGCAGGCATTTGGCAGAGCTGCGTTCAGTAGCGGCAGATGACAGTTGTAATACAGTGTATGCATTTGCAGATGTAACCATGCACAGAAAAAAATATACATTGAATAATCGCACAATATTGTCTCTTACTTCAGATTGGGAGAATTTTATCATCTTTTCCTTACTGGCTCCAGAGGAAGCTGACCTGGAGGGCAACCTCTTCATTCTTCATACATACAGACAGACACACAGACACACAGAATGTCAAAATTCCCTTTAGTATTCAACTGATAATGTTTGTTACTCTACATTGAGACGCTTACAAAATTCACCTCTTTTTCGACCTTGCTATCCAGACTGTAATTTGTGGAAATATGTCACATTGAGCAAAACAATAATGATACATCTCTTTGTATAAAAGCACTTACATCTGTCACATCTGGCAACATAAAAGATAAACATGTTACACCCGAAGCAGCAATTCGTCTTATTGCTCTAAAAACATCTCTAAAAACAAGTCCTAACGAGCGCCGTCTGCCCCTCAAGTCAAAGCAGTGTTATAATTATGAATCTGGAGTAGAATAGGGGATGACTGGGTGTAACAATTTAACAACATTCATAAATGCACTTAATGTGTAGATGTAAAATACCTTTATACTCCACATTAGTAGGGTATTAGTATTAGTGTTGCAGATTGTAGTATTGGTCCAATACTACAAAAACACTGAAGACTAAACTAAGTTAGAAGAACCCAGATTTCATTAAAGGTGGGGTCAGCGATTCTGGAGAAAGATTGTTGATATTTATACTCCGATGTTATTTATGTTTCATCACTATCATGGTGTAGCTCCGTCCCTCATGGGCGAGGACGTGGAAGAAGGAGAGTAGTCGGCATGAACGCCACCTGTTGCTGGCTTGTTTGTTTCCCATTTACAGAGCCAAGGCTGTGAACAAACACCGGGGTTTTTTTGGACAGCTTAGTGGACCATGAGGAGATATTCGCTGAATTTGACAAAAAGTTTGCTGGATTAGAATCGCTGACCCCACCCTTGAGCTGTATGAGCGCTGAGTGCCAAGAGGGAAAACATACTGGAGCAGCAGTGAAAAAAAGAATGAGAAACTTCCTCAGGGTCAGGAATAAAGCAAAGCTGGCAATGGAGTACATTCTGAATTTTAATGTGCCGTATGGCCAACCCCTTTCCACAGCGAGCATCCCGAGCCTTGCTTCATGCTCCCAAACCTACGTTTCATCTCTGAAACAGCTGTTCAATGTCTGTACAAGCAAGTTATTAAGTTCCTTTCAAAATACTTTGAAAAAAATATGCAGTGATGCACACTTCACACTATATCCATCCCCTCAGATCCATCTTTCATGCATCCCCGAAACCATTTGCATGACTGGTCCAGCTAGTAACAAAATAAGCAGCAGACCATGCTGAAGCTGGACAAACAAAAACAGCTATAGGCGCGTATAACATATTATTGGTCAAACTGTAAGCCACTGCCAAGCTGCAAAAACATTTACGATGCTGTTCTGCAATCATGAAGCTGCTGCCGGTTAACTCACACATCCAGAAGACAAAGAGCCACTTCTGCATCCGATTTCAATCCATTTGCTGCTTTCAGTGCACGCCACCTTTTCAATGCCAACCCAATGTCCACTCGAGCTCTCGCCCTCGATGGGCCTGTCAGCTTCTGAGGCAAACATTTGCCTTTCTTGGGTTTGGTGGAACGGTTTACTTTCTCTTGAGCTGGTCTTTTGAAGCCCGTGCAGCCACGAGTTTGATCATCTGCCATGTTTTAATAAGCCTGTAGTGCACTGCATGCAGAGAGTTTTGGAGAGCGCGGGGTCGTCAGAAAGTGTACAAGGTGAGGGAGGGGGCCGACGCCGTCATCAATCCGTCAGAGACAGCTGAAACCTGGCAATAACAGCAGCCACTGTAAATGCAATGATGTGACACAACGCTGTTACAATATGTTGCCCACAATAACAATATCATGGTACACACAGTGTTGACAAATACAAGTTGTACTGTAAGAGGCCTCTACTGTTCAGATGTCTGTGTAACAAAAGAGGTAAAGCCAACCACATTGTAGCCAACTGCAAAATAAACTGCCTTTCTTGACACACACACAACATGTAGGACAAATAACGTGTGTGCCATTATTCAAATGATAAAAGGCCATAAACTGACTGGCGGTGAGGATGAAGGTACAGATCTACACAGACCCCTAGTACGTCCTGTGGCGCTTGAGGTGGGAAATGAAAGGCTGAGAGAGGCGAATGAGAAACTGCAAAAACACTCAGAGAACCAAAAGCAAACTTCATTGCGCGCTGGCTCATGAATATGAATCCGTGGTTGTCTCGACAGGCCAACAAGCCCGCTGCTAAGAGGGTTAGCTTACCTTCACCTGAAGATTTTAGCAGAATTTTCCCTCTTTAAGTAGTAAGCTAGCTAACGTTAGCGCACAACACACATACGTTCAAAAGCCTCAAAATGAGATTATAGTGTAATGTATGGCTGAAGTGCCTCACACAAGCCTGATTGTATAGTTAAATCACGCTATTCCGGCTAACATCCGCCCGACAGCTGGCAGCGCTCACTAACTTCTCCTGTTTCTTCTTCTGTGGAGTCTATTGGCGGTTGGCAAACCAGCTTAGAGGCGCATTACCGCCGCCAGCTGGACTGGAGTGTGGAGCGGGAGATAATGCAGGGGGCAAAAAAAAAAAAAGATAAACCTAGATTCTTTTAGCTAAATCTGTCTTTTATAATTTTAATAACGTCGTAGTGTGGCTTGCCTGCTGTACGTCCGCATCGATTCCTTCAATATAAAAGCGTCATGTCCAAAAATGTGAGATTAAAAAATGTAAATTCTGCTCTAAAACTAAATCTTTATCAAAATAGTCCCCTGGACCCGTATTTTATCCACAATATTATGTTGACTGTAGCTGTGTAAAATAAAACAAAAAAATACAGGCCCTCAAAACTCATACTATGCAAAATTTGTTTTTATTTTTATTTGTATATGCCATCCCATATATCTCGGAACTTCGCTGGTTTCTCTCATAACATCAAAACAGTAACTTGGTAAAAATACAAACAAAACAAGCTCAGAGATCACGGGTGACATCATGGGTGACCTAGAGAGGGGGGCATAAATAATAAAATTCCTGATTACAATAACAGCAAATCAGTCTCATTAGATCCAGTTTAATTCCTATGGATGTCAGCCAGACTATTCTGGCAGACAGATTAATTTAGCTTTTGGAAATTAAAAATAAGGAAAGTAGTAATATTGCACTGCAGCATGGAAGAGGGTGAATTATTGATCTTTTCCTGGAAAGTGGAGGTGAGGGGAAGAGGGGAAGGAAAAAGGCACTAAGTGTATAATGAGTGTAGATGTAGTGTAGTGTAGTGTATCTAGTGTAGATACTTGACTCAATGACAGATTTGGAACACACAAAGAATATTTATTTATTGTACAATACATTTACTGAGATCTACATTGGATTGGTGAGGGCAACAGGAAAAAAATAAGCACCTATAAATTCTTGCAGGGGAGATGAGTGTTTGTTCCTGCATCAGTTGGAAGTTTGGATTCAGTAAGCAGAAACAAGTCATTCTTTTCAGGAGTGCTTGATGGGAGCTTGTAGCAGTCTATTATGTAGCCTGAAACTATACTATCACCTAGACATTGTGTAGTTTTCTATCCGTCCACTGGGTGTCAATAGCAGACAAACATTTAAGTTTGATGACAAGTGAATACATTAAAAGCAATATCTTACAGATTACAGAAGCTGCCACGGATGTTGCAACACAGGTGGAAATAAATAGCATGTTGTGATTTAATTTGCCTAAAATAGTAAAAGCAAATGAGGCTTTAACAAGCAGAAGCACTCCCATTCAACATGACAATTAAGCGTGTGTCAAAACGAACAAAAACCTTTTGGATGAATCCTATGCAGGATTCTTAAAACATTTACCGTTTCAACATGTCTCCATTATAAAGCAACATGAGACTCTCAATCAATGGGGAATTAATACTTCATGAAGCGTTAGAAATATTTCAACTGCAAAAAGTGTTTAAAAAACAAATCCCCATAAATACAGTTTTGGCTTCAACAACTCATATGATTATTTGTCACTATGGTCCTGTGGTTATTTGTATAAATCTACACTAAGATACAGTACATCTACATTAACATAAAACACACTACACAAACAGAAACCAAAAACTCTCCAATTCCAAATCAAGAGTAGCTCTGATATCTCAACTCTTAGAAGTGCTGTGAGTTTGCACAGAACTTAAGTTCTTGATTTATTATAAATTTAGATCTGTTTTGAAATCACCAAAGCTAAACCAAATAGATCCAAACTATCTATAATAAAAAAGCATTTAGTAAAAAACAAAAATTGTACTGCGACAACTTACTTTTCATCTCAATATAAGTTAAAAGGATTTGCTGAAAGGCAAAAACTTGCATTCAGAACGGGAGGCTTATTACTTAGTGAAACACTCTTAAGATGAGAACTTAACAAAAAAAAAATGTATGAACAACAAACATCACAATCTTGGCCTCCAATATGTTGTTTTGATCATTTTCAAGTATCATCTTGAGATAGCAGAGCAAAATCTACACTTCGATTTCTTTTCCCTGAATCTTCATTATTGGTGAGATAATAAGTAAGTTACCAGGCTCTGTGGTCCAAACGTTGCCCAACATGAACATACTCCTATTACAAAACAACCCAGTGCACCTCTGAAGGAGCCAACAGGTCCAAGCTGAACTGGACACTTTATTTCTTTACATAATTTGTGTCCTATACATGTTTCAAGTCCTAGCAGCTACGAAGTTAATACCCAGCTGGTCTCTCTTAACTGTTTCACCCCCAAACCAACACCAAGAAAGAGGAAAAGAAAAACAGTTTACACAGTGCTGTTGTGGGATCAAACATTATTGCTACAAAATCTGTGGCGAGAAGTAATTCTGGGAATTGGTGGCACGTACAATACAGTAACAAATTTATTGTTGTTAGATGCCAGAGCACAAGTGCATAACACGTGCATAGGGGTGTCAAGAGATGTTTCAGCAGTGGACCAAATAAACAGTAGCCCGGCCAGAGGGAAAATACGGCAAGACTTAATTACTTCATACATCCTCAGTCACATGATGCTAAAATACACAACAGTGGTTTTAAACAATAAATAGCTTTTGTCTTTTCTTTTCTTTTTTCTCAGTGAAGCTTTGAACAAAAAAAGCATAATAATAACGAAGAAAAGTTCATTCTTATTTCAAGTTTGCATGTCTCTATGTTGTCATTTAAAATCCCAAATATCACAGCACAGCATTGGTTCCTTTTTCCACCATTAAAACACAAGTCAGTAACATAAGAATACAAACAACGGGTTAAAATCCTACATATTATACCTCAACTACTGCTTCACTACACTTCCTGTATGCTATGGTTAACATAAGATTCTCTATTTGTTTTTCTTTTTTTATATAGCATTTTTAGTATTTCAGTCTCAGAAATAGGTTTTTGGCAATTACCATAACTATACATACACAGCAAATATGTACAAAATAAATTCTGTTGACTAATAGATACACAACAACAAAAAGTATGGACCCATTGGAAACTCCTGGGGGCGTCTTCAACTTTTATCCTTCGTGATCAGATGTTTCAGACACGTTCCTATGAATGGAGTTGGTAGGAAGCAGGAGACAATGAAACAAGTGGAGGAGACAAATCTTTATGTTGGAACACTCCTCATGTCCTGTGTAATGGCTAGGGGGTAAAGGTGGGGAGAGGATAGTGAAGGTATGTTCTCACTAAACGCAGCAAGGAGCCTCAGGGGGCTTTTTTTTTCCAGAGCAGTGAATGAGTGATGGATGCAGCAAGGTGCATGTGTGGCGCATTTGCTGATCTGCATTTGCATCGAGTAGATTTGACCTCAACTTCATGTAAATTAATCTCTCCAGCTGGCAAAAGTCAGATTACACTTTTCAAACGTGAATCATGGGGTATTTCTCACCTTAAATGTTTCCAGAATCACATTTTAGTGGTTGTCATGCATGAAAACAGAAAAATAGAGGCCGCCCAACTCACAGTGGGTCTATCCAGTCAACTGTTAGTGTTTCTGGGGCATTTGTCTGAAAATAAAGTGTATAGTATGACCCGTCAACCGAACATACTGGGTGTCTGGGGAGTCTTTGCTCATCTTTGCCACATTCAGTGAGAACGATGTACCATCAGGAAGGAGAAGGGGTTTTGAGTGTGTAAGGTGGACAAAAATGTGTTGCTGAATGCTTTATTGGTGAATTGTCTGGTTCTGAATCTGAGACTTGAAATTATTGTGGTGTATTTCCTTGCCTCCAATGTTATTATAAAGGGGTTAGAAAGAGAACGTGAGCATGCATGTTTGCTGAGGAAAAGTGTTTGCATTTGTGTCCAAGTGTTCCTATGTATACATTTGAAAATCTGCGTGCCTGTGCGTCAAGCCCATCACATCTATTTGCGTTTCCTGAGCACCAGGTACATGAGGCCGCTGATGAGAGTCATGGGGAAGCTGATCCACGCCAGGATATAGGAGGAGCCGTAGGAGCCTTCCTGAAGACTGGCCACATGAAAGCTCTCTTTCTGAGCCGTGTAGATGGACGCTGCGATCATCACACATAGAGCTGGAAAGAGGGGAGAGGAGGAGGACTGAAATTACAGTTGATGTAGGAATGTCAAACTCTCAAATATTCAGCCGGTCGGTTAAACTTAGCAAATAAGTGTATTTCCCAAAATGTCAAACAATATCTTCAAGACCACCGCGGCTTTACACTGTTTTGAAGCCCTAAACAGATATTTTAAGATTTCACAGTATCACATGCTAAAGTGGGATTAACCCTGACTTAATCCCTGATTTATTGAGAGCTGTCCCCATAGCCAACTGTGCTGTCAGTTTGCACTTTCAAATTTCAAGTCTTTGCTGATCTTGAATCGTGAATTGTGAAGTACCACATGCTTATGCTCTCAAGCTGGATCTTACGTTAAGATCAGATTCAGACTAGGACACTGCACTGGGTTATCCTTCATTTATAATGACCCTGGCTGATGTGCACACACAGGAGAGTCGCTAATGCTTAGTAACTGAAAACAACACATAAAAGCGGCACTGAAAAGTTAAATGTGTGTGTGTGTGTATCACTCACAGGCCAATAGCTGGATAATAGCGGTGAAAATGAATCTCTCTCCCTGTTGGAGCCTGAAGAGCTGAAGAATGAAGACAAAGAAGCTGACGCAACATAAAATGGTGGCCAGGATCATAGTGGCCTGGACGGCCTGCAGATAGGCTGAGGAGAGAGAAGAGAGGAGGTGTTACATACGAAAAACACAAACTTACAGTACACACACACACACACACACGGGCTACATAGTTCCACACTGTCTCACCTGCATCAGCAGTATGGCTGTTCTCCACAGGATAGCAGGTGGAGTTACAGGAGTACCACAGGTCACTGTAGATCACATCGCGTCCAGCTGGCGACACCACCCACCACGCCTACATCAGGGAGGGACACAGAGATGGTTAAAATGATGAAAATGTCCTGTACTGCCCTGCTCTGTCTGTGTCAAATGTATGATCACTCTTGGTTTATACTCACATTGTGAATGGTTGCAACAAAGAGGAGGATGGCTGCAACCAGATGGAAGAGGATGATGAAGGCTAAGATGATCAACATGGCTGCCCTTCTGTCTGGTTAACTTGTCTGCTGGTTGTTGCCCGTTGGTCAGGCCAGGTAAATATCTCACAGGCTGCTTCAGTAGCCGTCTGCGTCTCTCACTGGCTGACTGTCAATGTGCAGAATGTACGTTTCAGCTTTTGGTGGATGACAGTCTGGATGCTGGATGTTTGCTTCTGTGTGTTAACGCTGGTCGTCACACAGGCTGATAGTCAGGGGTGGATCAAGGTCTTTCACATGAAAGGAAACTGTTGGGAGCAACATATATGTAATACTTTAATAACACACATAAATACATGAAAGATGAATCCCTTGTGTATCGTCAGCATCAAATACACAGATAAAACTATTGCGGAGGTCCTACTTACTTGGCAGCCCCAGAAAATGCATACATGTAACCACAACTCGTGAGAAACTGCAGGAAAGCATACTGATATTTAGCTATTTAACTTTCTGCAATCACTTAAAGTAAACAATACTAAAGGACAAAGTCACTCAATCTGTGCTGTTTTGTGAATTTCTTTTATGCAAGTTTTGATTTGTGTCAAATTTAAAGTAAGAGGAGGAGGAATCAGTGTAAAGGCACTTACAGCAACTATTACATCTGCAACCAATTACCAGAACACAGCATTTCCAAACAACTGCGAGAAATGCAGGGTTAACGAAACAGCCAGAGAAATATTTGTAGTCTCAAAGTCTTCCCTCAAATTACAGAAAATGCTGCTGAGACGTGAGATGAAGTGTGCATGTTGTGTGTATACGTATGCCAAACCATGTGCGTGTTTGAGAGCGTGTTTGTGAGTATATGCAAGGTTACAGTATGTGGGAGTGTGGTGTTTACTCTGCAGTGACTGAAGGCCTTAATCCTGACTATGACTTGTTGATGGAAGCGAGGAGTCGGCTGTTTGCGTCTTCAAATGGGCAGTCTGTGCTCTGTTCAGTCAGGGCGAACCAGAATAGAACGTGCTATATTAGCATAGCAGCATTAGCACGCAATTTCATCCAATGGTGCCAAGAATGCTAGCTCAACGAGATGCTAAAAATGATGCATAAGAGGTCAAAGGTCACCCCCACCAACCCATCCGCAGGAAAAATATGACATTCACATTTTATTATGCGTTCTTGACATTGTCATGGATTCATTTTAATGAGGCTGACATACCGTAAATGAACCAAGGTCAAATGTCAGTTTTTTGCAGCACGATGTTGGCATTTGTAGCATTATAACTCAAACTGAATGTCCAGCAGTGTATGGCTCCTGACAACACTGTTGACAGTCATAACAGGTTTGTGTGTGACCCTCCGCTTAAGATATGATTTAAGATATGATCGTCTACTGAAGCCTTGATTTTGTTTGTACACTTTTCTGTTTCTGAACGCTTTTTGGGAATCAAGGCCTAAATTGACTGGTTATGTTACAGTACCACTCAAATACAGGATATCCCTACAAATTTCCAAGTTTCTTTTTTAGTTTATGTGTTGCTTTCCTTTGTTTTTGTTCACATACAGTACTAGGAATTATCTTGAGGGGAAAAATCCCATTAAAAATAGCAAATGCATCCAGAAACCCATTTGTTTGTTTATCCAGAAAAGGGTTTTTCTCAGCATGTAAAATGCTTTGTCGGCATCATACTGCTACAAATAATCACACAAGATTCTGAAATCTAGAATATATGTCTTTCCAAGAAAACACTCACAGCACGGCTTTAAAGGCTGTTTTACAACTTATTTTTGAATGCAGAGTTAAGACTACATCTCTGACACCACTACGCTTGCAGTCTGCTCTCTGTGTGTACACTGTACACATCAAACTCAGCCTGACTACCCTGTGGTGATAATGCACGTAAAATTACATATGTGCAGACATATATACGAGTTTGATTTCAGTAACTGCCTAAATTCCCACCACGGAAGTTCAGAAGCTGAGCAGGCAGATACGCAAACATGTTTGAAAGCACATGTGAGTGCAGGCATGCATACACACACACACACACACACATACACGGAGCCAGACAGCAGAGGAATTAGCCCTCTCCGCCAAAATGGAGTCACAGTAAAAACAGCCTCTCCCCACCGACAGGAAGCAAGCCACAGTTTGTGTGTGTGAGCATGTGGCTGTGGGGTGTGCCAGAGGATAGGACCTCCCTGTCTGAGTTGGGGGAAGGGGGAACACGGGGGGTAAATAGTAAAACGGAGGTGGGGAAACATCAAAAGTAAGCTACACTTTGATTCATGTGACATGGGGTTTAGACAGGAATTTAAACAGCAACAGTTTTTCTTGCCATATGTTCCTGGTCATGAGAGCTGAGAATGAATCCAAAGAAGACAATAACCTGGCAACAAACACTTTCATTTGCACCTAAACCTTGAGAGAAAAACTACGATTATCGCACAAGTGGAGCTGAAACTGGTCACGAGTAAGCCTGAATTTGATGTGGCAAAAATATGTCCTTAACATAAACAATGTGCAGCCATGCCAGCCTATGAAGACAACATGATTCAGTATGGTTAGTATGGCAGTATAGTACCATGTGTTTTAAACATGACACACTGTAGGGTTTTCTGTGAAATCATTAAAGACACAATATTGTATGAATCATAAAAAAGGATATACAGCCACAGTACATTTTAAAACATACACTGCTCTTATAGATTGTGTTTTAAAGGGATGTGTGCAAATATATAGTGGTGCGTGAGTGACAGGTCACACTGGGCGGAAATGTGAGAGACAAACTTATTTTTAGGACTGGCAACAGCATTTAAGAGGTCTGGCTTTTGTAGCTTCAGAGCTCTATAAATTCCCAGAAAATCAGCCATTTATAACATTTTAAAATAACTGTGTCTCTAGGGTGGCCAATCAGACTTCAGGTTTGACCTTGCAGAATGATGATGGTGAAGAAAATGAAACAGAAAGGCCAGCGACCGACAACTGAATTCACCGCATCCATTACAAAGCATGTCCTTAGTATTTGAGTCTAATCTGACTTGCAGGAACATTCTTTGGAGCAGCAAATAATCTCCCAGACATGTACACACACACACACACACACACACACACACACACACACACACACACACACACTCATGCACATACACACAGCTGGATCTGATTCCTTCTGCAGCTGCCTTCTCATCTCAGTGCGGAGAAGAGGAAAGGGAGGAGAAGCGAGGGAGGAGACAGAGAGAAAAAGAAGGGAACCCCATTGGAGAGAAATGGAGGGAAGAGAGAAAAACAAAAACACGAGCGTAAACGCACCAACACACACACACACTCTGATGTACACACCCACGAAATCGGAAATATCTAGCCTGCCAAGAAAGTCGCAAAAATGAGAGACTGGATGATTAAAGTTCATTCAAACTATGGAGACTGCAGACATAAAAGCAGAGCTGACACAGTATGTACCACTTGTATAAATTAAATGTATAAATGTCCCCTTTCTGTGCGTCTGTAATATAAAATGTATTACTTTGATTGTCCCAGCTGTAATGATCATAAAGAAGGGTAATTATCCAAAAACTACAATTATGCTGTTTTATTATTGCCATTACGTATCATCTCTCGCTTTCAGGTGACAAAAATGAAAGTAAAGATAACTTTGTATGGGTGGATGATGAACCATTCCTTTGTCCATTGATTTTATTTAATTGAGCAAACAATATAATAATAATCCTTCTAAAGTAAGTAATGTATGTCGTTTTGTGACATACATTAAAAAACCCTCTATTACTACTGAAAAAGTGTTCATAATGGTAATACACTCACCTTTCTCTCTCTTTCGCTGTCACTCAACAGACACACCCTTTCAACAAACGCACACACACAAACATTAACCTAAATGCGGAGCCCTGTATTCCCCGGGGGATATTGGGAAGGGTGATGCCTTGCAGAGGTTTACTCAGTGCAGATAGTAAAGTGTGAAAGCACTGGAACTCACCTCTTACACCAGGCAACAGCTGTAGGCACACACACACTTACACACGGAGCACATTATCCACATGCATGCTGTATACATTAGCACCACTAGTGTGGCATGCATAACACTAATATTTCACATATCTTCATGCCTTATCTATCATAATAGACATATGCACACACTGAGGGGGAGTTCCCTCAGCTGTGGTGTGTCAATCAGTGGAACAACAGTCCCCATCATCCAAATTAGTGATGATCCTATATTCATCATTCATCACTCAGGTCATTGATAAACAGAAAGAAGCTGCAAACATGTATTTTTTACTGTGAGGCAAATGTTTTTGGAGCTATGAGAAAGTGGGCTTATGTCTATTTTCAGGGGCTTTAGGTTGATGAAACCCATTCAACACATACATATGACCACAGGAAGTTTCTACTTTCCTAAGATAAAGGAAAGACAACCAAACTGAAGCAGTGTTTTTTTTTTTTATCCACAACAGCAGCATTACACCACATGCCATGTCACTTTACTGTAAGCCCATTATCCTATGTTTCATTTGCACATTTCCTTTATGTTTGGCTTTCGGAAACTCTGGCACATGGCTAAGTGGATACAAAAGAAGAAAGATAACAACACCGTAGTTTTTGTGTAATCACATAGGTAGGCTGATAGATTCTGTCAGACTCCAGCCACCTCGCCTGACACACACCCTGACTAACAGGCACAAATGCTGCCATTCCTCCTCTCCACTCAGCCTTATAATAGGAGGCTGGGGGACTCAGTGCAAGAGTGCAAGTGTGTGCGTGCGTGTGTGTGTGTGTGTGTGTGTGTGCCGACTGATTCCCTTGCCTGGTGGAAAATGCTGACTTTTAATGTCCTTTCTTTTTTTTTTTTTACTCTTTTCATAAAACACAAAGCCACAGACTTAACTGGGCCTCTGAATCTCACTCCCCCGTCTCTCTCACTGTCCCACTCTCTCTTTCTCTGTATATCTCTCTCTCTCTCTCTCTCTGTTTTTGGCCATGGAAAAACTGATTGAGGAAAAGGCAAGAAGGTTTCCAGTGGAGCCCTCTGGCCCCTTATGAGGTCGTACAGTTGAGACTCAATATTCAACATTTCCTCCTCCAAATACTCTTTGGGATTCACTGCTCATTTTGTTTTGCATGAACCCTTTTAATAAATTCATAGCGCCACTTTAAACTATAACATATAACACTTTATATTTGTTGCCAAAACAGACACAAAATGTCTAACGTAACAAAACCACTTTTGAGTAATGAATACATAATTCTTTTTTAGGTTGAGTTCAAGCACTCGGCACTCTATTGTCTTTGCATATGGGATCAAATCTGTGTTAATAACAAACTGGTCTATAGGGAACAACAACACAAAAGCTACAATCTGCAGAAACGGCTCATAAAAGCGACCAATCTGTCCCTTTTCAAGAGAATTTATTTTGCACTGTAGTTTTTAGAAGTGTCATGTGTTGACACTGAGACATAGCCATAAAAACTGAGCAAACACCAGCCCCTGATTAAGACCAGGAGGTGCGGTTGAAAGCTCTGGAAAAAGGCTAGCAAGTGCACCTTGAGTTAAGACTGAATCATTTCCAAGGTCAAGAATGAACCCTCATGCTCATTTTTGCTTTTTGTTTCCCCCAGGCATGGCCTTATAGTATCTATATTGCATTAATAGTAGTAAAGGGAACAATCTAGTCTGTGTGTGTATGTTTTGTGTGCATGTGTGTGTGTGTGTGTGTGTGTGTGTGTGTGTGTGTGTGTGTGTGTGTGTGTGTGTGTGTGTGTACAACAACAATAGCCAAGCTAAGGCTTATTTTTAGAGAAAACACAAAAGGCACATCTTCCCTGGAGTGAAGCCAGTGACCAAACAAAGCTTTAGAAAGAGCACGCACAGGCACAAACACACAGTTTGGTTTGAGGATGTATGAGCAGCCATCTAAGTGACCGTGGAGCAAGTACAGAATTATAAATTTAACCAGACAGTTCGTCAGCTACAGTCGTTAACATTATGGATTTACATAATGTAACGAGGCTGGCTTTTACAGACAAGAACTGGCTGCCGATACACTCTAAAACAAGCCAGCAGCCTTGGAAGCAGAAAGCAAAACTGGATGAAAGATGCTGAGACAACTTTGCTGTTTGCACATCTTTACCACAAGTAAGGTGGAAAACTTGACAGTTTGACCCGAGGGTGTCACCAGAGGATAATCCATGTTGGCCGTGTTCCAATTCAAGGGCTGGATCCACCATCTAGACCAAATATTGTACAAACATGGCTGTCCCATTTAATTTGCCTCCTTCAAGAAATGCAGCCTTTTTATGACTGAATTTGGAGAACAAAACCAGTGTATAATGCATGATAGTTCCTGAATCCACTAGACTGACATTCACAATTGCATACAAATGATGCATTCACAGCCCAAATTGACAACAACACTGTCCTTCCAAACAGGACTTTTCATATCAGCCATGAGACTGTTTTATTACAAGTCTAATAACTTGGCAAGATCTTAAAATAAAATATTCTAGCAATGTTGAGTTTGTTGAATACAAGGAGAGAATGGAGAATCCACACAACATACATTGTTCTGCACAATGAAGCCTACATTGTTGCAAAGGAGTAGGGTGTCTGTGTGTGTGTGTGTGTGTGTGTGTGTGTGTGTGTGTGTGTGTGTGTGTGTGTACTACATGCCTTCTTCAGGAATCAGGAACCTAAAAAATGGACAAATGTACAAACAGACACACACATGCACAGTTATCCTGCTGGGTTTAAAGACTTCCCTCTGACACAGGAATTCTTTTATGTTGGACACTTACATGGTTTTTAGTTAGTGTGTGTGTGTGTGTGTGTGTGTGTGTGTGTGTGTGTGTGTGTGTGTGTGTGTGTGTGTGTGTGTGTGTGTGTGCATGTGTTGGTGTGTGTGTGGGTACGTTTTCACACGAATTCCTAAAGTGACAGCGCTGAGTAATGACTCCCACATGGCAGAGAGAAGTTGGGGAACACCTGATAGAGAGGTAAAAAGGAGACCTCCACTCATCCCCCCATCCTCTTCCTTTTTTCTATCCTACATTCAGTCACTTCTCCCTTGGTTCCCTGATAGTTTTCATCTGCCAGCATCTTTTAAAACCTCACACTGACCCCCCGACTAAACCTCCTCCTATCAAATATCACACACCTCTCTCCTCCTGCTGCCTTCAGTCTGACTGAAAATAATTTCAAATTAACGCTGGAACTCTTCCTCTAAATCCTTAAGGCCTTCTGTGTCGCATCACATCCAAAACAGTGAGCGCAAGAAGGCAAAGCACAAAAGGTGCAGCACTGTCCAAATACTTAGGGAACTGTGATACTTCCGATAGAGAAATGACTTCTACTTGAGGAGAATTTGAATGGATCAAACTTCAGTTACAGCCACAAGACTGAGCCTTCTTTAAAGCTTAAATCAGGTGGGGAAAAGCTGCCACATTACAAACTGAAAGTTTAAACTTTCATTCATTCATTTAGCTGTTCATTCGTCCTTCCATACATTCACACTGCCTTTGTGGTTGCCTACTTCACACATTGTATGTTTGATGATTGTGGGCCTCATAAAACTAAATTAAAAGTTGAGAAAGAAGAGAAGAGAAGATGGACTCAGAGTTGATGTAATGTAATATAAAAAGGATTTGGGGGTTTTCATTTCCGGTTTTTATAAAGTTTCTCCTGTAGATCTAGACCACCAGCACCACAAGAACAACGCATATGAAATCAGTGTTGGAGTGGATCACATTTTCATGTTCAGCACCAGTTTCCTAGAGCAACTTGAAAGGGTCCAATTTAAAGTTTCATGTTCCATCTTTTCTTTTCTCCTCCATCTCTGCCTTTTTCCATGCATTGTGTGAAACAGTTTATAACTGCATGTCAACAGGGGGATACAAATTAGTTCCCATCAGATTGCCGTGCATTTGTAACCTTCCCATTCCTTATGATATTTAATC
The DNA here is from genome assembly GCA_005408345.1 of Macquaria australasica. NCBI lineage: Eukaryota > Metazoa > Chordata > Actinopteri > Centrarchiformes > Percichthyidae > Macquaria > Macquaria australasica. Next base: position 1,567,440 of record SEMN01000055.1, read on the forward strand.
TTCAGACCGTTGCCAAAATGGCAGGGCTTTCCTCAGACTGCATTCTCCGTCGGACCCCATGCAAACATTGTCTGACGAGGATGAGCCCCCATTTCTGCAGCCCAGTCTGAAAAATCATCTCCTCTAAGCCTTGGAAAAGCTGGACAAAGTTGTTGTTGTTTTCAACCACAAGAGGGCGTCCCCTCTGACCCCAAGAAGGGAGAACGCAACAGCAATCCACTATCCCAAAAAAACTCAAATTCAACTCAGTCAACGATGCAACACAGGGGCAACGGTATTCAGCATTATGGTGCAAAAGAAATATACTTTCACTTGATGTCTCAATACCACACTTACACTCATATAATCCTATGGTAAAACTACTACACAAATACAAGTAAACTTCAAAAAAGCAACTGCAGCGATGACATAAACTTCTTTCAAGGCATGTATGATAAGGTCACTGCACACGACAAAAGTCCATAGCAATATCATTTGAATTTAGTGTTACCATATGGGCAGGCTTATACACACAAAGTACGGTAAGTTCAGCGAAAGGTCTAAAGAGTAATACAGCAGATTCACTTTAGGTCCCTACGAGACACACACACGCATACATTTCCTGCGTCCACTGGAAAAAAAAGAACAGTTTTTCTTCCCTCGCAACGCACTAAACATTCATTCACTGCACTCAGATACATTTAACACACACACACACACACACACGCACATATTGGTGGCTGACAACGCCCCTTTCATTTCCAGCGCCTGAAACTTGGAGTCAGTGAGAAGCTGAGTTATGATCTGTGTAAAAAAAAATACCCACCGGGGAAAACGCGACAGCAAGGTCTCCTCAAGACTTCGATAAATTACCAAACAAAATAAACATATCCTAATTCTTAAAGAGGTAGCCTACTGTACAAACATCCAGAGAGAGCGCGAATTATTTTAGGAATATTTTAAGCAGCTATCTCCCGAAGCAGTAAATAAGGACAGTTAGGCTAAAAAGTCGCCACAAAGACACTTAGTCAATATAATAGTGCTATTGGTATATTAAAGAGGAATTTCACATCCACATTGGATTTGAATGGGACATGAATCCCATACAGAAAGTTCCGTGCAGCATTCAAACAATATGCAAACTAAAAATACTAAATTTACTCACCGAGTTTGGACCGAGAAGGAAACAAAGCTGTGTGGAGCTCCAGATGTGACTGTGTGTGTGTGTGTGTGTGTGTGTGTGTGTGAAAAGGGAAATTAGGGAGTATGAATTTAAAAAAGTATTGCAAGAAAACAGGCTCCAGACGTGACAAAACGGCAGCTGGAGATCTTACTGGTAGTCCCAAAAAAAAAAAAAAAAAAAGTTGGACACGCACGTTTTCTGCGTGAGCGCGCGTGGGAGGGCTCGAGAGCTGGAGCTGGGTGTGGTTTGGGATTTAATAGTTTGAGAGGCGCGTGTGCGCATGTGTGTGTGTGTGTGTGTGTGTGTGTGTGTGTGTGTGTGTGGCAGTGACACATGAGAGGATTGGTGACAAGAGTTAAAGGCTGGCGGGAAAAAGTTGTTTCCTCACATGGCAGACAGGCTGAAAAGGAGAAAAGAAAACAGAGGAAAGCTGGGGTCAGACGGAGAGGAAGACAAAGGAGGAAATTAAAAAGATAAAAGGGGATGAAAAGTCAAGAAGAGGAAGCCATGAAGAATGGAAATAATTCCGAAAAGGAGAGGAGGGAGGGGGGTATTACAGGTCCAAGTGTTGGAGTGGAGTAGTCACTTTCCTGTGTTCGTATAACCCTTGACTTCTCTATTTGCAATTTTTATTGTAATCTTATTCACTTGGGAATACTCCTTTTTTTTTTTATTGTTGTGGTGTTTCTGCGCCACACCTCCGAGAACAGGGTGGGCAGCACTGAGAGGTCGATTTGGATTTTCTGTTGGGTTTCTGTAGGTGGCACTCTCTCCTTGGCTGGCTATCACAGCTCGTTATAATTAAAAAGTTCTTCATACCAACTGCTGGCAGAATGTCTACACCTAAAAGCATTCATGAAAAGGCTGGAGCAGCTCTTCTGCTTTCATCCCCCTGCTTTTCTGCAAAGTTCTACCCTCTGTCCTCTCCCCGTCAAGCCCCACCTGCTGTTGCACTTAATTTTTTTTATGGCATTTTTTGTTGTCATTTTTACACACAAGAGCATATTTGGTCAAAGTGCACCAGACTATACAATGACCCCAATCCTCATGCTTTCTCTCCCATTGTTTAACCTCTCTGAATTGTCACAGTTTTGTATTTTTTGTACGCTATGCGATTCATGTGGTTTTGACTAAGTTCTATGTTCTGCTACATTTTGAGTTAGTTAAAGGAAAAGTTTGATATTCTGGGAAATAAGCTTATTGGCTTTCTTCCCAAGAAGATTCAGATCCACTCTCATATCTGTTTGGTAAATACGAGGCTACAGCCAGCAGCTGGTTAGCTTAGCTTAGCACAAAGACTGGAAACAGGGACAACAGCTAGACTGGCTCCGTCCAGTGGTAACAAAATGAGCCTGGCACCACGGTGACGACGAGACTCCAAGAAGTCACTGCTCTTGGCCAAGAACAGTCCGGCCCCTAACTCCCCCGTAAAACCACAACATGTAGTTTTTAACGCTTCAGTTATTGTACCAGTTAAACACACAACATGTACTGTGTTAATTTGTGAGCTTTTATGGTGTTTCTGTGACATTTGCACAGAGCCAGGCTAGCTGGATCCCCCTGTTTCCAGTCTTTATGCTAAGCTAAGCTAACCAGCTGCAGCTTCATATTAAACAGATATGAGAGTGGTATCAATTTTCTCCCCTGACTCTCGGACAGAGAGTAAATAAGTATTTCTCAAAATGTCGAACTATTCCTTTAACTTAGATCCCAGAAGAATCAACCAGCCTAAATAAAGGTTACATTCACAAATAAAGGTCTGGCAAGAATCTGATGAATGGTGTCTTTTTGCTGGTCATACTTTTTAATGTGAGGACAGTCTAATCATGACCCATATCCTCAGCTCCATGAGTCCAATGCTTTCATAAACATTTTGTTCCAACTGAATTATTCTCAGGTTTTGTTTTACTGTCTCCAGTGTTACGGCATAACTGTTTGTATTAATTTACAGCTGACGGTGTAAAAGGCCTGTGTTTAAACAATGCCACATCCATCTCTAAAGGCATATCAGCTTTGGGGCTGAGTCGACAAACAACTCTCCCATCAAGACTTGCCATTTGCAAATAACACATATCTGAAAAATCAACACTTAACTGAAACCTCAACAATTATCAAACATGCAAAGGTTTGCTGCGACTAGTTTTATACCTAGTTTACATCGTGACCTCAGGACGTCAGGACGTTTGTCCCCTGTTCCCTGTGGTCCGATATTGCCACTGTGACGGGATGGGATTCTTTTGTGGGGTCATAAGAAGACAGTTAGTTAGGACAGGCACGAGGTAATGAAGAGGGCATTGTCAAGGCTTGTTATGTAGCACATAATTCTTTGCATTTTCCAGGCGGCCACAACACGAGACTGCTGCGCTGCTGGAATGAGTGTGACTCCATCCAGCCAGCCTGGTGTAAACAGTTTGACATTAAAATATTTAAATCTTTACATCTGAGGTAAATGTGAGCTTGCGCTAATAATTAATCACATTTTAGGCATAGAACTGATTAGTGGCGTGCACAGACACTGCATAGAGGCAAGGGGTGAGAAAAATGTGCACAATAGCTGTAGTATCATTATAGTTTAAATTTCCTCACACAAAAAGTCAGGAGAATTCAAGAAAGTTAAAAAGTTTTTATTGATGTATGTATTTTCAAGTTAAAGCTGAGGTAGGCAAAATCTGTGCAACCTATGCAAAACTCTCTGCTGCCTCGTATCACTCCGCTAAGCCCCTCCCACCAAACCCACAACTTCGACCAGCAGCAGAAGGAGTCGGTTCCCCAGTGAAACTGTATCCCTCGTAGGGCTCGCTCTCCACGGCATGAGCCTCACCGAGACCGCGGTCCCTCCCACCGTGACTTGTCTTCTCAAAGACGCCCCTCCAGCGCTTTGCGGCAACAGGGCAGAGCGCCCCAGGCTTCAGAGGCAGCTGCAACGCCGTCCAGCAGCGGGATGAGAGGCTAGTACACCACACACACACCACAGTCCCCCATCAAATTTCTCACTATTTGTCAACAAGTCTCTTTGCCACTCGTCGTTACGAGCGCCATGGCATCGAACATAATGAGCCTGAAGCTCCGTGTGGAGCCGGGACGTGTTGTTTTGTACTATACGTCGCTGTAGGCAAAGGAGGTGTTGGAAATTTATGACAAGTTGCAGGACGTTCGGCAGGATATTCCCCGTCTGAAGGGACATGCACGCGCATCTGCTCTTGTAGCTTAGCCAATACGAACACACCGTCTCTCTGAAATAACCTGTGATAGACTAAAGTTTCCCGTCACGGGATAGATTTTCTGAAGCCTGAAAGCAGAGCCAAGAGGGGGGGCTGAAGTAGAGGTTTGCTCTCAGACCACTTGAATTACAATATGGTGCACAGTTAAAATGGCATTTTTGCCCAATGATGCCAAAAGAAAACTGCCTACCCAACCTTTAAGCTCCACAGTTAGATTCAAACACATTTAGATTTACAACCAGACTCATGTTAGACTTTGAGGCTTTAAAAAACAGTACATCAATTACTATAATACTGCTTGACCCCTCCTTGTACTCATGGTCTTGTAGCAGACAGCAGGCAGGAAAGCTATTAGCTATTATTATTATCTTTTAAAAAGCCTCAGGACGCCCCGCTCCTGTTGCTGTGTAAGAATAGCAGGTTACCGTGAACAAAAACTCTCGTTAGACCACAAATTGCTCTCAGAATGTTTGCCCACATTCACGTTTGCATACATGCAGTGTGCACACACTCATACACATTCACTAGATTTATCGCATAATGTGTTGTGCAGGAGAGGAATGGATGGAATCTGTATGTCGAGTTGATGATGCCGCATTATAACACTTGTAACAATGGATTCTCTCATTCACTTTCTGTTTTTTTCCTCATTGGATTCATTGCCAGTAGACAATAGACAAGTGTGCACAAACACACACACACACAAACACACTTTTTCTTGCATTTTCTGTCTATCTTCTACAGCCAAAGACTAATAATGTCCATAAAATAGCACAGGATTGCAATTTTTCTTTTTTCAGGAGGATCATACCTCAAAATCTTGAAAATAATTTAAATCAGATCCTGGATTTTTATGGGCCGAGTGGTCTGCTGCAGAATAGCATCTTAAAACTGGATATCCCTGCACCAGGTGTAGGGAAATCCGTGGTGCCTCTTTTATTTTGCCCGTCACCTGTGTGTCAGCCTGCTGCCCACTTGTTGTTCATTTAAACATCGTATCACTGCACGTAACACACACACAGGCCCACAGCTAATGCCTGTTTAAACAACAAAGCAATCCCATCATCCTCAGCTCCTCAGGCAACTGACCTTCCCACCACTGCTCTCACTAAAACATACACACAGGAGTGGTGGGTAACAGGTTTGACCTCTCTGCAAGGTGTCAGGTCTCCATCACGCAGGTGAACACATTGCAAACATGAGAGACTCACTCACACTGTATGTCACTGTAGATACATATCAGTTACCTGCTATTGTTATAGACCCATAGGTGGAAACAATGTAGTGTACACACCCGAAAACCCTGTAATAAGGCTTTTTAGTACAGTGTAGTATCTCACCTGGGGCAGAATTCTGTGTATAGTTTTCACCTTTAAGAGATTCCTTTAGAGACAGTTCTGTATTAATCCCCACTGTCTTCTCTGTAATCCCTCATCAACACAAAGTCATATATTAAGAAGTATTCCTGTGTGTATATTCTGAGTGTTCTCACGCCATACCTTTGTCTGTATTTCTTCCAAACAAGGTGAATGGGTGTTCTTCCTTTATCAAAAGAGGAATTCCACCCAAAACTCAAAAGTGTAATGACTGTAATGTGCAAAAACAACCATGTATTATTTTGAATGTATATGGCCATTGGTCCTATGGTGGGAAAACATTCTCCACACAAAAAATATTAATCCTAGTTTCAGAAACAGGACAGACCCAGCCCACATTGTGAAACACAGTGTTTCAGACATGTTTTCCCAGAGGCAAAGAGTATTGCATAATAATGGAAGAGGTCCATCTGCTGCAAATCCACATGCCCACATCAAAAACATTATCAGTGGTGGAAGAAGTATGCAAAACCTTTATTTAAGTAAAAATACTCCATTACAAGTAAAAGTCCTGCAGCCAAAATTGAGGTGCTGTATTATGATATTTATCATATTAGAGAGAAATAATATAATAGACTGAATATATGAGTATATATGAATGTTGGTTAGTTGTAATTATATTTATTAAATTATCATGTTTTGTGTAGAATCTTAATTATCAAAGCAACTGGGAACTTTAGCTGTCTAATAAATGTAGTGGTATGAGAAGTGCATCTCTAGAAAATGATGGATGGTTATTGGCCACTACAAACATTCCTCTTCCCCCAGCCCCAGTGTGTGCCTCTTGGGTATTACATTCCGAAAAATGAATATCCGATCTTTGAAAATGCTCATAAGGTTGTCTATCAACATTTACTGCTGCACTCAATGCGTTTCCAGAATCCTCAAACTTTTCTTCTAACCAGGGTCTTTGAGTCTCACCCGTTTCCCACTTGCACCGCTTTTCCCGGCTCCAAACAAAGATGACATAGATAATTTGTACAAGGTCAACAAAAACTTTATTATCAGTTATATTGGTACAGTATCTATTGATGTTTCTTTCCAATATTTTTTTGTTTTTACACAGAATGACGCATTCATTCTGGCTGCCTGGATTTGGATATACAGTCACAAGGTGAGAAACAGGTTACAAATCTGGTGAAAATGTCTTTTCATCCAAATGGTTAGAAGAGTCTTTGAGGATTCTGTAAATGCCTTCTGAACAAGTGGCAAGCATTTTCTAGACCTTGTTGATTTTTCAAACATGGCCTGCTATGTATTTTTCAGAAAATCGTATGCTTCATGCGTGCGTCCTGCATTAGCAGTACAGTTTATACAGTTCCTCCTGCAGTGACGTCCTGTGTAGGGCAGCAGTGCAGCAAGCATGTATAAAAGTAAGTAAGTAGTCAATCTGACTTGTCATCTTAATAGTAGGTGAAGTTGGAAAAGTTGGAAAGAAATATATTTTCATGAAACTTCAAAGTGGAGCCTGCTGCTGCCTTCTGCTGCTCTATGTTAGCTTATTACATCTACAGTAGTGCCTCCTGTGTGACCATTAAAATTGAAATCTCCCCGCCGTCTCTCCTTCCCCGGCACACTCACACACACATAGGTCTACAGCCAGACAGGAAGTAACCCCCCACCTTCCCTGTTCCTGTTTCTCACAGCATGTGTGCGTGTGTGTGTGTGTGTGTCCATGCTCGCTCTTTAGAGGCCTGCTACTGTAGGCAATCAGCAGGAGGCAGATTGAACAGCACAGGAAAAAAAAACTACACACAGACACGAGATACAATACAGTGGAGGATAGAAGCAATAAATACACAGAACATTATACAGAGAGAAAGAAACAGAGATAGTGACCCCGTCAGAAAGATGTGATTGTGGAACAATGCTGGCGGTCAAACTGTTTTCTACAACCTCTCTCCTCCCTCCCTTCCTCTCCTCTGGTAGCGGGATGGAGAGGCTCAGGCAGCGTTCACACTGGTGCAGATGAATGTGAAAACTATTTTCATTTTCAGGATGTTTTCTAAAAGATTTCCATTCACACTGCGAAGCCTAAAACAATTTTTTATTTTTTTTAAAAAAGTTAAATCTCAAATAAAAGCTGTGTATTTATGTTGTCATCATCCAGACCTTTTTGACAAACACTGACATACAAAACACAAAATAGAGGCATCGTCATGGCAACATTTCTTCTGTTGATGTTGTCAGACAGCTGTGTGCAGGGTCATAAATACTACAGCACTGAGATCCATCAGTGCGTTGCCAGTGTTTATGAAAGGTTTGTCACATACGGGCATATAAGAGTGTTACTGTCTACCTACCGTCTAGGCGTGGATTCTTTGAAAAGAGGAAGACATTGCTCTAAAAATGATGTGCGTTAAGGTTAAGGACACAGTCTCAGAGAAACAAAAAGAAAGAAAATTGAAAAGATAATTGTCTTATTTAACTAATTAGCTAAGTTCACATCCGTGTTTGTATCAACAGCCTGGGGGAGACACAAGGTTACAACGAGCAAACAGAAAGGAAAAGATTCTGCAGCTGCACACCTCTCACCACTGCTGCTTCCACCTTCCCTTTCTCTTTCTCTCTCCACCACCCAACCCTGGTCAGCTGTGTTTGTGTGTAAGAGATAAAAGATAAAAGATCACACACACACATTCACACAAACACACGCTACTTTCCATTACATTTGCATCCCCAGTTTTTCATTAATTTGCTTAAGCACCTGGCCGCATGAGACAATGTTGGACAGAGAAAGAGACAATAGAAGCACGCTGGAATTAAACTGAAAATTGAAAATAGAGAAGGAAAAGAACCTGGGATGTTTAGGTCAGGAGCCCGGCAATATCAGGGTTTTGTCCCTTGCAAACACACACACACACACAAACAAACAAAGAGGGCAGAGCCACCCAAGCCCCACGAGTCAATAAGGAAATGACCACTGGCACAAGTATTGCACTGATAAGAAGGCCACCATTATCATGGTTTATCAGCGCTTTCTCTCTCAGCTGATGAACACACACAGACGCACCTACAAAAAACACACACACACATGCACAGATCCAGCCTTGTGCACACTTAGACACACACTGTGTAATCACCTAATCAGTCTAAACGAAATATTTTATGATCAAATTAAGATTAGTAACCATGTCTGTGTGTGTGTGTGTGTGTGTGTGTGTGTGTGTGTGTTTCTAAGAACAACAATTGCAATACAAAAAGCAAAAACTAGAAATAACAGAACTATTATGTAGCTGAATGTCAACCGTTATCATTAGAAAGACTGACAGTAAAATCATATTTATTAAGTTTTTGAAAACATTTACACACTTTCCTGAAGCTGACATTATGTTGGCTGCCAAAAAATAGTGTTGATAGCAATGAAAATGCATTTGTCATGGTTCTGTTCTTTGACCATTCAAAAGTGAATTTGGACAGCTAAAAATAGCCCTTTGCACAATCCATTTTTGAAAGACATTTCCTTTTTCTTGAGAGTTTTTTATGTCCTTTTTCTAGTTTTTTTATTTATTTATTCCAGCTCCACTCATTTTTATTATTCCAGATTCATACTTTGCTACACTGAACAGGTTTGACTTGATATTTTACTGATTTGAACATGAGATGCCCCCAAACATACAGTGTCAAGTCCCATCTGCACAATCTCTAAAGGGAAAATTGAATAAATTAATTAAGAATAAATTGCCTTACTTTGCTGCAAAAATCAGCTGCTGTTTGGAATTGTATGTATTTCTTGATGTTAGACTTAATGCTCAATCATATATAGCAGATACTTTTCATTTTTATGGCAGAAAATGCAGTGTGGCTTTTTGTCACTGTGTATTTGTGTGCGCGCACGAATGCAGAGGAAGACACTATCTTACACTGTACTGCCAGAAATAGGCTTCTAGCCTAGCTAATCTTCCTTCCTTTACATAAACACTCCGACGCACGAGGACACACTGGCTTCCTTTCCTTGGAACAAAGATATTTTCATTGTCCCCCCAACTGTCAAATTCAAACGCACATAACAAACCCAGACTGAGAGATAACAATAGTTATTCTGGGGTTATTCTGTTATCTGCTATTCTTGTCAGGACAGCTGAGAGGGAGCAGGGGACACCGCCCGGCCTCCCATCAGCCAACACACGACCTCTTCTCTCTACTGACCTCTTCAGACTGACCTCTGACTGTGTTTTGACTGGTCAGAGGTCAAGTGAGGAAACTATCCCCACAACAACACACCCCCATCTCACACTCACACACACATGAACATTACACCGCCCTCTACTTTAAAACAACATCAAAGTGAGTGCTGCCACTTATAATTTACTAACCTCTGGGATGATATTGATTTTGATATTGTCACTTTTTTACATGATGGTGTTGTCTCACTAGCAGGTTTAAGAACATCTGCCAGATGTTGTAGATGTTAGTCCATGTTCATCAACCACGGCAGCATTGAGTTCAGTTGTTTGGGGTAGAGGGCGGGCTGTTTGGTTAGTTTGGTCCGGGGAGCAGGGTGGTGTATGTGGTCAGTGGTTCGAGTTGTGGGCTGGTGAGATGGAGGTTGGGGGATGGAGGCATGAAGACAGGGTTGATGTCTGGGATTCCATTGGCTGCAGCCTGACCAGAATAACTGCAAGAAGTGTCTGAAATTCCTCTTCCACTCGGACTGCATGTGTGTGCACACATGCAGGCTATTGCTCACCTATATTGCACAGTATCGTGCATACAGTACTGTACTGCATTGCACAAGTGAGTGTATTTCCCAAAATGTCAAACTATTCCTTTAAAGCCTATCACTGGCAACCCCATGTGTATCAGAAGCATGAAGCTGTCTCTGCACTCTGCAACAGAGGGAGTTAGCAGCAGCAGGGATTAAGTGGTCTTTGCAAATTAGGAGAAAATTCTTATTAATGTTATTTGTTTTCTTAGCATTTCATCGTCTGTGATCATACTGTCAGGACACTATGAGTGTGACCCAGATTTTAGCTGATAGTAGTCTCATCTGAGTGCCTGATATATGATGATATGATATTTTTCTAGCATATCCAGAAATGTATCACTTGTTTGTCTGTTGTGCATCTTCAGTAGTCTGTTTCTCTAACCCTTTTCTCTGAAAATAAAGTACAAAACAAACAATCTTACGTATGATCTGGATGGGTGACTAATAGAGATTTGCATGTGTCATCAGTCAGGGAGTGTCCACACACAAACACAAACAAAATATGTATGCACGCACATGTACACAATATGTTCCTTATGATGGTGAGCAATGATTTTGCATGGTCCATGTTTAATGCGTGTGGGTGTGCGTTACTTTGCATTTTCATTGGGTGTGGCCTGTGTAACAAACAGTCCTGTTTCTCGGGTGAAAAGGGAACTTTAAAAGTATCTCTTAAAACAGAACGGCGAAACAGCTTGCAGTTTATTAAACTTTAATGTCAGACCCGTTGTCACTCTCCACAGAGACACACATGTCGTGTGGTCAGACACCGGACTGTTGGCCAACAAGGTGCAGTTAAAACAGTTAAAATAGTCTCCGAGGGGATGACCCGACATGACCGTAGCAGCTGAGAATTTCATAAGAGAGGGAGGAAAGAGGGGAGGATCTGAGGCAGGAGAACGATGGAGGAGGAACCCAAACCACACAGAAGTGGTTGTTAAAAGGACTGAACCTGTGACATTCTGTCTTTCTGCTTGTGGGGCAGCATCTCTAACCTCTAGGCCACCACTGTATTGGCACAGCAGGGCGCTGCAGAGAGCTCAGCCAAACAACTCCTCCACATTCAACGGACTAAATCGTAATTGCCCTCCAGATCGACACAGATAATCGTTTTCTGATCTAGCGCCCCTGTCGGCAGGACAACATCATTTGTCAGTTATGAACTATGGTTGAGGTTTGGTTAGGTTTAGGCACAAAAGCGATGAGGGCTAGGGAAGGATCATGGTTTGGGTTAAATTAGGCACTTAGTTAAAGTTAGAAAAAGTTTGGGTTAAAATTACTTCGTCGTCATGGTTATAACTTGGTTAAGGAATGATAGTTGTCATGATTTATAAAATATTGAGTGTTGGTAGAAAACTGAAAGCAAACGGTGGTCGTCCATGTTAAAGTCCAACGTTTTGCTGTCCCACCCATCCACCCCAACTTCCTCCTTTGCTCATGACGAACAAGAATCATTATTACTGCAGCCGCTAGAGGGCTTTCACTTAAACAAATGATGTTTTGGGGCGTTTGTTGAAATGACTGATACTGTCAATTTTCTTAGGAGGACAATCTCAAAAACACAGGTTTGACTCAGCATCAACTTTTACTGCAGCGCAAATATGTCTAACCGCACATTCAAGTTACTTTACCTCGTACACACCCACGCCAAAGCAGCCCATAGCATTGTTCTACCAGAGGGCAATTTTGTGTCTGAACACAAAATTGCCTTAGACAAGAGCAGGAGTGTACCTGGAGAACTGAGACACTGAGACGCTTGGTGAAGCATTCAGATCAGGACCCCCATGCGGTACTCAAACTGCTGTCACAAATACAGTGATTACATATCAAGCATGCAGAAACTAGATTCTCTATGGACATGGGGAGCAATGTCTGCCCTCACAATCAACACATATTTCTTGACAAACTGAATAAGCTGTAGCCCATTTCACATCTCTAAGATACCTGAATGATGTATGTAATGTGATTCTGTATCAGCACTTGATAGCAGTGTTACTCTATGCACATTAGCTACAGCTGAGAAAACATATGAAGTTTTGTTTCAACGGATCAACGAGCTAAAATATTTGCGTTACAGGGTTCAGTCTATTGCTGTAACATTTCCCACCAAAGATTCAGGGATAGTTTATAATGTACTGATGAGAGAGAGAAAGAGAAAAGTGAACACTTTACATTTGTTTTTAATATCTTTATAAAAAATAAAATGAAATCCACAAACACTTTGTTTGCTACTGTACTTCATTTTTTTTTCACATGCAGTTCGTTAACAGCAGTGTGTCCAGATCACACCCATCTTTTTAATGACTAACTTCCTCTTTCCTCTTCAGTTGCGTGATATCTCTGCCCTGCCACACTCTCACTTCTACACACACACACACACACACACACACAACTCCCTCTGTTAATCCTTATAGAAAAGGTGTGTTAAGGCTGGTGTGTGTGTGTGTGTGTGTGTGTGTGTGTGTGTGTGTGTGTGTGTGTGTGTGTGTGTGTGTGTGAGTGTGTGTCCATGCTCGCTCTTTAGAGGCCTGCTACTGTAGGCAATCAGCAGGAGGCAGATTGAACAGCACAGGGGGAAAAAACTACACACAGACACGAGATACAATACAGTGGAGGATAGAAGCAATAAATACACAGAACATTATACAGAGAGAAAGAAACAGAGATAGTGACCCCGTCAGAAAGATGTGATTGTGGAACAATGTGGAACAATGTGTGTGTATGTGTATGTGTGTGTGTGACAGAGAAAAAGAGAGGAGAGAGAGCGTGGCATTGTTCTTACTGTGATGACTGCTTGTGCAGCCAAGGCTTAACTTTTGTGCTGAGCAACTCTGTGACCAAAATCTATTAGTGTGTGTGTGTGTGTGTGTGTGTGTGTGTGTGTGTGTGTGTGGACCACTTGCTGAATGGACAGAATGTGTCTGACTTCATGATGGACTATCTAGTCCACTGAACTTGTTTTATTATGGAGAACAAATGCTCGATAATTTACACACATAGATACATTTTTGCCGTGCTAATGGCATGACTTTATGTCTGTCGGTCAGTCGGCCCATCACTTTAGCTAAAATATCTCAACAACTATTGGATGAATTGCCATGAAACGTTGTACATTCATAGCTCCCTCGGGATGAATAGTAAACACTCTGATGAGTCCTTAACTCTTCATCTTGTGCCATCATCAGGTCAAAGTTTCAAAAAACTAATGACATTCCCATCAGCCTCAGGTGGACTTTGTGTTTAGTGCTACTAAGCAAATGTTAACATGCTAACATGATAAACTAAGATGGTGAACATGGTATACATACATTATATGCTATATATTAGCATTTAGCTCAAAGCATGGCTGTGCTAAAATACAGCCTCACAGAGTCGTTGTAGACTTCCTCTTATTCGTAGTCTTGTTTTAACTGTATCTTCTGTAATAAATATTGACATTAAAGGAATAGTTCGACATTTTGGGAAATATTCTTAGACGTGAGCGTGGTATCAATCTTCTCATCTAACTTCTCATCTAAGTACATACCTAATATATACATGTACTGCATGTACACATGGGTATTAACTTCCACAGTAGGAGTTTGATTCCTGCTGTGCTCACCCAGTCCAAAAAAGTGTCCAATAGGTGATACATAGTTTGTTTTCTCGTTGTCTAGAGATTAAGCAGAGCATTGTAAACTGGATAAATTCAGCTTGGAGTGTCTTCTCTCTCCATTTAAAGAACTAATTCAACCTTTTAGTACTTCCATTAAAGGGTGTGGAGAGACATGGGAGTAATAGTGAAGGGGAAATAGGAAGGATATTGTGGCCATTTCACAAACTACTCTTCCAAAGTCTCTCCTCCTTGCACTGTTGTTTTTCTCTGCTTAGACTTTCATGTAGCCTCGAGGGATGAATTACACACCTAAGGACGCCCCTGTCTTTGCTCTCTCTCTGCTGCACCCCTTGCTCGCTCTGTTCATGTCTTTGTATGTGTCTGTCTCAGTGTCTGTCCCTATCTCTGTGTTGATGTCTATTTTTATCTCTCTCATGAAATGTTCTCCTATCTGTCACTCAAGGACTTTTCTCACTTTTTTGTCTGCCTCAGTGACCATTTATCACAGCCTCATCCTTATCTACAAATCCAGGACAAATTCATACAGCCATGACACATCAGACACATTTTATGGAAACATACCAATTTAATTTGACCTAATATGTATTCCATGTGTTCTTAGTGTCATTTACAATCTTTGAACTCCCATTTGATGTCCAGTTTTTCCCCTTTCTTCATGGATGATATGCATCCTCCACTACGCACAAATCAGTGCCCAGACAACGCAGTAAGAGTGTGTTAATTCACTGTGTTCTGGCCAACTGTTGGTTGACAACCTACCATGCGTTTGAAAGCAGCGGTGAGCAGTGAATAAAGCTTGTGAATGGTTTGTGTGAATAAGTTTGGCAGTTAGTGAAGGATAGGCCCAACACAAAGAAAATATCACATTACACACTCTCGACAGGGCAAACAATTGGGGGAGGGGAAGGCACACACACACACACACACAGGCACACAGGCACTTAAATACACAAACTTACCCATGGGGGGAAAAAACAGAAATGTGTGTGTAGACATATACTGACAAGGATACTTAAGACACTTGCACATGCTGGTAATGGATCAAGGGATGTTTAACTCACACACATTATACACAGACACACACATGCACACACATGCACACCTCACACTCCTCCTCGTTCTTCTATTGCAAAGCCAGACAAATGATACTCTGTCGACCAATAACGTTTTGGTATGATGCCGGCGAGCCAATTAAACAGCTCGGTCACAAAGTTTAAATGTGTTTGAACAGAAACAACTATGGACTACTAAGACCCACATAACTACAGATGTAACACACACACACCTGCACGTGCACACACCTGTTGTATGAGCTCCCAGAGTGAGAAAAGGTTAGAGAGGTGGAGAACGATTATTATGTGTTATGCACTCAAATGTCACATTAACATGGAAATATTTCAGCAGCTTTAGTTCAAAGGTGTATGAAGCTTAAAAACAAGTCCCTACTCCCGGTCTCTCTTTGTCTTCTTCTTTTTCTGTGTGTGTGTGTGTGTGTGTGTGTGTGTGTGTGTGTGTGTGTGTGTGTGCTTGTGTCTATTTGACTGTAACTTTTACTGGCATAACTGAGTCAACAGCACCCTCTACACACAGGTGGACACAGTTGGTCAACATGAGCTCCAGAAATCACCTGGACAAAAAGTGACGGCAAAGTTATGGCTCAATATATATATATATTTTTTGTTTGTTTGTTTGTTTTATTTTTAAACTTAAATTTAAAAAATAAATTTCAATAAAGTTTAATTTTGTATGTTACCTGTATTCTCCAGTTTGGAGTGTACAATCAAAAAAATGATTTATGAAAATTAATAAATAAATACATAAATTATATATGCTTTTTCAAATGAACTTTTCTTTGCTTGTTTGTTGTTGTTGTTGTTGTTGTTGTTATTGTTATGAACAAAACAAGTGACTGAAATCAAGACATTTTTTGCAAGATTTGATTGAATATGGCACCAAAAATTAACCTAATCATATAGTCTATATATATATTATTATGATGTATACATTACGTACGCATTTTTGCTGCTGCATGCCTGCACAAGTGATGTCAATTCAAGCATGTAACTGTTCACTGCTTTGCTAAAGATATGCTAAAGTCTGTAGACTGTATCTATGGACCGAAGTCTCATCCTGTGCGTATCCGGAACCTTCGTGCGGGGACGACTTTAACGGGAGGACACTCGTGCAAAGATGGCAGACGTTCCAGAAGACGCACCTGAACGTGAGTTTGTAAAGTGACATTTTTTTTTTTTTTACTTTGTATTTCCAAGACAATGTAGTTGATTCTGGATGTGGCGTTTCGTAACATTGCGTTTGCTGTAGCGTTTCAGGGGCTTTTAAACAAACTGTTACTGTTGACGACACTGTAACGTTACTTATAATATCCCTGTTAGTTCTCAGTTAGCTCAAATATTAATAAAAATCCATCTGGACTGGTACTGCTGGGGTCTTTTCGATCAAATTTAAACAAGTAATACAAAAGAAAATCGAATAATGAAGTTCAGTGACGCACTTAACTAAAGTGTTTTTCATACCGTCATTCAATAAACGAATTCATGTCATTGCAGAAACCGGTCATTTTAGCGTGAACAAGGTATAAAACATGCACACGGCTGCTTAAACAGTGCTGAATGTATTTGTTTGATGAACTGCCACACTAACTTACTCCCTGAAATGTTGCTGAGTCATTGTGACACCCTGCTCAGTGTGTCAGCGTGGAAAATGACAGTGACAGTTACCATCTGTTATTTCTTAATAACACATCACATTTAATTATGTTGTTCTGCAGTATGAACGTGTATAATTAATATAAGAAATTATATATTCTTCATCCCAGAACCACAGTCAGTCCCCTAACCGTCCAGTTTCCTTTCATTCTTAATTTAATAATCTTATCCATCTCTTAATGGAGTTATATTTAAACCCAAGACTTTTGGGTTTTATGGCTGCACCACGCTGTCAAATGGAAATGCTGTAGACACCTTGTGTAACATATTACCCACATTTCCCCCAAAATTCAGCAAGACATATTTGATTTGTTTGGAAACTCTGGCATCTTCACTAGAATCTAAAAGAAAGTCCCGTGGGTTTGATCAAAGTTTAGCTGCACGACATGAGTTTGAAATGACGGTCCAACCAGGAGGCAGGAGCGCTGAAGAGTTTAAAAAATATATAGTTCAGCCATAGGTCTTAACTTCAGCCACCAGAACCAGGGCCAGGACATGTATTGGGTTCTGATAACTGATAACTCTGTTTAATCCTTTCAGACTGCCCGGGTACAACAAGTGAGCAAGCAGGAAAGTCATCGTCATGTGAGGGCTGTCCCAACCAGAAAGCGTGTGCTTCTGGAGCCACCAAGGCCCCGGACCCTGGTAAGACCGTTACCACATCTTGATATTATGATAATTCACAATACACAGTCAGGCTGGCCAGTTCCACAAATACATGTGAGATAAGTGGTGGACTGAAATTTAAATCAAGCGACTTCACTGTCGAGCTGATTTTAAATCGAACAAGTTAGTAGCTTTAAAACAAATAATATTTCACACAGCAACCCATCGTCTTTATCGTTCATCCCCTCCCCCTGTCTCAATGCAGCCATAGCAGAGATAGGAGCGAAGCTGTCAACAGTCAAACACAAGATCCTCGTGCTGTCTGGAAAAGGAGGAGTAGGGAAGAGCACCTTCAGCGCTCACCTGGCCCACGCCCTTGCAAGTGACAGCACAAAGGAGGTAATATTTTGGTTTTATTTTTATTTTTTAAATACACATGTTACTGCTGGGATGATATTGCTTCTTTGGGTCAAAGACAGTATGTAAGTTTCGCTTTTGAGGTTTAGTATCAGTTCAAACCTGTGTTGTCTGGAACAATATGTGGTCGCTGAACTCCTTTTGAAGCTGCGGTTTACAATGTACCTCTCAACATAAACCCAGTTACTGTAACCTATAGATATCAACTAAGTGCCACTAGAGGTCACTGCAGACATGGTGTAACTGAGGTTTAGAGTCTGTGTAAAGGAAATTCAGAGACATGTTATACATGTTAGAAAATAATTGCTGAAAACATGTGAAAAGACTGTGAACTATGTATTACTGAACTGTGGAGTCAGACCGTTAATCAGAGTCTGTTGCTGAGCAGCGGCTCTCACTCTGTCTCAGGCTCAGTGGTTACTGATCATCTGAAGAGGTCGTTTCATAGCAACTATGTGTTAATTACTGCACCAGCATTAAGTCCAGTACCTGCAAGGAGGATTTGTTTTTTCTGATTTAGCTGGCTAAGTGTGGATGAAACATACAGTACTGGTGTTACTTCTGTATGTTTTCAAAGTTTCATCCTCTGCTATCCTAATATTTACCTCTTTCCCTTGTTCTGCGGGTTTGATGTGTCTCTATCAACAGCACTGAACAACTCACAACGTCTCTGCCTCTGCTAAAACCATGTTCCGCTGCATATTTAGCTGCTGTAGTGCAGACTCAGCCTCGTCACCCATCCTCCTCTCCTCTCTGATGTCCAGTTTTATCTCTCCGGAGTTCAGGTCACTCCGCCTTAGCAATGACTCTCAGTGTAATTCTTGAGAAATGTGAAGAGGTCAGCTTCCTCACCATCAATGCTTGTTGTAGACGTTTGTACAGGATTACAAAACTGAGCCAAAGTTTAAGATCAGTTCGGCCTGTCACAGACTCCACTACTCTGGAGACCAAAGAGTCTTTCTGCTCTCTCTCTCTCTCTGTCTGTTGTTAGATTGCTCTGCTGGATGTGGATATTTGTGGTCCATCCATTCCTAGGATCATGGGCTTAGAGGGAGAACAGGTGAGTAATTTGTTACTAAGAATGATTTGTAATAATAATAAGTAAATATCACAAATCGGTGCAAAGGATGCAGCCCAGTTTGAAATTCTTCCCATATAAATTACTCACAGTTAGGACATTTACTTTTCCACCAAATACAGTAGTCAGTCTCTTCATGTAGACCTTTTTAAATCAGAAACACAAGGAAACAGTCATTTTTGCTTTGACATCAGTCATCTGCAATCTGTCGTCTTGTGCGCAGGTTCACCAGAGTGGCTCAGGCTGGTCTCCTGTGGTGAGTCATTTCAAACAATGCTGCTTTAGTTTTTTTACGTTTTGATTAAGAAATTGCACATATGATAAATGTATATGAGTCTGTGTGTGTGTGTGTGTATGTTGCAGTATGTGGATGACAACTTGGCGGTCATGTCTGTTGGCTTCCTGCTCAGTAGCCCTGATGATGCTGTGATCTGGAGAGGACCCAAGAAGAATGGTATTATACGTGTGTGTGTGTGTGTGTGTGTGTGTGTAAAATTGGTTTTACTTTTTCCACATACCTCTGTAACCTGTGTGGTGTTGGTCTAAAATCAGGGATGATCAAGCAGTTTTTGAGGGATGTTGACTGGGGGGAACTGGATTACCTCATCGTGGACACGCCCCCTGGCACCTCTGACGAACACCTGTCAATTGTCCAGTACCTAAGCTCCACCCACGTTGATGGAGCCGTCATCATCACCACACCACAGGTAGCACACACACACACACACACACTCGCTCAGACATATAACCTATGACAGTTAGCGCAGTAAAAAACAATAGCATTTACAGCAACTGTATAGGGAAATTCCACCCTCAGATGTCATCTGTGTCTACTTTCACTCTACCTGATTTGACTACTTATACTTCAGTTGGGGATATACTACATTTCCCAGAATGAATTTCAACCACCTGGAGTTGTTCGTTCAGCCGGCGGTTTCTTCGTATCTCAAGAGACTAATAATGGTAGTGACACTAACAGCCACAACGACACTAAGACAGAGAGTGAGAGGTGCTAGTGGGCTAAAAAGCAAGAGTCGCAACCTTTACTCAAAACGCAGCATTGCTACAACTGCCTTGTATTATGCAGTGATTTTGGCGCTACTCTCCATGGGGAATTTAAGTGGTATCTCTGCCTCTTTGTGACACAACGATATATTCAGATATTTCCAGCACAGTTACAATGCTGTTCTTATGGACAAAAAAATTTGCAATTTGCAGTAAAGATTTAGGTTTTGTTGTAATGTCCCTAAAGAAAGAACTTCTGTCTAGCAAATATTCAGCAATCACAAAGGAAGAAAACCACAATAAAAGAAGAGAGGAGCAACCTCAGTTGTCCGTTATGCAATGTAATTTGTAGTTAGCGTTTTAAGCAAGCGGTGGGATCTCATTTTAACTCAAATGGGAAACCCCCTGCTCCACTACCGCTGTGACTGTCACCAGTCCTCTCTCCACCTACATATTTAACCCAAAGCTAAATTCAATAAGTTACCACCCAGTGTTGGGGGTCATGGTAGGTCGTATATTCACAGTAGAGCGATTGGCAGTAAAGTAATGCCAGTGTATCATTTAAGCCATAATCGCACAGCTGTTGTTTCCCTCTCACTTGTTTTTACAATGTCATTCATGAAAAACTGATTGCAAGACTATCTGCAAAATGGAAATACCATATCACAACCAACAGAGGATGTTATTTTATCATAAACCCATAATAACAGTTTACACACAACACAATAAAAGCAGCAATATTAGCAACACCGTACATAAAATACAGAACAGTTGTGCAGAAGAAGAAATTAACCCTGTGCATCTACAGGCGTCTTCTTCTAAGTTACACATTCTTTAAAATCGGTAGTATAAACCGTATGTATTCATTTTACACACACAAACACAACACTGTCCGGGTTTAGTTGCTGACCTTCTTTCACACCTTGTTTGACAAGGACACACACCCTAAGGACAAAGGTGGGTGTGTGTGCTAAACAGGCACCAAGAAGTCTGATGCAGATAATTTAAAGACAGTGCTCCAGTATTCCTGCTATCTGACCCAGACCTCTAATATTAATAATAACACTGAATGTGCACAGTGGCCTTTTCACCTGAATTGCACCCAGTGGCAGCAATGTAGGTCATGTCAACAGAATCCAGTGAGCACATTTGCATTTCCTGTGCTGTTTCTCACCAACAGTTCTTGTCTGAATCTGGTTAGCTGCTGCAAACAGCACTGTCTTGTCAACAAATGTGGCTTTTACTCCAGTTTATGTACAGTATCAAGTGGAAGCTAACATTAGCAGTTAGCTATTATCATCCTTGCTCAAAATGAATGTCTGTTATATCCCCAACGCTCCTGTGTGTTCAGGAGGAGTAGTGACTGTATGTCACAATAGATTGTAATGTCTTTATCCCTGTACATTGTTTGTTACAATGAACTTGTGTTCTTGTTTAAGCTGTTGATATGTGTCCATAAATCAGTTTGTACTGTACCCGGTGAAAGACTTAATCTGAGCAAACGTTTCCTGATGCTTAGATTAGCCTGGTAGCCATGACGTCAGATGGCAGTAGAATCATTTCCTTATTCTTTCAGCTCTCACTTAACCAAAACTAACCACACACAAGGTGGGAATTACCCAAGCAAAGGAGACAGTCTGTTTTAATATCAAGAGTCGAGCCTTTTCACACTCAAAACATTTCAACATGTTTACACGTGGGAGCTGCTCAGTTTATCGGGGGTTTAACTGTTTTTCTCAAGAGAACCATGATGGCAGTTGTGAGGGAAGAGAAAACAATTTGAGCTAATCCTCTTTCTACTGGTGTCTTTGTTTCCTTCCCACCTCTTTTCTTCTGCCATACCCTCTCTCTCCCTACTGTCTTGCTTTGCCTTTCTCTTCCTGCCTTTTTAATTCTGTTTCTCTCTCTCTCCCTCTCTCTCTCTCTCTCTCTCTAGGAGGTATCGTTGCAGGACGTGCGAAAGGAGATCCGGTTCTGCCAGAAGGTCAAACTGCCGATTATCGGAGTGGTGGAGAACATGAGTGGCTTCGTCTGTCCTAAATGCAAGGTCACTGACAGATGCACATGCGCACACACAGTGGTGCAAACAGTGGGACACGTACAGACAGTGTGCATAAACTGGAAGTGCAGATTTCATCCCAGTTAGCAGTGTGTGTGTTTTAAAAGACATCTGATCATTATCTTGCTGCAACAAACTACCACAGAACACACACAGCAAAGAGGAACAGGGTTGACAGACACAGTAGAACCAATGTGGCCCCAGAGCTGTCACTTTGCAAGTTGGCCTTTTTATCATGTTCTTTAATCTTATGAAGTTCAGTTTTTTTTTTTGCTGGTGGAACTGCTGTGTTTGGTTTAAAGCTGAAATGTGAAAGTAACTACTGGCGCTTAGCACTCGGGGCGCTCAGCCTTGTCTTGAGCTCTGAGTGCTATTAAGATATTTGAATGTGTTTCCCTTGCAATCCGAATTAGGTTAAAATGCAAGCTAGCACTGTAAAGCAGTTCTCTGTTGACGCGCAGATGGCGGGAACGTGCCTGTCCAGCAACTACAAAATGAGCATGCAGTGCAGTGTGCAGGTTTTTCTCAACCGCACGCAGCTCACAATGTAAACACCATTCTTTGATTTTTTTTTTTTTTTGTCTGTGGTGTTTTCCGTCTCAGTGTTTTTGGTGTGTGGCTTCTGGCTCTGCCTCCTTCCTAGAGTGCACTTAATATATTAGATGCTGGTGATTGGAGTTCCAAATATTGCTAAATTATAGTAATTCAACTGTGGTGGATCTGACAGGCCAGGACTGATTTTTCAATATCCCACCTGTGGATTTTCCAACCTTTCCTGTCTGTTGCTACAACACATTTTCAGCTGAAAGTCTGGCTTCCCCGTCCGTCAGGAAGAGACACGTGTTGCATTTTCAGATCTTTTTAATGTAGTTACTCAACTCTTAAAGGGACACGTCTTCAATTTTACACGTGAGTTATTTGTTGTGAGGAGTACCACTTGGCGTATGAAAACTGTTGTATAATGTCTTCTGTGTCTCTAGAGGGAGCTTAGTCAAGTTTGAGAAAATAACCCAGATGATGTCATAGTGATGTCATCAGGGTAAATGTGTAGTCATTTGATTTGTGTTTTAGTTTAGTTTTAGTCAACAAAACTAAAGGCATTTTAGTCTAGTTTTCTTCAGGGAAATGTTTGTCTCATTTATGTCTTTTATGGCTTCTAAGCATTTTGTCCCAGCTGTTTTGTTGCCGCTTCTTGTCTATTTCTCAGTGGGTTGTAGATGAATTTAGTCCATAAATCTGTTTTTAATCCAAGAACCGGTAACGTCAGATAACATTACTGACAGAGACAGAAAGTTACTGAATTCAAGATGCTTCTAATTTACAGTAGTGCAACAGGTCAAGCAGCTAAATCAGCTTCCGAACAAGAGATAATTTGGGGTGGCAGAGGATTGTTTTACTAATCAGGAGCTACAGTGTGTGTGTGTGATTCTGCAGATGCATGCAGGCCGTTGAATAAGACTTTGCATTAAAACAGTTATTAGTTTATTTGTCTTTCTCATTATCGTTTAGTTTTTATTCGTTGACGAAAGATGTGATATATTTCATCATAGTTCTCATTGTCAAAGATGACTTTTTATTTAGTTTTAGTCTGGTTTTGGGCATGAAAAAAAAAGGTCGTCAACGAATATGTTTTATCATAGTTGACGAAATTAATCTTGGGGAAAAAAGCCAATATGTCACTTTTTCATTCCTGAGCTAAACATGTATAGAGTTGCATATAACCTATGTCATTTAGGGCCCATAGAATCTGAAAATGCATTCATAACTTATTTTTTCTTTGTGCTCTCTTGTAGAACACGTCGCAGATCTTCCCTCCCACCAGCGGGGGCGCTGAGCAAATGTGTGCGGATCTAAATCTACCCCTGTTAGGAAAGGTACCGCTAGACCCGAGGATAGCGCGAAGCTGTGACGAGGGCAAGTCTTTCCTCAGTGAAGTACCCGACTCTCCTGCTGCCAAAGCCTACCTGAGTATTGTGCAGAGTGAGTGTTTACAGTAATACATACACAAGCATCTCCAGCATCTGTTTTGCCACTTCTTACATCAGTGTAGATTATGTCGCATTCCTATGTATTGACACAGACACACATACTTTTATTCTGGCTTCCAACGAAGTTGATTCTGATGACTAGATGGTTTACTTGAATTCCCGAATAAACTTGCTGAAAGAAGAAGTGATCGCTTTACAAATGGGAAGCAGTCAGCTAAAGGGGAAGAAGGAAAGATTGAAATTCAATAACTGTACTTACATCATGAGATTAATGTTGAGGAATCAAATGTGATTTGTGTAAGAGGTGATTCACAGGAATTCTGGAAAAAGTTAATAAAAAGCAAATACACACACACAAAGACACAGATGTACAGTGGGGGAAATAATTATTTGATCCCCTGCTGATTTTGTAAGTTTACCCCCTTACAAAGACATGAACAGTCCATAATTTCTATAGTAGGTTCATCGTAACTGAGAGAGACAGAATATCAACAAAAAACTCCAGAAAAAAACATTAAATAAAGGTTAGAAATTTATTTATATTTGATTAAGTGAAATAAGTATTTGATCCCCTACCAACCAGAAAGAATTCTGACCCCCACAGACCTGTTATGTGCCCATGAGGCACACAAATTAGTCCTGTCCCTTTAGGAAAGTACTCCTGGTCTCAACTTGTTATGTGCATAAAAGACACCTGTCACAGAATCAACCTCTTCCATTGAAACCTCTCCACCACCATGGGCAAGACCAAAGAGCTGTCAAAGGACGTCGGGGACAAGATTGTAGACCTGCACAAGGCTGGAATGGGCTACAAGACCATCAGCAAGAAGCTTGGTGAGAAAGAGACCACTGTTGGCGCGATAATCCGAAAATGGAAGAAATACAAGATAATAGTCAATCGCCCTCGCTCTGGAGCTCCATGCAAGATCTCACCTCGTGGGGTAAGGATGATTCTGAGAAAGATGAGGGATCAACCCAGAATTACACGGGAGGAGCTTGTTAATGATCTCAAGGGAGCTGGGACTACAGTCACTAAGAAAACCATTGGTAACACGCTTCGCCGTAATGGATTGAGATCCTGCAGTGCCCGCAAGGTCCCCCTGCTCAAGAAGGCACATGTACAGGCCTGTCTGGAGTTTGCCAGTGAACACCTGAATGATTCAGAGAAGGCCTGGGAGAATGTGATGTGGTCACATGAGACCAAAATTGAGCTCTTTTGCATCAACTCGACTCGCTGTGTTTGGAGGCAGAGAAATGCTGAATATGACCCCCAAGAACACCATCCCCACTGCCAAACATGGAGGTGGAAACATTCTGCTTTTGGGCTGTTTCTCTGCTAAGGATACAGGAAGACTTCACTGCATTGAGGGGCTGATGAACGGGGCCATGTACCGTAGAATCTTGGATGAGCACCTCCTGGCCTCAGCCAGAACACTGAAGATGGGTCGTGGATGGGTCTTCCAGCATGACAATGACCCAAAACATACGGCCAAGGCAACAAAGGAGTGGCTCAAGAAGAAGCACATTAAGATCCTGGAGTGGCCTAGCCAGTCTCCGGACCTTAATCCCATAGAGAATCTGTGGAGGGAGCTGAAACTTCGAGTTTCCAAGCGACAGCCTCGAAACCATCAGGATTTGGAGAGTATCTGTAAAGAGGAGTGGACCAAAATCCCACCTGAGATGTGCGCAAACCTGGTGACCAACTACAAGAAATGTCTGACCTCTGTGCTTGCCAACAAGGGTTTCTCCACCAAGTACTAAGTCATGTTGTGCTTGAGGATCAAATACTTATTTCACTTAATCAAATATAAATAAATTTATAACCTTTATTTAATGTTTTTTTGTTGATATTCTGTCTCTCTGTTACAATGAACCTACCATATAAATTATGGACTGTTCACGTCTTTGTAAGGGGGTGAACTTACAAACTCGGCAGGGGATCGAATAACTATTTCCCCCACTGTATATTTGTTTGTATGTGTGAAAATGTTCATCGTCACACTCTTCTCCTCCCTCCTCCGCCAGGTATTCAGGACTACTGTTCCAACCGTGCGACAGAGGAGCAGAGCACCACCTGAACCCACTCGGATGGTGGCCATATTGGACCAGAACACTGAGCCAGATCACATGATGAGAGTGTGGTAGAAATGATTCTCTACTGAATAAGAAACACAGATAGTAAAGCTGAGACCATCAATAATGAAACATTCACGAAAGCCTTCATTACAAGTCACGACAGGCAGCGGCTTACATACCACTTTGGTGAGCTGGAGAGTGCAGTGATTTATTCTGTAGTGGCCGGCCAATACAGCTTTTTTTCAGAAAAATGTATTGAGGATAAGAAATTATAATAATGATAACTAGTTCCACCTTGTAATTAAGTGAATGCTTTATAATGATGAGTAGTCTTATCCAAATAAGCACTTGGGCCACATTTTGAGCAAAGAGAGATGGCAATAAATTCTGTTAAACATTACTTGAAACCACCACTCCGGCGATACTCTGTGTATAACATTTTTGTACTTGAGCTGAGATAAATACACATTTCATTTCCTGAGGGATAATTAATAAAATTGATATAAGGCAATTTGAAATGTTTATGTTGAAGGATAAAGCTGGTGATATTCTTTATTTATGTTGTCTACAAATCACAAACCAACAATGCATTACTCTGTCTCTCAATACAGTCAGCATTACACAGACTCTGTGCCTCTAAGTGGCAAATCAGTTGAGCTGGGCACTGTAGTTTTTACTAAACGTTACTCAAACGGGAGTAAATAGTGCATTTGTTGGGGACTATTTTCAGCTGTGGATTAATACACATTTGGTGTTCGAGTGAGTATTCATAGCAGCAGGACAGTGTGTGTGTGGGATTGACTCAACATAAACTGCAGTGCCCTGTTCATCATAACAAGGGAACATGTCTTTCAGTGCAACAGTGTGACTGTGGGGTGTCATTTTTTGACGACAATGGAGCTCTGTAGCACAGAGAAAGCTATTTGAGGCTTTGGATACAGAGGTAATACTTCAATCAATTTGTTGTTGTTTTTGGTCTTTTCATGGAATTTGTTGACAATAAGAAAAATATAGAATATCACCAGACTTATCTTTTAATGTTAAAGTGTTAAATGAGACTACTGAATATATACTGTTACTTCCTTTGGCAGATGAAAAGAGGTAGAGACACTACTGTGCTGTGGTAGGGGAGATGATATTTGGGGAAGTTAAATATCTAATCATGTAGTAAATCAAGCAGTAGTGTC
Source organism: Macquaria australasica (assembly GCA_005408345.1). Lineage (NCBI taxonomy): Eukaryota > Metazoa > Chordata > Actinopteri > Centrarchiformes > Percichthyidae > Macquaria > Macquaria australasica. The sequence continues at coordinate 1,594,665 of SEMN01000055.1, forward strand.
AAACATTTAACCATTTCCCACAGCATTTTGCAGCCCTGAATTGTGTTTGTGGATCCACTGGTCCTCACTGTCCCTGGTTACAGTGAGTCAATAGTAAGTAGGGAGAGAAAGTCAAACAGTACCATCAGTGGGATATAAACCCAGTTGATCTAGTCCGCTAAATACAAAGCAGAGTATCGTCAGCATAGAATAACATTTCAATGTCTAATTCGATTTTGTTTTCTCAGTGATTGTCATCATTCCACATCTGAGACTGTATGGAGACGTTAATCTTTCAAGTCATGTAGATGGTTTGCTTTGTTCTCAGCACATGTCTAGTGGATGTAAAAATGTAAATGAATCTGGGAGATCTCCATAGATTACTGTTGTCTAAGATATGCAAAGTTTCCTCCAATGCACAAAAAAAGATGTGCAGCAACAACACAACCTGTAGAGGTTGAGTCCCTGTTGTCAGTTACTGTTTGCAGTTATTTGATTATTAATTTGTTATGAACAGTTGTTTAGGACACGCATTGTTTTGTGTAATGTACTTGCTTTAACTGATTTATAAAATAAACTACCAAACATAAAATCACCTTCAGTGTATTTTCTATAAAACTAACCAAACTATTAATGCAGGATCCTTTTTGTTTTATCTGTTTATAAATCAAAGATTACTTGAGATGACCTTGTATTTTTCCAACATATTTCACTGATAATGATGTTGGCTATCAGGTCAGTTTTAGTTTAAGTGGTGTAAACGCAGTTTCACCAGGTCTGTACTGCCAAGTCTTGCCACCATGTTTTATTTGTGTGTGTGTGTCTACGAGTGTGTTCTTTGCCATACATAGTTGTAGTTCCTCCGAGGGCTACTGAAAAACACATGTGAAACTGCATCTGTATCCTGCTAACAGACAAAACAGCAGCAGCCAAAGCCACACAGACAATGTGTTTCTCTCACATTATACCGTAGGACCCACATAGCTCTACTTTAATTTATGATAGTGTCAGTTGTAGTCTAGTATGAAGTGTGATTTCTAGCACTAAAATCTTTTCCTCCATTTTAAGCAATTCAGTCTAAGTAGAAAAATACAATAATTGTAAAAATACAGTTTCATTTCCTATAATACAAGCAGACAATTTCAAGGAATGAAACGATAAAGATTATAGTGTCCATAACTAATTCGTCACCACTATATAGTTGTGACGCCTAAAGGATTCAATATAGTATTCAAAGTAGGTTTCTCACTAAATAACAGTAAAAGCAGTTAATATGGGAGATTATTTTAAAAAAATATTTCAGCTACCTTGACAGTTTTGGCAAAGCAGTATATTTAAAAATAAACGATTCTTTTACACTACCCAAATGAAAACCTAAAAAAAGCTTAAAGTCTAGACCCTCGATCACTTCAACAAGTCGCCTTTCCATCATTAACTTTGCAGGTAACTTCGGCTGTGGTGCGGCAGGTGTGGCTGCGGTGATACTATGAAAATAAATGAATACACGCCACGGCAGTTAGGCATGCATTGTTAAGCCAAACCAGTTCTAATCCTTAAAATAGACAGAGTGGACTCAATATTTATGGTGACACAGTTATGCATACTTGCGTTCATGTGTGCTCCCGACATGGAACAGGGGAGGAGTTTTAATTAGGGAAATGAACAAATTTATTTCCTCCATTGTTATTTTCTGTTGCACAAAGAAAAAGTCCCTAAATCAGTGACACAATGACTGATCAAACCTGATTTTCTCACTTTTACTGTAGACGTTGCTCTAAAACATTCAACATCAAGTGAAAGTATTATAAGCAATGGAATAATGAAGTATTTATAAACAAATGGCCATATGTACCATGTAATTGTGTTGAAAATAATGGGGGGGGGGGGGGTTTGTTGTAGAAGTGTGTGGGGTTTAAACAACAGGACTGAGTTTCAGTCTGTGTAAGCATAATGTAACCTCACGTCCTAATAATAATGACATCTCAGCCTACAGGCCATTTAAGTCTCTCTTACATATAGTCCCACACAAAAAAACTGAAACAATTCTTCAAACAGACCTCCCCTCCAACCACACAAACACCTCCCTCTTTTAATGAGGACGCCTCCTGAACAAAATCACTGTGTCTCTTAAAAAAATAAAACTCAATCATCTCTACTAGTAGCTGTCTGCCTGCCAGACATTAATGTCCAGGGACAATCGTCATCGCCATGGCCCAGTTCAAAGAAGTTCTGGACAGGGTGCGGCTGGCTCTGACCTGGGCCTCTCCTGCTGAGATCCAAGCCCTGCTGCAGGGTTTGGTGGGGGAGCGGATCATCTCGGAGGCCTACAGCAGGAGCTTAAGTCTGCACCAGCTTACTGAGGGGAGCGCACCTGAGCCAGTTCACAGCGAAACAGCATGTAAACCAGGATCTGATCTGATCTATTCTCTAGGATCTACCACCAACCAGCACCTCAACCAAGGTCAGCTCAGCCAGGTCTGCCGAGAATCTGCCGCCACTGACCACAACCAGACAAGGTTGGAGTCTGTATCATCAATGGGTGAACACAACAGCGTAAGGTCCAGGTCAAAAATGAATCCGCTGTATGAACATCAAGTTATTCACGGAAATAATCCTAGTCTAATTCAGGAATTGAGGGGGGAGGCGGTGATGGACGAGCACTACCTCAATCCCAGGCTCTTTTCTACACCGTTAATACCTGACAACCAATGCAGTCTCATATTAGACGACGAAATGGCAGAACTGCTGAGGAGTGCAGAATCAATGCAGAAGCCAGCAAGTGATAATGAAAGAATGGATGAGGGGAATTTGGTGAATGAGAAGGAGTGGTTAGAGCATGTAGAGGAGGCGGCTAGAAGGATAGCTGTCCCTCTATGGCAGCACTGGGACAGAGGACAGAGGATGTTGCTGCCTCTGGTTCCTTGTATGACTGCAAGTGAGATCACAGCAACATATAGTGTAACACAATGCCCTGTTTTGAACATGGAAGAGGAAACAGAGCTTGCAATGGCTTGTCGGACACTAGATTTGTACGCTGACAACTTTAAGTGTACAGAGGCAGAGATCACAAGCTTCACACTGGATACAGAAGGAACCACCGACACACCAATAGGCCTCTATTTCTCTACATCCAACAGCGCAGTGACAAATGGATATACCACAGATCATTTGAATGTCTCTGGAGCAGGGAGGAGTCCCTCACCTGTTAAAGCCTGTGCAGCAACAGACACAAACAACAACATCACAGACAGGCTGGAGGGTGATCTCGATGTCTGCTGGATAGCTGACAGGACAACAGACACAACAGAGGACCTGCTCCGCTTGACAGGAGACATACAATGTGGCACAGACGCAGGATTTACAGGAGACATTGCAAATTTATTGTTTCCCTGTACACCAAACGACACTCACACTTACGCACAAGATAACCCATTTTACTCAAACACAGATCACAGCATGACATTAGATGTTTTAGACAACGTAGAACCTTTTTTCAGGACTACTTATAGTTCAAAAACATGCAGCACTGATGGCATAACAGACTTCCATGAGGGTAAAGACGAGGAGGAGAGGGTGGATTCACACTGGGGTAAGTTTGCACTCAATCAGCATATCATCTCCCATCTTGTTGTCTGTTTGTATACCGTCTCTTTAGCTCCGACTGTTCTCATTTACATTATCTGTCTGGGGTTATAGGAATACTGTCAAAGCCTTGATGTCATGATTGTATGGGCATCACCATAACGCTGAAAGAAACTTCTTTTCTGTCCAAAATCTCCTTCCATTTTCCCTTTCTTGCTGTCCACCAAAAAACACAAAATGAAAGTCAGCTCCAGCACCTGCATGAGTTAGGTTGTGCCTTCCATGACAATTCAAAGTAAACAGTATTTGTCTCCTACTGTTTTAGGCAATTACTGGACAGGGTTTGGTTATTAGGGCGTGCCTCACTTTCAGTTTCACTTTGACTTATTCCCAGGCCACAAAAATTCAAAGGATGTCAGAAGAGGATGGGCCCCGTACCCTAATTAGCAAGAGCATTTGAAAAACCATTTAGAGAACCAAAATAAGCAAATATGTGATTCCTGTTAAATTTTCTAAAGATTGATGTCACATCTCTGCTGGCCTGAATAATACACTCAGTTTGAGCTTGATAAAGCTTCAGTGATCCATTGGAAGAATCAGACAGGGTTTCAAGCATTAAAACAGTCGATATTTGTTGTGCAAGTTGAGGTGAACTGGACACTAAACAGCCATGATGGACTTTGCTGTGGGGAACCTATCAGTGGCAATAAAACAAAGTTTTGGTAGGAATGTTTATCTCAAGTGCTGTTTAGCCACATGGAGATTACTGCAGTAGGACCCAATTACAAGGGCAGAGCTTGGCTTTCATTCATATGGGTGTGACCTGTTGTGATCTCTGTCTTCCCAGACAAAGGTTATTATTATTTATCTACTAGCATTTAGCTAAGATTTGTTTGCATCCATTACCCAGTTCAGACGGAAAGACGAAAAGTCTCTGAATCAACCTCAAAAGAGTGGACACTCATTATGAAGAGTTGAATTCCTCTGTCCCTCTCTTTGTCTTTGCTTGCTCCAACCTTCTGTCACGCTCACCCTGTCAAGACTCCCTATCCTCACCTCCCCAAGATAGAGTAGCATATTTCCCAGTAATGACTGTGCACATGTATACTGCATGTCCACGCACACCCATTGTTTCTGAAGAAAACAGTTTACCATTATTGTATCTAAGTTGACCAACAGGTACTAATGGTATGAGTGTGTGGGGTGTGTTGTGTGTTGTGTGTGGCAGAATGGCACATTTATCTGATTGGCATTGATAAACAGGTAAGACAGGTACTTTCCACTTTTTAAAGAAGCCTGCCCATGTTTCCTTGTCCAGAGCAAGAGGTGATAAGTGTGTGGTTGTATAGTGGCCACACAGTGAGTCACAGACTCAATAGTAGATTTCAGGCAATATTATCATATATTACGTGTGAAAAATGTGATTTTTGAGTCAGGTGTAGGGTGTCATCCAAAGGGAGGTTATTTGCCATGGTATTTTTACCATGTGTGCAGAAGGAAGCTTTACCACAGAAATTACTTTGAGCTGGTACAGTGGAACCAGGGGTCTATGAGAGACATGTTTGGCCACATATAAGTCCATGAAAACATTTGTAATCAAGTAAAAGGAAATTACTAGCATACAGGGACTTAAGGGATGGGAGATGTGCCAGGTCTTTTCTTTGCCCCAGTTTAAACTCAGCTGCAGAATTCTGTACTGTAAACAACTGTATTTTTGAGCATGTGGTTAATGTAGTAATGTAAGTAATTTAGGTTCAAGCTGTGACTTTGCTCCTTCACAACAATAAGTAGCCCACACCCTCTGTGTTACCCTTCGTCAACTTGTCATTTAAGGAGTGATGATGGGCTTTTTTTAAACTTCTTCATGACAGCAATTACATGAAGACCTAAACCGAAGGTGTTGTTTGATGCAGAAACAACCTGGTGCGGTTGCCCCTCATCTCTGGCGGAGCTTGGCGTCTCTGTGCGCAGTTTGGCAAAGTGAAAGTAAAAGCAGAGTTTATTATTGGACCAAGCAGGTTGCGCGCAGTGCCTACATATGAACCATATGAGGATGCAACGGTGTATGTTGGCTATTTACCGCGACTGAGAGTTAATCGCACAGGGAATATAATATACTGTACAGCAGTTCAGCGGACCTGAACATCATCCAGTGAGTCTGGCCAGACAGGTAAGTGTTATAGCAGCTCTGATGTGCAGGCTTATCCAAAGTGCTCAATCATAGACAGGAAAATGTGTCGGGGGTCTTCGCTTTCATCCACATTTCTTTCATGTATATAAGCCGTTTTGTAATGATTTCAAGTTGTTTTACTGAAGTATGCGCAGTGGTAAAAGTTTTTTCTTGCACTATTAGGTAGCCTAATCAGCATAAACAAAATAAAAATTTCAAAATGCTTCATTTTGCTATCAGATATTGTCTGCCTTTAAATAACCTTACTTATAAAAATGATATCAGTTTGATATCAAGCTTCCTTTAACAGTGATGTTTTGTTTGAATTTACGCTCCAAACTTTCAGCCATCATAAGGCGAGTAAACTCCATTACGCGCGTGTTAAGTTGCTTTATGGGTCAGTCCTCCAGCATACGCCCCCCCCCCCCCCAATGTGTAAAATGGTGCATGAATGAGATGAGAGGTTGTTTCCAGGGGATGTTAGTGAAAACAGGGTGTTTGGGGGGATTTCCAGGGAATGAAACAGAAAGTGATTTCATTGTTGGCAACACCAAACTGACTGAAGGTGCACAGTAGGCGTTGGCCAGCGTGGATGTACATGTGTGTGGGAGCATATGTAGCAGCAACAAGGAATTTCACTCATTCATGATCAGACTTTAACTATATTTAAGGCTTTTCTTTTCTTTCTTGTAGCTTTTCTCACCCTGGCCAGTTGTTGTGCTGCATGTGGTCATGTGCGTTTGTTTTTACTGATGAAGTTGTTACTGAGACAGAGCATGCAACATGGTGCTGTATTAAATTGGGAAGTTCCTCATAGCTCAGGCTTTTTGTTTTTGCGTGTTGTCAAGCGACAACCTCTGTTTCTTGTAAAATAGGCTACTGGTGTATTCTCTTCACCCTTAACCTCCTCTTTCCTGCAGACAATATGTTTGGTGAAACAGGAAACAGTGCTGAAAAGTTTAATAGTGTGGCACACATTCAAGATTTAATGATTCACACAATTCGTGAGCAATTACAAAAACAGGTCTGAGTTGAAAGTCCACAGCTAATGCAGAGTGTCTGTGTTCAGGCTGTTCAGAGTTCTGATGAGTTTTATTTGGTAAAGGTGTGTGGGGGCAGAATTTTGGCCTAACTGCACATAGTCGAGATCATTATTTCAATTGCATACACCCGCACTGCCCACACAGCCGCTGATCTAGTCACCCAACCTGATTCCACATAGCTGCTGCCACAATGTAACCTGAGACAACATCAAACAACATACCTGTGTATTGGGCATGAAAGGAAGTCTGCCACTGCCACCTGGATCCCAAGCCTAAATTTATAACTTAAAAAAGCTGCAAGGCCAGACACCTGTGGCTAATTTTCATCCAGTGGTGCCTCTACAGTGGTTCGAGTTTGGTGGTCCAAACGGGGTGAGGAGGCATAGAGGGTACAAACATAATACTACATAGCTTTCTGATTTAGCCACATTCCACTACACAAGTTGCATACTGTCAGCATGCTTTAGCCTAACTAACAGCAATATAGTTAGCCTAAATCTGGCCAGTGACAAAAGGCTTGCTGCACACACACGTAGGCATACTGAGTGTCAGGATCCCAGTTATCCCATTTTCCTGCTGATGCCTCACGTCTGTATTCACTTTTGTCTTCTTAAAAGCTCAGTTTTTCAGCTCGGCATGTTATAAAAACTTAGTTCTGGGTTCTTTACCCTGTTGGTAGTGCATCCCACCACTGTTGTTTACTAGCAGACCGAAGTGACAAGGAGGCACCGTCACACAATACAAAGTCAATGGAGAGCGATGATTGTTTTCCCCTCAGGTGTGGGCGGGACTTAAATGCACTTTGTCTCTATGTAGTGCTCGTTTAACCCCTCAAACACCACCTGACATTATGTTCACTGGACGAGATCAGAAGCACCTTTTTCTGGGTCAACTTTTTATGTGATCGCTCAGCTCTACAAACATGGTGATCCTTTGTGGTCTTTGAAGCAGCTGCCACTGTTGTTTTGTCTACCTGCAACCCATCTGAATTGAACCATCAGAAAATGTAGCGTTTTATTGTACCCAAGGTCCTCAAGATAAGCGTTTCAATGGCTTGTTGGTACCAGCTGTGATGTCTCATGTCCAAGTTTCAAAGCTCATTCTATACAGTTTGACCTTTGTTTTTTTGGGGGTTTTTTTGGACAATTTGATCGTACAAAAATATAGGTGTGTTACTGTAGAGCTGTACCACCACTCAACTGAAAACTATGACCACATAGGGTGTGGCTGAAGAGTCTCTAGCTGAAAACATAAAAGTCACAACATAGCAGGAGCGTTTTCACAACTAATACACAAACACCATCAAACATGGGAATACCTCCAACAATGCATGTTTGTATTGTTAAGCCTGCAGGATTCGTCCAAGATGAAGCAGACAGGCAAGTCAGGGCAAGTCAATCTCTTAAATATTCCTACATGGTGTTACAGACCGTATTATGTTATGTGAATCAGCTTTGAGATGATTATCACTTGATTTTATTTCTTTATTTTTATTTCACCTTTATTTAACCAGGAAGACGCTTGAGATTAAAATCTCTTTTTCAAGGGAGACCTGGCCAAGATGGCACACCGTTACAATGACATCACTCAAAGTAGACACTTCTCTGTCTGCTTCTTACACCCCAACAGTGAGGGGTCATGTATTGTATCGTATGGCCTAGTTTGTTCTTGTTCAAATGTCGTAGCTTTTCCACGAGCTGATACAATGGGTTTGTAATGATCAAAAATGCAAAATCAATCTTTCTTTGTTTCTTTCTTTGTAGCTTTCTGTGTCACAGCTGAATTTACATACCAAATGTAGCCATTAGATCCTGTGAGGACTATTTATATGATGCCTTAGTTTCACTTTCAAACAGAAAGTAAAATGAAAGAATATAAATAAATAATAATATAATGGTGCCATTATATTATTATTTATTATATCTCTTCTTTGGACTTTGCAATGTTGGCACAAGCTGTCACACAAGTCTGTGGCTTTCAACACTGAACAAAGACAGATCTTTGTTGTTTTTCCTCTCTTATTCTCTTCATTGTGTTACGGTCTGCCATCTTGGCAACAGAGAGAGGACCCAAATGCAGACAGGCAGGAGTTGACGATGTCCAAAGGTTTATTCACTAACACAAAAACTCACAAAAATCCTCGTGACAGAAGGTAGGAGCACACACTCAGGGAATCACAGGAACATGGCATGACGTGGAACAAAACACTGAAAACACATGGCAGGCAAACACAAACTAACATACATCAATGACTCGACAGGGAACAAAGGGAAAGGACCGGTATATATAAGGGAGGAGACAATCAGGGAAGTAGACACAGGTGGGAAACTAGACACAGGTGCACACAATCAAAACAGCGGGAAACAGAACAAAGACCAGAAGTAAATACTACACGTGAGACAAGACTAGTGAACTTCAAAATAAAACAGGAAACACACCAAACCCAAAACACACAAGTCCAAACAAAAAGTCCTTCAGATCCTTACACATTGTTTCCCACCTTCCTCAGTTCTTCTCCTCCTTTCCTCCCTGGTCCCTGTCTTACCTTTCTCTATGGTCTCTAATAGCTACTTTTACATTATTTTTGTTTATTTGATAGGAAATGGGGGGTGAGCAGTTCATGGTAGGCGTCTTAAGTTCTGCACCTCTGAGAGTTCAACAAACAAACAACTCCGTATATAAGAATCCAGTCTCTGTATTTATAGAACTGCTCAAAGTGAAATTGTATTTTTTTTTCTTTTTTTTTTTTTTTACTTAGAAATAAATTTAAGAGAGTTTCTCAAGCTGCTTAGGAGAAGCTTTTAAGCGTCCTGGATAGCTGCAGTGCAGAGACAGAGGCAAGCATGCACCTGTGACATGTTTTGTGAAGCAGGACTCTTTCTGAGTCCTTGGGATATATAATAAGTCCTTGGGATACATAATAATAATAATAATAATAATATGACTATAACAATATTATGCTCATATTATTTATCTAAGAGTCACCTGGATAAATAGAAAACTACCCCTAGCCTGCCAAAGTTGAACATCTGTTACATACCTAACATTATGTAAATTGAGATATTTGCATATGCATTGCTTAATACGGGACTGTTTTCTATTAGCATATATAGCAAATATACCTGGCTATTAGCAAGCCAGGTATATTTCTGTCATTTTCAGTGTCCTGTCTTTGTGTAGAAAGAGACTGTACAAGGGTATGATACCCTTTTGATTTTGCACTTAGACCACAAAGATGCAGGAAGACCTGCACTGATGTGAATACATTTTTAAATTGTAGCACTCTTAACCACTGCCCAGCTCAGCACAGGCAGCACATGAAACAACGACGACTAGAGGATTGTGTTTACAATTGTGTTTCCCCCTAACGTGGGAACACGTGCAAAGCTTGATAACAGAACGTTGGCTGCAATGACACACAGAAAGACATGCCAAATCCTCCAGTTTGCAGTGCACACAGGTCGAGAGGTCAGACAACTTCAACACAGTATGATGCTGTCGCTCCTCATGCATTAATATCTTCATTTCTTCACTTATTTACTTACTTTTTTCATTTTATGTGTGTGTTTTATCAGGTGCCATGATGCAGGAAGTGGACATGGACCAGTTAATCTCTCCTGATTTGGAGTTAGATCTACCAGGTTAGTACTGTTTGGGTTTGAACTACCTGTCTAGACTGTAGACATGAGCCCTGCAGAATGGTTCTACATGAATCAACACACAGATTACATGGGAAACTCAAAACCATTATAGTTGAGACAATCTGAATTTAGGAAAGCAGCCCCAGAAACAGACATGCAGGTCCAATGAATTGTGACAGTTAAATGGTTCATCAGCAAATATGAATGAAAGATAAGAAAGCAAAGTGTTGCAAATGTTTTATCTGATAATGCTCATTATTTGTATTTTAGATGATTTATCTGAATTCTGGAATGATGATTACCTGAGGAAGATATTAGGTAAGTTCCAACCAAACCTCCGCACACATATTCATTGATTTACAGTGTACAGTATGTAATAATTATATATATATTTATATTATAAATAAAAATTAATAGCGACCTATCTGATGACTTACACATAATCACACATAATCTATTGTCTAATTCCCTATATGCATTTCCTTACCTAGACACAGATGTGCTCTTTGGCGATCCATGGTTGAATTGCGAGGATGAACTCAAAACCTGCAGTAAGGATCTCCTCTTTTCATTTTGCAACTGTCGACACATAACTGGCAATCAAGGAGAAAAAGAAAAGGTCTAAAACTTTAAAACAAACATGTTCATACACAGTGGACAGTGGATGAACAATACACAGACAGACACACTGAAACATTTAGATTAAGAACTTTTATTAGTTATTATAATTTCTTAATCATATCACCTCATGTGACCCCCAAACATAAGTAATGTCACTCTGTAGGATACCATATCTCTGTGAATCACCTTTTGGCAAATAAAAGGAATATATATTCATCCATGCATTCTCCATATGACGTATAAAACATAAAATATTTCCTTATTTGGTGCAATAACAATGCTTTATGGCCATTTTTGCCTTTTTGTCACCTTCAGCAAATATTCAAGCCCAGTTTGTAGCAAAGAGAAGGGTTATAAATTCATTACTTTTCTATATACATAATGTTAAGAATCTATTTTCTCGGTGATATAAGTCACAGTTGGCATAAAGTCGACCACTTCCTTTTTTAAACCTTCGAGATGTTCGAAGAGACAGTTCAGTACTGAAATTCATGAGAATAATGACCAATTCTGGGTACCGTGTCTGCGAGTTGCTTCACTGACTTTTTTACTTCCTCTTTCATGCACTCCAGGTGACGTTCCCATGCCAACAGAGCTCCCCAGCCCAGACAGCCGCCAGCAGAGACAGAAAGACAAACTAGAAGCTGAAACAAATAACAGGAGAAAAAGACCCAGAGGTAGATCACCAGCTGCTAACTAGAACCTGCTAACTGCAGCTCAGTGTCTGCTCAGTTGTGGGATTTTGGGATTGCAGCCGCAACATTCTGCAAGCCTCAACTAATGCATCAGTTTTACTTGCTTGTGTAGCAGATTTACATGTTCTATTTATATTTTTCCTTTCCAGTTCCTCGGTCACAACGGTGCACTGATGAGAACACACCATCAAGGCCAAAAAGGCAACGAGCCGCAGGTGACCTACCCAGACTGTTTGTTTCGTTTTCTGTCTGTTAACTTCTAAACTTAACTGTGGTTTCTAATGTGGGACACATGTGAAACATATAACCTGTACAGAGTGGTGTTTGCCACACGCCCATCTCATAGCTAATATTTTATCATTCTGCAAACCATGCTGCCATGTGCTTAAATGCTGTATAGGTTTAGATTTTTGTGATGCATTTTTCCTACATTGGTTTCCATTTCCATTTCTGCACAATATGAAAATCGACTATCAGACTCTTGAAACTTGCCTGAGTTGTACAATCCATCACAGTGAACATCAAGTCGGCATCAATGTTTTTCAAAATTACATTGTTGATATGAGGTGATGCAGTGCAGATTTTTCCAAATTAATCTTTATTTAACTTTCATTACCATGCCATACCAGTCTGATAGTCGGTTTTCATAATGTATAGAAATGAATGGAAACCAGTGGCTGCCTGGAACAGTATGAAAAATGCATCACAAAAACCTAAAACTATGCAGCGTGCAAACACATAGGTCAGCAAAAATGCTAAGATGCTAACATGATTTGCTAACACAATGTTATGTTCCTTTAGACAATTCTTTCCATTATGACACACAGTAAAATGCTCCATAGGACCAATCATCACCTTTTGGTCTAAAGTATAATGTTCAGACTGGTGGGCTTCTTTTCTGGCTGTCTTCATGTGAGGTTACCATATTGTAACGTTTCTTCTTCAACTCTTGCAGGTCGACCTAAAACCAAAGAGGCACCAGCTGAGCCAACTGTCACCCAATGTAAGTTTTGTAATGTTCCTGCTGTAAACTGATTCTTAGGGGAACAGATAGACACTGTAGGGTTTGTAAGCGTTTAAAGGGGCGATAAGAAAAAATAATCTTCCCTTAAAAGAGAAAATCTATAGTAATTCATGTAGGCTGAGTCCTCACCGCAGTGGCCAGGGTTCGATTCCAGCCCGTCATTAAAAAAAATTAGTGACTTAATAGCTACTACAGTATGCAATATGTTGCATGCAGCTGTAACATTAAAGATAATATTTTAAACAGACCAAAACATGTGAGCACTGTGCACATGAGTTTACTATATAAATAAAAGGCCATTTTGTATACAAGGCAAACCATGTGAAGCTGCAGTAATAACATTAGACTTGTGAGTGAAAGGGATGTTGGTTGGCTGTGCTTGACTTGGTTCCTTCATGGCATTGGAATGCAGATCAAGAAACAGGAAGTTTGATAAGAAGTCACGTTGCCAAACCAAAACAACAACTCTCATTTCACCGACTTCCTCCAGATCAGTTTGGTGCGTTTTAGATATCTGATTTCGCAGTATGATGAAAATTCTTGTCACTCCAGCTAAGGTGTTGATAGTTACTTACTAGGGATGTACCCAAATCCGAAAGCGTGATTCGGGAAAGCACAAATAATGTGATGGATGCCCACAAGAAAAAAATGGCCATTTTGTTTGCAACATAGGACTTTGATTTCATTTAATTAATTAATTAATTCCTGTTTGCGCACAGCCTGCCCTGCCAAACAGATATCAATATCAATATCAAACATAATCAAAATATCAGGTCGGGAGATTGGTGCTCCCGGGCGATGCCCTCTACCCTCCCTCCCTCCCTCCGCCCCTCCCTCCGCGAGCACTGTGTGGGCACTGAGCGTTTCTATGGTGAAAGAACACACACACGAAATTGCATGCAGTACGCACAAGCACTCGACAGTCAGCACGAGTGAGTCAGTGTGATGAGTTACTTTGAGGCAGACATCAATATGTGGACCAAACAAAGTACACGTATACTGTTCATTTTCGTTTTATATTGATATTGATACGCTTTAGGAATTGCTTGACACTATTTGGCAAGTAGGGTCTATCTACGCTTGAACTATTTAGCAGCTCGAAATGTGCCAACTAGCTATCGTTAGCGTTGATACTGTAAGAATGCAGTGAGGACCCAGTGAGTGCAATGAGAGGCAGGAAACTGATGGAACATTTCAGGAGTTTTATTCTCCTGGCAAAACAAAATAAACTACAGCCAACAAGGCTATTTAACTAAGTCACTTGGCGACCGTCAAACTATGGTGCAGAAAACCACAAACATTCAGGATTCAGCAAACAGAAAACACTAACAGGGCTGTATAGGCAATGAAACAGGTAAAGACAATGATTAGACAAGGAAGATATTGGCTGGAAGTTCCCGCTGGTGGAAACCTTCCCCACTACTGTGGGCGGGGAAGAAAGAGAGCATTCTGGATAGCTTCCTAGCTGCTCCCAACAGCAGATTCAGCACCTTGGAGAGCGCCGCGGCGCATAGCCCTGACAGATACCTTTTGCTAGTAATGTGGGAATCAGTGGAATATGGTCGAGTTCTTGTGTCAATCCACTGAACTGAACTTCAGACAGTTAATAAAAAGTAGCTCAGTAAAAAATAAAAAGATAAAAAAGAGAGAGATGATGTGAGAAGATGTGGAAATATATTTCATAATTAATTATATTCCAATATTAAATCAATTTGATGCTTTGAAGGCACAACAATTACATTGCCAATGAATATTAGGTTAGAAAATACAACATTTGCCCGATTAACTTGCCTTCCGGTATAAACCACGCCCACCTCTGGTCTTCTATCCAAATACAAATACGGAGACAGATAATTTTCTTGGTTGAACAGATACAGATAATGACATCTCTGCACACCTCTGTTACTTATTGTACACTGTTGTAAACCCAGTGCAATCAGTCTTCTACTGTTGGCCACTGAGCCTTCGTTTGCAAGTCTTTATGTCTACAAATATAAAAGTCTCAGTCATGACACAAAATCTTTGACTCTAAATCCCTTGTTATGTCCTCGGAAACTAAACTATCAGCTTGTTGTTTTTTCTGTTTTTTTTTTTTTTGTTTTGTTGTTTTTTTATTTTATTTTATTTTTTTTTTGTTCAACCTCCCTTTTTGATACGCTCAAGGTTGACAAAACCTGCTGGCAGAGAATGATAAGAATGTTGTCACTGCTTGTTTTGCAGGCACTGACACAGGATCAGAGCCAAGTCCAGCAGAGATGGTGGGCCTCTCCAACACTCCACCAAGAATCCTTCATTTCCATCCCTCCATTCAGTTTATCACCATCCCAGACACTCCACAATATCAGGTTGTTCGGACACTGAGGCTCTCTCCTCCGGTTATTAGACTTCCACTCCCCAATACAGCTGCTACACCTACTTACATATTAGGTGAGTAACGTATCCACATACACTGGGTTACCGGGTTTGTTTAGGTACACCTGTTCAATCTAGTGCACTCCAATGCAATAGCCCTGTAAAATGTCCCTGTTTGTGAAGGTTATAGTGTTCAGTTTTTGTTGACATTGTGTCTGAGAGATGTTGATTGTGTAGAGGAAATGAAGTCTCAGTTGATATGCAGTTTTAATTGCCCTGAAAACTGGATTATCTTCTAAGAAGTGTAGCCTTGATGCAGCTGTCATTAGCGGACCCATACCAAATCTTCTGTTTGAATGTAAAATAATTGAAGAAACTTGTCTACTAGCAACTTTTCATATTCATCTAGATATTTCTTCTGCCAAAATTTCAGTCCCATTGAATCTTACGCTACCTTTGACTCAATTAAGCGTGTAATACTACTACATAGACCAGGACTTCTTTGTCTCTGTCAGGAATTATGTATCTGGTGGCATACCAACATGACATGCGGAGTCCCAGAGCTTCCCAGAGGATTTTAGATTTGTTGTAAATAATTTAATTTAATTCTACATCCTGAACTCCCCCTATCTGTGTCTATGTTTTCATTTTCATTTTGCTTCTGTCCATTTAATTTGTGTTTTATCATGTTAAAAATATGTTAAATTACACTCTATACACTATGTAAAGCACTTTGTGTGTGAAATGTGTGACATACTGTATATTAACTTGCCTTGCCCCCTAATTTAGTTCCTGCTGCCTCACCACCCTGCAAACGCCAAGTGCCACCCCTCTCTCCAGGTGAGTAAAAACCCCTTTAATCTGGGATGCACATGTATGTGTGTGTGTGTGTGTGTGTGTGTGTGTGTGTGTGTGTGTGTGTGTGTGTGTGTGTGTGTGTGTGTGTGTGTGTGTTTGTGTGTGTGTTTGTGTCGGGCTCTACTTCATATGCATGTATGCAGAGATTTCATACTGGCAGTGTTACGTAGTTTATGGTTCCACATTTACAGTGTAGTTATGCCTTTGGCTTTTAAGCAACAACATGGCAACCACTCTCTACCAGCTGGAGTATGTGTGAATGCAGACTCTTAATTTTTATTCTCTTGTGTTTGTAGTGGACGGTGCAGTAGTGCCAGTCCAAATGAGTTCATCCCCACCAGGATCTCTGTCAGACACCGCTAGCAAAGCCATGTCTCCCACTTGTGCCTCACCCCTCTCCCCCAGCAATGGTGAGTATCAGTATCTGTCTCATTTCTTTCTCCTTGTGCGCGAATTACCCTGTAGAGTTATTGCCATGTTACAAATATGACATGTTGCATTTCAGAGATGTCTACATGTAAGGAATCGCCTCTTCCTCACTCTCCCACTGTCCTTGATATTCCACGTGAGTTACCACATGCTTTTACTCCTCTCTTCTGCTTTGATCAAACATTTCCTGAAAGTACAAATCATGCTTTGTGGAGAAGCAGTTTGGTATTCAGTTGTGTTTGTTTTTCAGAGGTTGTAAAGGAATACATTCAGGAAGCCAAAGCCCACACGAGTCAAACCTGTCAGGATATGGAGGCAGGCCTTAGCTTGACCTCTCATTACGTGGATGTGCAAGTGAGCCAGAGAGAGATTCTTCGATCTGGAAAAAACACAAACAAACTCCTGGACAAGGAGCTAGTCATCATGGGACATACAGATAGGCAAAAAAGCCTGTTGGAGCAGAGTCAGGTAAGAGTTTCACTTTTATTGGATAGAAAAACAGTTATCATCTAGTGATGTGCTTTTTGAACATTGCCAAATTGGATATTATGAAGCTGAGTATTTCGATTTGTATATATGACTAGTGAAACCCACTGGTACCTATATGTTTATCTCTATCCACTCAGATCTTCGAAGGATCAAATGGAGACAAACCCAAACGCTACATATTGCTGCTCGGCAATGCTGGCATGGGAAAAACCACCCTGATCAGGAAACTGTGCCTTGACTGGTCCAGAGACTGTATCCCACAATTTGACTTTGTCTTCTTATTAGACGGCAAAGCACTCACTTTAACGGAGCCGACCTTCAGCCTTCAGACCCTCCTTTTAAACCTCTCCTCCTTTGCCCCTTCCTGCGTGGACCCAGAGGCAGTGTACACTCAAATCCTCGCAGCCCCTAAGCGTGTGCTTATCATTTTTGATGGGTTTGACGAGCTGCGGGACTATGAAACTCTGCTCCAGACTCAAGAAAAAGACTTGATAACATCATTGCAGAAAGACAGTAAAGCACAGACCTACACAGTAAGACAGTTATACTCTGTCATCCTTCAGAAGGTCCTCCTTCCAGGCTGCACTCTTCTGCTCTCTACCCGACCAAGAGGCACTGCCAGCCAGCTTCTCCGGCGGGCGGACAGCCTTTTGGACGTGTGTGGCTTCACCCCCACACACATAGAGACATATTTGTCCCAGTACTTCACTGATCCTGTCTTCAGAGCATCTGCTTTGGACTGCTTAAAAAACTGCAGCTATCTACATCTCCTCTGCTGGAACCCCGGACTATGTCGGTTGGTCTGCTTGGTTTTAGAACAGGCCAAAAGTTCGGAGCTCCTACCGAGAACTTTAACCGGGCTCTGCCATCAAGTCCTTCGTCTGAGAATGGAAAAGGATAGTACGAGCACACACTCACATGCTGAACCTCAAGCACAAATATCCATAGAAGAAACCCAGACACAAATCTCAAGTAGTTCTCAAGTGAAGAGGTGTCAAAAAAATACTTGGACGAAGTCCAGAGCACAGGTTCGCACTCGCTCTCGCACCCAAAGAGCAGGGGCAAAAAAACAGGAGAAAGAGGAAGATGAAGTGGATGGAGAGGAGATGGAGAGTGTTGGCGCGGAAGTAGATAGAACAGAGGAGAGAGAGTTGCTGTCCCAACTGAGTTCTTTGGCCTGGGAGGGGGTCAAAGCAAACTCCTCCATCCTAACTACAGGACGAACCATATCTGCCAAACTCAAGGCTTTCGGCCACAGGACAGGGCTCTTCTTCTCTTACCACCTGAGGACGAGGCAGGTTGTCTCAAGTGGTGAGAAAGAGGGAGGAGGAAGAGAGGACAGAGAAGAAATGGGAAGAGGAGAGGAAGGAGAAAGGAGGGGAAGCAGAGGGAAGATGGACATTGAAAACACTAATGCCGGTGATGACCACATCCTGTTGTGGGCCAACCCTTTCCTTCAGAGTTATCTGGCAGGGGTACATTTGTCTCTGTCAAGGTAAGGTGTCAAGTTTCCCTTGTCTCTTGTTAGATTAAAAATGAAAGAGCATATCCTTTTCCACTCCCAGACTCTTTTCTCTTTCACTTTCAATGCCCTACCCTATGTGGATTTCTCTAACTCCCCCTAACTTTCTGTTTCCCCAGGACTGTATCAGACCGTACATTCCTCCAGACCCTCCCTTTCCAGTCAGGCCCAAAGGGACGGCGGCGGCCTCAAAGGGAGGAGCTCGAGCTCACTCAGCGATTTGCAGTCGGGCTCCTGTTCCACAACAGGACAGAGTTGCAGAGGCTTCACTCATACACAGAGACAGTTTTTAGAGATATAGTAGTTGGCAAGCAGGCATTAGTAACAAAACACCTTGAAGGTCTATCTCATGGTGACCTCAGCCCTGCCCAGGTCCTGGAGGCTTGTCACTATGTTTATGAGGCAAGTTCCACGCATGGTGATGGTAGAAGAGACAGTAGCAGCGCACAATTAGTCGCTCACCTGGCGGTGAATCTTCCAGAAGTCCTGACATTTCATGGAGTTCCACTCAACCCATCGGACGTGTTTGCTGTGCAGAACGTTCTTGAAAGGGGTGGAACTGAAGGCAGAAGTTTCTGTTTGGATCTGGAGGATTCTGGGATACAGATCTCTGGACTCAGAGATTTGGTGGGGCTCAACAACATCAACACATACAGGTACTGGTTACAATCCATCTCAGAAAGCTGCTTGGTATCAGTTGAGTCCATTAAACCCCTTCTCCAAACAGCGATTGTCCCATCATAGCACATAGAAAAAACATTCACGACTAGCACATCTACTTTGTAGTATTTCCCCCACTGTATAAAAGCTAATTCTGGATACCATCACAGTTTAGGCTAACGTTTGTAGCTCTGTCCTGCTCTGATTTGACTTGCTGCTCTGATTTGACTTGGGCAAGTTTACACAAACACATTGGTCGCCGGCTAGAAATGAGAAGCCTACTTTTGTCTACCTCTGTCTGAATTTAAGGTTTCAAAAAATGATTAAGAATTTTAATTGGTAATTCTGCCACCGTTATAATAGTAACTTGATATGTGCCAAGCGAAAACAGAAAGCTTGACAGAATATAATGTGCCCTGATTTGCTCCAAGAGAGCCCTGCATTTTTTGGCTATGTATTCCTTCATCAGTGTCCGATGATATTCCATTGATACTACTGTGGACCCTTGGGTGTCTTCTAGGGCATGTATTGCTGATGCCATCACCTTATGGGAGCAGCTAGAGCAAAGTGGTGAAGAAGGGCTCCTACAAGGGGCAGTGTCAAAATTCAAGATCCACCCTCTGAAAGCCACACAGGTGTGTCACATAGAGCACCTGGCCAAGCTGGTGAACATACATATGCACAAGAGGCTGTCGGACAGGTAAAACACCACAGACACACACACACACACACACACACACAGAGATACACTCAGTTATACTTTGCAACATACAAATTTTATGTGTCTGGTTGCTGAAGTGTGTTTTGTGTTTACTTGTAGTTCCAGCCAATCAGGTTCCATCTTTGCCGAGGGAGTACCAGCTGTCAACGAGCTACACAAGCTGGAGTTTGAGTGAGTAGCTCTGACATTTGACATTTGAATTTATGATAAGGATGATGATGATGATGATGACAATAATGACATTGTCTTTCCCTCTAGGCTTGGTCCAGAGAAGGGCCCCCTGGGTCTTCCGAAGCTGTGGGAGCTCTTGCCTGGTCTACATAACCTACAGCACTTAGAGTAAATATACACACCTTTACTTATAGTTCTCTCAGCGCATCAGTATCTTTGTGTTTATGCATTTGTTTCTAGTGTCTGACAGTAGGTCTCGCTCTCTCCTCCTTCAGTCTAGAGAACAGTAAGATAGGAGACAAAGGAGCAGAGAAATTGGCTGATGCTTTAGTCTCACTCTGTTTCCTGGAGATTCTCAAGTGAGTACAACATGTTGCTTTCTCATCCTGTTTCTATCTCCTGCCAGGCCTGGGATGATTTAAAAAACAAAATATTTGTACTCGCAATACAAAATAAATCCCATCATTTAGTTTTTGACATAGTAAGTGTTGAACTAGGTGTGTTCTCTCTCCTTCTGGTTTGTAGTCTGTCACAGAATTGTATAGGAGACCAGGGGGTGAGGAAACTGGCAACCACGCTGAGGGATCTGCCCAAACTGCACTGTTTAAGGTATATATAGACACACACACACGTATATATATACCTACAACAACACCCAAAATGGCACATACTGCAGACCCACATATTTTCACTTCCCTCTTCCTCCCTCTGTTTTTTCCAGTCTCTACAGTAATGTGATTTCTGATGAAGGGGCAGAGAGTTTAGCAGCTGTCCTGCCACACGTGGCTTCCCTCACTGACCTGGAGTAAGACGATATATCTCACATTTCAATTAGACGCTTTTGATTTATGTGTGTATTTATGTGGATGTGTCTGCTGTGATAACCTGTTGCCCTCATATCTTACTCTATCTGCGATATCTGGTAGAAACACAGATTAACTGTTTGTAATTCCTATTTGTTCATTTAATTATTGAGAAAATGTGCTGTGATATCTGTATTTTGTACTGTATATCATTTTCATCAAACCTCCAACAGACAGAAATTGAAACACATACACACAACAAAAAAGGAACCAGTGAAATATGATTAGACACAAGTGAATGTTGATCACTTGATCTATTGGTCTTTAGTCACTAATATGCAGTGGTGGAATGTAACATAAGTACAAGAACATATTCAAGTATTGTAAGTAAGTAAGTACAAATATTAATATAATAGTGTTTCCATTTTATGCAGCTTTATACCTCTACTCCACTACATCTCAGAGGAATATTTTTGTACTTTTTACTCCACTACATTTTATTTTCAGATTACAATTTTTCATACCCTACCTGTCTAGTGAAAACCATGTATCTCCAAATGTGGTGATTATTATTATTATTTTTTAATTTTAATGAATTTAATAAACTGAAGGATTAGGTTTCCTTTATGGGTTCTCGTACTTCTTAGGATAAATAAACTATCAAAAAAAAAACTTGGATTTGCTGGAAAACGCATCGTCACAAAGCCTTAAAACAGGGCTGTTTTTCTGAGCTCATTAAAAGTTGACTTTTTAGAGATATGTGGTTCTCACAGGACAGCATCGCTACAAATATATGATGATCTTATAGAATATGATGCATTGCTGTAGATCTACCCAACAGTATATTAAGCAGTTCAAATTAGCACAACCTTAAACATCTACAGCAGTAAAATGCAACATACACATTAATGCAGCAGCAATATTAATCCAAAAACATAATAGTAAGTAATAATAGTCTGATACTTTAAGCACATTTTGCTGATAATACGTACATACTTTTACTTAAATAAGGTTTTTAATGCAGTACTTTTACTTGTAGTGAAGTATTTCCACAGTGTGGTATTGATACTATTGATTCTGTTTTACAGCGTGACGTATAACAAGCTAACAGATGTTGGAGCACAGAGCCTGGGAGTCAGTCTGAGAAACTGTAAAAAAATGAAAACTTTGAGGTGAGAAAACCCTGTTTGCATCTTTGTGTGTGTGTGTGTGTGTGTGTGTGTGTGTGTGTGTGTGTGTGTGTGTGTGTGTGTGTGTGTGAGATCATCGTCATGTCCCTCCCTGCCTTTTTTTAGACAAGATGTTTAATTGCTCCCCAACCAAGGCCAAAACTAGAGTATTGTTATTTACTTCCCTTCCCTATTTCTCACCTTCTTCTTTTCATCTCATCTCATCTCATCACAGGATGTGGAACCAGTGTATTCCATACGGAGCGTTTGAGAGACTTCAGCAGCAGGACAACAGGATCCTTTGGCATTAGAACAATATGAAACCTCTGCACTACAGCTACTTATCAGCATGTTTACATTACTCAGTACTCTTCTAAAGCTTGAGTAACAGTAACAGGAACAAAAGGAGAGAGTGAGAGTGTGAGAGAGAGTGCTCTAAAACAAAACAAACGTGGAAAATTCTTTGCTGCTTTATTCAACAGTTCACCAGATTCTTTCAAAGATTCCTCTCAGTGCTACAAAGAAATAATAAATCCTTCAACACCACACTACTTACTGCATGTGTGTATGGGTGTGTGGTAAAAGCGTAGTACAAATTCAACAAGCACATTTGCACTATGGTATTTCTCACAATGTTGGCTAGTTTGTTTTTTGTTAATCTGCGCCATTTATAGATTATCGTACAGTGTTTTTGTTTGCACTCCTTCTGTGGCTGTAAATTGTAGATTGCTTAACATTCACTTGGCACTTTAATGTAAATAAAATGTTTCATGTTGTCAGCAGGTACCGTGTTTTTTTTTTCTATGTTCTATTTCACCAATCACATGTTTACTGAATTCATTGGTTTAACAACTTCTTTTCACTTCCTTGCCAACAGGTTTCTGTTCTCTATTTTGATGCAAACTGACCTTTAATAGGGTTGTGGTGTTTGCAACTCTGCGAAGTTGATCATATTACTTTACACCCTGTTTTTTTTTCCAGCCAAAATGTTACTGACTGTACAGAGTGAGGGCAGACTTCCCCTAATTTTGATGTCATGGTACAATAAAGGGACAAAACCTAACCTGTAATGACAATATTGATTGTATAGGTTGGAGACCATTTTTAGCAGAACGCCTGTGTTACAAACTGGGGGGGGGGGGGGGTGAAGTTTGAAAGCCATAGACATTTACCTGACAGGGAGACTGTTGGGTTGCATTATGGGAAATGAAGGATCAAGTGTTTTGGGGGCTTGACCCATACTTGAGACAACAAGTCCAGATATCTGAGGCTCTGACGCTTTGATTTTGACCAGTCTTTATCTAATCCATCTCTTGTAAGTCCCCCAACGTCATGGAAGTGGAATACTAAATCACTAGAATGCCCCTTTAAAAGTAAAATTAAACAAAAATAAATGTCAGATCAAACATCAGAGAATCACAGGTATCTTCCACAAGTTTAGACACTGAACCAAAATGGTAATTCAATCTGATTTTCACGCTAATTTGGGCCATGTTTGATTTCAAGATGATGATTCTCTTCAAGTTTAAACATGTCATTTCCCCATTTTGTCAAAGTACGTCATAGATTTGAAACACTTGAAAACACTGATTTTAGAAAGAGGAATACAAGCAGCAGTTTTGTATGTACACTGTTGCTAAGGGTGCTCATTCCAGTCTTCATTTTATGTACTTCACTTGTTTTGAACCCTTAAAGAATGGAATTACAATTACAATTAATTGAATAAAAGAAAAATTTGATTCAAATGATTTTTTCTGTATTTTTCTGTATGTGAAATCTTCTTGGCTGTATCACAACAATCTCAAATATTACTAGTATTACAGACAGCAAACAGCAGACCTGACCAGGACATATCAGATAGTGTCAGTTGTCAATCAGACATTTTACTCAGTATATTCCATATATCAAAGCATTCCAACAAGCTGCTACTGTTGTCTGGCGCACCGATGCTCTCTTGTGGACAAAATGTGAAGTGACAACAAAAGAGCACATGAGTGCAAGTAAACGGTATGAGGTGAACATCTCGACTTTAGAGAACAACTTTTCTGTTGTTCCTATTCACCTCCTGCAAGACAATCAATAAACATACATCGAAAATGAGTTGAAGCGAGAGGCAGACAGCTGGCATTCGCTCAAAGTTTATTAAATACACCTTGGAAAATAAAACTCTGTTACGATCCATAGCTTATTATAGTATGTGCATGTCTGCAAAGGAGGAGATGTGGAGGCATGACACAAGCGTTGGGTAAAGGCTGTATGTTGATGATGATGAGACATCCAACCACCCAAACAAGACTCTCATCCGTCACAGTCCTCATGAAGTCTCGTGGGTTTCCACTAAGCTAAGATGCTGTGAGCAGAGTTGATCAGAACCTGACCAGCACAGTGTGAAATGGCAGTTTTATACCTGTGATTTATAAACAGTTTTCGTACTAAACTAGAATCCTCCCCATCAAACAGCTTCACTTGCCACTGATTTTCAGCATATGGGGAGCGACTTTAATATCTGAATTACCCAACTCATTGTACAGACTTTGATCTCAGACTATTAATCTCCAGCACGATGCAGTTTGATTGCATCCTTTCTTGAATACTTATTGATTCACTGTCCATCTACAGTAAGCCCTTACCTGGTATTGATTGACTTTTTGATCAAATTCCATACAAACATGTTTTACAATATTTTATGAATATTAGCATCCTGAGCTTTTAGCGTCACGTGATCTAAATGCTGTTTCAGATGAATTTTTATCCTGACAAAAATACAATTCTTATGGACACACTCATTTAAAGGAACGCACACACACTTTGTGAATGTTACCACAAAATATTGCTTACTGCTTGCAGCCTTGATCCAAAAAGAAGAATGAATTTGGTTATCAGCCATCATTAATCAATACTGGTTGAACTCTGGTATGAACTCTTTTGAAAAACAATCAACATGTGTGACACATTTATTTCTTACATCCCTGTTCTTGAGTTTTTGAATTCATTGCACTGTGCGTAATTATCTGGCTACATTTAGTGTCCCGTTCGAGCCGAGTAGGCAAAATGTTGTTCGAAACGACATCTGAACAGTCTGAACTGAGCACAGCACAGCACAGCCATCTCGGTGAAAGGTTGTCTAGAAAAATGTGATGTTCAAAATGCTGACGGTCAGGCAATGAAACTGTGGGAGCTTGTTTATATGAAACATGCATGCGCAAATATTTTGAAATGGTGTTTGTCTCCACGGCTTCAGTTATTTGGTGGACAACAACCACACTGCAGTGATCAGTATGCACAATTTGCTTATTCTGGTAGACAGGTGCTGTACTGTATGCCATGAGAAAATATTTGTTCCTCTGTATTGCTTCCAAAATCAACATTCACAGACCTACAGTATGTACAGTACTTTCAATGCTTACAAATATCTGGTAAATCAAGTGAGCCATCCCTTTACAAACGTCACTGACAAGGCGGTTTTCTTCCACCCATCCACAACCAAACCTAATGGATGGATGGAATAATTAACTCATTCTGGGTATGATCTCATTCATATAACAGTTGATTATTGCTGCCAAGAATATACATTTTATGAAATTAATTCTAAATTCACAACAAAGTAAACAGAAGAAGGTGCGATAAGACAGAATTTTGACAACTAAACCAATCTTTTTTTTCTAACACACAACCAATATCATGCGTTGAGTTTTTTCTGTCCAACACACATTTGTAACATTATAAAAAACAAACATGTATGCAACAAATAAAGGATGACAAAGTAAAATATCTGAAGCACTTCTTCTGAGGTTCTCTTTCATGAGGTTTCAGCCTTTGACACTATTCATACTGATAACAGTCCGACACATTTGGCCAGCTGTGATCACAGCTGCCTTAATGAATATATTACTATGAACTTTAACTTTCCCTTGATACTTAAATACTTTCTGCATTACAGTCAAGAGTGTGGCAAGTGCAGTGTGGTGTTCCTGATTCATAAGAGGGCTCTCCTATATCCTATAGTTTCACAGCGTGTGTCCAGTGTCAGTTTTATGTCTTACCAGTGTGCAAGTTCCTAGCTGTGCTCCTGAGAGAGTGTGTACATCCCTGAAGCAGACATACGACCTCAAAAGACACATTATAAATTACGCTTTAGGGATAAGTGAGCCTGCAAAGCAGCAATGCATTCTGTATTCTGAGAACTTAAAAAGGACAAATAGTTGAAACAAGTTGTTCTGGGAGTGATTAATTATGCGACAGACTGACGGTGGACGTCGTTTTACCGCACTTAGCCAGTTCCTCTGAGATGTCACACTGTGTAGGACATCACACTGTGACTGAAGTGGCAGTTTCTATTCACTTCTTTAAGCAGTCAGCTACCAGATCCTGCACAGCCTGGGTAACTGTTCAGTTTAAAGCGTTATCTGAACTGGCTGCAATGCATTCATTCATTCATTCATTTTTCATCCACAAGGAAAAAAATGTCTCTTTCCTTTTAATCTTCCATGGTGTCCCAAGTGAGAGACACGGTGCTAACCCTGTGGTGTCTGACTGCAGTTGGTTGCTTTTAGAATGGCAACAAACTGACAGCTGGCCCGGTGCAGAGTGCTCTTCCCACAGGACAGGTGCTGATCATATGGCCGCCGGTGCTGAATCTCTTCCTCGGGCTACCTTCTTTTTGAGCCGAGGCAACCTAGAGACATGTGACACACAAGTGTTACAGCAGATCACCACATTTCTTATAGCTTATGTTACAGCATAACATTAAAAAAAAGGGTGAGCCTCCTTGCCCTGTGAGGTAACCACTGGGTCTAATAGTACATAATGTTTTCTTCTTTGTATCTTTTTCTGAGCATGAAACAGACAAAACAAGACCTAAAAACGCAGAATGTCTTGTGTGCTGAGCTTACTTTTTCACTGATGTCTGTGAGAAAAAGGCAGCAACAGCATCAGGTAGTGTTCACGCTGGCCCAATGTGCCCCAGACCTCTGCATCACCACCACCACTTACAGTGCATACAGAAAGTACTCAGACCCCTTCACTTCTGTCACATTTTTTTATGTTGCAGTCTTATGCTAAAACCATTTAAATTCATTTTTCCTCTTATCAAGCTACACTCAATACCCCAGAATGACAAAGCAAAAACAGGGTTTTCAGAATTTCTAGCAAATTTGTTAAAAAAAACAAACAAAACTGAAATATTACCTTAACTCAGTACTTAGTTGAAACACCTTTGGCAGCGATTGCAGCCTCGAGTCATCTCGGGCATGATGTGACAAGCTTTGCACACCTGGATTTGCATTTGATCTCTGCGGATCCTCTCAAGCTCCGTCAGGTTGGATGGGGAGCGTCGGTGGACATACATTTTCAGATCTCTCCAGAGATGTTCGACTGGGTTTGAGTCTGGGCTCTGGCTGGGCCACTCAAGGACGTTCACAGAGTTGTCCCTGAGCCACTCCTGGGTTGTCTTGGCTATGTGCTTAGGGTCATTGTCCTGTTGGAAGGTGAACGCTTGGCAAACCCTGACGAGTCCCCCAGTCCCTGCCACTGAAAGACACCCCCACAGTGTGATGCTGCCACCACCATGCTTCACCGGTGGGATGGTATTGCCCAGGTAATGAGCGGTGCCTGGTTTCCTCCAGACATGGCGCACTGGGTTCTTGGGAACCTTCAATCCACCAGAAAATATGCTGTAGCCTTCCCCACATCTGTGCCTGGACACAATCCTGTCTCTGAGCTCTGCAGGCATTTCCTTCGATCTCATGGCTTGATTTTTGCTCCGATATGCATTCTCAGCTTTGAGACCTTATATAGACAGGTATGTGGCTTTCCAACTAATGTCCAATCAATTGACTTTACCACAGGTGGACTCCAATCAAGGTGTAAAAACATCTCAAATATGATCAAGAGAAATGGGAGGCACTTGAGCTAAATTTCAAGTGTCATAGCAAAGGGTCCAAATACTTATGTCAATGTGATATTTCAGTTTTTTCTTTATAATACATTTGCAAAAACTTCTAAAATCCTGTTTTTGCTTTGTCATTCTGGGGTATTGAATGTAGACTGGTGAGAGAAATGAATGAAAACGATTTTAGCATAAGGCTGCAACATAACAAAATGAGAAAAATTTAAAAAAAGGAGTCCGAGTACTTTCTGAATGCACTTTAAATTTCTTTTTTCACCCCGTCACTCGAGATAACCCTCAAACACATCCAGCTCCGTGTCCGTGTCATAGGGGACAGAGGCCGGGTCGGACAGCACCCCGAGGTCCACCAGCGCCTGGTCCATGTCCTCAGGCAGAAATACTATCCCCACATTCAGGACGATGTACTCCATGAGAAAGGCATAGTAGAGGATCAGGACGTTCACAAAGAACAGGCCCAGATAAAACATATATGGAAGTTCGTCCAACAGCGATTCTGCCGAATCTAGCTGGGCATAAATTGGGTGTGTCATAGAAAAGAAAGGAAGCCACGGGTCTGGGTTCTTGCGTTTGTGCAGGGCCAGGATGTGGCGGGCAGGAGTTGCTGGTGTCACCGCTAGAAATCTTTCTGGAGTGATGAGGCTGGGGCGTCCATTTCGGCTCGTCCCGACCTGCAAACAGCGACCGAGAGGCAGCGTTTAAGTGCTACTTTATCTGTGCGGTCCAGACGAAAACGACAGCAACACGGGTAGACTTGAGGGCGTGACGTTCATAGCTAATAATAACCGGCGGACAGTATCAAAATATCACGTTTGCTAGCTCGACGCATACTTGACATTGGTTCTTTGGGTTTGCGGAATTCACGCCATGCCCGCTGGCTAGGGCTAAAAACAAGTAGCACGCAATGCTGGTGAAGACAGACGCGAACATGTCTACAAGCAAAGCATTTTGGAGTTTTCTTGTACACGCATCCGTACCGAGAAATACGACACGCTCCCGGGTGTGTTTTTCACAGCTGAACGTCCCTTCTGGCATTTTTTGCCAACTGCATCAAAACAGTCCGACCACAAAGCGACACCCGACGCCTCGTCAGCTGATTGGTCCACCGCTCGGCAGGCTCTGCCGCGATTGGTCTCTGCGGTTTAACGGGACCCTTTTGCGAGGACGCGTCGCGTGCTTTGAGCGTCGCTGCTAACGTTGTAGTTTTTCCTCCACCCGCTCTTGTATGCCGCGCCAAGCGTCCGTCGCAGGGAAAGAACACCAACTCCCAGACAAACCCGTTACGTAACGACCCCTGAGCGCTGCTATCGCCGCCTATCACCTTCTATTTGCTAAGTAGCTATCTGTAAGGGAAGGTGGGTGTAATGGATAGACGCGGACGCCGTCCTTAGCAAAATAACGCGCCTGGCTTAACATCACCTCCCTTAAAACCGCAACCATGTTTGGCCGGTCACGGAGCTGGGTTGGAGGACACGGGAAAGCGAAAAACATCCACTCCTTGGACCATTTGAAGTAAGTAGCTAGCATTAGATACGCTAACGTTAGCCTCCATGATAACCGAGTGAGAACGACTGTCAAGCGCCATCAGTAGCCCAGCTGATAACAGCTCAAATTACAGCAGCTATCTACCTGCAGATGTCCGCTCAGCTAATAAAACCCATGCTTACCGTAAGCTGAACATATATGCATCAAGACTTACGGGGCCTGTACGGGTGTTTTCGGTTATTCTGGCTGATTATCCGCTCAGGTAAAAGGAGGGGGGAGGTCACCAAAGTCCATGTGCCATTCAGAATGGCACAACCTAAAGTTGTCCCACCACAACAGGTGCAACAAACCAACCAGAGATTGAGGGAGATGTCAGTCAAGCTCAGTCTGCACACACCGGTTGAATCCTGAGAAGAGGTCTAATTAGGCAAAATATGAAAACACCTGTGAGGGTGTACAGTGTAGGGGCTTTAATTTGGTGGTTATTACACTACACTGTTTGGAGATGATCCATTGTCTCTTAAGTTAGAAGCTATCTTTGTGGGCTCATAACGATACGTTTTTTTTTTGTTTGTTTTTTTTTGACATCCAGATGAGTTTATTTGAACATAGGGTTTACAGTTGTCAATTAGACAAATTCATCATAGCCCAGTAAAATCCCCACTGGGGGCTGTCAATGTCCTATAAGTTGTTTCATCACTCTGGCCTGTGGGGCTGCTTCCAGATATGTCTTACAGCTTTCTTCACGCATCTCCCCGTCATTCATGTCTCTCCATCAGGTACATGTACCATGTCCTGACCAAAAACACCACAGTGACGGACCACAACCGAAACCTTCTAGTGGAGACCATCCGCTCCATCACAGAGATCCTCATCTGGGGGGACCAGAATGACAGCTCTGTGTTTGAGTAAGTACCAGACAAAGTCTTTATGCCAACTCCCAAATATGCAGATGTGACTGCTGCCTGCGTGGGAATCAAAATGACAGCTTTGTATTTACTTGTATTTGAATCTCTATTCATATTGGCAAGGTTTGCTAATTGTGCACACTCTTGTATAACCTCACATTCATGCGTTTGGACAGATGCACACTTGTAAACTAATGAACTGTGAATTTTCAAAGAGCACCTTCATGTCAGTCACGGAAGATTGCTCCTCATTGATTTTTACTTTTCATGTTTGATTACCTGATCTGGAGATGATTGAACAGGTAAACTTTGACTTGGAAACCCTTTTCTTCAACATTATAACTAACATAATTGTACTCAAACAAGACTCCTACTCCCACTTTCTTTCTATAGACAGGGTTTGTACAAAGTCTTGAAAGTTTGGAAAATGCTTAATTTTTACCGTTATATTTTCAAGGTTAGGAATATGCTTGAATTTGAATATACTCCTTGAAAAATGCTTGATTTTCAACACAATTTTACTCTTAAAAAGCTGTAGGAGCCTGTATATAGCAACATTGATAACATCTGAGCCACCATGCTGCTCTTCTCTTTGAATGTGAACCATGCAAAACTAAGTAAAACTGTGTCTGTGTATCAAAGAGAGTCCTGATTTTTTTCCTGTTATGCTGGCTCTGCCCAAAGTCTTAACATTTAGACTTGTTTTATGTATGATACAGTTTAGCATTGCAGGAGAAAAGATAGATTGTCCTAACCACTGAAGCACATTTCAGTCGTTTCCGGGGATTCAAGCTCATGAAACCATAGTGTTGTGTTTTGCTTTTAATCAGAAGCAGCTCTGCAGTTAGAGCTGCATGTCATCACCTGCATCTATCCACTTCGCCACCTCTTTATTATATCAAACAGGAAATGGCTATGAAGAGCAGAAAAGCCACAGAAGCTGTTGAAAAGCGTTCTTGGCACCAGCCACCAGCCTAATGCTGGTTACATGTGAAAGTGGGTGGTAGATTTCAGTCACAAAATAATAACCACAACTATTGAGTGGCTGGTGAATTTGAACACTTATCTGTCAGTGGCTGGTAGATGTTCACATTTAAAAAAAATTTCCCACCCTGGTACTTGGTGCTTGGTGTCATTGACTGTATAAATTTGCAGGGTTTTTTTTTTAGTAAGAGATTAACTGAGATGCAATCTTATTGCGACATTATGATAATGATCTTTATATTTAAAAAACCCAAAAACATTTCATTTCTATGGTGTAGTGCTCGAAATGATAAACTGCAAGATTTTTTTAGCGTGGAATGAACAGTATGTGAGTGCAGGATATCAGCATAGTGCAGCACAGAAATGATGGTCGAACGTGATCCTGTCTTTAAGATTAGTTTTTTGCATATAGCTTTTATTAGATTGTGACAGTAGAGATACAGGGTCCATTGCTGAAATCAAATCAGGGATGTTGTGGGTGTATGGTATGCATCTTAACCGCTAGTCCACCAGGACGCTGCAAAAGAGAAACCTTCTTCTTCTTGATAATTTATTCCAAGATCAAGTCATCATGAATTGAATCCCGCATGTGTTTGTGTGTACACTCCTGGATGTGTTCAGCTTCTTCTTGGAGAAGAACATGTTTGCCTTCTTCCTGAACATCCTGCGTCAGAAGTCGGGACGCTACGTGTGCGTCCAGCTCCTCCAGACCCTCAACATACTGTTTGAGAACATCAGCCATGAGACTTCCCTGTGTAAGTATTTGAATCAACACTGGCTGAAAAAATAGAAACACATATTTGATATAATGCATTGCAATAAAATAGTCCTGCAACAAATAATACATTTCTCCAGATGTTTTGTATATTTTGAGACTGCTGCTTTATTACTTTGTGTGGTGACTGATCAATATGGTATGTTTTGTTATAATGCACTCAGTTGTATTAGAAAGTGTTTCTGTTATATATTAGAAATATCTTACTGTATAATGCAATCTAGGGCTGAAACTAATGGTTGTTTTTTTATTGGATAGCCCTAGAAACTACAGTGTGTAGATGTTGTTTGATGCATTTTGTAGGCTAAACAATGAAAGGCATGTTGCACAGCCTTTCTTTGCTGAAATATACAATGCATAGCATCCTGCTGCATTTTTTTATTGCTGCTAGGCAACCAAAGGCTCAGCAGATGATATACTGTCATTTATACAATGGGCTGATATCTTTTATAAAGTAAGTAAGGTTTGCATTTTGGTAAATTGTAGAGGTATTAAAAATCCCAGTTGTGGTATCATGACAACAGGAATGAATAGTCTTTTCTCATTTTTCATTGCACACAACAGTCACTACAGTAGTCCAACCTCACTGTTGATCTGTTGATAGTAGAGCAAAAATGAAAGTAGTGCAGTGAAGCTATCCACTCTCAGCTTTAAACGGCAAGATTGTCAGCAGTTCACAAAAAGCCATCTTCCTAAAATATTTGCAGTGTGAATAAGCCTGATCAAGTCTCCTCTCTTCTCAGATTACCTCTTGTCGAACAACCACGTGAACTCCATCATCGTTCACAAGTTTGACTTCTCGGACGAGGAGATCATGGCCTACTATATCTCCTTCCTCAAGACCCTGTCCCTCAAACTCAACAACCACACCGTGCACTTCTTCTACAATGAGGTGAGGCCAGAGACGGATGGGGGGATTAGAGGAAAGAAAGGGGGACTAAAAGAAAGAAGAGGCATAGAGGATCTTCGGTTCAATGTCAACAACTTTTATTGCACACTCTCTCTGACAGACAAAGAGGAAGGAAGGAAGGAAGAGACGAAAGATGAGTGAGAATGAAGGGAGTAAGTGATGAAACGGATTAGTAAAGCCAGCAGACTGAGGGAGAAAAATGACAGCCTAGTGATATTTTACAGTGGTACACAAAATCGCTCTGTAGATAATTTTTGTGTCACAAACTTTTTTTTTTTTACATGCCAGTTAATTTGTTGAAAAATCCAGAAGCTCATTTTTAATTTGCATCTTGTGCAAGTTGACCTGTGTTTGTACTTCAGGCGACTTCTATTCACCAATCTTCAGCAGCACACCTCCCCTGTCAAAACATCAGCTTCCTGTGTTGAGGGTTTGATTTAGCTGATCTTGTCCATAAGTCATCTTTCTGTTCACTAGCTGATACAAACACATACGTCTCAATGTTACCTTCATTTGAGGAAATGTTTCATTTATTATAGTAATGCTAAAGAATTACCAGTGTTCACAACACGATCTTGTTCCTCTGAAATGGAGAGAATATTACCATTCAGGCATGTTGTGTGTGGGTGTGGGTGGTAATGGAAGGTACCACCAAAGAATACGGACCACTTGAATAATCTCTGATGTTGTTACCTTTCATTGTTCCAGCAGTATCTGTAGTCCTTCTGTTGGCCTGTGTGTGCTGGGGAAAGTTATTGGTGTACTGTTGATGGTAGCTTCACCCCTGAAGCCAAAACCAGACCCAGTGTGTAGATCTGAGTGAATTTATGTATGTGGTTAAATAACCTATAACACATTTATTTTATTTTAATTTCATTTTACTTTACTTTACTTAATTTATCAATTATTAAAAGTAAAACCTGCCTTTTTGGAATGAAAAGGAAGACATTTCTCTTTTCTTTCACAATTTACGACAGTCGTATTTATAATTCATCTCTCACTTCATTTATTATAATTAATTTAAAATGTATTGATTTACCGTTTACTGTCCTCCAGAGGGCGCTATCGGATAGCTGATTACTTTGGCCTCTGCCGTTCCTGTCAGATCTACACAAGTTAAATTTTTCAAGACCAGAGGGCACACTCTTGGTTTGGCTTTGGTGTCAGGGTCAGGTTTCTTCATTTGCTGTGACCTCTGGGCGACTGTTTGCTCTCTGTCCCTCAACTGTGATTGGCTGGAGGTCGCAGTGAACGAGGAATATTTGGGTAGAGGATCAGGCACTGGCACAGAGAGAGATGACTGTAACAAGCAGAGCTGCCGGTTTGTCATACGCATATTTACTAAGTGCAGCATGGTGGTATGTTAATACATATCTGACCATCTAAAGTACTGTTAGAGTGTTAGGAGCAAAAGTCTCTTTAATTCAGTTTAGTCTTTTTGAGTCTTTGTCATGTTTCAGGACTGGCCGCAAACACCCAAATCAAAAGCTTACAATGTGTTCTTTTGCTTGATGCTAATCTTTTGATATAAAGTGCAACTTCTTCAAGTTAGCACAGAACAGGCTCGCTTATCCATCAAATATGGCATCCATATTGACTGGATTTTGAGAGTTATAAGACATTTAGCATGAATTCTGTAAGGTTTGAGTTGGTCCACACGGTTATTCGTGGGCTAGCTGTTTACTGAAGGCGGTTAGTATCATGCTTACAGTAATTCTGTAACACCTCTAAATAACTTTTGACTTTTGTGTATTTGCCCAGCCTGTATTTCTGTAAAAAAAGAAAACACAATGTCCAGACTTGCACTTTAACATCTGTAGACCATTTTCTCTGTTAAATAGAGAACTGAACACAGTTTTCTACTCTCAATAAGTCCTTTCTTATCAAAATGCGATACTGCCCAGAATTTCTGTCTCCACTAGCTGCTTTCTCTCTCCCTCTCTCTCTCTCTCTCTGTGGTCGTCTGTGGCCTGAGCGCGGCGGTGCAATGCTGTGCCTTGCTCACCGGCGCCCCCTCTCTGTCTCCCACACACAGCACACTAATGACTTTGCCCTGTACACCGAGGCCATTAAGTTTTTCAACCACCCTGAAAGCATGGTCCGCATCGCAGTCCGCACCATCACACTCAACGTCTACAAAGGTGAGTGCCAGTAACACGCATGCGCACATGCTAACCATATGCACATGTGCGCAGACACAAACACACTCGCAGGATGCTGGGACTGCCTACCGCCTTTCTCTGTACTCCTTCCCTCTTCTTGCTGCTGCTTCTGGTGCATGAGCATGACTGACAGGTAACGCTGTAACAAACACACACAAATACACAGTCTGCTGAATTTCTGGCCTTAAATGTTTCGTTTCCTTCTGCTGTGTGTGATTTATCATTCTCGTTTAAAAGAGTGTGATGTAGTCGAAATAAAACCTTTTTAAGGCGTCATTGAACACAGTCCTTTATTTTATGAAGTTTTTCAAAAGGTCTTGCAACTAAAGTAGTACATGAAAATCTGTTCATCATTCACAGCAGCCCAGTACTAGTCAAAGGATTTCAAGTATCTCTGAGCAGGTGTCAGGACCACTACACCCGATTTTGAGTGTATCCTGTTTTTTACAGTAATGCCATCTGCCATTAGGCACACGTCTCTTCTAGTGATATCTCAGACAGCAGGTCTACAACACAGACTAGAATTTCAGTAAATATTTCCTTAGAACTTGACACATGAAAGCTGTTAACCTCTAACGGTCATCTGAAATGGCAGAATTACAGATGATATGTCGAAATACTTACTGTTCAGAATCAATATACAGCATGATCCTCCTGCACTCCTGCAGTCAGCCAGCAGCTATGTGGGTCTTTTTTTTTTTTCACGCAAACAAGCCACATTGGGGGATGATTAGTTATTTTAAGGAAAAATTAAGAGTTTTATTCCCTATTGCCCATTGTTACCACTTTTTCTCATTCTAGACATTTGTCGTTATCTCAGTAACATCTGCTGTTACTTAATTCAAACATTTGCCGTTGGTTTTGTTGCATCAAGCCAATTCTGATGTGCACTGTGTGCAATCATAAGGATATTCAGCCAGCATCAAATGACCATGAATAATTACATACATTTACATTTGTATAGAAGGTAATTTGATGTAAATACTGTATGTACGATACACTTTTACCCATCATTCATGTGTTAGTTACTCACACATCACAGCTGTAATCCATTATTAGCTTCTCTTGTATTATCCTTGATAACGTTTGATAAGTTACTGCCATCCTTTACTTTTATACTTAAGAGATGTCTAATATTGACATCATGAAAGAAACCCTGAAGTTGCCAATTAATGCAGAAAGTTACTATTTATTATCTATAAATTTAAGAGATATAAAAGATATCCTCTGTTAGAGATTGTTATAATCCAGCATCATATAAACAAGCAGTAAAACAACTTGTTGGAACTTGCCGTTTATGGTTTTTGAACCTATGTACCTGAGCCAGCGGTAACAGGGTTAAAGTTCAATTCGTTTGAACTTTGCTTGTGTGCAACACCCAAGGTGGTGTTACCTCAAGGTTCAGCGTCACTGCCTCACTGATCTCACATGCATATTTACCAACTATAAAGGAACTAACTTCAACAAGTCCACTCTACAGCATGCAAAGTTGTGGTTGAAATCCCCCCCCCCCACACAAAAATCTATTGCGCATCAACACTGCAGGTTTTTCAAAATAAATGTTCTCTGGGTGCAGGAGCAGTACAGTAGTGATGCTGTGAGTCTGTAAACAACAGGGTTTTTCCAAAGGATGTGTTGGTTTCTGCGCTGTGCTGCGTCAGCCTCTTCTTCTCCTTCCTGCCGTCTCTCTGGGCTCCTCAGGGCTCGGAGCTGGTCACTCCAGGGGAGGCGGGTGGGGCATTTAGCGGGTTTGGCTGTTCTCCACACATCATGCTTCTCTTCACTATACACAGCATTGCCTCAACATACAGTCACTGCAACATATATCAACCACGGCGTCCTGTCTGTCTCCGTACCTGTTTGTCTAGTCCTGCATGTACGCTTTGCACTGTACTACTTGGTCGTCCATAAAGTTTTGATTCTGTACCTCCCAACAGTGATGTCGTTACAGTTAGCACAACTGGCTTTAACCATGGTAGAAGTAACCTAGTGGTGTGGGGAATGTATCATTGGTGGGCTGACAATGGGCTATGCTATAGTAAGGAATCTGACAAAGAGGGAAGCATCAACTCAATGCAGCAACTCTGACTGACATCTTAAAAAAAGTTCAAAACACTTCAAACCCCTTTCTAATTTAATAACTTTTTAACTTAACCCATGACTTAAATACTTGCAGTGTCACAACACTGACAGTGGGTCAGAAGGTTGCAATGAAAACTACTATTGTTTTCAGCATCATAATGTTGAACATGTCTCTGTTTGATGCTTCCTACTGATTCCTTGGGTCACGCACTGCAACAAATGACAACCTGGAAAAGGATTTTATTCAGCATCAAGGCTAATTAAACTAACGTCAAGATATTTTAGTCCAATTATGTTACTACAATGTGAAATCCTGATAAGTTTTAGAATGTTTAGGTAACATATAAACTCCTTTGCCAGATGTGCCATTGTTTTCTGTTTATTTGTTAAGATACCTGCGGGGTCCTTCACAACCTCCACCCCCCCACAGCTGCCCCTGTACTCACATTAACCCTGTGTCTGTTTCCCCCTCTCCCTCCTCTTCCTCCTCTTCAACAACCACTCCTCTTCCTCCTCTTCCTCTCCTTGTCTCTCTCCTCCTCTCCCTCCTCCCTCTACGCGCCCCATCTGCCTAACTCCAGTTTCATGTAAGTTGGTTCCATTCATTCAGTCTTTTTTTAGGGCTGGGTATCCTAGAAACATGTTTTGTTGTTATTTTCTTCCTTATATTGTTACCAGTTGTTCATACAGCACATTGATGCAGATACAATTGGGAACAAGTGTTAAATCAGCCTATAAGCCGGTCAGTGTTTTTCTAAGTTGGCTGATTTTTATCAGTGTAGTTGCTGTTGATGTGAGACTTGTCTTGTATTGATTTTAATTCCTCAAATTTAAAATGTTTACAAAAGTTGGTTTAAATGAGTTATTGATACACATTACATGTCAGTGTTTGTTGATACCCAGCCCTATTTGTTCCTAATAGTGTATTTGTTATAAATGTACCGGTATGAATATATCCTTGCAATTCTTGTTCCTGTAAACCATTCTGTATCACCCACCTACATACATGCAGAAACAACCTGCATGCCTTTTTAATTTTTCTTTTCTTGGGTTAATGGTTCCACCCACTTAATTTCAGCAGAGCCCCACATGTTGGTTGTTATTTTGGTGATGGGTTTGACAGTTTTTTGTCACTGTGGTTATTTAGTCAGTATCTCCCTCTGCTTTATTCTCAGTTCATCCACTAATGGACTTAGCTGGAATGGCACTGTGACTGTGCAGTGGCAGCTTGTGATTTGTTTTCTGCTATTATGTAATTCATTTATTTGATTTGGCTGCTCATTCACTACTTGTCCCAGTTTGACCCGTGTGGACTGGCATTGCAAAATTACTACCAGCTTTTATTTGCATTTAGACTACTACATGAGAAAGTGTTACTACAGCAGGACTGTTCACATTTCAAGTCGGTTAAGCTGTCATTCACAGAACAGAAGTTTCCTAAATTGCCTCTCACATATTCCCTGGGATTGTCTAAATGTTGTGCCCTGTCTGTTAAACTGCAGTAGGCTCTTATTCCAGACAAATTAAAACGGAACTATTGGCAAATGCTATGTGGCACAGGTGACAGATTTTTCTGCTCTGTGTTTTCTCTAATGCTGTTCTTGCAGTATGAATTTATGGACACAGATTATTCTCTTTGACAGGCCAAGTCTGACCTTCACCTACCGTTTAACTTTGACCCCTTTATAAAAATAGCAAATTCAGCCTGCTGTCCAATCTGATATTCGGGCCTTTTACAGTGTAGATCCCTGCCCAGTGTTAAAAGAGTACTCCACCGATTTAGCATTGGCAGACTTGCGATGGATAGTTTAAAAAAGGATCAAAATTGATGCAGCAGAACCAGAGATTGTCTTTTTATATTTTTTTTATTTTATATTTCATTTTATAAAACCTGGCGCCTACTTTACCCACAATGCAACTCAACCGTGGACAGTTCAGTCAGAGATTTGGGTGTGTTATGTTAGTAGCGGCTAATGTAGCCTTGAGCCGCTGGCCTCAAGCAGAGATGAGGAGCTACAGAGGTCTGCTGAACTCACTTCTTTCTAACTCAGATTTGTTCATTTTCAAACTTGTAGTCTTCAGCCCCAACCAATGCTGACTCAAGTGACACTTGAGGCGATTTGTCAGACTTCACGCAGCTCCCACGGAGCCACAAAAGGCAACTTATACTGGAGCACTCCCGAAGACCTGTAAACTTTGTGTAAAATCGGTGGAGTTCACCTTTAACCTTTGCTCTATCACTAGTCTTGTGAATTTTGTTACTACTAATACAAAGTTGGACCAAATATGGCTCAGATCTTGCTCTAGTCTCAAGATAAGTCCTTTTAATGAAGCATCAATGAGTGTGACATACTCATGAGCACAGGCTCAGATCACATGCTTGGATTAAATTAGAGAGAAAATTGGTTGAAAGTTTTTCCGGTGTCTAATTACGGTGCGAGTAGGCTCAGTTGCACTGTTGTTTCAGTTTGAAACTGAACTGCATTTACTCTTAATCCCACTCCAGTAGTATTCCCTTCATGTTGTATTAACAATGGTTTGACTGGACCAATTCATGTACTTAATTTGACTTAAAGTGGTTGGTTAATTTTCTTAATTTGCCTCTTATTTTTAATGGTTTACGTTGTGTTTTTTAACCATATTTAACTGTGACATTCTGGTAATTCTCTGGGATCACAAAGTGTGTGTGTGCATATGAGTATGTGTGAGTGTGTGTGTGGGTATTTGATACCTGCGGGCAGCCTCGGTAACCACCCTAACACAGATCTTGATCCTGACCCTACTGTCTCCAGTGGACAACCAGCACATGCTGCACTACATCCGAGATAAGACAGCGGTCCCATATTTCAGCAACTTGGTCTGGTTTATTGGCAGCCATGTCATCGAACTGGACAAGTGTGTGCAGACAGATGAAGAGTAAGTGCCCTCTTTTTCAGTGTAGTTCTCACTGTGGGCTCTAGGGGTCAGGCCACTCTCTAGTTTGTAACAGTCACTGTAACGTTCCACTACCTAAATAACATCTCAATCTCTCTCTCTCTCTGCCTCCCTTTGTTGTGTCCCAGACATAAGAACAGAGGGAAGTTAAGTGACCTGGTAGCAGAGCACCTTGACCACCTCCACTACCTGAACGACATCCTCATCATCAACTGTGAATTCCTTAATGACGTTTTGACCGACCACCTCCTCAACCGTCTGTTCCTTCCCCTCTATGTCTACTCTTTGGTTATCCCAGAAACGGTATGTTACCCTCATCTGCATGTCTAAATGAACTAGGGTTTCACTGATGTCAACAAGTTCAAAGTGGATAGTTTGAATTTCCTCCATTCATTTCCAAAATATGTTAACATCAAATTGTTAGCACATGACGTGTTATAACACATATGCACGTATATGTTTTTCCATAAGCTAATGTGTAAAGAACGCGCGAGAGAAACTCTGTGTGTGTAAAGTGTCACCTTTTTAAAACGTCTTTAGCCCATTGAAGGCTGCAACTAACAATTATTTTAATTATTGATTAATCTAAGTCTGTTAAATGTCAGCAAATAGTGAACAAGTCCATCAGACTCCCAACGTGACATCTTTTAAATTGGTTCTTTTGGACATACCAACAGTCCAATGTCACAAGATATTCAATTTACAATGATAAAAAAAAAAACAGACAAGAGCAGTGAATTAATTTTGAGAAGGTGAATGTTTGGGGTGATTAATGACTTCACCAGTGGTTTTGCACAATCAACCCAGTAAATCTCTATGTGCTCACAACTTACATTACTGACAACTATTTCCAAATTCATGCAAGTGGCACTGCAATTTTTAAATGTTTTTCCTTCCTTCCAGGGGCCCACTGGTTTAAGTTAATTTATCAGCTATCTCAAAGACTTGAAACATCCTCCACATAACTAATGCATCATAATGAAACACACATCCGCACTGAAAGTTACTTAATTTAAAATTTTATATATTTGAGTTTTAATAGTGTTAAAATGACAGAGTGATCTGTGGTGCGTCCATGTGCTGAAGTGAAGGTCTGACACCAGAGCTTCACCATTCAGCTGCCACATAGTATTGCGTTCATGCTTGATAATTATTTGTAATCCCTGTTGAGTCTCCAAACATCATAGCTATATGTGTGACCTTGACTGGCTTTTTAATTTTTCTGTTTCTTTAGTCTGAAGAGCGGAAGATCAACCCTCAGGTGTCCCTCTACCTGCTGTCTCAAGTAAGCAACACACACACACACATCAGACACTACCACCAGCCATCACCAAAGCACTTCCAACATGGAAAACAAAATTATGCTCAAAGGCTAAAATTTCTACCAGCCACTTTGGTACATTTTATGGCAGTTCTGAAAGCCACTACAGCTACTGAATTCAGTGATATTTCTGTACTTGAAAAAGAGTTCCAGCTAGTTTGCCTTTGCTTTACTTTACCATGTAAAGTAAACCTGTCCAATAAACTCCTTTAACTTGCTTCAAAGTTTGACTTTGACATGCGGTACAGTTAAAAGAGCAGTAACAACTAAGTAATGCTACAGACATTTTGCATTGTTCAGAATACATTTTCTGTATTATTGAGTTGTGAACTTTACCATACATTTTTTTCATATACACTCAAATATGTTTTAGTTACTTTCTTAATTGTGTATGTCTGTGTGTTTTATAGGTGTTTTTGATCATCCACTATCAGCCTATGGTCAACGCCCTGGCCGAAGTTATTCTCAATGGAGACCTCTCTGTCTTCACCCCGCAGGCGGAGATACACAGCGCACACAAGACCATGGTAACACACACACACAGAAAAACATTTATAACACAGTCAAATACACTATATACACACACTATACAGACCAACACGCAAACCAGAAAATCAATAACGTTCGACACAAACGGCACTCACAGAAACATGATAAAAACCACTAATACACCCACACACACATTTGTATTTCTATAGTTGTGAGGACGCTCATTGACATAATGCATTCCCTAGCCCCTTCCCCTAACCATTAACCATTAACCTTAACCCCAGCTACATGCCTAACCCCAAACCTTGCTCTAACCCTAACTTAAACCTAATTCTAACCCGAACCTTACAACCAAGTGTGAACCCTCAAACAGCCCTTTTGATGGTCTGTCTGAAAGTGAGGACCGGCCAAAATGTCCTCACTTTCCTAAAATGTCCTCACACCCAAGGTCTAAAACTCAAATTGGTCTCACACACACACACACACACACACACACACACACACACACACAGCAGACTGTACATTGTGTTACAGTCACTCTAGTACATACATACACACACACACACACACTGGGAGTACAAATACAAACAAGAAATGCAGACAAGCACGCCAAAGCTGGGGACCGCATGGACACACGCGCACAGACACGCGCACACACAAAGACTTCCAGAAGTGTGTGTAGGTGGTTATGAGATCGCGGGGTTATGGTTTTCTCCATGATTCACCCACATCAAGGCAACAATATGCAAATTACTTAGTGTTTCTCTTCTTTACATTTTTTGAACACTCTCTCCCTTATCTCCATCTTTTCTCCCCTCTAAGCCTTGGACTTGTTCTGTCTGCTTTTTCTTTTGTCTTCGTATTGTCCTACTCTATCGTCTTTGTATTTACATCTGTATCTTTATGTTATTTCCCTTTTCTCTTTTGTCTCTAGCTTTCTATCTCCCCCTTGGCTCTCCCTCATCTTCCCCATCAGATTCCCCTCACCTTTTCATCATTTTCTAATTCTGTCTTCCTCCCGTTTTCTTCCTCTCCCATCATTCAGTTTCTCTTCCCTCATGCCCCCTCTCCCTCTTGTTAGTTTTTTTGACCATCTGTTTGTGAAGTCAGGTGGGTGTGCTAAGCTAGTGAGCATTTCTGAGAATCTTGTGGTTATTCTCTGTGCTGTGTGTGTGTGTGTGTGACCTGTGGCTGTTGTAAGAAGCAGCCTACCTTTTCAGTGAATGTGAGTTGAGGCGTGATGTCTTAACAATGTTGGTCTACCACAACAGGAGGCAGCCAGACCCAAACTAGTACCCACCAGCTATTCATTCAGCAGTGCTTTTCTGTCTTTGCATTTTGTTAACAGTGCCACATTTTTAACTGTTTGTGTTGCAGTTTTCAAAAAATTAGATTAGTATAGTGTATATATACTGTGGAAGACATTGAAATGGTTCGAAATTTAGGATTTTCCATTGACATACACTAGAGAAACAGACTTGAAAAGGTTTCACTTTTAGATGTGTAATCCTGCTCAGTTTCTGTGTTAGTGTCTGTGTTTTTTGTTCTACTGTTTGCCTCTGCTTTGAAGGCTTGCCTTCCTCAAAGGCACAACATTATTCAGCAGGGCCCATTCCTTAAATGAATCTTTTTTCTCTATTTAGGAGTCAAAAAAGGTTTTATTATTCTGAATATAAAACTGGTTATTAATTCAAATGGGGTTATTTACATGCATTTAACCTGCAGTGATGTGTGTGTCCTTGTTCATTACTGGAATGTGCTCATACCTGTGTTCAAATGCATGTGTTTGCTCATTCTGCATGTTTGCAGGCACATGGAACACCTTTGTTTTTGCACAATGATTTCTTGTGGAAAAAGCCCATGACAACTCCTAATGATGCCTAAGAGATTATAAAAAGTTGTGCAGGAGTATTCTTTTACATGCATGTTGGATTGTGGATATTAACTGTTTCTGCCACATAGATAGATAGAACTGCTGTCTTGTTTGATTTATTGTAGATGAAACACCGACAGATGAGGCATGGGCTCTGTTTTGCGCTGGTGGTCATATGGTACTTCCTGTTTGTCTGTGATGTGGCAGGAAATTAGGTCACATGATGGAACACTGACAGAGCTGGCTCACCTAACCCAAATCTCTTTCCTGGAAGAAGTGTTTTTTTTTCTCTCTTTCTCTGTCTCATTTTTGTAACATGTTTACTTGCAAGTGCACCAGTTAGATACATGATGTCAACATTTGCATGTCTTTACAAGTATCTTTGTTTCCAAAGCACATGCAGCTGTTTTAGTTGTGTGCATTCACAAGTATATCTTTGACCTGCAAATGGTGCCCTATTTTGTGCTGCAAGGTGTGTTTGTGCAGGGGTTTGCCTGAGTGTGTGTGTGTAGGTT
This sequence comes from Macquaria australasica, assembly GCA_005408345.1. Classification (NCBI taxonomy): domain Eukaryota; kingdom Metazoa; phylum Chordata; class Actinopteri; order Centrarchiformes; family Percichthyidae; genus Macquaria; species Macquaria australasica. The sequence goes on from SEMN01000055.1 coordinate 1,638,937, forward strand.
TGCCTTAGTTGCTCCCTGACCTTCATTAATTTCTCAGCATAGGCTCAGAGTGTGAGCGGTTTACCAGAATATAGTCAGCTAACAGGTGCAACACACACACACACACACACATACACACACACACACAGATACTAGTCTGTGGTTTTTGTCTGACAGAATACACAGTGTTTTTAGCAGCAACTACAGTACAATCCTAAGTGCTCCGATGTACCCAGTGATACAGATATTAAAAGTTTGTTTAAAAGTGTGGCTGGCTACAGGACGGATTAAAAAGACTTCTAAGTATTCTGTGGAAATGAGTAGCTAAGGCTTTTAGCTTTCTAAAATAGGGCTGACTTGTTCTGAAACACAAACCATTAAAAACACATTTTAATCTTTGACAGCCACTTTTCTGTATTTAATTTTATCATTTGAATTATTAGTAGTAGTAATTATTGTCATTATGATTACTCATTTTTACTGTAAGTCAGTGTTGATATCTTTGCTCAGCATCTTATCATTTACCAGCTGTTTCCTGTGTGCATTTTGGTGCAAGTTTGAGGCCTCTATGCGAGAAGTGGGTTCTAGTTCCAGTATGTCTTCACAGAAGTGGCCTCAAAGCCAGTGATTAACTGTGTGTGTGGTTGTCTGGCAAGTGGTCATTTTCTCCTCTACTCTGATGAAGTTTATCAGGGAGGAAGTGGCTTGTGAGTTTTAACTGACTTTGATCAACAAGATAGTTATGTGTGAGAAGATATAGGCACATCAGCAAGTGTATTTTTGTGCATGTATGTGTTCTCATGGCTGTTCGTGTGTGTCTGTTTTTTTGCATGCACATCTACCAGTAAAGGATTGCAGGGATATTGCTTTTTCTCACTTGTTTTGTTTATTCAGCACAGACTGGAAGGTTTGGTGCTGTATTACCACTGTAGACATGAAAAACCAAGAAGCATTTAAGTCACAGAACGGCCACTGCTTTATTTTAACCAAATACTTTCATGATCACCAGAAAGGATTCCAATGTAGAGTTGATAAAATAATTACTCTGTGATCCTCACCTTCAGGCATCTGATTCCTCTCTGTCCTTCTCCAACTCCCCAGGCCAGTGCAGGAGGTGTGCGTCGGTTCACCAAGCCCCTAGAGTCTCTGGAGCGCTCCCTGGAGCTGTCCCGCCACCGTGGCCGCAAGAGAACTCAGAAGAGGCCAAACTACAAGAACCTGGGCGAGGAGGAGGACGACGAAAGGGCTGGGGGAGGTGGAGGAGGCAGCGGAGGAGGAGGAGGAGAGGAGGGCTGGGACGATGACGGCAGAGGAGGAGAGAGGGAGGGAGGCCGAGAGAGAGAGAAGGGAAAAGGTACAGAGGGAGTAGGAGGAGGAGGAGGAGGAGGAGGTGGGAGTTCTAAGGGAAGCAGAGCGAGTGGGGAGACGGCTGAAGGTGAGTGTGTGTCTTGTTGGACACAGCAGTACAGGACTGTGTTTGTGTGTTTCTTTACTCCCATCAGTCAGACGCAGTCTCCCATGATGCACCCTGGTTACCCAACAGCCACCACAGCAGCAGTAGCCCTCGTCTCCAAACAGAAAAGAGAGAGATTAACTCTTCAAGAGACAGAATAACTAAAAAGATGATGGCAGCTTAACTTTTACTGTAAATGTGCTCTGCTTATTTGCTTTTCATGTTGGGTGCTTAAGTGTGCACATGACTGTTGCGGTCATCTCCATGCATTTCCTGTTTATTTGCGAAATTCAGATTAGACTATGCAGCCTCTTGAGCAGTGGTAAGACATTTCTCAAGTTAAGGACATGCATCATTCCTGAAAAGGGAAGAGTGTTAAAAACAACAAATGTCAAAGAATCAAAGAGGTTTAAAAGTTGAGGCTAAAATAAAATGCGGAAGAAAAACGGCAAAAGCAGAAAGACAGTAAATTTGATCAAAAATTCCTCTTTGGCTAGTTTTGAGATGAGGCCTCCCTCCTGCTGCTTCCCCTGTTTGGCACCTTTTAATTTCCCATGGTTACCATGGCTACCACTGATCATATGTCCAACACAATCTCCATGGCAGCGGACTGTCCATTTCCACGGTGACACACCATCCATCCTGTGCTCCTCACCTCTCCGCCTGTCTCTCACTCCTGCTCTGTGTGCATGTGTGTGTTTGGTAGCGTATGTGTGTGAGTTAAGTAACAATGTGACCATTTCATTCATCTGAAATGATTCCTTCTTTGCTTTGAGTGATTAGACTCTTTTTGCAAAGAGTCTTTGTGCAGGGCTACACAATCTTCAATGCTTCTGAAGGCTCAAATGCACAGAATTTGACAGCAGGGATTTGAACACAAATAGCATTGTGATGTGGGCTGTAGAGGAACAGATTAGACAAAAGTACTACTTGTGGTGGAAAAACAGCACCTACCTTATTTAACTGATTGATCAGAAAAGTGATAAAATAAGAAACTTTTTGAAGGATAGATGGAAACTTAGGTGACATGCTGTACACCATTGGTTGAAACATTCCTTACATTTTAAATACATTTTGAGCAAATAGTAAATTTTATGCTTTGAAAATCAATATTTTATTCTCTAATCAATAGTGACACTGGTGGTATGATTGGCCCATCTTTGCTGCTTTAACACATTTCATTATTTTCTGAACCAGTGAATGGTGAGAAGGAAGCACTTCAGACTCTACATGCATAATCACTCTTTTTTTTTTCTTCATAGCTATGATGTTTTTGTTTAGGGTGTGTGATGTGAATAGTATGGGTTTTTTTTTTTTTAAATCTTCACATTTTATGGACATGTACGTAAGAAAGTACAAAGTGCGTGTGTGTGTGTGTGTGTGCAGAGATAGAGATGGTGGTGATGGAGAAGTGTAAGGTGTCAGAGCTGACGGAGCAGAACATCACAGATGAAGAGAAGACCGCTGCAGCCACCCGCACACACACACAGAGGAGCAGGTACATGTACACACATATCTGAACACACCAAACTGTTAGGTTGGTCTAGAAGTGGAAAAAATGAATAAAACCAGAGACAGAAGTGTCTGTGGACTGATGATACCTTCTCGCTCTCTCTGCAGACCATTCTTAGACATGGTGTACAGTGCTCTCGACTGCACCCATGACGACTACCACGCCCTGTTTGTCCTCTGCCTGCTTTATGCTGTCTCACACAGCAAAGGTTGGCCTTTCTTTTCATTTATACACATGTACTAGGTTGGTTATAGTGGCTCATTCCAGATACCTGAATGAAGTTAACTGGCATCTGTATTGGAGGTCCATATAGGCTGTGCACAGCGGCTTATATTTCTAAAAAGAGAACTTGACTGACCACACCTCTATTGTTTATTATAATATTATTTTCGTCTGAGGACGAGACAGTGTACTATCATAATTTTTTATAAACAAACCTGTAACATCACAGTAGTCATGTTTATGCCACCAAATCCGCATGCATCTGTTTCCTTACCTGGTCTGCCTGCCTGTCCGTTTGTCTGTAGGTATAAACCGAGATCTTCTGGAACGTCTGCAGTTGCCAGTTCCTGACCAGGAGAAGAGCTCCTACAGCCTGGTGCTGGTAGAGCGACTGATCAGAGTTATGAGCCAGGCAGCACAGCCAGGTAACACACACACCACTAACATTTTGAATATCTTTTAGTTATCTAAATTATCAATACAAGCCAGTCCCTCATTTCAGTCAGTCATGTCATTTTAGTTTGAATTCCCATTAGTGTGCACAGCTCTGTGATGAATGTGAACTGAGCAACTTAGCACGTGCTGTTCCATACCTAAACAAGTGCTATTCTTTTCTTGTGATATTTATTTTATTTGCATATTTCCAAGCTGAACATACGAGCGTAAACATAATATGTATGACGAGAAGTCCTGTACAAGTGAATGGAAATATAGTAGAACTGGGGTGTCAAACTTAGAGCCAGCGGGCCAGAACCGGCCCACCAAAGGGTCTAATCTGGCCCACTGGATGACTTTGCAAAGTGTGAAAATAGCAGAGAAGTCATTAATTCCAACTTTTCAATGAGATATGCTTCTATTCCTACCTCGCTGTCCTACTAAGAGCAGCAGGCACAAAGCCATTCTGGCAGAAAGCCCTGAAGGCTAACTTCTCCAGCATGTGGGTAGCAGCTGGATATGCTATTACAGATCCCATGTACTTGCATGCACGCTACATGACACAACACTTTGAAGAGTAGGCTACTGCAGGAGCCGCCGGTGGAAAATGTCAAAAAGGAGAAAAGTGGACAAAGAGTGCCGGGTTTTCCAAGAAAACATTTAATACTGGGTTTTCCAAGAAAACATTTTGTGCCTTTGTAGATCCACTTTGATTTGTGAATTGTAATGCACATGTAATGACAGTAGACTTACTGAATGTGGAAAAACTGAGACATATTGTTGAAATTGCACTTATTTTTTTCAAGACATCTCAGGCTGTTCATCATCTGTTTTGTAAATGGATGGTTAATTAATTGTGAACGTTTTCAGAATGTACTTGTATTTCTTTACATAAAGAGAGGGAAACATTTGGAGGTGTTATTATTTATAGGTTATTATGCAGTGGTTTTACTGGTCCGGCCCACTTGATCAAATTGGGCTGTATGTGGCCCATGAACTAAAATGAGTTTAACACCCCTATAGTAGAAGCTCAAAAACCAAGTGCACATTTCATGTTATGATCACATTTTGGTTCATTAATTACATATTACCATTAACATTGTCCATATTATTCCATATAAGCTTTGCTTTGTTTAGCCAATATGGAACTACAGTAAGTTATCCTCATTACTTATTCATATATTTCTCATTTGTGTGTGTATAGATGGTAAAGTGCGTCTAGCTACCCTGGAGCTGAGCTGCCTTTTATTAAAGCAGTCTGTGCTGTCTGGAGACCTCTGTATAATCAAAGATGTTCATCTGGCCTGCCTGGAGGTACAGCACACACAAATATGTACACTCTGCTCTCATACATACAGGCCTGTCAACATATCACATACACTGAATCAATAATCCTAACACATATAAAGAGTTTCCGGGATCAGAGGGTCAGAGCAGGCAGGTGGAAAATTGGATCTTGTGCCATCCAGAGGAGATTTTCTTCCAGTGTAGTAAAACATCCCCTTTAAATTTAACATCTTCACTTCCTCAGAATCCGTAGCTGCAGGGTTTCTCAGTGAGTGCTAATGTGTGGGTATGACCCAAGACATATTTCAGCAGATGGTGTATGATTAAAGGCGGACCACCCTTCTCCTCTAGCACTGTGCCCAAACCTCACATCTCACCTCCTGAACTGTCCCCCTACCCTTCCTCTCTCCCTCTCTTTCCTGCTACGTGCCCTGGCTTGTGCAGCACTTGATTTTTCTTCCCTGTCTTTCTTGGAAATGTTTTATTTCCTCTTGTCTCACTTCAGGGTAATCCTCCCCACCCTCTCTTTCTCTGTATTCCTCTTTTCTTTCTTCTCAGGAGTTACAGGAAGTAGTTGTGCTACTGTTTGTGTTTTTTTCACAATTTCATTTTTGAAAAAAGTTGACCATGTGATCTGACTGATTTGAAACCTGGCCATGGTCATTTTTCCTAGCAGGTCTGGCCAGGTTTCACTTTGTATTCATAGCAGGCAGTTTATCATCACTGGGGGTTTTTGCTTGAATAATTTCCCACCTCTGACACAGTTTGACATCACTTTAACATTAATGAAGAACCCCTTTCAAGTGGGACAGTGCTCCCTTGGCTGAAATGGTAATGTTGAGGATTTTTCCAGGAACGAAGATCACTATTTTAGTCAAAGTTCATTTTTCTTAAATATTTGTCAAGTTGTGACTTCTGACTCTCTGCTGTGGGCTGTCCAACAAAGGCAAAATGCCAGAAAACTGACCTAGAAAAAAAAAATCAGTTGTTATTATGTTGAGTTGGGCCTGACCCTGCTAATTCTCTTCCCACTCTGCTGTTGGGAAATAGCTGACTAGTCATGTTACTAATCTCTGACAGGAAAACAGACCGGCATTTCCAGGTTAGTTTTTTCAGTGTTAATCACATGCGGCTTCACATTGTTGAAGGATTGCCGTATCTAAAACTACTTGCATTCTAACATCACTGCAGGAAGACCATTGGCTACACATAACTATCCTTCCTCTAGCTCTCTGATTCTTGATGTGAATGGGTAAACCAGGGAAGGATTTATTGCTGTCAAAGAAACTGGTCTTGTGTAACACAGCAGTTCAATATAATTTAACAGTTGAAGAACATCATATCACATTCCTATAAAGTGTGGGATTCAATGGTAGTTACTCATGCGATAAGCATTTATAGATGTCACCCTTTCTCAGGAACTGTCGGTGGACATAAGACATAATTAGTTAGTCCTTGATGTTAAGTATTACTTAGAGACTTAAGACTCTTGTACTATTTATTTGTTTTCAATGGAGCACTGAAACTTTCCAGTGTATTTTAATCATCTATTTAGAATTATGTGAATAACTATTGTTGTATAAAATGCTAATTATTTGTACATCATCATTTTGTCAGTCCCACTACTATCTCACAAGTTGTTTTGTGATTATTGTTCCCTATAACGTCTGAATTTGCAGCAGCTTTTCTTGAAAATTGTTTTGCAAATGTGATTATATTATAAATTTTCAATACTGTATTATATTTGTGTTAAAGTTTACAAATTGCAAGTCAAAAGGAAAGAAAATATGATTGTTATATAATCACAATATTTAATTAGTTCCAGTCAAGTAAAACTTATTTTCTAAATCATCTTTAGCTTGTGCTATATAAAGAACCATATAACTATAAAACACAGACTCACTCAGTTAGGGTGAGTTTACGTATAGGTATATATACCTGTTCATTGTTTGAAAATATACATTTAATGAAGATAAGTTTGTGTGTGTGTGTCACATGAATGATGGTTCAGACTGTGTATTTGCAAATTTTTTCATACTGTTGATACTTGATGTTTGTGTTTGCAGGGTGCTAGAGAAGAAAGTCTGCATTTACTGCGGAGATTCTACAAGGTGAGTGTATGCAGTAACACACACCAACACACACTCTTTAAGATAACCAGACACATATCTACCCAATGCACGCGCGCACACACACACACACACACACACGCACGCACCACTAACCTACGAAGTGCTTCTCTCCGTAAGGAAGGACAAGTTAAGCATTGAGTGGCATCTGAAAACACAAACTCAGACAACCAGAAAGACATTGCCTAACAAATGATATTAATGCAAAATATTTTGTATTTCGCTGTTGCTGACTGCTGTAAGCCAATATGATTTCAGCTGACAGTCCCACCATGAGAAACTTTAACTTTTGCTGTTCTGGCTGCTCATACGGAGACAGCTACTGGGCCGAAGCTATGGACAGAAAACAATAATTTAGGGAGAATAACAAAAGAACAAAGAGCCACACAAGAGACCAATGTTATTCTTGAAAACCGTGTCGCAACAAAAGCTGAATTACTGTCTACCTGTTAAGTCTCTTTTGTAACATTGTGACATTTGTATGTGCGTGAGTGCGTGCAAGTATATCTACCGATTGTAACCGTTTCCCTGAAAGTGTGATAGGTAAAACTGAAAGTGTTTCCCATGTATACTATATAAAGTCATATTTACACACATAGGCAAAATGCTTTAAGTGCTTTCTGTTTCTCTTTGAGTGTCTTTGGATATCAGTTTTGGAATCAGTCACGGGAGTTCAGTTTGGCTGACGTCTTCTCCATTTAAGGCCCAGAGAGGAAGAAAAGCTTTATTTCAGCATTCAGGAAAATATCGCTGACTCCAAACAAAACCATTGAAAAAAGGCTTCCTGTTGAAAAAATATGGTCATTACTTAGAAATAGTGGTTGCTCTTTTGTTAACTAACTTTTTGTTCCAAACTGGTACTTCCAGCAGGTTCAAATGAAAGGTCAAAATAATTTTTAAGTCCTGCATAACTATTTTTTCCCCTCAAATCTCATCTACAGTATACATAAATATTAATCAGGATCACGGTGACAGTAGGAAGTTCTTTAGGAAGTGGCACCAACAAAGTTTGAATGATGAATCTCATTAAATGAAATGTTTATTTGATTAAGTATATTTGGATTAAATAATAAAATGATGAATCTGCATCTGATTAATTCATCTGACATATAAAAGGAGAAACATTGGATGTTTAAATTGGGGAATTAATTAGAATATCTTAAGTTCTTCATATTGTAAATAGTGTTGTTATTTACTCATTTAAAGGTTGCGTAGGCAGTTTTCATTTGGCATCATTGGGCAAAAATGCCATATTAACCCTGCAGCATATTGTCATTCAAGTGGTCTGAGAGCAAACCTCTACATCAGCCCCCCCCCTTGCCTCTGTTTTCAGGCTTCAGAAAATGTAGCCCGTGACGGTAGACTTTAGCCAATCACAAGTTATTTCAGAGTGACGGTGCGTTCGTAAGAGCAGATGTGTGTACACGTCCCTTCAGACAGTGAAAGCCTGATTTAATGGCAGAAAATCCTGCCGAAAAACCTGAAACTTTTGATAAATTTCCAACACCTCCTTTGTCTACAGCTGTGTATAGTACAAAACAGCATGTCCAGGCTCCACACGGAGCTTCAGGCTCATTATGTTCGATGCCATGGCGCTCGTAACAACAAGTGGCAAAGAGGCATGATGACAAACAGTGGGGAATAACTCTTGACGGGGGACAGTGGTGTGTGTGTGGTGTACTAGCCTCTCATCCCGCTGCTGGACGGCGTTGCAGCTGCCTCTGAAGCCTGGGGCGCTCTGCTCTGCGGCCGTGAAGCGCTGGAGGGGCGTCTTTGAGAAGACAAGTCGCGGCGGGAGGGACCGCGGTCTCGGTGAGGCTCACACCGTGGAGAGCGAGTCCTACAAGTGATACGGTTTCACAGGGGAACCTACTCCTTCTGCTGCTGGTGGAAGTTGTGGGTTTGGTGGGAGGGGCTTAGCGGAGTGATACGAGGCAGCAGAGAGAGGCGGAAGGTTTTGCCTAGGTTGCACAGGTTTTGCCTACCCCAGCTTTAATTTGTTTTCTATTCCATTTAGCAATTCTCAATTCTCAAAAGTGTTCGTATCCAAACAACTTATCTTATCTGTTCAGCATTTCCTGTTTTGGTTCACAACATCATTTTGTTGATGGGATGTCATTTAAGAATTCCTCTCCCACTTCTGCTATCATTCATATGGGTGGATTTGTGTACAGCACTGGCAGTATCATGTTTAGGGGAAGGAGGCCTGTGACAGTTTAATTTCCCAAGATAAGAAAAGTCACTGGTCTGTTGCGTGTAACAGGAGAAAGAATGGTTACACTGGGAAGCTGCCAGGGGCCAGAAATATGACCGTGAGCACAAACAAAAAGAACACAAACAGCATTATCCCCACAGAAACTGATACTTATCAGATTGTGCCGTGACAGCACGTACACTTCCATACAATGTTTTTATACTCTGCACATTCACAGACTTGCAGATGAGTCAAATGAGTATATGACATTAATATTCAATATGACCAAGTGGTAACATGAAAGAGGAAATCTGGACAAGAGATAATATAATAACATTTTCAGGACACAACTTTAGCTTGTTGAGTATCATCAGAGTTTTAACTGATAGAGAATTTATATTTTATGTGTGCATTAATATCCATCTTTCTACTGGCATCATGATTATTAGTACATAGAGTACATAGATTTACATTTCAAGACCATAATAGGGCATGAATGTGAATAATTACAATACATAATTAGAAGTACAAATCAGATTTTTAACTGGAAATAACTCTTGTGATTAGCAAACATTACAGGGGGACCTTTGTTGCATATCATTGCTCTTATCTCAATTTCCGTGTTTCATCTCTGACTCTCTGCTGTCACTATCAAATAAAAAAGGCAATGCACCTAAAAAATAAAACAGGAAACATTCCAGTATGGCTTACAACATATAACAGTGTGTAATGGCTTTAACCTTATTAGTGGCTGCTTTGGCACTGTTCCAGGATGATGCCAAAATAAGAAAATGAGCAGAGGCGTAGGTATGCATGCATGATAAGTAAGATATGTTTATAATTCCTAACAGTGTACATAGAGCTGCATAGCGTAGCACAAAGGATGCATTTGAATGCATCTGGCCTTTTGACAGCTGAGTTACACTTTATGCAAAAATTCACTGTAGATGTTTTGTCCGTGAATTTTCCGCACATTCTCTGGCTTATTTTTAACTGGCTTCCAACTGTATTATGTCATCACAGGGTGAGGAGATCTTTCTGGACATGTTTGAAGATGAGTACAGGAGCATGACGGTAAATTGGCCTTCTTTTGGTGTCACATTTCTTTGATTTTTTTCACCTTAAACGTGATTTACCTGAACAAATATATTCTTGCTGTTACTAATGTCTGTGCCGGTGCTGTACGTGGGCTTGTGTGTACTCTTGAACGTGTGTATGTTGTAGAGTAAACCGCTGAATGTGGAGTATCTAATGATGGATGCCTCAATACTGCTGCCGCCCACCGGCACCCCTCTGACTGGCATCGACTTTGTCAAGAGATTGCCATGTGGAGACATGGAGAAGACACGGAGGGTGCGTCCACACACACACACACACACACACACACACACACACACACACACACACACACACACACACACACACACACACACACACACACACACACACACACACACACACACACTTGCGCTCAGTCCACATCATGGAACACTTAGGTCTGAAATCAATCATTGTGAAATACAACAGGTTGTGAGATTCCTGGGAAGTCAGGTGTAGTTGAAATATGAGATCCTCTTGAGGCCTTGGGACACGAAATCAACCAAGCGGAATTTTTCTTTTTTAAATACCAATGTAATATTTGACATTTTAAAATACCTGTGTAATTGCACTGTAACACTCAAAGCAGGTGTACCTCATGTTACATTCTTTTGGTTTCGAGCTCTGCCAAAAACAACAACCTTGCCACAAACAAATGACACCAGTATGGTGGCACTCCAAAGCTCAGATGAAAGATAAAGTGTGTATTAGCCTGATTCTGACAGTGATAAAAACATTGTATGATTGATGTCAAAGCCTCTCATGTTTTCTAATAGGATATTTTTGTGCGCTGTCATTCGCTGTTCTTTTCGTTAGTTTGTTGTAACCATCTGTTTCAGACCTGTAGGTTGATTTCACATAACTTCTCTAATTTGTTTGCGTTTGCGTGGGACCTCTCCACTCTCTCTACAGGCCATCCGTGTGTTCTTCATGTTGCGGTCCTTATCGCTTCAGCTTCAGGGAGAACCTGAGACGCAGCTGCCTCTGACCCGACCTGAAGACCTTATCAAGACAGATGACGTCTTAGACCTCAGTAAGACAAACACAGAGAAACAGAGGCATACTGTATTCTGTACAAAACCAGACCACAGGCTACAGGACAGCTGATGACTTAATTATTTATCACTTTAACACTTTGAGGAAATAGAGTCAAACTTCAGGGTGGGCAAGGACACCATGAAAGACGAAATTAAGTCTAATTAGTGCAATACAAGTATAACCTAAGAAAGTCAAGGAAAGAAAATTACAGACACTTGTCTCTCTAACTAGAAGAGCAGGAGAAAACAATAACAACTCTTCCTACCCCTACAGTGTACAATTTCCCCAAAAGTACTGCCATAAATCTACAATTGCAGCATGAATATCTGAAACACATCAGTAATCCTCTCTGTTTCTAACACACTCGCACTCTCTGCGAAAGACATCATTAGATGTACCGCACAGACGTATGAGTACAGTCTTGACAATACCTAGACACATACACATGCAAACGCTCACAACCACAACGACACAGAGACGAACATACAGACACACTCACAAGTATCTACGCACACAGCTTCCCACACACTAAGATAACCTGAATAGTCTTCTCTTACTGTACACAGGTGTGTAGGTGATGTTATGGAAACTTGCACGTGGTTAGCTCTGCCTTGCAGGATATTACAAGTACATTTGCACAATAATGTGAACTGGAGTGATGAAGCTGTCACACACACTCAGTGCAGAAGCTTTGCATTTGTTTTTTTGGTTGACATTTGCATGCATGCGTTTATAGCTTAGGCAGTGACCTCATTTAGGATCCAAGTAGCCTGAGGGTAGAAGCTCCTTCCTTGTAATCTGTCATAGTTCTTAGACCTTACCACATGGGCTGTACTAAGGCTGCTCGCCCAAGCATATTAAAGCATAAGCCTGGTTTCATTTTACCTCTTATTATCAACAAATTTCATGAAAAGACCAAAACTGATCCTGTATTTATCCTACTAGCTTGTATTGATGACTACTATATATATATATATATATATATATATATATATATATATATATATATATATATATATATATATATATATATATATATATATATAGTATGCCTCTATGCCAAAGAACTAAACAAACAAAATGAAAATTGAAAATGTATAAAAGAGCAAAACTGTTGCTTTGAGGAACATATGGAAACAGGTTGGGAGAGAACGGAAGCTGTGAGAGGTATAACCAACACGACCAAAAAAGTACAATTAAAGATGTGCTGCAATATATGAATACGAGTAGAGTTACTCCAAAAAAGGAATGTAGTATACAGTTTTACTCATGGCTTTCACTCTGAGAGCAGACAGTCGGAGAGTAAACAGAAAGGCCACCTCTCTTATTTGAAATGAGCTCATTACCTCATTTTTATTTTAAGTTTATTTTAATAAGCAGAACATCCTCAGAAAGAAAGGTTCACCACAAATTCCCCTTAGCAGATAGTACGTCATACAGTATCTATATTAGGTGTATCTTATGATGCAAGTAAAGAAAGCCTCTTTTCCTCTATCTGTTTTCTTTTCCTCTTTCACACTTTCTCTGCACCATCTCTACTCTTCTGTCTTTCCTTTTCTATACTGATCAGTAACACAACTATAAGGATGAAAATCACAAACTTTTTGTAAAAGATAATATTACTTGCACAACTGTACAAGTCAAATGTTCTATTTTTTTTTTAACCTACATTATATATTTAATCTTATTTGTGATTTCAAATGATCGAAATGGTGGTAGGTATAACATTAAAATCCCTTCTAAGAATTCTACATGAGGAGAAGAGTTCATTATAAATTCCACTGGGTTGTTTACGTAGCAGTGATGACTGTACTGTCTGTGGCAAATTTAGGTAGTCATAGCCTTTAAGAGTTATCATATCATCTGTGATGACTGAGCTGCAGTTTCGGTACTTTTTGGAAACACATTTGCCGAACGATTAATGATGTGAACCTGACAAAAGTGGCATGATGAATGGACCAAACCAATTACACAGCTTTGTGTCATGGTTGTGTAGCCATTTGTATCTGCATTATAATATTGCAATTATTTTTTTTTAAATTCATTTTTGTCTTCAGACTGCATGAAACAGCCATAATTGGCCTAGTTTTACTTCTTGAAACATTTTCCACTTTTGTGATGTGTTGAAAGCTCGACTTTCATTTGTCCCGAACCCTGGTGTTGAAAACTTACCTAGTTCTAATGCTTTCCTAATTCCCCTCTTTTGGGAGGGGGTATCTCAAAAAAATCACTTGACAAATGGATGGAAACATGCCTATTGAAACCAAATGTCTCTGTGCTGCTTTACTTTCAGATCTAATTCAGTGGTTGAAACTGTGACACTTTTCATGATTCCAAATGCCAGTCAAAGAGTCTGTGGCAGATTTAGATATTGATACTCTTTTAAGAGCTATCAAAGCAGGTGTGACATAACTCCCAGTTATTTTCTGTCACTTGAAAAGAAATTTTTAAACAATCTCTGTTTAGTCATTATAATAATCTGTCTTGCATTTAACTCTACCCATGCATGGTTAACAAAAAAAAACACCTGTTGGGTTTACTCCTCATTTTCTTTTTATTAAGTCACTGACACTTTCATTTATGTAATGTGGTTGACTAAGAACACACTCTTACAGAGTAATTGTGGGGAGAGGGAGGGTTTTTCCTCATGGGTTGGGGGATTTAAACCTTCCACCCACGAACTCCCTTTTTTGACCATTAGACTGCCACCGCCTCCATTTCACCACATCCTCTGGTAACTGTTGAATCACACAACATTTGCTAATATCTGTACCTGTATATCAGCAGTGGAGTTGTAGCATTGTGCAGGTGCGTAAATAGAGGCAGTGCAGGCAGTGCGGTTGCACTGGGGCCCATGGGGTGGGGGGACCATAGGGAGAGCAGGCCCTCCCACAGTGTATTGGCAGAAAACAGGCTCTTGCGAGTTGTATATACACCTGTGTTCAAAGAAGAGTGCGTGCCATTTGCTATATATGCCGTCGTAAAGGCAAACCCATCTCTGTCATGAGTTTCTTTCTTCTTTTTTTTGTGAAACAGTCGGTAGTGATCTGTAACAAAATGATATGCTTATTCTACATGAACTATAAAAAAACTATAAATAAACTCTTAAAAAAAACTACAGATATGCAATGATGATTGCTGGGTAATATATATGTTGATGTTGTCCAATTCGATTATGTGACGTAACGACACAATATACGGTAGCTAGTTTAGCCGTAAAATTTGTCAAAACTGACAAGTGTATGTGTGTTTTTCATAAATAGTAACTAGCGTGCACTGGGCCCGTCGTAACTACCTTACGCCACTGGCCTTGCAGAGATGGTCTTGTTGCATTCCCATCGACAAGAACTTTGGAGCATGCAAAGACATGAATTCACGTTGATACTGTTTAACATGGACGCTCTGCAGTTTGCTGTGGAGTTTGTTTAATTATTGATTTATTACATAGTAAAACTCATTTTACAGTGGCTTTATAAAACTGTTATCGCCTCCTTTGTACTTTTTGTTTTGTTTTAGAGTTGTTTTTGCTTCTTGTAAGTAGTTGAAAGTGACACATTGTTACAGTTGTTACAAAAAGTCACTTTTGAAGACACTGATTTTATGTGTTATATATTTCTAATGAACATGCCCAAGTGTGACCAGTTATCTCTTGAGAGTTAAATGTTCTGAGGCTTGAAACTAAACTAGAGTCACATGTGTTTTTTGTTTTTTTTCTCACTCCACTGAATACAGTCACTCCATTGTCTACCTTCAGTAATGTTTGTGCAACCTGGTAGCTTGAATCGAGACGCTTGGAAACGGACAGGGAGTGTTGAACACATAGACAGTTCAGGCTGGCAGCTGCTCACTGCACTGTTGTCTGGTGCTTTTTACTGAACAGCTTAAGTCATATGATGCTCAATGAGTATGTTGGTTGTAGTTAGAAAAGGGTCTGAGTCTTACTTCAGTTAGGTTGTCAACCAAGTCAGAAAAACAACGAAAGAACCAAATTTCTGAAGAACTCAAAAGAACTTGCGCAATAAATTACATCAGCAACACATTTGCTGAATGATTAATGATGAAACTGTCTGTCTGTCTGTCTGCAGGTTTTAGTTGCTTCAACATCAATATTTCTTTTGTTCATACCTTCCATATTCTGGGAGGAGTGAATCTAAAACTTCACTTGACTAATACTTGGAAACATACTGTACCTCATGAAACCAGATCTTTCATAGAACTGTGCTTCCCTGCAATTTGCCTGTTTGGATGAAAGTAGTTTCAAAACAATTTCAGTGGTTGAAACCGTCACTGTTTCAGTGATCCCAAAAAAGCTACTGGAAACTTGTCGTGCATTAAATGTCCCACATTTTCAATCCTTTCTGGCCAGTCAAGTTAACCCACCCCCGCTTTCTGTAGTCAGAAGTTAAGTAGAAGTTGGGGGTTGGAGGGTTTTTTCCCAACTGGTCTGGGGATTCAAGCTATCAAACTTCCCCTCATTTCTCTGACTATTTGGCTGTTTGCGTCCCTGTGCTGCCAGAGTAATTCGGGCTACCTCTCCAGCTGCAGGTACTTTTCACTGCTCACTGCTTCAGTGGTTAAAGTCAAGTTCTTGGTAACCCCCGGTGATCTATTAATATTGGTTAGAGAGAAAGTCATATAATCAGAATGGGTGATTTACACTACAAGCCACCATGTGTCCATCAACAGCTGTCTGACCTTAAGAGAAAAACACAAAAGTAGTGAAAATAGTGTTAAAATAGTTTTTCTCCAGAGCAAACGTACCACTCCACTGAAGGAGCTACTTAAACAAACAAAAACCCAAGCGTACTCAAGGACCGATTTCACACGTATAACATTAGTCACATACCAGTTTAAGGATGCACTGGTTACGATTCTTGAGAATAGAAATCGAGGAACCAGTGAGCATAAATATTATAAAGTGGAAGGGAGTGAGACTGTACAAGAGAAAGAAGTTCATCGGGGGGGGGGGGTGCGACAGTGTGGTGTTACTAGTTTACATTTAGAGCCAGTGAGGGTGGGTGATGGTTAAACCAAAACCAGTGGTGTCAAATCAGGTCATCATCAGTTCCACATTTCATGTTTGCTTCGCAGTAGGCTTTGTGGTAAACTGAAGTGAAGCTGCTGAGATGTGGGCTTACTGTTTCTTCATCGTTTCTTCCTCCCAGACATGTGGGAGAAAAGCGTCTCCTCAGTCCTTTTTAAGTGTGTGCAGCAGTCTGTCTGTTTTAACTGTCAATATGTAATATGTGGACACAAAAGTAACATCTCATTGTAAAATACAGCTCACCAGTAAAAAACACAACTGCACTTAATTAAGAAGAGTTTATAACTAACACTGTTATTGGGTAACAACTGGATAATCAGTGTTCACGGGTTGCACTACTGTACACTTTCAGGAAGTGGCCCTACCTGACATTTATATTTTGCACCAAGGTTTTTCTAAAGAAGATGAATCATTTTACTCATTTGTAACATAAAACAGAAGTAGGCTGTTAAAGCTACAGTATCCTCATTTTCTGTGGTGTGCATTAGTAATCAGGTATGTTCCCCTGAAATAACCATCATTAACTGTGTGTGTGTGTGTGTGTCTCAGTGTAACATTTTAGTAAGTGATGTCTTATCATCCAACAACTTGTGTGTGTTGAAGTTTCATTGTTTTAATCAGCGACTTTTGGCTTTTAAACACTTTAATCTAAATGCTGTTGTACAATTAGAAAGTGATGTCCATGTCTACACTGCTGTCTATTGCATGTCCATTACATATGTTATGTACGCTGTGCCATATATTTAACAGCAACTACACTGGACTTATTTAGACTAAAACCTCTTTAGAAAATGTGATTCTCCACATAGTCTCTGCTCAGTTATATT
Organism: Macquaria australasica; assembly: GCA_005408345.1. NCBI lineage: Eukaryota > Metazoa > Chordata > Actinopteri > Centrarchiformes > Percichthyidae > Macquaria > Macquaria australasica. The sequence goes on from SEMN01000055.1 coordinate 1,656,156, forward strand.
ATTTTTAGCCATGCTAGCGACTCTAGGGTCAGTAATGTCAGTCTGTCGGTCTCAACAACTATTGGATGGATTAGCATGAAATTAACTACTACTAATAAATTACAGTTATTGTAATTATTAGTAAACAGATCATTCATGTCCTGCCTGCTGACTCTTAGTCTTATCTTGTGCAGACAGAATATTTCCTTTGTTTTGAATGCAGAACATTGGTCCTAACAGGTGATTCAGGTGACTTGAATTACATAGCAGTACATTTACAGTCATGCCCAACATCTTTTTCAGATAACAGTGACCTAATAGCCTGTATGGTGGTCAGTAAAGATGGCGGCCAGGCCCAGAGGTTCCTCGCTGTAGATGTGTACCAGATGAGTCTGGTCGAACCGGAAACCAAACGCCTTGGATGGGGTGTCGTCAAGTTTGCCGGCCTTCTGCAAGTAAGAGAAAAGTGGTGTGTCCCAGTCTGTGTGGATGTGTCTTTGTCTTAAAGAGTGAATGAAATGTTCCCTCATTAAAAATATAATTAAAATGTGTGTATTCCTCCTTTTTTATTCTTAACTAATATCTTATTTTTTAACTTATTCTGCTTCTCTCTACCTTTCTACCTTACACATACAGTATGCTTTGTTTTTGTTTTGATTTTATCCCAAATTCATCCAGTTTCCATTGTTACTCAATATACTCCCACCCTCCTGTTTCCCTTCTTCTTTTCTCAGTCATCATTCATCAGGTGGTGATTAGTTGATCCCTCAGCCCCTTCAATCATTTTTCACTGGAAAAATGCTCGAAATATATCATGAGGAGCACACAGTAACATACTTAACTGTCACTCTGGGATATTTTGACAAGTATAAGCATGTTTAGTTGAAGTGATATTGCAATTAATTTTTCTAAGGAAATTATGAAATCTGAATTGCAGAATATATACAGTAAGCTATTGTGAAACCGATATAATGAAAGTATTATTACATTGTGTTTCTTGTGTATTTTGAATCTATACAGTTTAATATTTCCTTCCTTTTTCTGCATTATGAATGTCATGTTAACTATTGTTTTTAGGTCTGAATGCAGCTAAGGTCCATGTCTCTTTCATTCATTTGATTCTATTTTCCCTTAAATTATTTTTCCAATTTCTTTTTTGCATTTGTTCTTTCTTGTTTTTGTCCGTCTTTCCTTGTCTGTCTTTGTCCCACTGTTTTCTTCACTTTTTCATTCCCACTTTCTCCATTTTCTTCTTTCTTTACCTCTTTCTATCTCTCTCTCTTTCTGTTTAATCTCTCTAACGCTCTCCCCTACTCTTTGTTCCCTCTCTCTCCCTCCCTCCCTCAACAGGACATGCAGGTGTCTGGTGTTGAAGACGACAGCAGAGCGCTGAACATCGTCATCCATAAGCCCAGCTCCAACCCCCACGCCAAGCCCCTGCCCATCCTGCAGGCAAACTTCATCTTCGCCGATCACATCCGTTGCATCATCGCCAAGCAGAGGCTGGCCAAGGGTCGCATCCAGGCCCGACGCATGAAGATGCAGAGGATTGCAGGTGAGTAAATAGGAAGTCTTTTAAGGCTTCTGCCCTCGCTTTAATGGTCAAAGTAACCCATTTCCTTTTTGCACCAGACAGCAGAGCGGCTGCCTATTTTTCACACAGGCTGAAAGTGTTTCAGGAGTTACTTTGAAAGTGCAGTACAGTTTTTACAAGAAATCACATGAGATGTTAAACAGAAAGCAATGAGGGAAAATAGAAAACATGAAAACAAAAGTACACCACAGTCAAATCAAGTCATCAGTAATGTACAACAGCTTAACAGCTAGCTCTGCTTCTAGCTAATCTAGCAAGGCGTCAACATCCTCAACTAAAGGATTAAGCCCACTTAGATAAATAAATATAATAAAAAAGGCAAAATATGTCAATTACTACCCTCCAACAGAAGTGAAAGCTAATCTCTTCATTAAGAGCTTCATAGTATCAGTCATTCCCTGAATTAGACAGTCCTTCTTCTCTTGTCATTCAATTCTAATTAATCAATTAATGCATTTTTTACTTGCTCTACTTTTGTTTTGTTATCAGTTTCACATCCGTTTCTTTTTCTACACTTCTGTCGTCCATGACAATTCACATTTTTCGACTACAGCTAATGTTGGTGATCTGAAAGTTACATCTACCTCACGCTTTAAATAAAACACCTCACAATAAGAGCAAAGCCTAAATGTCTAAATTAAATATGTACCCGTACGTTATTTGAGGGAGGGCGCTGGGATGAAGCGCTTGTGCGGTGAGAGAAACAACACTCACCAGCAACATTGAGTTTCAGGCCGATCTGCTCCCACAAATGGGCTTTTCTGTCTCTGCCTGACATATCATACTGCTGAGGAAGTTTCTCCTCCATTTTCTTGGTTACCAGGGTGACGAGCTCCATCTAATATATGATTGGTTGCCTTAAAAAAGCACCAGCTACGACACCAGGATCTTTCTGAAACGTTCCGAGATTTTCAACTAGAAGCGCTCGGAGCGGCCGCGCAAGAAAGGCGCTGGGTGCAGCACTTTTTCTCTATGCGCTGGTCTGTCATTGGAAACTATTGAAAAAAAAAACCTTAGTGGACACAGGCCCTTAATCACATTGAATCCAATCAGTAAAAACAAATACGGATGACAACATTTTTTCCCAGTTACACATGCTCTCCCAAAGTTTGAATTTAGTCCTTTTCTGTGACATAAGGCAAACACCCTTGTCTGTAATTTCGCATCGAGTCCCAAAGCTTGTTGCTATAATGCTGCTGTGTTTCTATCCCTCTTACACTCTCCCCTTCCTCTGCACACAGCTCTGTTGGACCTGCCTGTGCAGCCCAGTGCCACGGAGGTGTTGGGTTTCGGTCAGACAGCCAACGCTTCACCCAGCGGCCTGCCATTCCGATTCTACGAGCAGTCGAGACGGGCGCCCAACGACCCCACAACAAATAGATCAGTTTTCGCCTCCGTCGATAAAGTACCAGGTGACCAAGGTCCACTGCCTACACATACTGCTTTAGCCTGTACACTCTTTCAGAGATCCAGAATCTCATCTTTTTTTGCTTCTTTCTCGGCTTTAAATCTAGACATAGTAGACAGTGAAAAGATTACACTGATCAGCCATAACATTATGACCACTGACTGGTCATAATGGAGGAACATTGATTATCTTGTTACAATGGCACCTGTCAGATACCAATTTAAGAACACACATAAGCATTCATGTGCACACATGAAAAGAACTGCACCTGACACCTAAGTCTCTTAGGTGCATGATGTGTGTATATACTGTGTGCCACACAATAAGTCAGACTCTTTATGTCATACATTGGTGGATAAAAAAATTGAAAGGCAACATTCATCACCTGAAATGAGGATGTTAGGGCTACATATGGTCAGGTGAAAAAATTGCCCACCCATGGTAACACATGTATGTCTGTGCGTGTGTGTCTATGTCCATGTGCGCCATCCTCAGGTTTTGCCGTGGCTCACTGTGTGTCGCAACACAGTCCCTCGCCCCTCTCCTCCCCCTCGCCTCCCTCCAGTGGGAGTGGGAGCACAGGAAGATGTGACTCTGTTACTGCGAGCACTATATCAGCTCAGAGCCCCACAGGTAGCTCACACGCAGTACATGCACATTTCCTACATGCATAATCACACACACATAGAAGCACACACGGTGCATTACAATACGAAGATTCTGGACTGCAATGTAAATCAGTAATTTTGGGAAAGTCAAATCCCACAGGCAAAAAGAGACCTAATTTGTAACATTGTGATGATGATGATGGACTCTTTATGGAGCTGAGGTGTGGTTAACACAGTATATCTGCACTATACAGCACACACATACCTCCTTTACACATGCAGTATTGGGTGTAACTAGGATACTGCTGATAAGAAGTTGCACAGGGACATACAGGGCACATAAGGATCTGCGTGTGGTGTGTGTGTGTTTGTCAATGTAAATAGTCACATTCTACCCTTCAGAGTACCTGTTGAGCACCAAACCTCAGTAGATTCCTGCAATAGATTATTCAGGATGTAAGTACACCAAGCTTTGATTGGAGAAGTCATTGTCAGCTTAACTCAACTGAACTAAGGTGAATTGAATACCAGAGCAGGTAAAAGTTGCACTGAGTGGAATGAGAATTTAGGTTATCTGTTATCTGATTATCTGATTGATAAAAATGAAAAGGTTTCCTTATGTTGTCAGGTGTTTAACCATTCTTTACATAATTACATAAATATATGATGGAATGTTGCATATAAGCTGTCCTAAGTTGGTGAAGCACTTCACTGCTAAGAAAACTCGGTCAAAAGAGTGTTTTATGTCACTCAAGTGTTTTTTCTGTTCAGGCTGCACTTTGGTACTGACTTTATGTGTATATACAGTGAGTGTTCCATTCACTGGCCAAATGGCTTCATAACTGCAGCTAACAAAACAGCACATTACAAAAAAGCTTTATTTTATAACTGAAACATTTCCACTTAGAGGAGACACTTTTTGTAAACAAACCAGTGTTTTCAAATCTTGTGTGTATTAAGTAAAATTATTTTATTTGCTCTCTTCAGTTTTCATCTTGTCAGCCCCAAAATGCATTGACCTCCAGAGTTACAGACCCTAAAGAAAATACAGTGGTTTGTTCTAATTTTGTAGATCTGACGTTGATTATTGTAATACAGTTTTGTTGTATCTTCCACACTGCACCATTACTCTTACAATGTAAGTATGCTTACATAATAGTTTACCTTGTAGTACATAGTTTAGTTGTAGTTCTGCCCACACAAACTGTGTTACTGTTAAACCACTAGTACAACTGCTGCTGCTTATATCACATTCACCCTGTACCTCTTTTTTCTGCTAATGATACACTTGAAACCATCCCAACCTTGTCTGAAGGGATCTGCTTGTTCTTCACTCTATAAACAATGAAAACAAAAGGAGGTACTTGGTGAACACACTGTGCTGTGCTACTCAGTCGTCAGTCTGCCTGTGTGGGTGTGTGGGTGTGGGTGTGTGTGTGTGTGTGGGTGTGTGGGGTGCTTCTTACCTGCATAGACCTCTGTAGTAATTACATGAAGATCCCCTGTGTGTGTCTACATTCATGTGCAAATCCCAAGGGTTTTTGGGTTCACTGGTTATGGAGACATATTGAGAGTTATGTTCTAGGCAAAGAATTTTCTGAAATTAAATTGTCTGCTAAATTTAGGGGATATTGTGGAATTTCACTAGCTCGAACTATTACATAATTTCTTTCGTAATGTGTTTGTACTTTGTACCCCTTTAGATCGTCACTGTACATTAACAAAGCAGGACAAACATTTTTTGAAGGCTTTATTAAAGAAAAGTCACACCAGGGCCACAGTGAGAATCCTTAAAAATGTGTCTTCCTCTGAGCTCACCTGCCTCACTCTCTCCTCTGCTCTCCTCTAGATGATGGTACATTTTTGGAGCACACCCCACCCTCCTCTTCAGGCGGAGAAGGGGAAGGAGGAGGTGGAGAAGTAATGCTAGTCTCTTCTACACCCTCGGCCCCAGTCACGGCCCTGGCCCCGAGCCTCACCCCAGCTTCCCAGCCCACCATCTCCCTCCTCACTGACAACAACACAGACACCCTCAGCGTGGAGTCGCTCACGCTGCTGCCCCCCGCCGACTCGCCGCACCTGCACCCCTGTGCCAGCCACGTTCCCGCGATGCAGTCCCTCCAGAGACCAGACGCCTCCATCACAGAGGAGGAAGAGGACGAAGAGAAAGTGGGGGATAGGAAAGGAGAGCAAAGAGGAGAGGAGGAACTGCAAGAGGATGAGAGGTCGCCGATGGATGAGACGGAGACGGATGAGACGGTAAAAGAGGAAACCACGACAACGGAGTTGGTCACACCCACTGATGAGGCGCCAGAGGAGCCAGAAGGTAAAGACACACCTCTTGAGGTGAACAGAGACCAACTCTCTGCTGCAGAGCTGCAAGAAAGAGACGAGTCGACGGCTGCAGAGTATGTAGAGGAGACAGAAGATGCAGAGATGCACACTGAAACACTAGACTCACCTGAACTGGATTAAGCAACACGCACACATTCATGTTCATGCACTTAAACTCGTCTCTCACGCACACAGAGGACAGTGAAGTGTGATAGCTAAACTATCCAACTTGGCTGCAGTATATTTTCATGTAGAGACCTGCAGGTGTGTGAAGTGATAAGTCTAAGGGGTTTTTGGAGGCATCTCAGCATTTGTGTTTGCACATGAAGAAAGACTCTTTTTACTCACAGAGAGAACGGAGGACGAGACAGACGCCGGTCGAACTCAAGGAAGGCTTAAAGCACATTTGGGTTTCTGTGCACTTGAGGGTGTCCTGTCGTGTTTTTAGCAAGCGTGTGTAAAGGCGCGCAACCAGCAACAATTTTTTACTCATTCTGATTGTTTGTCAGCTCAATGACACACACACACACGCCACATGCTGCTGCTGTGAGCTGTTTATCCACCTGTGAGGTTTTAAAAGACCTGCTCTATATTTTATTTTGTCTTACATATAACGGTTCACCGCTAATGTTTTGTAGTGGTGGTCACTTCTATGCTAACACACACACACGCTATACATGCAGTACTCAGAGTCAGCTGCACTTGCCTTTTAACCACTGCATGTCAGACCCGTCAGCAGTTACTGCCACCTACAACTGCCACTGGGTAGGTGTGTGTGTGGGGTTGTGAATGGGCTCCAGTGATTCAGCCACCACGGTTGTGTGTTCTACATTTTGTTTAGTTCTTATAGTTCCACATGTAAAGTAATGATCCATTCATTTTCCCATTTACTAATTGTGTATTACAGAAAATGTATTAAATAGCATCTTGAGCAAGGAGGGAGCAGGTCTCATACTGTAAACATTCATTTGATGTTAACGTGATGTTGCAGCTCACACCTAATCTTTTTTTTTTATTTATTTATTTTTTTTTTATAAGTGTTGTGCCCTGCGAGTAAACATTTGGGTTAATTCATCTTGGGATGCAGGATGACGTGTGTGAAAGCAGCTTTTTGATTGTCATCGCAGCCAGCACGCGGTTGGTTTCCATTATTGCTAATGTTGATCTCTCAGGCTGACAGTTTAGAACGGGTTGCTTGAGTGCAGTGCAAAAAAAAAATTTATTTTTATTTTTATTTTTATTTTTTTTCAGATATGCAACAGTAATCAACAAACTTTGACCTCGTTGGATTGGCTTTTATTCCCACTTTTCCAGATCACTAACTTCCTTCCCAAATCCATACTGTAGTTCATAGCCTGCAGGGGTTAGATAATGTGCGTTTATTCCATTCACCAGTCAGCAACCTGATAGACAGAATAAATGATGTGAGAGATTTGAATGGAGCAAAGGCAAATAGTGGCACAGTAGTTATACATAATGGATGGCAGTTCACAGAGTAGTAGTAAGTAATATCTCTTGAGTCAGTCCATGGAGGCATTCATTCATTCTCTACAAAAAGCATTTCAGTCTGTAGCAACACAGGTAAATGCTGCTGTTTTACTGATTGAAAAGCTAAATATTGTTTGATATATTTAGAAAAATAGAGAAGTTAATTTGCTTGATTAAATGAAACTCTGACCGCCTCATAGAGTGATGCAGTATAATAGATGTCAGTGATGTTAGTCGTGTCAACTGAAATAACATCCGTGTCTTCAGGTCTGCACAACAACACTAGGTTGAATGTATCTGCTGGTTGCCCCTCAGGCACTGACCTGAGCTCAGTTTTAGTATGTATCTGTGAATGGGTTTAAATAGATAAAAGCTCTCAACACTCTGTCGGGATCATCTCTCTCTATAATTTGATAAACTCTGTCAAAACAGGATACTAAGAAAAACCATAAAATACCTTTCAGGAAGGAAAAGTAGGAGTATAATGTGGTTAATACCCCCAAAAACTAAAACAGTGTTTGGATTGTAGTTTTGGATTGCCATCCCAAAGTGGACACCCAGCTGTGTGTAAAACCTGGAAAATTACAAATAATAACCCCAAGAAACAAAAGCAAAATTAAGATTTCTTCAGATGTTGCTCTGAGGTCAGTGTCTAGGGGCAACCCCCCCCCCCCCCCCCATTAATCAGCTGAATAAAGCTTTACTACTGCAATAATCTTAAGAGCTAACCAATGAGGGGAGAGATGAATGTAACGGACAACTTATCTCTCCAAACAGCGGTGTTATTTGATCGATGTGACTGGGATCAGATTATTTTATCCTTAATTCATGACTTGATTTGTAACTGTTAGGAAGAAAGCACAGTCACAGATTCTTTAGAGCATACTTTCTCCCTATCTCCTCCTCATCCTTTTAAATCATTTTATTAACTTCTTCCTTTTCTCACCCGGCTTCGCTTTCCAGCTCAGGCTCTTCTTTTCTGTGCCATTATCATACAGCTAAAGTCTTAACGCTCGATCGTTCTTATTTTTTAACTCTGTACAGTCATGAACAAGTTTATAAAGGAGAAATCAGAGCAATACTTTTTTTTTTTTTGGAGTCTGTCTCTTAGTATTTCCACCTTGCTACTGTAAATAGCAGAAGAATGATAAGTGATGATCACTGACATGCTGAAGAGGCTTGGCACAATTTGTAGAGCAGCAACTGATGGTTTGAAGGAACATGCCACCATGTTTGAAGACAACATGGCGGCGGGTTGCCTGTAACCATTGGCAACCTCTATCCAAACATGCCATGACAAGCTTCCGTTATTTAGTCTCTGATTGTAGTGTGTGTGTATGTAATATGTTTGTATGCTCTGTAAATGCTTTGTGCTTTTAAACATGTAATTATTGTTAATGAACTGAAACAGAGGAGTAAATAAAGAACTGCAATAAATTATTCTACTTAACAACAGTGAGGCAGCTGCATGAGTGTTACTGTGTTTGCAGACAGAAGAGGGTTTGTTTGTTTTTTTTCCACTGGGGGATTGTCTTCATTCTCTCTCTTGCTTGTGATTTTTTTTTTTTTCCCCCTCCTTCACAGAATCACACTCTTGTAACAGCAGAGGAGGTTCTCCTCAGTGTTTGAGCAAGAAAACCACAGGAAATATTAGAAAAGAACTGCCAACCCCAGGAACACACACACACACACCCTTGTATACTACGTTACTGAGTGTGTGAAGGCTTCCACTGATCATGGCCAAAGTAGGACAATCTTGGGGTCTCTTAATATGCCGAGTTCACAGAGAATTCATAAGGTTGATATTTTATTAAAAATAGAAATGTTTGAAATACTCTATAATTTCTATATAATCAGTCTCAAATTTCTATGGTCCATACAGTTTTGAGTGGGTCAGAAAAAGCAGTAAAACCCTGATCTACACTGAGCGTAAAGATCCGTCTAGCATTTGTGTACAGGAAAATGTGTTAAGACCTACACTGCACTTCTACAAACAGGTGTAAACTGGAATTCATATTCTTGTGTGTGCAAGACGGTCGGAAGGCTAAGATCATGACGTTGCCTTTACACTTTCTACCTTTGCGTCGTGTTCCTGCGGCTGCTGCAGGAGCCCTCAGTCATCTTGTGGTCTGTATGTGTTGCTTTTATCGCGGTTCCTCTCTTCAGGGAAGTCTGGTTGTGTGCGCGTAAACATGTGAATGGGTTCCTGGTACTGCAACCATACTAAAGTGCTCTAGCGTGTGTGTGTGTGTGTGTGTGTGCATGCATGTTTTCTGTGTACTAAACCACAGTCACAGCATTAAATTGAAGTGTTGACTGTCGAGATCTTGGACAGATTTGAAGACTTGCTGTTCGAGTCTGCATGTCCCTGACTGTAAAGATCACTGATGATGATTTCAAAACTAGACGGCATTTCACACTAAATATTACTTTTTAACCAAAGATTAATAACATGTACAATCCCTGGTTTTGTTAGAGATAGTTTGAGAACATAACAAATTACATATTTTAAGGTTGCCAGTATTATTACAAATGTATTCATTCTGACATATAGCCCGGTTATAACATATATTTAGAGGAGTCCAGGAACTTACTGCAGCTCAGCAAAGAAACAGCCGGTCATATTTTGTCACCTGCATTGTTTACATCCATGTACACATTGGCTAGACGTTTTTTTTTTCTCCCACTTTTTGCTGGTGCATTGCTACGTTTCTTGGCGCGGTATTGCTCCATAGTGCCCCTACTGGCCAAAAGCTCCACACGGTACCTTTAATATTTTCTGGAATTAGTTAAGGGGGCCCTAAGTGTAAATGTGTTTGACATTTTGGGAAATCATTATTAACTTTCTGGTGGAGAGTTAAATAAGAAGATTGATACCACTCTCATATCTGTCCATTAAATATAAGGCTACGGCCAACAGCCGGGTAAGCTTAGCTTAGCACAAAGACTGGAAACAGAGCAAAACAGCTAGCCTAGTTTTCACAAACTTTCCTGTAAATTAGTTATCATGCTGTAAATTCTGAGATATCCTACTTGGTGGGAAAAGACAATATTTGCAGAAGCCTGAAGAAACAGGAAACAGGAGATTAATGATAGACTTCCAGGAACTTCTTTTCTGCATCACTACAGAATTGCTTTACAAGGAACTCAGGCATTTGTGTATGTCACAGGAAAGCCTTGTCCAAGAAAACGCATGCATCCCAGTGAGGCTGCCGGATGGCCTAATGGTCTGTGTAAAAGCTAATAGCCTTCACCACGGGGGCTAATTAAGTCTCATAATGCTGTTAGAATCTATTTCATTTGAACCTGCTGACTAAAAGTAAAACAAGATCACAATGCCGAAAACAGAGCGTCTTATTCACATCGAATGTCGAGGTGATTTTTTGAAGGAACACCTCCCTGTCATTCTTTCTCACTTTGTCCTCTGCCTTTGTGTGAGCATCTGTCTCTTGAGATGTCGGTTTTCAATTGATTTCTGTAGAAGGGTGCGTTTGTGTGTATCTAAAGGACAAAAAACTCCAAGTGGAGGATTCCACAGAAATCAGCTGATAAGCACACAATCACAGAACACCTCACTGCACCTTTCACTTCTCAAAATTGTCGGGAATGTCCTGAAAACTGAGAAGCTATGAATGAAACTGTTATTTGATTCACTCATCACCATCCCCCATCCCCATGAGAACACACACTTGGTGTCTGGCCTCAAGCTTCAAAAAGTGGGGATTGATAACATGTACACACCTATTAAAATTAAGATATTACAATCATAGTGTTTACCTCACTGACTCATGTTCCACTGTGGTGTGTGTGTGTGTGTGTGTGTGTGTGTGTTCCACCCCTGCTCAGCCTCTTCCTCAAGCTGAGATAATTATATCCTCAAACTACTCAGGCTTTACTTGAATCAAGCTGTGAGTATTATATTCAGTATGACTCATTATTGTGTGTGTGTGTGTGTGTGTGTGTGTGTGTGTGTGTGTGTGTGTGTGTGTGTGCGCGTGCGTGCATGTGTGTGTGCGGCTAGACCCAAGAGAATTTTAAACAAAAAAAAATCCCCCAAAAAGATCACAAAGCCTTATGGTAAAGTTTGGTTTTAGCGTTGGAGTTCTGGTTAGGTATGAGGAAGAGGTTGGAGGTTAGTTAAGGTTAAAGTTCAAGTTAGACATGAAAAGTACACTACACTGTCTGAAAAAGTGACACACACTCTCACAAATGTCATGAAACTGCAAAATTTCACCAAATTATTCTGCTTTCTAAAGATAATGCCAGTTGGAGTCACAGCTCATCTTCGTTTAGTTTACTGTACCCACACATTCTGTAATACATTCTTTTAGCATTTTTATTTTTACTGATACAAACGTGGGTGTCGATTGAACTCAAGTAACACTTAGAGGAATAGTTTAAAGATGGATTCCGCTTTAAACAACAGTCTGTAAAGAGCGGTTACTGCGCCCAGTCAAGAAATAATGTTGGCTAGTCCGGCGTATAACCCATGTAAAACCACAATTGTTGCTTTTACACTTTTTGTAAGGACTAAAACAAACTGTAAAGGGTTAATTACTGAACTTTAGAGGTGGTGGTAGGCAGAGTTTGTTACATTTGGACAGAGTGACTAAGCTAGCAGGCTGCTCTTGCCGTGATAGCTTCGTATGTACCGTACAAACATAAGAGTGGTATCAGTCTTCTCATCTAACACTCGGCAAGAAAGCGAAGGAGAGTAATTCCCAGTGCAGTAGTTGAACTCTCAACTGTGGTTCAGACGAGAAGTTTCATCAATGTCTGCTGCAACTCTACAACAGTTTGGATGAATGCAACGGCTCTGTGTAAGAATGTGTTTGTAAGGTTCCTGTTAAATCACTAATGTGTTTCTGTTTCCACCCTTTTAAGCCTGGCTTCACTTTTAAAGAAGACTAGACTAGTCCTCTGGTCCTCAGCGAAGCATTCAGCTGGGCCTGGGCCCAATGTGACAGTAAGTATAAAGAAAAAGGAATTGTGTGCAATATGTTTGTTAAACACACACATTCCCATGAGTCATACACTTCTACCAGGTACACTCACCTGATTCAGTGTTGCCACACCCATTACAGAAAGGTGATTTTCAGTCAGTGTATAGTGAACAATGGCATCTTTTAAAACTCTTCTTCATGTGCTGCCTCACTTTTATGGCTTTTAAGTACAGTCTGTGTAAAGTCTTTTGACCCCATGTATGATTTTTCTTGACAAATTCTTCAGTCTTTTCACCTGCTTTCTTGCACTACTTTTATTCCAGTCTGCTTATTTACATAGCAAACTGTTTTAAACGTGTGCTACATACGCAAAAGGTTTATCATAACTCTAAAATGAAATGCGAGCTGTAACTCTATGACCTTGATCTAACATGGCTCAGTCAAACCACTAACCCAAAAAATTTCCCACTTCCTCCTGAGGAAATTTTAATCTGCTCTGAGTCCTCATTACGTTGAAAGTACTACACACACACACATACACAATCACACGCTTCATTATGTGTCACCTCTGCCCCTGTTTCTGGTAACTGTGTGTGCGTCTAAGTCAGTCCATTTACTACCAAAGTAACCCCACCCACCTGTCACTTTGCCCTACTGAAATGAATCACTGTGGTGACGATACTGTACTCTACGTTGTCACACTTCCTGTCTGTATGTCTGTCCTAATGTCTGTGATATAGTGTGGACAAAGTGTGTGACTGTGAAAGTGTGTGTGTGTGTGTGTTTGTCCCTGCCTCTCTCTCTCTCTCTCTCCACACCAACACAAATCAGAAAGTAACTTAGCAAACAATCCAGCAAGATTAGTTTAAATACTTTTTATTTCAAATATAATAGTAGAAAATAAAACATAAAATATATATACTGTATATATCTGATTCAGGAAAACTTGTTATCTGCCTGGCAGAGATGGTTGAACAAGAGGTGAGATGCCTCTACATACAGTACAACTTAAACCAGACCTCATGACTCAGATACCATCATGACAGCACTCAGATTTTAAAAAGACATCAAGTGGTATTTGAGCCATCAGTGCTGGCAAACATTCATGTGTGATGTAAACATTCAACAACATTAGAGTATTAATAGTTGCTACAAAAATAAATCCTACTAGTACCAACGCATGATGATGGCTCAACCGTACCCTCCAACATGCCTCTGTTGATGCTCTTAATGTCCTTCCACAATCTTCTTTTAAATATTGTTGGGCCTCTGGTGGCCGCAAACGGGCAACAACAGACCCCACAGTTTCCAACAGAACAGTCACAGTTGACCTTACCAGTTGTAGTATCTCTGTAATAGCTCCATTGTGTCTGTAGTTTTCTCTTAATGCAGCGTTTTCCAACTTGTCATGCTTCAAAAGGCGCTCTGTCCGTGTGCAAGTGGGAGTTGAGTCTCTGGAGGTAATGTATGTTGAAATGTCATGCATGGGCCCTGTCCAATTGGAAACCGCCTGTACTTGACTGTGGAGATAATGTGTCTTATGAAATGTTTTGCAGCTTTTCAGCTCAAAACAGGGAGCTGCTTTTATCTGTAACCACGGCGATGCAGTCTTAACATCCAACACAAGATGGGCAGGCTTTACCAAACACTCCTGTTTACCGCTACTTGGTAAAAACTGTCTTCTTGAAATTAAAAATAATACTATCAAAACTCTGTAAAGCAAGCTGGTCATAGTTTGTAAGGGAATTCCAACAGGAAGTCTTGCACAACATGGGTGAGTGGCAGCTCTGGAACCTGGTTTACTCCACCACACAGCTCCATGATGCGCGTCCTGCACATCTCCTGCAGCGTCGGCTTCCATTTCCTGTAGGGGATGCTCAGGCTCTTCTTGGGAGAATTGACGTAATGCTCCAAGAGGGCAAAGAGCGTCGGGAAGCTTTGGCCGTTGCCTGCCAGTGAGAACTTTTTCCGCTTGTAGTCGATGCGCACGCTGACCGGCCCGTTCTTGGCGTGATAGGACAGCGTGAAGAAGACGTCTTTCTGCCGGCTGTCACGGATGAGGAAGCTGCCCAGCGGAGCGTCCCGCAGCATGCGATGGGCGTCCTCCACTCCCAGAGGGCCCCAGTAGAAGCCGCTGCGCTCGAGCTGTGTCGCTGTGGCTGTGATGATCATGCAGTCCTCCTTGCAGGAAAAGGTGGGGAAGTGGGTCAGATCCACGGAGGGGACGGACACCGACCTCGGGTTCGGATGCTGAGCGGCCCGACGCTGAAGCTGCGCTGACTCTGTGCGGCGCGGGCTTAGAGCAAGCTCGTGCCTGGCCAGTGATGATGACAGTGAGGATGATGAGGACAAGGAAGATGATGAGGATGAGGATGATGAGGATGAGGATGACGACGATGAGCTTGACAATTGGGTCTTGTCATGGCCTTCCACTGTGCTGTCGGCTACCATCCTACAGGGGAGAGTGGCCCCAGACCCTCTCCCATCTCTAACCACCACACTGACATCCTGAGAGAGACAAGAAAGAAAGAAAGAGTTATTATCTTAACTGCAAACATTTGTTTATTACTATTAAAGCAAATTACATTTTTACCTGGTCAGGTAAGTCAGTTAAGATTAACATCATGAAGACAGAGGCAGTGAATCAAGTCATTCACAATAACAACACATAACTTTAAAATCAGGTTTTTGGCAATGACCATGTAAGGCTCTAACTGAAGAAAGACTTGTGATGTGGGTGTGTGCACAATCCAGTGACTTTCTCGCAGCATAGGTCAGAAATTCTTTCTAGTTTCCATTGATGGGTACTCTGTTTGACTTGACTGGAATCTGCGGTTTGGCTAGGACACAGTCAACACTGATGTCAGCCACAGTCAGATTACTGTACACTGCCTGTAGACACACACACACCCACAAGGTTTATGGAGTTCATAGCAGCATTATTTTTTTATCACGTCTGCCTTAATGCCTGAAATATCAGGTTGAAATCAATCTTTTTTAAGCCAATGGCAAATGGAGACAAAATACTTGTACATTTCGAACTGAAAGTATGAGTTTTTCAGGACATAAATGGTTTGAAATACTAAACACTGGAGCCTGGACTGAGCTTGTTGGATCTGTAGCTGCTCATCAGCCGAGTACAATTTACACAAGACATTGCCCAAAACCACTTATCACACATAAGCAGGCCTATCCTTGCATGTGATTCACTTTCTTCCTGTCTAGTTCCTAGTAGTACCTAAAACAAATTAATCAAAAGTTGCTTTAAATTCCAAGAAAAGATAATGATTACCAGGTGATGACGTGTGTTGTATTTTGGGGGATTTTGTTGTTTTTTTTAAAGGCAATCACAATTTCATGTTGAAATTGCAAACATATTTCTGATTTTCTTATAAATAACTAGGCCTACAGAGAGTTTCATGTGTTTATTTTTGCTAAAGTGCATTTAATTCACCGCATTGCCTCATACTGTATCCACATCAAGCTACTGCTAACAGCTGGATAGTGGGAACCAAACAGGACTAAGAGAGAAACTCAATCCACTTTTTGAACCAGCTGACACTCCCCATAATGCTTTTTTATTTTTTTTGGTCCCAAAACGTCCATGCACTCAGAGGCACTCTATTCCATACACCTTTTTTTTTTTACCTCCAAAAGCACACAACAGCGAAGCATGACTCCAGTATGAAAAGTCTTACCGTTTTGTTCTAACGACAGCGGCGGTTTAAAGATCCGTTTGTGTGTAATCCCAAAATGCGAAGTGCTGCGCTGAGAACCGTAAATAACCTGCAGGTAATCCGTGGCGCAGCGCAGGATGGAGAGCAAGGTCGCATTTGACAGCTCGGAGGTAACTTGCCGACCTGCTGGCTGCGATTTCCACCCGTCAAATCATCACTCTCGTGTGTGAAAGCGTGGTAAACACGTCTGACTTTATACTCCTTGGCTCCGCCGCTGACTGCTTCCTCGAACAGCCCTCTTAGCGGCAGGCACACTGTTTCTCTGAAACAGAACCGAAAGTGAAACTGAGCTCAAAGCAGTCCCTCTGCGTTTTCAGTTCGTTTGAACTCAGGCGATTATTTGAAGAATTTCAAGAAAACCGCAAAGCCACGTGACAGTAGGACGTTTACAGAAATACAGGTGACAGATTCAAGTAACAGCAGCATGTATTAAACGCTTTCTTGTTTTGTTTTTTAAATGAAAAATTTTCAATGATTGGCGCTGTTGTATTCAGTTCTCTCAGTCACCATCAGTCATTTCAAAATAGAACAGGATGTGCTTAGTTTATTATGTGGGGTGTCTTTGCCTGAAGCAGTTTGCATCAAATGATATATCAAGTGACATGTGTTCCATGCCATCAGTCTCAGTTGTCTGTTTTAAGCAGATAGGATTCCTGATAACCTTTGCTCAACAACATAAGTCCTATTTAGATAAAGATCTCTGCAGTCAGAAAGCATTCATGTGTAATCTCAAATCACGCAAGAAGGAACATTTTAATCTTCCTATTTACAGTAAATATATATATTTAAAAAAAAGCAGTAGTGAACAAATCATTTGACTCGGACCACGAGGGAGATCAAATCAGCGCTTCTGCTGCACTTCTTCATTTGTTGTTAATAGTAGGTTGTTGTTTCACGGGGCCTTGACATTTGGGGTGATTCATCTAAGAAATGCTCATATTGTAACATCCTGACAGTCATTTCACTATTTTGGCTTCCAAAACTAGGCCACGTCAGGCCATTTCCATTGCGAATCCATTTTTATTATATAGTTTGTCGTATTAATTCAATGCAGATCACACGTCATGGTTCATATTACTCTTTAGCTGTGGTTATATGGTGGTTATTAGTGTCAAGAGTCAAATCACTATAAACTCCTATTTTGATGATTTTTAGTTATATCAACTAGAACCAGCTTGTACCAAAACTGCAGCAAACAAACATACAGCACACCTAATTTAAGTTGAACTCAAATCTCACTTTAACTTAACTAGTTTTTGTTTGCTTTTTGTTGTGTTTATGTGAAACAGAGTTGGCTTGTGACGCAAGACTCATTTCAGAGGAATCTGAAAATGAAGTTTAATGTGATCTAATTTATTCTAAATAAAGTCTGAACAGCAGTTCTTCCAGACTTGTTGTGGCTGCAGAATTTGGATACCAGCTGCACATCTCTACCTGCAGCGCGGACGGTAGCAAATTGCTTAATCAGTGTTTCATGCCAAATGATTCATGCATTTGGTATGCAGCTGCATAATAAGTAGCATGTTGCACATTACATGACATTACAAGTTAATTCTAAATATATCTGCACATGAAAACTTCACATGTTGACATCACATCATAGGATGTCCAGCCTGGTCTAGACCTACTGCAGCGTAGGGACCCATATGTGTGTCAGCCTTATTCTTCCACAGATTTCCCTGCCCTTAAACAAAATTGCATTCATGGCATGACTATCGTATATTTGCTGCAGTGCAGCTTTGCAACATTGAGAGAAATGAAAGTTATGGCATCAAACGGAGACAACCTCAGCCCTAGGTGATCATGGTGTCCTTTTTATCTGACATGGAGCGTGTCAAATAAACAGAAAGTTAAGGAAAGACTTGAGGTCAGCTGGTATTGCTTAAAGAGGCAGAGACAGGCAGGCTGTGTGACATTATAGTGTCTGTCTGTGTCATGGTTAGTTTCATTTTATCAGTACTAGTCTGACTCAACTAGTACTCAGATTAGCCTGCTACTTTCATTATGCATATCTGATGCTTTTAATAATGCCCACTCTGTGGCATTGAGATATCACTCTTGGGCTTTGTGTTTTACCACTCATCTTCTTCATCAGGTGATTGTTGAAATGTGTATACAGAATCCAGACTGTCATTAACTTAATGGGGAACTCCACTGATTTTACACATCAGAGGGCAACTAACTGGTGTGAAAAAAACTTAAAAAAAGACTTTTGTGGCTCTCTGACCAAACTATCGGCGGCTGAGTTGCATTGTTGGTAATGAAGGAGAATGTGTGGAATAAAAAACTGCAGTATTGATTTCTTTTGACTTGGCAGCAGGATATCATTAAAGTCTTCATTTGTAGCTACACTTTATAAACAAATGGTCTGGACACTGTATACACACAGTATCAGTGTGTAGGGTGTTGAGCATTATGTTCGAAATGCAAAGTTGGAGCATGCAGAATACACTGATTACAGCAAGATGTGGTTTAAGTAAAGAGGGAGTCAGACAGAGGGAGGGAGGACTGGGTTTATTGTTCACTAGCTCTGCTCTGTTGTTCTTTTAGTAATGGGTTAAAGGATTGAGCTTAATCAGAAACACACAGTAATGGTAACACTGGATGTCTGCCACTGCTGTCTCTGTGCATGTCTGCCTTGGATTTCCTACATTCATTGCAGATGTACGCATTCTAAATTATTTCATGCTGTACAATGCAGTGTGCCCTATAAGTGTACATGTGTCTTGCGTGCATATTATTATGCACTCAGTGTTTATTTGCATGCTCCATGAGTTTCATTTCTGTGAAAGGGGGAGAGAAGCAAGAGACTGAAACATAGCCAGCTTAACAGAGTGCGTGCTGTGCCCAATTGCAGATCCTTGCAGCGGTTCATTGAGAATGTGTTTGCATGTATGAATGCAGCAGTTCATTTGTCAAATGCAGCAGAAGAAAACATGTCCAACACATGCATTAATGTGCAAAAAATTAAATAAAAACTCTATGTTGCAGTTAAAAAGATCTGGGATCAGTTTTAGTTACTTTAGCGACAATGAAATTCATTTTTGTCTGTTCACTTTTGTGTGACAGCGTGCAGTGTGAGAGGGTTCATAGATGGATGACAGATGAGTGAAAAATGCAGAGCAGGGAAAATCTTTTTTTTTTTCTAGTCCTGCAGGAGCCCTCAGTGTTAAACCATATGAGCTTTGTTGGAGTCTGTACTTTTAAAGGTGGCATGTTTGGTAGAACATCCTGAGACATGATGAATATTAGCAGAACATGAACATGAACACGAACATGTCACGGCACATGCTCTCTGGAGGTTTCTGCGGGAGCGAGCTGATGCTTTGGTGCTGTTTTTGTTTTTCGCTTTTAACTTCGGGGATCTGCGGAGATACTGGTTAAAGTTTCAATGTGTCAATGCGTTCTAGACCTGCGATCCTCAGCCAACAAAAGATCAAATAGTGTTTCGTACAGTTTTGCCACACCAGGGAACAGCACAGACAGACAATGAACAGGACCTGTGTGTCTGTGTGGGTGTGTCTTACTATGTGTTGAAACTTTCGCATCCACAACGGCTCACTCCACCCAAAGAAAAACAAAGAGAAACAAAGAAAAATCTGCACGTCCTTGTCTGGAAAACAGGCGCTCCATATTATTCAAAGCTTCAAATTTATTTGTTTTTCTCGTTGTTTGTTTGGTTGTGGTAATATTTGCACAGTTGCCAGCAGTGATTAATAGAGTTGCTGATGGGAAATCAGTGTGTGTGTGTGTGTGTGTGTGTGTACAACTGTACTTCCTCTGGTACGGTTAATTCTGTCTCACACAGTGATGTAATTGGTTATATCTCTCCCCATTATGCTGCCAGCATTTAATATTTATTTTGTCCACTTTCCGCCGCCATTGTTCATTGTATTGTTCTGTCGTGTGTTCTTGAGAGATGTCCACTCTGCCTCATTGAGATTGTCTTTATTTGCATACGAGGAGGAGGGCAACTCCCTCCTCCTCGTGTGGTCATCAGGTGTTGCTCCATAGGAGAATGTACTTTGAAAATTATATTGAAAGAAATGTACCTAAAATCATTTCATTATACACCATCCTACACTTTCTGTTTATACTTTCATTTTCATGGACTGTATATTCAGTGATAAGGAGTTCTCGTAATTGCTCTGACAATGATAAGGCATGAATGGCGGCTTCAGTGAATAGCTGGCAGGTATCTTCTAGTAAAAACATTACAGAGCACCCATAACTGCTATAAACGTGCTGTGATGAGCTTTACAAGAAGTCATAGAGGAAGAAAATAAAAGCACATTAAAAAAAACACTAGAGACAATAAATGAAGGATAAATGAAAGGAACGTTTGTTGAGGAAGGTATGATGACACGTTTTCTTGCAATCTGGGAGATTATCATGTTTGGATGCTTGTAGTAGGTGGAAAATGGCAGGGCTATTGTTGCTCTCGCTCTCGCTCTCGTAAGTGAGTCTTATTTGTCATGCACCTTTTTTAGACGTTGCCAACCACCATGTACCTCATAAAAGAGTTAATAATTATTCATTTTGGCATTTCCCAGCCTCTTTGGCGAGCAGACCAAAACGTTTTCCTGACATGCAGCCAAAACACCTTAATATCAAACTCAACCAGATGGTATTGTAACCACGGCAGTTTCTTTTATCTCCTCTGTGAATGTTATTGTGTGTCAGAGGGAAGACAAGAACCAGCAAGCCTTGGCAGCTCCTGACTAAGTTTTAATCCAGTAAATTTGATCCTGAAGTTCCTGCATTCATCTCTGAAGACATAATTGAGCCCTGATGAAAGTGCAAGTAGAGCTGCAGTGAAATGAGAAGTTACATTTCAGTGAATCTATACTGGTTATAGTAAGGAGGTTCTGGTAGTTCACTGGGGCAGTACTCTCTAATTTACTCGAATCGGAAAACACAGACAAATAAACTCCCCATGTCTGCTGTGGAATCAAGATGAGATGATAATAAGTGGCCTATGCACCAAAGGTAATTCTGCTAAATGTGAAAGTACAAATGTCTTCCTTGAATTCCTGATGCTTATGAGAAGCACTGCAGCGTTGTTAAACTGTACTGCTAGCCAATAAAATCCCCTAGGCTGCCCGATGTTAAACAAGCTCATGTCATCAGGCCACAAAAATGCACATTGGATGTTAAATGGGAAAAACTGCTGCTCAGATAATTTACTCTTAAAAATGTTTCTCAATCTGTGATTTTCCCTCAGAGTTGATATGCGACGAGCTCCTACAGAATACACATTCGAAAGCAGTCACTTTGCCTTAACTTCTTGTTTTCTAACCCACTTTGAGATCTCTCTGTGATGGGTTTTTTTTTTTTTTCTTGACTCTTCTCCCCCATAATAGCTGCTTTGTCAAGAGGACATTCCTCCTGTATTACATGAGGACAAAATTAGTTCAAGATCTGGAAAATAATACATAAAGCACAAAAAAATCCTCAAAACAGTTAGCCTCGTGCTCTCATTCCTACATCCTGCTTGCCATCCCTCAGTCATATTCCAGTAACTGAAAGGTTTCCTGTGTACAGAACAATGCCATGTTATTGTTTTGCTCTATCGAAAAAGTGGGCAGGAGAACGGTGCAGAAACGGCTCTGGAGTTGATCCACTGTCCTGCTCAAGGATACACCTCCAGGGATGCCGCTCATGAAATCACAACATCTCCCTAACCGTTAACCCACTCGAGCATTTTTTAACATTAAAATCAGAGTTGATGGGCACAGCCCTTCTGTTTAACATAAAAAGGTCTTTCAGCAAGTGAAACAATTTACAGTAATACAGTCGCAGCAAGTGAATCAACAACACTTGAAAAACCTGAGTGGCTCCAAGAAACCAGTCTGACAGCTGAACTGATAAAAGTTTAATAAACTACCCATCATGACGTGGAGCTTCTGATGAAATGTCTTCTGGAGCACTCCGAGGAAGAGGCTCCTCTCTGACTAATGCCTACGCTGTGCTGGAAAAATGCATCGGATCGCTGCCAAGGTCCAAGATTAACTTTTGATTAATAAGTGGATATCAGAATCTCATTGTTATCCACAATATGGCTGTTTGCTGACCGCAGGCATATGAAACAGCCTGTACAACTGGCGAAGGAAAGTAAATACTGATGAGTGAAACAAAGTGAAGAAGTGTGGGCCTGTTGCTTGACGAGGAGCCAAACTGAGTGTTATGTTTGATTGATATTATTTACGTCACTTACTGAAATGATGCATCTCGTGGCGGCATTTCAGGTTTTTCAAAACTGCACTGATTGACAATTGATATGTTAATCATGTGAGATTTCAGGCACACCGCTGAGTGGGTCATTTTTGCCTCTGGTCTTCTAAAACCAGTGGTAGTCAGATCTTCACTTGTGTAAAAGTACCAATACCACGCTGAAAAAATACTCCAAGTAAAAGTCCTGCTTTTAAACCCCTTAGTCAAGTAAAAGTACAGTGTTATCAGCAAATATACTTAAAGTAAAAGCATTATTCATAAAAATTGTCCCTCTGAGCAGCATTTTACTGTTGTAGCTGAGCTAGTTTTAACTACTTTATCTATAGTTCTGTATTTTAGTCAAGTGGTTCCCAACCTAGGAGTCAGGCCCCCTCCAAAGGCCCCACATTTATTATTTTACCTCCTTGAGCCTCAAACTATTCTTTCAGTGGAACCATCTGAGAAGTTCTGATAAATGAAAAGTTAGACCTTTGGTTCTCCGTCACGAACTTCGACACAGGACCGGCGGACTCAAATGCACGACTCATGAGACCAAGGCTTTACGTTTCACAGCAGCTTTACTGAGACGTTCAAATAAACAAACAAAAGCGCTCACAACGAGGATATTCAAAGTCCAACAAAAACACTCACGAAGAGGATAATCCAAAAGTACAACAAAAACACTCACGAAGAGGATAATCAAAAGTACAACAAAAACACTCACGAAGAGGATAATCAAAAGTACAACAAAAACTCTCACAAAGAGGATAATCAAAAGTACAACAAAAACACTCACGAAGAGGATCAATAAACATGAACACAGATAAACTTGACATGAAGGGAACTCGCTGGTACGCTTGGTTTGGGGGTCTGTTGACGAACAAAAACAAGACGAACTGGCACAGGACAAGGGGAGACGCAGACTATAAATACATGAGGTAGGGGAGAACAGGTGAACACAATCAGGGGCAGGGGCGGGGTAGACAATCACACTGGCGGGAAAATCACACAAAGGGAGGAAGTCAGGGTCTGAAACGAGAGGAAAGAGTTACTACACAATAAAACAGGACATGACAAACTTAACAACGTTGACGAGACACAACATTCTCATTGTGGGGTCCAGTCATGGCTGGGGCCTTTGCACCCCAAAGCTCCTGAGCTTTCCTGGATTTCCTTAACCCTGGTCAATATTGTCCTGATTACCAGGCATTTAGACAAAAAACAGAAACCAGATTTATTTCAAGTACTGCTGAGAAAGTGAAATATGATCCAGGAAGACCAGATTGTGTCATAGATCCATTGATTTGAAGGTTTATCAGATAACAAAACACAACACAGTGGTTTATATAATTAATATTAAAATAATCATTTTATTGTTATTTTATCTTCGCAATCCTGGTCAGAATTTGCATTTGGCTCTCAGTTGCTTAAGTGTATTTAAGGCAGGGTCTCTGGGTCACTGCCTGTTAGTTGGTCAAGTTACTATTCAGCCAGTGTTCACCCAGCCAAGGATCATCTGTCCCCTCAGTCCACTCCTGCAGTTCTACTCTCCAGTCCTTCCATTTCAGCCCAGTCAATTACCAATTAAAACCTCTGGATCTTTGCCTTATTTCTGCATTTGAGACTATTCCAGAAAACTTTGTCTCAAAGGTCACATATGCGCAGTAAGTATAATGTATTATGTGGATCTGGTGTGTCCTGGATGTGGAAAAAAAGTTTCCCGATATTACACAACAACAACACGTTGCTAAATTTTGTCATGTTTGTTGTAAGGAAACACTTGTAACTTGCCCTTCTGCTCCACCACATTCGATCCCGGCTCAGTTGTCTTTGCCAAGCAGTGCAGCAACGCATCATGAGCTAATGTCTGATCCTGAGTATATGCAGTATAATGTCAACGATCCAATTCATACTGTATATCTGAGCTATCAGCTCCTACCGAGTGTTGGTTATGTTGGCTCGGCCAGTTGGCAACACTGCTGTGTTCATTTTCTGGCCTCCTGCCCTGCTTCTATAAACTAGACACACAAGCAACCGCCATGTAACAATCCAAGCAGACATTTCACTGTTAGTGTGCAAAAAGACTTCCCCTCAATCATGAAATATCAGGGTTTACAAGTTGCTGCATGTGTCTCTTTGTTGTTAAATGTACTCAGTGTCAAGATGTCTGTTGAGATGAAGTCTGCCCATATTCACATTTGGTTTGAGACTCTAGCGGCCATGTGAGTAGTAAATATCTGAGAGTGCTTCTTCCAAAACTCACTTTAACAAAAATGCAACGTGTGCGGCTGAACTAGAGCCAAAGTCATTGTTTCGAAGCGGCCTGGATGGTGAGTTGGGCTGATGGCTCGATGTGGGCAGTGTTGACAAAAATGTGAAAACCTCAAGCCCTCAGTATGTATTCAGTGTGGAATCTAGCCATCTGCTGAAAGGCAAAACATAACAATTGAGATGCAGTGGCTGTATCCAAAGTGCCAAGAGTGTCAGAATGAAACTGAAATCTAAGCACCTGACTAATTGAGAGGTTAAAGTTCTTCATTTTTGTTGAGAAGGGCTGCTGTTGAGTTGTAGTTTTCTGTTCCCCCTCCTCTTTCAAGGAAAAGAGACTACAGTTTAAGACGAGAAGCAAGGACTAGACTGATGGAGGGAGGACTGCAGAGAACATCTTGCTGTCTACGGCAGTCTGGCTTGTAATCAGTGCCAACACGCAAAAACATCCATTAATTTGACAGATGAAGGACAAATTGTTATCACAGTGACACAGATTTATTTTTGTTAGAAGTTGTTAGCCTACTGTGTATGTGCACATTCATGCTTTGTGCTATTGTGTGACTGCGCGCCAAAAAGTGCGTGTGATTGCAGAAACAATATATGGTAAGCCTACCCAGCATAATTATGTATGTGTTTGTGTCGTCAAGTGGTCTGTGTCCGTTTCAGCTGTTGCACTGCCATAAAAACGCTCCATTTTCTGGGAACCCGAAAGTGAAAGTAATGTCCTGTGCCGGCAACCCGATCTCTGGCCACATGGCAACAGATGATGCAACGCAGCCGTTAAAATTCCTGATTGGCTCTTTTTCACTATTGCTTACACACTGAAAGTAAATGTTTAGACAAAAGCATCAAAACCTTTAACTTTTGTAACCATGCCTTAAACAAATAAGGCGGCAAAAGTACAAACATATTTTCTGCTTTGCACTTTGCTTGCAACTCTGCGACACACTGCTCACTTTTTTTTTTACATTAGACTCTATGTTCAAGAATGAAATCTCTTGCAATCATTGGGGAAAGCACTTCTATTCAAAATGCAAAATATACCTGAAATTGGCAACACACACACACACGAAAACACTAATACATTAAATGAACACCAATCAGTCTGAGCCTTAGCAGATAGACCACAGGTAAGCTGGCCTCTTTTGTAAGAACTTTGCAAACATGTGACCAGACCCTCCACTCCAACCATTACAATCCCTTACAATACCATTATTTGTTTACCATTGCACTGTAAGTTTACAGCAACATATTGTATTGATTACTGTACAGTAATTCTTCTTTTCTTTGTGTTTTGTTGTTGACATTTAAAAAAAAAGATTGTTAGGTTATTGTTACAGTTTCATTCTGACATAGAAATGAGATGTTTAGCTCCAAGTGTTATTCTGTCTTATTCTGCTTGTGTGTAGAGTTTTGACACGATGAGCCAGATTCCGCAACAAGTGTGAAAGCAATCGCAAAAAACCTGTATTAGGTATAAAAAACTTAATTTTGGGGGGGTATTCCTTCAAAACATGCACATAAGACCCACTTGATTATTTAAAGTAACTGTCAAGGGTGTAATATAAGCAACTGCAGCCATGTTGATTTTGCTACTATGCTTGCTTCTTGATCTCTACAATGTCTTATTTCTGGAATCATGCAAACTATATGATTCATACTTTGAAAAATAAAGAATATGACTCAAAGGGCAGGTTCATTTGAAAAAAACGTTTCTTTGTCTTCCCTGGAATAGTGAGTTTACACTGAGGGATTTTCTGGGGATTTGTCATGTCTCTGACCAAAGGAGAAGGTAGGAGCTTCTTTGGAAAAGTTTTCCTGAAATCGTCGCTCAGCTCAGCTCTTTCTTCCTCTATTGTCTTTGACACAGTCTAAGACATTTACAGGAGCCGTCCTTCTGGTGCCACCATCAGCTTAAATTTCAACACACACACAACATCTCTTCTGAACCATTTAAATACATCTGTGTCAAGTGATAACGTCTGTAGAAAGAGAAACTAAAAGAGACGGTTGAATAACATATTGACAGGTCAGACTCAATTTGGAAACATCTCGTATTACATGCTCGTCAGACTGGTCGCTCCTTTGAAAATAAACATTTTGATTAGTCCTTGCTGACATTAGTGCAATGTCCTGCTCATTCAAAACAGCTCATTTGCTCATTTTGCATTGCTTTGTTTGAAAGGTAACATGATAAACTCACTTGATAGTTTACACCAGTGTTCACTGTTCTGCATACACATGCATGCAAACACACAGTCTGGCCTTTTTTTGTTTTTGTTTTTTTGTTTGGTTCATTCAGGTTTTCTCAAGGAAACAAAAGCAACTTAGATGAGCACGTAGCTTACTTACTGGTTTGAAAACTGGCATCCTGTGGGGGTGAAATGTTTACAGCAGGGGTCAAACCAAGTCTGACCTCAGATCCTGTGAATTCAACTGACCCAGAATGACTGTTCTGTGCCACGATCCAGGCCACGACGTGGTCTTTGTGCCGAATAAGAAAGAAAGAAAAAAGGCAAAATCTTTGGTCCAGACTTCTGTGTGTTTCACGTTAGTGTGTCATGAGTGATTATTTTCAAGATATCTGCTGGCTATCAGGTGTCAGCATTTGTTTCCTCATACCCATCCAGCTGTTGTTTTGGGATTGTTTGATGGCTCACACTACATGTGAAAAAAAAATGGTGGCTTGGAAGTGGACAGAGATTGTATTTGCAGGCATCACAGTGTTTTAGTGCAGCCCATGGTCCAGACTTATGTAGGCTGAGACAGCAGAGAGGGTTTTATTTATGCATTTAAAAGAATATTTGTATATATATTATTTTATTGTGTCATTTGTATTTGGTTTATATAACTTCTAAGAAGGGTTATATGTCCAATGAAGCCAACATAATGGCCTCAATTCTACTTATACCCACAGTTTCCTCCAGGGGTGCTGTTTTGTCACATTGCATTGCTGGTCCGTGTCATAATAACTGCTGTGACTTGACATATACTGTATGTGTACTATATATATATATATATATATATATATATATATATATATATATATATATATATAACTTACAACTTTTGTTGACTAGCAGCACAGTAGTACAACTATGCCACAGCTGCTATTACTATTGGTACTTTTACTACTCCCATTTCTGTCAGGCTCGTTCTTCTACAATCACCGTTATTACCAGTAGCCTAGTGCTGCTAGTATTACTACGAATTCGGTCATCATTAGAGAGCTGAAGTCATGACGTCACGTCCGGGCTAACCTCTGCTCCACTAGCTTCTGTAACTCAATGCAATCTCTCATTCAGCATTTATTTCCAGAAAAATGAAAACAAATGAAGCATGTTCCTGGGGTTTACTATCCATATTCTAAGACTTCTAAAGTCATTTTTCCGGCAAAAAAAAGAAAGAAAAAGTACACTGTCCAGTCCATGTCTGAAATGAAAACCAATGGGAAGAGAAACCTGGATATGCCACCAGGAGTACTCCGACAGAAACCGGAATAATGTGGCATGTAAACGCCATATCCACGCCGTATCAAAACAAGGAATAGGCTCAAAACTTGGATACTTATGTGCATGTAAACACAGTCAGTTATTACTAATACTACATCAGATATTACTCCTGTGACCACTGCCTTGATATTATCACTATTATCATGATGCTGTCTATTATTCTCATACTACTAAACTACTTGCTATAGTGTTGCTATAATTACAGCACTTCTACTAATCCTACTACTGCTGCTTGTTGCGGCATCAATGTCTAAGCTCTGCCTCTGCCCATGACCATCAAAAACAAATGACTTACGGGAATACACACACAGACACACAAGCACGCGCACACATTGTATTCTTTCCACTAGTCAAGTATACCTTCAATAAACACACCAACACACACACACACACTCAGACACACATGCCAACACACCACAGCTCTGTGGTCGTCCCTCTTTCACACTGACTCAGTTTTATGAAATCATGTGACCTCCTGTCAACATAGTAGTATATGGTAAGTGGTTAGGCCTACACTTTTTTTTACAACTGATAACACACATATACTGAGTTCACATTTCGGAAAAGTTCATCTCACATCCAAATTGCACCAATGCAACCAGAACACTTCATACACATCTCAGGATCAACTCGAACCCGAACACTGACATTTGTCTAGCAATAGTAACACTAATATAATGACCATAAAATCACTAACAACAGGTAGCATTACAATATGTATATTTATTTAGTATAAACCAAGATTCCATTACAAAAAGAACAAAAAGAAGTGCTACCTTACAGTAAATGTTGCAATGTGTTTCAATAGGTTCTTTTGCCATTTCTGCGCAGAGTAATTCCAGGTGCACAAAAAGAAACTAAAGTAATTCTGCCCCTTTTCCTTACCCAGCAAAAGTCTTTCACAGAGGTCATGAAAGAATAAGAAGCTGTCCCAATTAGGAGTTTAGGCTTTGAACGTACATTTAACAGTGTTTACATTAGTATGTAAACATGTGCAAATACACAGAGATTTGGTGGTGGTTGAGTTTGAGTGAGAAAACAGTTCATGAATTTTGAAAGATGTGGTCATTGAATGCATTTTGTGTCATAGCAATGAAAAGTGATCCACAGTTTAGTCCACGCTGCCAGGTGTACATCAACAAGTAAGCGCTGTCAGTAACGTACCACACAGCCATACAGCCCTACCATTATGACTAAGACAGAAAAAGATACAGAAAAGCAACAGACAGCATCCACATGCAACTTTGATCGCTCCTTAACCCTGACCTACTTCTTCCCCATGGGTCTTTCTCTAAAGGATATTTCCTGACAGTGCGTTGCAAAGTAAATAAGGAAACAAAATTCTTTTAAAAATGATATCATAGTTTCAGCTGTGCATGCTGATATTCACACTGACTTCTGTTGTACTGACTGTGTGAAGACTTTTGAGAAGGTGAACTCAATATTGAGAAATGCATGTTAGCAATTGTAAAAAAAAAAAAACTAAAAAAAAAATCTCGTGCTAAAAACAGTGTCTGCACAGAGAAGTATGTCTGATGCTCCTGGAATTATGCAGCCTGGTAACGCCTGTCACTTTCAGAGAAATGAAAGGGACGTCAGCGTCATTCAGTTGGTCATTAAACAAACGGAAACAGGCTGTTACTAAAACAATGACTCTTTATTGTGGTCATCTGGTGCCCATGTTTGTCCAAACTGTATACTGTGTGTGTGTGTGTGTGTGTGTGTGTGTGTGTGTTTGAGTTTGTTTGGGTGCGCGAAGCCATAGAAAGTGGGAAATGGCACTTCTCTATAATAATTTAGCATTTCACAAGAAGAGGATCCATGTAAAGCATTTACAGTAAGTAATGTGCACACAGACTCACAGGCACAAACAGAAACTTTGATTTAACATTGAAATGTTACAACTCTTAAGAAGTCTCTTTTGGAGTTTCACTTGTGTTTTGGCATCAAATTTTTCATTCGAGTCAACAGTAGCAGACAGGTCTTTACAAGCAAAGATAGTGTGGCACTGATGATATGCTTGCAGGAGAATAGACTCTAGATTGGCTAATAGCGATCTGCTGTATTATTCAACACAAAGGTATGATGATGGGGAAAGGCTACAATAACACAAATACTAATAATAACAAGATTTATTAACCTTTTCCAAAACAAGTTACAAACATACTGGGCTGTGTCTGCTCATCAGACACTGTTGCTCTGAATTTGAGCTTGTTGGTATGAGGCCTCTTCACTCACGCTCTGTTACAGGCTGAGGATGAGTCACAATAGGCCCATGTCACAGAAGGAAAAGCCCAGGTGTAAATGGTTAAATTAATGATGGCTGAATCTCAATAAGGCGCCTCAGTTTCAGGGTCTTGGTATTGTCCATGCTGGCTCACTGTCACACTGTCAAGGCTTACTGGTACACATCTACAGAACGGAGCCATCGTCAATGTTATTAGTAACACCTGTGCTTTTCCTACTATGACAAGTCAAAAGGTCTGCTGTGAAAAAAGGCCTGACACTGTAGTTCAAAGGTGGAAAGCCACCAAGAAAAACTTGGAGGCATGAATTTCTTTAACATTGTGGTTCTATCATTTCCTGCAGTTCAAAAATGAAGTAGTTACGTCGGTGCTGTGATTAGACTTTTAAAGGAATAGTTCAACATTTTGGGAACTACACTCATTTGTTGTCTTGCTGAGAGTATGATGAGAAGATTGACACCACTCTCGGGTACGGTTATATTTGAAATATGAAGTTGGAGCCAGCAGACAACTAGCTTCGCTTAGCTTAGCGCAAAGACTGGAAACAGGGGGAAACAGCTAGCCTGGCTCTGTCCAAAGGTAACGAAATCTGTCTACCAGCACCTCTAAACCTCACTAATTAACATGTATCAATCTTGTCATCTAACTCTTGGCAAGAAAGCGAATAAGCGTATTTCCAAAAATGTTGAGCTATTCCTTTAATCCTTCCAGTGTGTGTCTGATTACAGTGAAACTGACCCTAACTGTGACATCTGCTCACAGGAAATCTGAGCTCAAGTTTTTTTTTTAATACTCGGGAAGGGGAAATGTGTGTCAACTGATGAATTTGCCGGAGAAGAGAGGGCTTTTCGAGAGGGACTGTTTCTAACCAGTCATAGAAACATGACGTTTCATGTTTTCATAATGTGGAAAAAAAGGAGCTCCACATGCATCTTTTTTTTGTTGTCCAACAAATGCATGTTTCAGTGTCATTTTGATGAATTTGAAAAGCAACTTTGTTGACTAACCTTGTATGAGTATGGAGTATGCTTAGAAACATTGCTGTCTAAAAGGTACATTATTGTATGATTGCATATGCATGTAGTATAAAGTATAGTTTAAAGCAATTTTGTGACTCACAGAGTCACAGAACAGAATAAATAATCTTTTATTGGGCCTGAACTTTATTTGGTTCACCATTATCTACTTTTGTCCTCTCTTCTTTCTTTTCCAGATGAAATGAGTGTCAAAAATTAACTACATTTTATAAAACATTATGTTATATTAATAATTTCAGTATAAGTGGAACATACAGTACTCAGTTGTTTGATGATGCGCTACTTTTTGGAACTGTTTATAGTTTCTTTTTGTGAAAAACTAGTTGACTAAGATGCTCTGCAACCTGATTATAATCACAGCACAAAGGCAGTGTCAGGTTCTCTATCTGGGGTTCATGTGTGGTCACGTGGTCGTGCTATTGTTCAGTGTACAAAAGCTCTGCCTTTGTGGAACTGGGCCATTTTCACACATGTCAGCAAAGTCCTATACGCACATATATATATATGTTACAACCCCATCCATTGTTCTTAACTAATGGGGCAAAAACCCTGCTTTGTATGTTTTATCTTATCATAGCCCCATATTCTATAGCTTGACCAGTAGGTCAACAATGAACACAGTAGTCATCTTTATCTAGCACATGACAATATGGATGATGTATATGGATGATGTTCACTTGAGCAAAAGGTACTCTGGGAAATCTAGGGAATCACAAATGTAAATAGAAGTAGACAAACAGGTTGAGGAAAAGATGGTAAATTACAGCTCAATACAACAAAACAAGTTTTGGAATACTTTGAACATCACAGACTAAGGATATCTAGGATATCTAAAGAGTTTGGGTGTTTTCCTAAAGCACACTACTCTAGTGGGAGTGGCATCTGCTCCCATCAGTCAACAGTGGAGTCTGGGTGGAGGCAAATAAATGATTATAACTAATCAAGAACAGCAGTACTTACTGGGAATGTGCACTTTAAGTAAGTGCTCAATTCCTACCAGTCTGGGTGGAGCTAGTGTGAAAAGCATCATTTCTGGTGTTGCTGAAAAATGAGCGCTCCTGCTGGGCTAAGAATGCTGAACAATAGGCCCTATTTAAAAAACTTGTGGAACTACAAGACACCACTGTTGTAGATAGAAATCCCAATCTAAGTAGCCGTTATTAACATGAAGTTTCATCATTCCTTCATAGTCAATATGGGGTTTGCTTTAGTCGGTATAGTTTGAATCGAGGTTTGCAAACTTTCTCTGTGCCGTGACCTTATCAGTTAGAGAGCTGTCAAGTTGCCATGTTAATATGAATACATTACTGTGTTCAAGGTAATGGAGGAAGCCCCAGATTACTTCTACTGGGATGTTATAGTTAAAACATATTCATCTATTGTTAAATAAATATATATCAACTAAATATCAATATGTCAGTAAAACAAATGTCCTGTGACCCAGTCTGTTTCTTAAGTGATGTTCGGCCCCAACTTCCAGGATGAGGTCAACTCTTTATACTACAGTGAATGTGAGGTCAGTGAGCACAGACAGTGGCAGTTCACCTTACAGCTAGACATAGCTATGTCTCCCTCTAGTGGTAAGTATGTAGACACTGGTCTCAAAACAACGTGTACCAGGACTATCTATCTATCTATCTATCTATCTATCTATCTATCTATCTATCTATCTATCTATCTATCTATCTATCTATCTATCTATGCATTATTATGTGAATAAATAAATAAGCCTCCTCTTGTGAGGTATTTCTGAAATGATCTGCACATTGTGTTTTTTCTCTTTTCCTGACGACATGAAATTTTGGAGCCATATTGTTTTCTGCAGCACTTCGAAAAGTGCAGTTTTGGAACTGCTATAATAGCGCAGGGTGCAGAAAAACTGGAGAAATACAACAAGCCATAGGAGAAGACAAGATAGGATTAAATGGAAGTTGCACAGTTGAGTGTGATACCAAGAAGGAACTAGGAAAAGACAGAAGTTGGTGCATGGCAAAAGGTGGAAAGGTACAAAAAGCTACGGTATATGAGACATGAGAGGCAGGGGAAGACAAGATCACTGTATATTAGCTCTAAACTACAACTTGTGGCCACTAGAGGGCACCGTTTTGTCGTCCTGGATCAATCTCTCTGCAATTCAGAAGAGAGAGAGAGAGAGAGAGAGAGAGAGAGAGAGAGAGAGAGAGAAAGAAAGAAAGAAAGAAAGAAAGAGAGAGAGAGAGAGAGAGGTCATAATAAGGTGCTATGTGGGTGTGTTTTGCGAGATGAGAGATGGAGATGACCACCAGGCTAGAGGTAGAAAGTCTCTCACTATTTTCTCCCTCTCTCTCTCTCTTCATTTCCCTCCATCTACATCGCTCTCTCTCTTCCCCTCTCTCTCCCATGAGATCCAGTCTTTCATATAAATAGCCGTACAGTACATAGTGTAACAGGTCCTTTTTTCTTGGCTCCTCGTTGCTCATATGATGTTCAAAGATCAAGGATTTCTTCAGTTTAGCAATTATTGTTAGTGTGCATTTATATTCTTGGGTGGGCAGAGGATTTGCTTTCACATTCACCTCATAAGACAGCTGCAAGATAAGCAACTCATGTGTAACTATTGCATTTTGGTCGTGTGCTCTGAAATACCCGTCTTTCAAGTTGATGTAAAAGGAAAACCCAAATCTGTTATTAAAATCTTAGCAGAGACTCATATTGAGGCTTACAGAGGTTTACACTTTTCCCCCAGTCCCAGCCCCTCTCCACACAGGTGTCCCAGTCAAGCCACTAAAACAATGTTGAACCCAGAGGCAGTTCTGAGCCCAGGTGAACCAATAGGGCCTTTAAGCTTTAGGTGGGCTTTCTGCAGGTTGCACAGTACACGACGTGACAGCAGAATGTTTTCAGATCAACTGTCAGGATCAGCGCATAAGCAGGGTCATTATGGAGCCTCATATCCCTCCTACTGCGAAAAGGTCTGCATGCATCCCATCGAACACAACCAGAAGTGATCGCCGGTGGGAAGCCAGTGAGGGATCTTGTTTTTGTCACTGCACTGGTGACTCCTACAGGTTGGTTGGAGTGCCTGTGCTGAGGGCAGCCGGATGCGAAGGGGTTAGTCTGAACCTCTATGCATGTGATTTTCTCTTGCTGAAGCTCCTCTCCGACAGGTGAATTCAAGCAGCTGGCACAAGTCCATGCGCATCTGAGGAAAAATGTTGTTTACACCCTCCCCAGGCCAACAGTGGGAGTTAGCAGCAACAAGAACCACACTGCGAGGGGAATTGGCTGTTCCGATGTGGGAGAAAAAGGGAAAATGTGCAGAAAAATACAATAAAAAATGTGATATGTCCTCTAGCAAATCACTGTCTTGTGTGCTTCTAGTCTTAGAGGGTTTGCCAACACAGGTGCACACACATTCACAAACAGCCTATAAATTATTGTTGATTTTGTTGCTTGTCAAATCTCCATTGCCTTTTTGTTCCTTGCAGAAAGAATATGATTTCAGTGCCTGCATGTGTATCTGCCTCGTGTGTTCTATTCGATATTTTTTATAATAGTTTTTGTGGATAATATCTAACATATTTTATGCTTGGAGAAATATTTTAATTTTTAATAAGAGGAAGAAGAAAGGAAAAAAAGAAGAGTGTGAGTTCAATGAACATTTGCACAGTATTATGAATACTTTGGCTTTCATTTTGTCACCTCACTGGCATGAAGCGGTTCCCAAAGTTCCTGAAGGACCAACATGGTCCATGAGACAATCTGAAAGTGTTTTGCTGGCCAGTCTGACAGTGGATAAGTAATATAGGTAGTTTTAAAAAAACAGAACAATATGGTTCTTTTTAGATGGAATTTCCTAAAATGGGGAAATCTAAAATAAAGCTGTATAGTGACCCACACCTCTGTCATGAAAGTCTTTAGCAACGTTTTAAGGTTTAAGTTAAAAACTATTCTACCTATTCTATTCTATGAGGATTCTACCCTCATAAACACAACTGTTATGTAAGCAAAGGTCTTATGATGACTCATAAGAGCTTAAGCTAGCTAGCCAAATGTGCTTAACTTTACCAGCAGTCATTTTGTAATAGACGACTCCAGATATGACGTTCGTTGTTTATTTAAACCCCATTTTGCTACAGACACTTAACACTTCCTGTCAAAGAATAATGATGTCAAACATTCATTAAAAGTCATTTTATACTCTGCACGCTGAAGTGGCTGAACTTGAAAAGTACAAGCCCTGTGCTTACTGTCGAGTCTTTCACCTCTGGAACACACCTCTTGGTCGTGTATGCATGTCTGTCTGTGTGTGTGTGTGTGTGTGTGTGTGTGTGTGTGTGTGTGTGTGTGTGTGTGTGTGTGTGTGTGACCAGCCCTCATGTTGTACCTTGTTTGACAAGAAACAGTGAGCGTTTTTCATCATGTGCACAGATCCAGAGCTGACCTGTTTGTGCTGCTCAGGGGGAGTAAACAAGGTTTCTGGCAGTTTCTTTGACCTCGTTAGTAATGAAGCTGTCATCCTGCCAATTAAACTAAACTGGGGTGTTTGTAAGGAGCTGCCATTCTTGTTACCCGAAAAGTCTGAAACCATGAATGAGTCCTCGAAATTAAGCTGCCAAATGTGTGGATGGGACAGAAGGAGCTAGCATATTGATTACATTCATGGAGATATTTTATTAGGATATGAATTCTGCCCTTGTTGTGACCTTGCCTTAACTGGGCAGTAAGCACTCTTATCCAGTATTTAAATTTGAGGTTAGACAAAAATTCAAATCAGCAAAGAGAAATTATAAATAATATAAGCACTTCCTGCTGTCCCACAGAAACACACACACACACACACACACACACACACACACACACACACAATGTAAAGAGTCAATTATAACAATTTACCTTGATTACACAGATCACAGATTACCACCCCTGTGCTGCCTGTGCTGCTGGAGGTGTCAAACAGAAACACAACACACATGTGGACAACAAACACTTTCATGCAACCACATACAGACGTGCACACTAGTGCATACAGCCAGAGAGAGAGAGAGAGAGAGAGAGAGAGAGAGAGGTGCAGATATGCAAATGCAGTGTGAAAGCAGAAGAATGAGTTCTCTGTGGTTTCAGATCAATGATGTTTGAGCTGTATTTAACAACTCCTATAATGGTGGGGGGGTTGAGGGACACACAAAGAAGAGAGAGACAGAAACAGACAGATAATAGAGACAAAAGTTACATAAGTGAGGTAATTGGGCCTGTAAGTGTGGGTTTGCCACATACTTACCTTTGGCTAAACATACCTCTCTCTCTCTCTCTCTGTCTCTCTCTCTCTCTCTCTCTCTGTGTGTGTGTGTGTGTGTGTGTGTGTGGGCTATCCAATGTAGCAGGACATACAGTATCCTTCCACAGACTGCGTGTTATAAGCCACAAAGAGTGTGGAGTGTGTGGGAGTAGGTAGACAAAATGTGTTCATGTGTGTGTAAGGGTTATAGCTTCAAAGTGTCGTAGTTGTGCTAATGGCTGGACGAGCGTGTGTGTGTGTGTGGGGGGGGTTCATTTCCTTTATCTTTTTAACCAGATGCAGAAATGAAAGCATCATATATTATATGAAGGTAAAGAAATCAAAGCACTGAGTCAAGACAAGCGATTAAAACTCAGTACAACAATGCGCCTAAAACAGTATAGTCAGTGTGTGAGTGTATGTGCATGCATTTGTGTAGCTGTATTTGTGCGTCAGAGTGTGTTCTGTGTTGTAGTCAGAGGATGACGAAGGAAACAACAGGTTTATATAACAACTCCCTCCCTTTGTGGAAGAAAAAGATGAGAAAAAAGGATTGTAGAGGAAAGATGCTCAAAGACACACACACACACACACACACACACAGAGAGAGAGAGAGAGAGAGAGAGAGAGAGAGGTGGAGCATTGAGACAGAAAATGAGGAAGTATGGTGAGACGCAGAGATAGAAATCAGCAGAGAAAGAGACGGGGGGGTGATACGTGAGAGAAAGAAAGGAACAATGAAAAAACAGAAAGGCAGAGATGGAAAGTTAAACACAAACAGAGGAACTTCATTGCATTCATTTTACATTATTACCTATCAGATTGGAGCTTCTTAAAGAATTCTGTAACTGCTTTCCCCCACCAATATCTACTTGTGTTTCTGTCAGCTGTTTCCTACATCTCCCAGTATGCTTTTCAACAAACCCCAGCAAACAGGCATAAAGTCGTTGACCTTTCTCATGGCAGACATTTTGACTCGCCCAACACGGGTGTAACTAATAACTTTACTAGGGTGCACTCCATTTAGGTGTTACTTTACCCGAATGCTCACTGGCCTTTACCTGGCTGGGATAACTAAATGGAACAAAGCCATTGTTAATGCTATTATTTACATTATTTGTTAAAAAAAAAAAAGGTCTTTTCAAGTTATGGTGTAAACAAAGAGAGAGGGTGAGAGCAAGGCAGTGATAATGCTAAAAAATGTGATGCACACCCTTTAGTCAGCATATCTTGTGGCTGAATTGCATTCTGGTCAATTCAGGCTACTGATGTTATTGGGGAAGCAGGTCTTTCTCACACCAGTTTTTTTGAATTGCCATAAATCACAGATTAACGTTAACGATGGCCTCCATTGCTGGAAGGCAACACAAAATGGTGAGTGCAAGACATGCTGCAGGAAAGCTCTGACATTGAACATTAATGTTACAGATCCACCACTTTGGTTTGGTTTGGTTCAGTGCTAATTAGCAAATGTTAGCATGCTAACACACTAAACTAAGATGGTGAACATGGTGCACACATTACACCTGCTAAACATCAGCAAGTTAGCATGTTGTTTTAGTCCAAAAAAAAAGAAAAGATTTTCGATAGTGATTTGATGTGATTTTGGTGACAATAACACCAGTGACATACCTGCTGTCATCCACATCTTATTGGACATCCAAGCTGGCCTACCAGCATGGACACTTGTCCTAGTTCAATAGCCCAGGGGAACAGTTACATCAGACCCTGTCTGTTGATGAAATTAAAAGAGATCAGCAACTTATGTGCGAAACGATGGGTCACCGTCTCACAGTCTATACATACACACAGGCCCGTTCAGGTTGTCGCAGGGTATGCTTACGTCACTACCAGTGTCTCTTGATGCCTGTCACCATTGCAAATTAAGCCGCTCTTATCGTTTGACAGTCTGCCTGCCGTCGAAACAGACGGTTATGTAACAATGCAGGCATGTGTGCCTCTAATGTTTGATGTTGTATGAATGAATAAGCGAGGTAATAGGGACCAGAAAGGTTAAAAACTGAGATCCGAGCTGGTAGCTAAATCTACATTAAACCTTGTATTGATGAGACCAGGGTGAACTGCACTCTCTGTTATCTGTCCTGCAGCTAAATCAATCCCATCTAGGTCATTTACTGCCAGCTGACTGCCACGATGTGTGTGTGTGTGTGTGTGTCTGTGTGTGTGTGTGTGTGTGTGTGTGTGTGTGCAGCATGGACCAGTTGGGACTATGGTTGTCACTGTCCTGAAATTAGATCCTGTGGCCTTAAAACAGGTGGGAGATCAATACTACTATATAAGTTGTGCATTTGTCTTTTTGCTGTATGTATATGAAGGATATAGCCAATGCGCATGTTTACTTGCTGTCAGCAGTGATGTCGTGCTTCACACTCACACAATCGCTGTCATCCCGCCTCACATATTCATCCCTCTGCATTTACTATACTGAGAGTCGCAGGTGGTTATATAGGTTTCTTGGCTCTTTCTATGAAGCATCATATTCACTGATCAAATGACTCAGGAAGTCATATAATTTAATACCTTAAATGCATCTTGGAAAACTTGGTGACATGAAATTCATCCAACAATCGCGGATGATGATCCTCCAAAATCCCTTTGAAAGCAAAAGTCTTAAGATGAGTCAGAACTCAGCAACTGTGCTTGCTTTCAGTGCCAGCACTCAGACTTTAAGGGGAGAGAGTCTGTGTTTTTTTTCCTTCCCCAAATGGGAGATATCTCTTTTTGGAAATGAGCACTTCACTTTCAAATATTGAAAGTCAGTCTTTGTGTTTACTGTTGGCCGTATATATTGCTAATTTAAGAAATGACGTTTATTCTGCTGTTCCACATACCGCACTTGCTCCAGAGAAAAGTGAATCTTAAAATGGAACATGTAACATCATTTAACACGTAAAGGCGAGCGGTTTGAGACATTTCAAACACATTTTAAATGTGTTTTCAGGATGAAGTCCTTGACAAAATCTCCAGATGGAGTTCTGTGTAATGCAGCTGTGTTTGGAGGTCTGTGAGAAGTTTACACAGCAAAAATCTTAAGGTCCTAATTGTCACAACTTTTACCACTTGAATGCCAACCAGTTCTCGATGTCGAATGTTGAAAACATGAACTGTGAACGTGAACTACAGTTCAGGTAAAGTGAGGCTTCAGCAGTCTGAGTTTGACAAATGAAGTGGATATCTTACAAAGATACGCAATTCTCTCTTTGTGTTTCTATCTCTTGGTTCAGCAAGAAAACACTGTCCATGGAAGCTCTTTCGAAGATAACCACTTAATTTGTCTATCTCAAACTGTTAAAGCCTCGTATTAGCTTTGCTTGAACTTTGGAATGCATTTTTGCACCGACCATCACTTACATTGAAATTGCATTAGGAAGGGGTTTCTTCAGTGTGGACATCAGGAACAATAACAGCAACCAATTACCATTTCCATGTACATGTGAGCATGTTAGTATTGTTTTAAGGTAGGCTTGAAAAAAAAAAAAGAGAACCTATCCTTTAATTTCTAGGAGGTTGCAATGTGATGAAGTAAGTTCATTTGTTGTCAGGTATTTCATTTTCAGGATTATCCAAAAACAAACATAAAAAAAAAAAAAAAAAAAATATTTCTCACTTGTTTTTCCAGCAAATGTACTATGTCCCGATGTACAGCAATGTTGCAGTATAAAATCACATAGGCCTACAGGCTATCGCGATTGAACATTTAATCCATACCGCCCACGCCCACTCCTAAGCAACATAAACTCACATCATAGACAAAAATGTCCACATGCTTTCACCAAAACGAATCAGCTTCACATTAACACTTCAAATTTTAGCATTACTTTTAGTTTGACACTGGAAAGTGATTCCTATATTCCTATTTCATAACAGCCTACAGATCCTGTTTAAATATTTTATAGGGAAAAGCATCCATCCAGCTTTGGGAATGCTTGGTATTTAAAAACCTAATTAAACTGCACTTTTAGGTTGGAAGTGTCAGGGCGTAAATGAGCTCTGCCCCCCCCCTCTCTGGTAGTCACCGACTCTCTGAGCGCTCAGAAGAAAAGGAGGAAGCGGAGAGAGAGCAGCGCAGCGGCAGCTCGTCTACTCAACCGAAGGACACGATAGCAAAAACCCAAACAAACTGCCGAGAGCCAACCATCGGCTTATCGCAACGCCCGTTTTGAACTCGTCTACTCGGAGCAGCGCACGAGAAACGACTTTTGCAACCCCAGAAAACGCGTCTAGGCACCAACAACTTGCGCTGGTTAGTTAAAGTCGAAATAAAGACAGCTGCACAGACGGTCGGAGAATGGCAGACTCGGCGGCGGCCAACAGCGACGGGGAGGACGGACCCCGCGAGCCCATGCGGGGCTTCGCGCGCCAGGGGGCCCTCCGCCAGAAGAACGTGCACGAGGTGAAGGACCACAAATTCATCGCGCGCTTCTTCAAGCAGCCCACCTTCTGCAGCCACTGCACCGACTTCATCTGGTGAGGAGCGGACACGGGGAAGGATGGAGGGCTTCACAGGAGAGCAGTTTAAAAAAAATCAATTTACTTCAGCTAGTTTAATGCTTTTATTGGGGCTGTAAAAAATATATGTTGTATAATAAAGTCTTTAAAATGTAGACTATTTTAGTTTAGTGCACCAAGAGATGGAAAATAAAGAAGGGAGAAGGAAGAGAGGGGAGTTTAGTTCAGTTTTAATGGCAATTTAAATTAGAAAAGTGGAGAGAGGGGGAGTGGTGATGCCTATTGATAAGTAATGGTCAAAATGGCTGTAGAGTCTAATGCTTGATAGTATTGCATCATTAAGTTACAGCAGGAATAAAGAAAGTGGGAGGGTTGCACTGGTTTTGCAGTTTTCTCAAAATAAACATCGATTTCAGCCCTATTCATGTACTTGTTGATGTAAGGTAGGGCAGAAGGGAAGATATGTGGGCTGCACAAATAAAAAAGGAATAGCTGCAGACCATTGTTTGATGGTATTAAGTAGGCAGAGGGACTGAGAGAGGCTGAGAAAAAAAAATGAAACATGTTCTCCAAAAGCAGTGAGTGCAGCAACCAGGAATAACCTGAGCGGCAGCAAAAAAAAGTGTTTCACGTGGGTCAAAAACTGACACAACTTCAGCCTTCCTCCTCCTCTTGCTGCTGCTGCCCCTCCTCCTCCTCCTCCTGTCTTCATTCTCTCCTCTCAGTCACCTGTACAGACATGTCACCATGCAGCCCACCAGGGTTTACCTGACAGTCACTGCGCTCGGGTTATTAAATGAGTTTCCGGCTCTAGGTTGGCCTAATTTGTCCCGTTTATTATTATCTGCGCTGTGCACTATTCCCAAAACGGCCATTATTTAAGTCCTGTGATGGGCTTTTTAATTTGTGAATGGCTAAATGATTTGACCTAGAAGATTGTGTGTGTGTGTGTGTGTGTGTGTGTGTGTGTGTGTTCATGGGAATCTAATGGGATGGTCTCACTGGTTGTAAATATCCTTAAATAGAGGAACACTGTGCACCCTGTGTAATTGCTTGACCTGTTTAGATCTATCTATCTATCTATCTATCTATCTATCTATCTATCTATCTATCTATCTATCTATCTATCTATCGATCTATCTATCTGGGTCAATAAGCATAATGAAAAAGAACAATGAGAGCACTGAGTGATTTCACACCCCTAGAGATTATCTATTTGTAGCCACAATATGAAAATGAGCAGGGCTGAATGAGAGTTTGCGTGTGTGTGCGTGCACCTGCAGGCATCCCAGCATTTTCCATACCACTGACCGGGTGTCGTTGACCCTTTTACCCTGGGGCAGCTGCAGCCCTGCCTAACAGATCAGTGTGTGTGAGTGCACGTGTGTTTGTGGACCTAAGTTGACCTCAGCACATGTACTGTACTGTTCATACAATAATCGAATGTCCTCGCTGCCTGCGTACTTCAGTACTTGTGTGCGTTTAATTTGTGCTCTTTTGGATGGAAAGTTTTAGCGCTGCGCACAAATGGCAGACAGCATTTGACATTTGCCTCTACAAAGATGTCTTGAGGCGAAGAGAGAGGGTTTCAGAATTCCCTTTTTCAAGCTCTTTCTCTATGTGTGTGTGTGTGTGTGTGTGAGAGAGAGAGAGAGATGTAGTCTAAGTGCATATACACGTCTGTGCCTGTACAATGTTCAACCTGTGTCTGTGTGTGTTCTCTCAACAGGGGTTTTGGCAAGCAGGGATTCCAGTGTCAAGGTAGGTGGATGAAATGCTCTCTCTCTCTCTCTCTCTCTCTCTCTCTCTCTCTCTCTCTCTCTCTCACACACACACTCTATTAGGTGATGCTCGATTGTTAAATGATCGGAGGTTAACTTTGTCGCCTCGACTTTCTCTCATTGTTTTCTGTTTCTCTGTTTTTTCCACTCTAATTACGTCTCTTTCTCTTTTTAGTTCACTCATTTCTCAGTTCTTACCATTTCTGTGCTTTTGAGGTTCAGATTGCAAGACCAATCTCACTAATCCTATCTTTTTGGTCTCCTTTCTTCCTCACCTTGGTTTTCTTCCACTACCTGCTTCTTTTTCTTTCTCTCCACCTCTCTACTCCTCTCTCCCTATTTCCATCTCTTTACTTTCTTCCCTATTTCCCCTCCAGTAACTAATTTAATCTTTTTTGCCCTTTAGTCCTCTCTTCCTTTCCTGAGTGCTCAAGTATTCAGTGTTATTATTTTTAAGTGGGTTTTAATGAACACCATTTCCAAAGCTCAAAACGTCGCTAGCTCGACAGGCCAGTCAACCTCCCCGGTGTGCGATGCTTTCAAAGCAGAGCAGTTTAAAATAGTCTTGCAACTCCTTGAGATTTGATGGGAACAAAGAACAATATCATGAAGCTCTTACGCTGGGAGAAAAATAAATGCTGATAAAACAGACAGCTGATTTCCTGCAGATTAAAATATATGTGAGAACAATTCTAAATATTCTGTACCTTTTTTAAAGATAATGGAGAGTTGAAGTTGTTTGGGTAGAGGCAGTTGTGGATTTAACTTTGTATGAATGGAGCCATTAAATCGGATCAGTGGAAAAAGTCTCTGTGGGTAAACACATAGTGCAACAGAGGTGAGTCTGGAAGTGGAGGCAGGGGTTTGGTGATTGATTCATAGTGGAGGATACTGTATGTGTTGATTTAGATATGGATAGTAAGAAGGTGACCAAAGATGTGGAAGGAAGCCATATAATCAAAACTGTATTTATTTCTAAAAATGTCAAATGTATAATAAGATGGGGCTTTTTCACAGCAGACATTTTGACTTGTCATAGTAAGAAAAGCACAGGTGTTACTTATAACTCTGTTCTATTTAAGTGTCCCAGTAAGCCAGGACAGTGTCACAGTGAGCCAGCATGCACAATACCAGGACCCTGAAACTGCACCAGCTAAATGGAATTCAGCCATCATTCATTTTATTATTTACATCTGTGCTTTTTCTACTGTGACATGTCAAAATGTCTAATGTGAAAAAGGCGCATTTTGCACATAACTACTTTATGTGAGAAGTGAGCAAGAAACGTCCTGCCTGCGCCCCTAATGGAGGACAAAGTTAGAGGTTTAAGTTTGTTCATTTCGTATCAGTTCATCAACAGCGATGCAACGTTCACTTCCTGCATCGATTAAGCGTAGCGGGACATCTGATTTTGTGGCTCTCGCTGGTTTAATCTACACAGAAAAAACTGATAAAACTCATGCTGCCATTTGACACGCCATACTGATGAAGAAAACTTGATCTACTTTGCTTTTCTTTTTCTTTGCTCTCTTCTCCCTCACTGTCTTTCATCCACCATCTCCATGCTGTACAGCCCAGACAGATTCAGTACCGGCTTAAGCTATCAGAGAAACATTTCCAGCTGACAAAAATGCCCTGGTGCTTTGGGCTTTTGTGATTTTTATCAATTTGCTTGAAATCTATGTTTTTTTCCACTTGTATTAACAGCCAACTGGATGTGTTCAAGGATTTTCACGTCTCCTAGCAACAGTGAAATATTCAGAAGCAACCGTCTATATGCTGTAGGATGGAAGAGGTGCTGTTCAACACAGCAGTGGGTTAGCTGGTAATTAGCCCATGTGTATATG
This sequence comes from Macquaria australasica, assembly GCA_005408345.1. Taxonomy (NCBI): domain Eukaryota; kingdom Metazoa; phylum Chordata; class Actinopteri; order Centrarchiformes; family Percichthyidae; genus Macquaria; species Macquaria australasica. The sequence goes on from SEMN01000055.1 coordinate 1,700,881, forward strand.
TAGTGGGTCAATGGTTTTCTTTAAGGAAAGCATCCGCTGCGCTGTAGAGACCCCCGTTGCCTCTGGAGAGGATGGGGTGTGGTTGTGGGTGTTGGCGCACCTATGCACTCTGATACCAGGGCTGGAAGATGGATGGATAAAGGGGGAAGAGGGAGGGAAAATGATTTAACCTCTAAAATTTCAGATCTCACTCCAGTTGGTGCCCAAAATAACATACATATGTGTGTTTGGGTGTGTGAGTGAGTGACTTAGCACTTGGCAACAGTTTGCACTTACCTTCTGTGTTTGTTTGTGTGTGTTTGTGTATACCCTGAGTTGCTCTCCGACCCATTTGTCTGTCTGGGGCAGGGTATCGCTTCCCCAGAGCTCAGGGAGAAAGGGAATTCCTCTGCAAGGTCACACACACACACACACACTTGGACAGAACTAAATTGAGGGTGTTTGTGTGCATGCACTGTGATATATTGTAGTGTATAATTAGATGCATTTATATCTGAGTAAAGATAATAAAGAAAGAAAAGTTTTTATTTGTTCTATTATTATATGAATAATATAATTATAATAATACAATATAATATAATATAATTCTATTATTATGAATAATCCAAACAGAATGTGAGAGCAATTGTGTTTATGGCCTCCATGTTTACCTGTCTTTCAATGAAAGGTCAAATCATCAGTAAGACCTGGCGGGCTGTGTATACTACAGCTCATCTGTCTCTTGTGAGTGTGTCAGTAGTTTGAGACCTGAGCGGACCGATCAGTGCCATTACTGCCTTACATGGTGTTTACGAATTGTTTGTACGCTCGCTACCTGAATCAGATCTTGGCTCCTAATGAAAATCAGTCTCTCTTTACTTTTCTTATCGATTCTCTTTTACCTGATAATTGCTCTGACCTTTGACCCCCTCAGTTTTGGTTGCTTTAAGTGTTTGTGATCCAGAAGAGGAAGATTGTTTTAGCATCTGTTACACTCGTTTAACTGCAACTCTCTTATAATGCCAACTAAATGCCTTCACTGTAAATGTACTGTAGCTGAGCTATTCTCATACAAAGTCCCAACGTGATGGTCGAGGTCATGATGATCATCATGCCAGTGTTTCCAAATGACGTGCAGGGCTGACCTAAACAAGGCAACATTTGCCACAATTTCATGTCCAAACATGAATATTGTTCATTAAAATACCTGCTTGTTTATTGCTGTTGTTGGCCTGTTAGTTAGATAGCCTGCAAATGTTAATAGGTGCAACAAAGCTAAGCTTCATTAGTAGCATTTGACATTGTGACATTTGTTCCTCTTGGTCTCAATTCTGCCTTGTGATGGGTGAGAAAAGGAAGTTAGATTTGCCACTGCTACATCAATATATTTATAGATGTATTTTTTCAGTTTTGTTCTGTTAGCACTGTAAGGTGGATAGACAGTGCTTTCAAATGAAAAGAAAATACTTGACATAGTACAGGTACATACAGGTCCTGCAGAAGGAGGCAGGGGGGCTGGACGGGCAACTCGGCACCCCCAGCAGCAGACTTTAACAGGTTTCAGAAAGCCCTAGAAGGATGTGGTGTAGATCTACTGAGAGCACGCTGATGTGATGCATATAACTAACATTTCCTGCCTGAACTAACACAGTCCATTCCATTACGCACCAATCAATATCTGCTGTTTAGAGAACATGCTGTACAGTTAGCAGTTTCAGTTTTCATGGTAGAAAAAAAAAAGGCGCCAGAACATCCACAGACACTTGCAGCATAATCCACCACTCTGTATCATACTGTCCCTCTGTAGGCTCAGTATCTATCAAATCTATTGTAACTTACATAAATACAAAGCTGACAGCCACAATTCATTATGAAGGACAAGACTGTACAGACTCTAAACAGCCACATGTGAAGCCTATAGGAGGCAAAGTTATAGATACTAAAAATGGAGATTTTGATTGATCAGAAAAACTCACAGTAACTCGCCTGTCCATCCACTCCACACTTTTGCTTTCTCATTGGAGGGACAAGGGAGTGAATGCTGCGCATGAAGAATAAAAACAAAGACAAACCCAGCTGTTTGCATGGTGGTTTGCACAGTCTGTTATTGCAAATGCAAGCAGTGATGCTGGCTGGGTTTTGCATGTAGCGTACCTGTATACAGGTTTGCTGGTCGGAGCAGCTCCCTTCCTCAGTGTTGTTGTAGCTGTAAACAATAAACTGTAATGCCTCAGTGGGATTCTGCTGTTCAGATTTCCATACAGTAAAAAGAGTGTAGGACTCAGAGGGTGGCAGCAGTTTATATTATGTAATGTGTGTGTGTGTGCACGTGCCTCATGTTCTGTTTAATGAGCTGGTGACCACTTATTTCCTTAATGGCTGTTTGTGCAGAACTGTGTGTACTCTAATGCTTCCACATGGTTGGTTTTGTGTGTGTGTGTGTGTGTGTGTGTGTGTGTGTCCATGCACGCATTCCTAAATGAGTGTGTTAATAATGAGTTTCAGCGTGTAACAGGCTGTCGAGTGTCCTCCACTGTCTCCTCATAGACTTAATGGAAAAATTATCCCTTTAGAGAGCTTGAGAAGGACGGAGGGGGGACTGAGTGGCAGGATGTGTGAGAGGCATGGCAAATAGGGGAATGAGGAGGGAAAGAGGGAGAAATAAATATGAGAAAAGAAAGATGGCGATAGGAGAGATGAGGAGGGAGAGGCAAAGGAAGATAGAAAGAAAAAGTGGGGGTGGAATTCATAGAGGGAAGAGGGAGAGACAAAAGGGGGAGAAAGTGAGTGGGAAGGGCGTAGGAAGGAGAGGAGGATTACGTGTGATTTCCTTGAAAGTTCCAGTGAAAGTAGCTCATAGCAAGTGCAGGGGAAAACAGAGGGATGAAAAGACATGTTACATGTCCTTCGAGAGCAATAACAAAAAAGTGCTGTTTCCTCTGTGGTCTTGTAATGTAACATGTGAGTAATGTGAAACATACTGCACAGAGAACAGAACGTACAGTATATAGCAAGGGAATATAGGAAAGAGAGAAAAAGCTAGGCTTGAAAAAAGAGGAATTGATGAAGGGAGAGATTGTGGAAGGATTAATTAGGGCAGAAATAGAAGACAAGCACGCTCTGTAAGTTCTCCATAATGTATTCAATCCGCCTTTCTATTCAGCATCCTAAATATAATCCTTTTTATAGTGTATATGAGGTCTTGTTGTGCATACTGTAACATGCTGTGCTGTTGCCGATGATGCCGTCAAGACAAATCGCGGTACATTTTTTAAAATGTAAAAGAATGCGATCATGTTCTTGATCAAGAGGGCTGCACAGCACTCAACTGGTATGTTGCTGCAGGCAGAGAACAATTACATATATTAAAAAATATATAATCAAACAAGGCAGATGGCTGAAAGTGAATGAGAAAGGTGTGCTGGAATGACACTCGAGCAGAGAGGTGGTGGGTGAGAGTTTTCTGCCAGGCAGAGGAGATAATGGACAGGGAAGAAGAGGTAGAAAAGAGGCGAGAGAGAGGAAGAGGGAGAGATAAAATGGTGTAGGCACGGCGTGTAGATTGCACCTAAGACAAGCCCATGAAGGTGTTGTTTGCTGCAGCTATCAGCACTCTTCAAAAGGAAAAATGTATGTATTTATAAAAATCACTATTCAAGAGCTCTATTAAAGTGTCCCTTTGACTGATGGCATCCTTTGCGTTCGGGTTTAATCGGGTGTCTCTTGCTTTCACCAGCAACCATCAAGCTGCTGTTGGGCACAGAGCCCACAGTTCCTCTGGATTCACATAATACGTTTTCTGCCTTTTCATGAGCCTATTCAGGTTCAAATGAGTTACTGAACATTTGCAAACATCTGTGTCTGTTGGCGGTGCCGAACGCAGCTCAGGTGCTTCTGCAACTCCAACCTGTGTGGGCGGGAGGTCTCCAGATCCAAAACCTGCCTCCTACACACACACACACACACGCGTACGCATGCATGCAAAAACAAAACGGGTATTCATGCATGAACACATTAAACGCAGAAACACACACACACACACACACACACACACACAAGGCTGATGTTGATGGTTCATTGAGATCCTGAAGCAAAGGAAATGGATAAAAACATGACTTTGTCATCCAGTCTTTTGTTTTTCCACTTCCTCTGCGCTCTTTGTTTTCCCGATTTCTTCTAACCTAACGCTCTCTCCTTTCTATCTCACTCCCTCTTTCTTTTCTTGTTTCTGTTGCTCGCTCTTCCTCACCTTCTCCCCTCATTGTCCATCTCTGCCCATTATTGTCTCTTCTTATAGTTCTGTATTTATTTATGTATTTCTCCCTCGGTCTTTCTCCCTCCTTGTTCATCTTAGTTCGCCCTCTCTCCTCCTTCCACCATTCCTCCAGCTCCCCACTTCTCCCTCTACCTCTTCATCTATCTCCCCCTCTTTCTCTCTAGTGGCTGTGTGTTGGAAGCTGTGGGCTTTGATGCTTTTATAAATAGCCCAAGTGTTCCACTGAGAGTACCACCAAATGGGATGGATGGATGGATGGATGGATGGATGGATGGATGGATAGATGGATGGATGGGGTGGAGAGGGGGATGGAAGAGGAGGGAGGGCTGAGTGTGTAGGTGTGAAGGGAGAACATTGAAAAGCGCCAGAAAAATCGAAAGGATTAAAAAGCGACAGAGGCAGACAGAGGTGTTTATTGAGATAACAGAAAGCATTGATTGGAGAAAAAAGATGTGAAACTGTGGGGATCTCAATCCTGCAGCCCTCAGACATGCCTGCAGTTCAAGAAGCAGAATGCTGTATTTTTAAATATTTTAAAATAGTTATCTCTTATGTGAAATAAATGCCGTATCAGATATCTACCATATGAAATATTTGAAGCCTGTTGTGATGAAACTGAAATTTTGGAAAAAATTGGATTTCTTTTTTTTTTTTTGCTGTCTTCGTTCACCTTGATTAAAAAAAAAAAAATACATTATAGAGATTTTTTAAAGGATATTTCAATTTAAACGATCCAATTCAGAAACGGTTACTTGAAGTTCATAATTTGACATCTCCACTTTAGTAAGTCAGCAAAGTACTAACCAGATACTCAGTTTTGTGCTAGCCATGATCTTATATTGTGAATTTGGTTGGTGCCTGTGACTAATTTGTAGTGTAGCTGTGTGTCGTCATGTGGTGACATTTTCTTGTTAAATCCCACATCTACTATCATGTCTTTATCAGACATCCGGTGCTGTCATTGTTCTTCTGTATAATGCAGGTTGATCACAGCCATGTGAAAACATTCTGTAGAACCGGCAGTGAAAACATATCCTGTCTATTGTCTATTTCTGTGTTTAATAGTGCACACCACAATACTCAGCTCTGGACCAGCTTAGTACTGCAGAAGGTATTTACTGAAGTAAAAGAGCGAGCTATGCATTTTGCATTTGCGTCATCAGGCTTGCTTGTCGATAAGAACAACACATCATAGGTGTGAAATATGTGACTTAAAAAAGAGTATTGTTTTTGTGCAATTGAACTTTTGGAGTGCGAGAGTTACGTGGAGTTTTTTTAATTTTCTTTTTTTCAATGGACAATTTTTATTGTCACATGGTCTTACTACTATTTTAGAGACTTATTCATTTTACAAACACAATTTAAAAAAAAAAAAAAAGTAAATGCTTATGATGGGTTTTTTTTAAATAGTTAAATGAATGACCTTGCTAACATGCTGATGTTTAGCAGGTATAAAGTTTACCATGTTCACCATCTTAGTTTAGTAAGTTAGCATGCTAAGTAGTACTCAACACAATGTACAGCTGAGGCTGCTGGGAATGTCATTAGTTTTGTAGGTATTTGGTCATAAAACTATTGACTTGATGGCTCAAGAGGAAAGGTTAGGGGCTGAATAAAGTGATTACAGTTCAACCTGAGGGGGACATGAAAGTCGGTACAGAATTTGACATGGCAGTCCATCCAGTAGTTGTTGAGACTCAAAACCACAAATATCAACCTTCATCACCTAGGGACCATGAATGTCTGTACAAAATTGAATGGCAATCCATGCAATAGTTGTTGAGAAATTTCTGTCTGGACCGCAGTGGTGGACCAACAGCCACGCCGTTAGCATGGCTAAAAATACCAGCATCGGTATTGGCTTTCAAAAAACCTCATTTGCGTCATGCAAATCCTCACGGTAGAAGCAGAACTTTTTAAAATGTTGTCGATGCATTCTGCGAGTTCTTTAAGTCTGTCTCCTGATTATGGTCAGTGAAGCACTGAACTCGTCCAAACAGTTTGTCAAGGACTTTATTTTCAGCATTTTCATGTTGAGTTCATGTTATATAACACCATTGTGCAGCCTTTCATGCCACGCCACTGTAGTGCGTACAACAACTCTGATAGTGAGCCTCAGTCGGCTTATTGATGGGGCCAAAAATATTGCAGCATTATAGTGCATTGATTTTTCCTACATTTCCCCTGGTGCTTTTCAGACACAACAAACTTGCATCCCTAAACAGCTTGCGCTCATGGCACACAACATCATAATATGAATCATATGTTTTAGGTGGAGGAGACGCTTCGGTGTAGGTTTTACTGAAATTCATTTTGAATTTTGTTCTGCTTCTGCACCCATCTGAAGCTCCAGATTAGAGCAGTTAGCTGATTGTGTACAGCATAAGTGTAAATGCGATGCACGACATGCCACAATTTGAAAAGAGGATTTCAAGAAGTGGAATTATAGGTCAAATTTAAGGTCAAAGCAAATTTAATTAATTCATGCAAAATTATGCCGTGCAACCAAGGAGAGTCAAAATAATTGCAATTGGAATTGGACAGGTTGGTCTTTTTGTTCAATATTTTTAGCTGATCATTCTTTTTAACTCAGACTCTGTTATGGCGTTGTTTATAGTAATAGTTTTTCTGACGGTCATGCTACAGTAACGCCCAGTGTGTTTCCTCCCTTAACTGCTTCCTCTTCTCAGTTTAATGTGGAGGGTGTTAAAGAGCTGTTGTGTGCGTGCGTGTGTGTGTGTGTGTGTGTGTGTATGTGTGCGCGTGCGTGAATGAGAAAGAGTTCTTGCTGTTTCTGTTTATCACCCATCAATAGTGGCTATCTGATGCGTCTGTGTGTGTGTTTGTTATTCCACAGGTGTGTCTGTGTGTGTGTGTGTGACAAAGTCTAATTTTACTTGTCAGTGAGGGCCAGCTCCCTTTGCTCTGATCTACTTTCACACATCTGAAGACTCTGATCACTGAGTGTGGTTGTTTTTTGTTTTTTTTGTGTGTGTGTGTGTGTGTGTGTGCGCGCGCGCGCTCGCTCGCGTGTGTGCATGTACTCACTTTCAGTCACAGATTGACAGACTATCTCCTTCAGGGCTTGGTTGTCCTTGCTGCTGACATTTGCGGCAATAGTACACCCGTTGCCACGGTGACACCTTGGAGACATATCGGGACGGATCAGACAGCCAATGTGGGTCAAGCTTGTTTGACATCACAGCTTAGGCACACACACACAAACACAAAAAGAGTGGACACCAGCGACCAATAACTAAATTTAGCTTCTTCCTCCTCAGATTGACAAAGTAAGCAAAATGTTAATTATCACTTTGCCCGTTTGAAGGGAAGATATTATCACAACTATGTCACATGTTCTATCAAATCTGATGAACTTGAAAACAAGACTAAGAGTCTGAAGCCATGCTGCTGCAATAACCGTTTTTACCTAAATGATAACAATGACAAAGCTAACATGATGATGTTTAGCAGGTTAACATGTTCACCGTCTTAGTTTACCCTGTTTTTATGTTAACATATTAGCTAATGAGGCCGACAGGAATGTCATTAGTATTTGGGCACAAAGTACTTGACAGATTAAAACCACATGCTGTAAAATTTGAAGGAAAACCAGGAAGAAGATCACACTCTATTCTTTCTTTGTTCATTACAAACTCAGCCCACAGCAATCAGAGGCTCTCCAGAAAAAAAAAAACCTTACTTTTTTTTTTTTCCTCTGACAAGCCACCTCTTGCAATTTTGCAAGTACTGACTGTCCTCTCTCTCCATGGTTTGTTTTGACCATGAGGGCTATCTCCCCCTCACAGTAACAAAGTATTTTCAGCTGCCTAAACTTAACCATACCCTAACCAGAGGGGCGGGAGATCAGAAACCACTCCTTTGTGATGTTTTCTTTGGAACAGACGTATGAGTCATTTTGAAACGCACTCACAAAATACCTATTTAGGTCATTTAGGTAATCAGCTATAGTCTCCTGCTTTATAGTTGACATCTATTTGTCAGATAGAGGTAACAAGTCTTTAGTATTCCAACAATCTTGGTATTACAAATCGTCAGCTCGTTAAACCAATGTCTTGTTGGCTGTTGACATTTTTATATATATATCGTTGTAACTCATTAATAGGTGCTAACTCATTATGAATCTGTGTCAGTCCCAGAGAGTACAATAGTCTATACTTAACTCTGTCAATAGCTGCTTTCCTACAGCACAGAGAGAAAATGGTTCATTCTGCCTGTGGCTGCTATTTTGGTGGCCGCCACCAGCCACTCTGGCGGGTAACCAGACATCATTAAAGCCTCTATGATCAGGGTGTGAAAGTTTCTGACTTGGTGACTCCCAGTGGTAGGATTAGTGGTAGCAGCATTGAAGCTGCTGTGCTGCTTTGTTGCTTAGAGTACATATAACGCATTTTATTATTTATTTATATACTATTGTATCAATACTGCAGTCCCACCAATACAAACCCCTGTTCTTTTAGTCAAATAACGTCTCTCTGGATATAATTCATAGTCTGCTTCTGCTTCAGTCTCGGTGAGTCCTGGTTGGCCCTGACGTATAGCTGATGTCAAGCAAAAAGCAACGCAATGTTTACAATGATGCTTTGATTGCTTGCTTGTATCCATCAGAAATCCAAACAGAAGAGGAATTTTACTGGGAATTGGCAGGACTTTGCCTTGTAGATGAATTCACAGGACAGAATGTCAAAACCACAAACTATATATACATAACATTTTTACTGTCAATGTGTGGATTATGTTTTAAGTTCATTGTGTGAGGTGTGTGTGTGTGCATTTTATATGGAACCTGATAGCGATTGGGTGTTGTACCTGAAGAAAGTTTTTAGTGAACATACTAACATGATACCTAATGTAGGTAATTTCCACTTTCTCAAACATGGTCGTGTGTTGTTTCCTTTTGCACCTTTTAAGCTAAGAAAATGATTGGAGTGAGAAATGGATGTTGGATCCATGGATGGTGGCATGACTCAGTGCAGATGAGTTTCTTCTTTATGTAACAATAGTTTTGTCAGACTGATGCTGCACCATCACATTGTATCTTGTGATACTGTTCATTTTGAACACCCTTACCTAAATAAAGAGAGAACGTTTTGCAGTAACGGCAACAACACCTGGATCCTGAGTGCACAACATGACGGTTCTATGGGAGGCTCCAAAATTATGTATTCTGATGTGTATATATAAAATGCGTTTATTTCACTCCATGCAATAACAATGTGAAAAACTCAAGAAGTGACATTAAACACAAATTAAACAGACACACAACAGAGAGTGCACACAGAAATTCATCATAAAGAAAGTAAGTTGGGTCAGGTTTGTGTAAATCTACAGTAAATAAGCCAAAGGTGAGTTTTTAACTCCGTTCCACCCACGTTACTCTCACCATAATAACATCATGTGCCCCCTCTGCTTGCCTTTCTTTAATTGTTCACTTTCCCACCACTCGTCTCCTACGTGATCACTGTCACAGGACCTTTGCGCCGCTCTGTATTTGTTGTTTGTAACGTAGGTGATCTACGAATTGAACCTGGTCAGTTGCACTCGGGGCAATTTGACTCGATGATGAGATGAGCTAAATGTCTAAAACGTGAATCACTGTGTGTAGGTGGGATGGCCCACCTGGATTACTAACTGCTGGAGGAGAGATGCTGCTGTGCCGCTTGTGGGTTTGAAAATGTACTATGATATAATTTCTAGGAAAAAAACTACATGTAGCATTGGATCTGTACAAAAATGTGCAGCAGTTTTCTCTTAAACCATATAATACATGTGTCCATAAGTTGCTACTGTGCACAGCTTAAACTATCAGGTTTTTGAAATGTAACTAATGCTGTTGGAGGTTTGATAATATCCTGTTTAGGGCATGTTTATAGTGATTTTACAGGGTTTTGCGGTACATTTATGACGTATTTAACCTACAAACATACTTGGCAACGTGTGTGTTTCCAGACTTAACACAGTGGTTCTGCTCAGTTCTCAGCAATAAGGTTTCACTCCAAGTTTGGGCTTTCTATCTGTGATGTGTGTTATATGTGTGCACATCCTCTTATACCAATGGAAAAATCTAAATCTAAATAAGGGGTAAATACAGTTTTAGAGTAGTTGTGTGTGTGTTGTCTGATGGAGACCAGCTAACTATGTCACTGTTGCTCCTGAGATACTTAAACCCGTTCGTCTATGGATGGTTACCTAGCAACAGGGACACGAGCAGACAGGAGTGCAGTGATCTCAGACCTCTTTTTCTGTCTCTCCCTCCGTCTGTATGTCTTTCTTTATTTGACTTTGTGCTTTTGTGTCACTCTCCCTTCACATCTCTCGCTTTTTCTCTCCCATCTGTCACCTGTCCTTTCCTCCTCTCTTTCTCTCTCTTCCACTTTAACTCCAGCAGTCTGTCTCCCTACTGTGCTAACCCCTCATTAGTTTTCCTTTTATTGCTTCCTGTCTGTCAGTTTATGGATATAATATTGTTGAGTTTGAGACTTTATGCGCTAAAGCTAGTAGGAGAGTGTCAGGATCCACCATGGGCTGTGTGTGTTGTTGTTCTTGTTTCCTGTTTTATTTTGAAGTTTCCTGAGTCTGTCTCTTGTGTGCTGGTCTGTGTTTATTTTTTGCTTGTGTATTTTATTGGAATCACCTGTGTCTGTTTCCCTCATTAGCCACATCCCTATATATATACCGGTCCCTTTCCTTTGTTCTTTGTCGAGTCATACTGTTTGTTGGACTGCATGCCATGTGCCTTGTTTCTGTCTTCCTGCCTGCCTGTCTACCTGTCTACCTGTACCTCACGTAAGCTTGTTTTGTGTTCAATAAATCATCGAACTGCTCCTGTTTGCTTGCGCCGTCTGCATTTGGGTCCTTTTCCTTGTCGTCTGAACAACTCATCGTAACAGAGAGAGTGTATTGTTTAAATATCACCCACCTATGTTCACCTATCTTCAGTTTGCCATCATCATTATATTTTGTTTTTTTCTTCGTAGATGAATGTAAACACCCTCTATAACCATAATGGGGTTTTTTTTTCCTGTCACACCATTAAAACCCATTTGACTTTTAAAAAAAAGATAGAGGGACAGACAGAACACGAGTAAACAAGACTACATTGGTTTATTGTCAAAATATGTTTCTGTTTTGTGTGTGTGTGTGTGTTTGTGTGTGCACACATGTAAAGATGATAACAGGCAGCCAGGCAACATTGGTCTGTTGCCAAGCATTGAGTGAGTTGTTGTAGACGTCCTGCCTTGCCCTCCAAAACACACACACACACACACCGCCTCCCACTTGTTATTTAGCCAAAGAGTTGCAATTGTAACTGTAAAACTTTGTTGTAATAATAATATAATATAAAATACTAATCAATTATTTTTTTGCTGTAGTTATTATTCTTTTACTGTTTTTTGGCTTTCTGTTATAGTGATACTGATAACTACATCACTACTGTATGTCCTGTTTTGTACCTTTTTTTTATTAAAAAGATAAAGGGTGGAGAACCAAAAACTGCTAAAACAGTTGAATCATAATTGTAAAGTCACAGCTGCAGAGATATAAAGTGCACATACTGTAGGGTGTGAGACGACATAGTAAATGTGGCTACACCCAACGTACACATTTTCATTTATTTATTAGAATTAGTATCTGGCCTCATTACCTGACACGGTGTACCTGCACACTAATGCTTTTATATTTTGTGTAATTATCCTCTACATTGTTTAGATAAGTGTTCTCATTGCAGAGCAAGTAAGTAATTTATTGAAAATTGCATCTACGCAATCCGAACAACTAATGCATAAGAGTAAAAGATAATCAGGGCATCAGTGGCTTTGCAGGTAGAGCAGGATGTCCACTAATTGCACGGTTGGCGGTTCAATCCCGAGCTCATCCTCTCTGCATGTTGAAGTGTCCCGATGGTAAGTGTCTTGCATGGTAGCTCACTGCCATCAGTATGTGAATGAGAGTGAAATTGTAAAGCGCTTTGGATAAAAGCGCTAAATAAAATTTTGCAGTCCTTAACGCACAGGATGTCAAAGAAATACCACACACTCGCTGTTTACATGAGCGCACATAGTAAATACTTTCACAAAGTGGACTGTTGTTTGCATCGCCGTTGTGTTGTGTTGTTGGTGATAGATCGTATTGTAGCACAAGAGTTGAGAGCAGGTCCTCCATGTTTTTGTGTCTCATTCAAACCCCTTTCACAAACGGTTAACAGTTATTATTGCAGGGTTATTGGACTGGATTGCATTTGATTGTACATGTCCATATCTTTCCACAAGATAGAAGTCACATCGTCAAATCAGATATTTATTTTTCATTCCCATGTAATGGATGCTAGCATCTTTACAGAGTGTATTTAGTTCAATATTTGGTATTCAAACCTGTTAGTCTCATCGGCTCTCTTGTTAAGCTCTTCACTCTCACCCCTCTGCCCTCTCTCTCCCACTCTCTGTCCCTCATCCTCTTCATACCACATCTCTCTCTCTCTCTCTCTCTCTCTCTCTGAACTGATGAGTAAATCAGTAGATTAGATAAAACTGCATGTTGAGGGTGATGACTATACTCTTCAGCAAATTAAATACAGCAAACAGTCATATATACATAATTTGTGCACTCAAGCATTCTGTTTCTCTAACTTATTCTTTCCTACCTTCAGTTATTTTTCTTGCTGTCTGGACCAAAACAGCTGGTATTGTTTGCGGGGGAGTTAAGAGAGAGAAAGTGGCAGTGAAGGGTGGAGGGAGTGCGGGAGGAGGGCAGGAGAGAGGAGAAAAGTTGATGTACAGTACAGGAGATTACAGGCTTGTGTGTGAGTGTGTGAATGTGTGTTTCGGCTGGACGTGTTGAGCAGTTGCGTGTTCAGGTCATATTGTGGAGGTAGATGTACTTCTGCTATGAGAGGAAACTAAGTGCCCTCCAGACACACACACACACACACACACACACACACAGAGAGAGAGAGCCAGAGATAGAGAAGAGACAGCCGTTGTTTGTGCAAAGATTAACATGTAAATGTCGTTATTTTTTTAGTGCTGCTTTTCAGCCTCCTTCTTTCTTTCTCTACTAAATTATAAACTCTCCTTACAAGTTGGACTGGACACTGAACCTCAGTCGTTTTTTACAAACCCAAATGTGTCTGTAGTACAGAGAATTGGAAACTGGCAAGTACCAAAACCTGGCATCTAGAGCTGAAATGATTAGTCACTTAATTGATGAATTCATCGACAGAAGATTAGTCGGCAACAATTTTGGTTAGTTGAATTGATTAGCTTTTTAAAGTTAATAAACATTTGCTGGGTTTCTCTTTGTTATATCATTGATTGGTTTAAGATTGTTGGTTGGACAAAGCAAGCAATTTTAAGACCTTCACCTTGAGCCCCGGGAAATTGTTTTTTTCTATTTTAAGACGTTATAGACAAAACGATTAATCAAAAAAATAATAAATACGTTAATACTTACTGAAAAATAGTTGTTGCAGCCTCATTGACATAGAGATTCAGATTCAGGCTTTAACATTCATGGTACCCAGAGGAAAAATCCTAATCACTGTGGTGATCCCTTAACGTTTCATCTAGTGCCATCATCAAGTCAAAATTTTAACTTAACCAATAATTAGATTTATGACCAAATATCTGCAAAACTAATGACATTCCCATCAGCCTCAGCTGTACTTTAATTTGCACATGTTAGCATGCTGACACCCTCCCTCTCAACAAGTTCTATCAAGGTGCCCATAGGCAAGGCACTGAACACCCACACTGCAGTGGAGCGGCTCAGTTGCAGACTGTACATGCAGTGGGCAGCTCCGGAGGCTGGAAGTTTGCAAATGTATGAGTGTGAATGAAGGTAATGCTGACAAAAAGCAAGAGTGCAATGAAATTAAGCATGAGAGACAGAAGGCGAGTACGATGGAGACAGAAAGTGATCAAGAGAGAAGGGAAATGGAATTAAAAGTGACAGAATAAGAGACAGATGAATGAATCAGACAGAGAGTGGGATGGAAGGAAAACGAGACAGACAGACGGGCTTTGACAGACAGAAATGGAGAGGAGAAGATGGAGTGAATGAAAGACAGCGAGAGGGATGCAGTGAATGGGAGAGAGAGATGTGGAGTGAATGAGAGAGAGGATAAGGGTGGAGGTGTAAGCTGGACCACGTAAAATCGTCTTGTGCCAGAATTCTTTCACAGCGCTGGCACAGAGCTGAAACTGAAATCGAACGGAGCGTGAAGCCAGCCAGACTGTAGTGTCTCCTGTTTTGTTTCTAATTGAATGTAGCATAGTACGCTATCGAAAGGGACAACATAGTGTAATAACTGATATTCACAGGTGTCACAGATGAACAGGTCTAACACTATTAGACAGTACTGCACCTTCTTATAATCACAATCTGTTTAAGAGATTGATTTATTGATACATGAATAGAAGCAATGTCATCAAGCCAAGAACATAGTTTAATCTACACTCTTCCATGTCAGAATCAACAATAAATACAGTATGTACTATTATTAGATTTTATTATTGTTTATATTGTTTTAATGTTTATTTGTCCTCTTTGACACATTTTAAAATAAAAGAGTAAGATTTAGAGGATATTTTCAGACTATTTCTTCTTCTTCTTCTTCGGCTGGGTTGTGGTGACTCCTCATGTGTGGTAAGCTGAGAAAACACTGTGATAATTTAGTGAAAGTGTGCTGGATCAGAAATAAGGGATGAGGTCTCTAAAGGTTACATGGCTCAGCTAAGTAGCTATGCTACAAAGCTAATTAGTTATGTCAGTACATTCAAAACAACTACATTAGCTAGCTAGTAGGATATAACTAATATCAGACACCCTTTATCAATTGTAATCAATGTGTAAACAATCTGTAAAACAGCTATCTATTTAGTGATAATAATAATCACATGTATCAAATGTAAAATTGTCTTGCTGTTTTAATAATGTACTTGAGTGATGGAAAGTTGGGGTGATGATACAAAAAAGGTTTATCTTCTGAAAAAGTAAAAGGTGCGAATATGAAATTTCAATGGGGGACATCAAAAACAAGATTTTTGATGAATCCAAACATGACATGCGTTGTCGCAAAAGAAGACAAAAACAGACTTGCCCGGTCATCACCCAGGCTTGGACAACTCCACCACAAACCAGCAATGAACACACTTGCATGTGTGAGCTGTCAGTGTCGGCTCACAGTCGCGTGCAACCAACACTTTTACAGTGTGCCCTGAGAGGAGTGAAATGAAATGACCAAGCGTCTCTGCGCTGTGCTCCGGGCGATTCTGAAATTAAAAACACAGCAAGGCCACTTAAAGAACAGATGGACTTTGTTCTCAGCCACAAGAATAAATTAAAAACCCTCTGAATAGAATAGAAACATGAATAGAATTGTAGCTCTTAAACCCCAAAAGCTCAATAATTCGGTATGACAGATCCTTTGAAAACCTTGACATCTAAGAACTCAGATTTAAAAGGGTCTTTTTGTGAAAGTATAATTGATTGTTTTGTTTTGTTTACGCTGGTTGTCTTACAATCACCACCAACGGCAGGTCAAAGTTTGCCTGCCAAGTGAAATCCTCTGTGTTTTTCCCATGAAAAGACACACTGTAACAGCACGAGAAATTATAGATGTAGAGCTGGAGGAGGAGAATAGAGAAGAAGAAGAAGAAGAGAGGATGGATTGATGGAAGGGAGAGAGAGAAAGAGGAGGAGTGATATGGGTGGGCTGACTCACTCTGACCCTTCTCCCTGCTTCACCAGCAGCATCGTGGGTATTTATACATTGGCGTAGGCTGTTCAGCCCCCTTATATAAGCCTTACACACACACACACACAAGGGGAGGTGCCCAAGGTGAATGGTGCGTTTTGTTCAGATTATTGACTTTCTTCCTCTTGCTTTCTCATCCTTATCATCTTGCTCTTCTTCTTCTCTTCCTTGTGTTGCATCAGCTTCTTCTTTGAGTCTTTCACCCCACTCATCGGGATGTTTCCTCTTCGCTGAGACCGTAGGAAGAGCTAGAAACAGAAACAGGAGCACTAGTCTGGCTCGCCCAGGCCTCTCTCCACGCTGTTTAAACACTGTGCCAGGTCTGCCAGGCCGTGGTCACGGGGAAGATCTGATGGAGATGTTTTGTAGTCAGGTCAGGGAACCTAGTCAGACAGTCAGTCAGTCAATACGCCAGTGAATGTGAGAATCAAATTGTCATCAGTTGTCTCTGTTAGCAAGCAAACAGCTTATCATGTCAGTCCCAGTGACTCAAACGCACACGTGCAACATTACAGAGAGCAATGTTCTCGCCGTCGCAACGTCACTGCGCTGTCCTGATTTTCCCGACAGGTTTTGTGTCCAAAGCCCAGCTCACATTGTGTCATCATTATGTGGAAATCAAATAAGAAGCTGGAAGAGCCTCCCACATCATTTAGATCCCCTGTTTTGGAGCATTATGGCTTCTCATTGAATTATAGAAACGTTAGACAAGTGGATCAGATCAAATTGTTAAAGCCGAGCCAGATAAAGATATGGAAACAGTTACATCAGACATGTTAACTCATTCGTAGCAGCATCAGTTGACTGTGTTTAATACTGAATCAAGGCTGAAGCAGACTGCAAGTACTTCTTCCCACACTAAGTGTGTTTCCATCCATCTGTTTTTATGCACATTTTTGCATTTTGTTTATATCAATACGCTAACTTTTCCAACTTGTAAAAATGTGGGGGGGGTTTGCAATATTTTGATTTTTTTAAATTTTATTTTCTGCGTTTCCACTCAATTTTTTGTTGTTGTTTTTTTAATGTGCAAAGTGTCACATAAACAGACTTGGCCAATATATTATGACGTACATGAAGCATGTGACTTAAATGTCCACTGAATGGATGAAAAATTGCGGCAGAATGAAACATCATCTGTCTGGAGAGATGAGGAGCCTGTAACGTCCCTCAGATTAATACATGAAACAAACATAAATGTTATATTTCCATCACATTTTCCATATTTTTTCACCGTTTGAGGTTTGACTGCCGCTCTTTTAATTACATCATCTTGCTGCGATGTCTTCTTCTGCAGTGCTTTAATGCCATCCAACTGGAGGATAACGTCTCCAGCTGTTTATCTCAATGTGCTCAACTCCTAATATTTGCAAAACTGTAGTGGATGGAAACTCACATTTATTTGCGGTTTTTGAAATTCGGTTCAAGTTCAGGCAATCTCTGGCAATAACGAATGCTGTGTCAATTGCTGTGAATGTGTAGTTAGTAAATATAGATCCAGTCACAGTGTTGACACTTAAGTGCAGTCAGAACTGTGTTCAGATTTGATACATCCAATCACAGATAAGTTTAATCCTGGCCTTAGGTAGTCATAATTCAAAGTCAGATAATCAGTCCATCAGTCAGTGTTTTTATTTCATGCAACAATCACTGATCAAACAGTTAGATACTCAGTTACAGCAGGTATTCAACCAGGGAATATGTGTGTTTGTGTTTGTGTCGGTGATATACTATAGGTGATGTACTACTACAGCTATAGATCAATAAATATGACTAACTAGAGAGCTTCGTCACTCCGTGTGTCGTAGCATTCAATCTGGCCACTGAATCTGACGGTATCTAAATCTGGGACATCACTGTGTCTCGCACACACACACACACACACACACACACACGCACACCGGCAGCTCATTAGAGGAAAAGGCTATGTACAACATCGGTGTTCTGCCAACATTTCATCAACAGAATATACTGGAACGAGGAGGAGAGGAGAGGAGAAAAGGGAGAACAGGAAATGAAAGGGATAAAAGAAGAAAATAAAGAGAGGATTTTCAAAATACTCCACTACATTAGCTATTAAAAACATCATCGTTCCATGAATGTGAAATCCTGAAGGTTCAGTCTGTATAAGAGTCAGGATTTGGTAAACCAGTGACATTTTGTAAGTTGCGTGCAATTTAATACTTTTTAAATTCAGAGTAAACCACTGCCTTTTGAGAGAAGTCGATCCAAATACATTAGTAAATGTTGACTCTAATAGAGTGAAAGGATGCTTAAAGAAGAAATTTCACTGTTTCAGTTCAAGAGTAAACAAAAGATCTATTCTTATACTGACTGTCAGATGATGCACTCTTATTGTACTGTAAGGTCAGTACTGTCTGTTTGAGCTTCCCTCTTCACACTGTATTGATAAAATGAAAACTTGATGGGAGGAGGATATTGATTGACAGCCAGTCATTACATAATGATGTCATGTGACTGGTGGGGAGGGATCGGGGCAACATGGGACACTTCAGAGCTATAGCTGAAAAAAACATGTTTCAAGTGATAGTCACTGTGTGTGTGAGAGAGAGAGAGAGAGAGAGAGAGAGATGTACTGTACTTTTGTAAGATACACACAAGTATTTCACGTGATTTTTTTGGCCTGCATCAGTTAATTTTATGCATACGGATTAGATAAAGAACTGAACATCCTTAAAAGCAATTAGTGAATCAAATCACTCGGGCTGCCGCTAACAATTGTTTTCATTATGGATTAATCTGCTGATTATTTTCTTGATGAATCAATTGTTTGAGAAAATAGTGAAAAATGCTCATTATAATTTCCCAAAGCCCGAGGTGGTGCCTTGCAATTCCTTGTTTTTCCAAAAATATTCAGTTTATCATGTATGACAAAGAAACGCAGCAAATCCTCACATTTGAGAGGAATAAAGCAGGCACTTTTGCTTGAAAAATTAGAAATAATGAATCAATTATCAAAATTGCTGCCGATTCATTTTCTGTCAATTAACTAATTGTTAAATTGACTAATTGTTTCAGCTTTTTTACATAGTATAACAGTTGCAGTTTTGCAGTTATTGTACATATAGGGACCTAAAATGCAAAGGAGAGAGAATCATGTGGACCCCTGAAGTGAGTGTGCATGCAGAGGCATGCTCTTTCCTGGGAGAAAGACTTGTAAAAATCATTGCTTTTGGGATAACATGAGAACATGCCAACACTTGCATAGCAGTAACACAAGTCACAAAATTACAGAGAACGAGATGTTAGTGGGAGACTTTCAGTGACTTACCAGTGAAGAACTATCTGCAGAAACAAGATTAACACAAAAGCACCTGTTTATTGAAAAATGAGTGTGTAAAACCTTTATTGTACAGCAGCCTAATTGATCCTCCTCAGTCTGACTAAGTTGACAGCAGTAGCTCCCCGCTGGCTGAGGAAGGATTCCTGAGGTGCTAACTGCAGCCTGTATTGTAACTTAATGCTCAGACAGTGTTACAGGTAGACTCTACAGGTAAACTACATGGCTGCTAACCTCTGCAGTAACCTAAGCCCAGGTCACAGCCACAGTGATGTAACAGACTGATGAGAGAGGGAGATATGGAGAAGAGAACAGAGAAAGAAACAGGTGGACAGAGAAAGAAATGACAGAGAGAACGATGTGGAGAAATTGTAATTGTGCCTGTGTTAGTATGTATATCAAAGTGTTTGTGTGAGCGTGTGCCTTTTCCATGGATATTTAATGTAGACGATAAATAATGAAGGCACACAGGCAGGGTGCCAGCTACACCAGAGTCAGACTGAGACCAGTACATGAAGGGGACCAAGAGGGCAGAGGGGAGCAGAGGAGGAGGGAGGAGGAGGTGGAGGTTTGTGAGGGAAACAGGCTGGGAACATCTACAGTAACTGGAAAGACACCAGTTTGATTCTTGCAGCGTTCAGAGCAAGACACCAGAAGCTGACACTGGGAGCTGCAGTTGTTGAATGCTAAATTTATTGGTGCTTTTATCTTGGTTTCACTAGCAGGGACCACAACATCAACCGAGATGCAAAAATACTTGTTTACTGAAAATGAAATGTATTAGTGGCCGGGTGGGATGGGAGTGGAAGAGCAAGATGATGGCTGCGGTGTGGGGTAAGCTTCGGGAAGGATCTACCAGGGGCTTCCGGGCTCAGCAGACCCCCAGGGAACCTTTTTATATGAGGGGGGGAAAAAAGGGAGAGAGGGTGGGGCTCAGAAAACGAGAACAAACAGACATGCAGAGCAGAAAAGCGTTTACAGGCACATTACAGGAAGAGGAGCGTTTGAGGTGTGGTCCTGCTTCTGAAATGGAGAGCTAAATGATCTCCATTTAAATGATGTGGTGTTTGATCTTCGCCAGGGTACCGTATCAGATACGATTTTTACAAAGCTTCTTTAAGAGATTGTCGGGGGGAACAGAAGCTATAGCTTTCTTGCCTTTTTACGACACTATATTGGTATCAGTTTTCTTTTAAAACCTGATGATTTTATGACATGTCTGTTTGACTTTGCTGTCTTTGTGAAGCACTTTGTAATGTGGATTTTGAAAAGTGCTCTATAAATAAAGATTATTACGAAAGAAGCTTAACATTGCCTCTCTGTACAATATCATGTGGTGGCCCTGACAGCACTGCAACTTAAGAAAACACAAGTAAATAAATAAATAAATAAGAAAATGATTATGTGCAACATTTGGGATAAAATGCTTCATTCAGCATAATGAGTATGTTTACTCACTTTTACTACTTTACATATATTTTACTGATAATACTATATTTATAATAGAGTCTGATTAAATTGTAGTATTGTAGATCTGAAGACTTCCATCACTGTTCTTGATGAGACACAAAAATTTGTGGCTGTGTTGTACAACCGGAGCAACAACAAATACAAGTAAAAGATTTGCAAAGTATCCTTTATCTGGGCTCATCACTAGCTATTGTAGTTGTGCAGCATGTCACATCATGTATAATTTCACCAACATTATGTACAACATCATCACAGGAAGTGTAAGAATCCCTCCTTCTCTTCACTGGAGAAAGTCAAGCTCAAATATTGGTTAGAAAATGGCAGAGACAACCCTTTTTCTACTCGGACAGAAACTAATCTGAGCTTTTCAAACCCACAGCCAATCAAACATCTGCCTCAGGCATTCCAGCAGTATTACTTTCTCTGTTTATAGATATTTTCCCTCAGCCCTCTGTAAGCTTGACGAGTTGGTCTGGCTGGTCTGTTAGGTTAGATTATGCCACCTGTCTTTTTGAATTTCCACCACTGTAAATAAGTATGTAGTGTCGGCTGAGTGGATGTGTAAATGGATGAGTGAGGTGATTATTGGGGTGGATGAAAAGTTGGCAGTTTGGTTAAAGGGAGAAATGGAGGGCACACTTCATTTCTGGCATGGCATATTTTTGTAAAGAGGTATTGTTTTGGCCCAAGGGTCATACAGTAATGTTGGATAGCGTACAGTTCTATTTTAGTGTGTGTGTGTGTGTGTGTGTGTGTGTGTGTGTTTTGGTTAGGGATTTGGCAGTTGCAATACTCCAAAAGAGCAGTTGCCTTAAAGCAATATATGCACATAGCTCTCATCATTTCTATCTCTACCTCTATCCCTCCGCCTCACTCTGCGTATTCAATCTGCAATATCATTGGAATGAGTGGGTGGTCTCTGTGCGTGTGTGTGTGTGTGTGTGTGAGAGAGAGAGAGAGAGAGAGATATCATCGCAGTGAGTGGGTGGTGTGACCAAAGAGAGGATATTGCGTGGGAGTGAAGTACCATTGAGGTGCACATGATTTGTGTGTGTGTGTGTGTGTGTGTGTGTTGGGGAGAGTCTTTATTAATTATAAGCCCGCTGATCAGTGCAACTTTGACAATAGAATAGAATATCATAGAATAGCTGGTCTCCAAATATGTAAATGAGACAGTAGAGGAGACCACCGACAATGAAAATATCATGTTAGCATTTTTTAGGATGTGGTAAAATATATATTAAACTTTATTATATATATTATGTATATTTGTTCAATACTCTGATCTACCAATCAGTGATCTCATCACTGCATGACACAAAAGTGCGAGACGAAAGAGACAAAAATCTGTGTTCTTATTCAAAGCTGTGGTCGCCAAATGCCTTCACGCTTATGTGACCTTACTTTCTTTTCCATGAGTTAAGTCATGCAAATACTTAAAAGTGTTTAGTAGTAAGTAGTTTTAAAGAGGCAGCCTAGATTGTGGCCTCTGTATATAGAATATATAGGATACATGATGTAAAAAGATTTGCAAAAACAAAGTGGAAGAATTCAGACCTTTTACTTTAATAAAAGTAACAATACTACAATGTAAAAATACTATTTTACAAATTTAAAGCCCTGCATTCAAAATCATTACATAAGTAAAAGTACGTAAGTAATAACAGCAAAATGTAGTTAAAGTAAATTGAGTGCTCATTATGCAGCAGAATGGCTCTCTCATGTTATATTATTATATTATAATATTACATTATGTTTTTGATGGATAACTATGAAGGCAGCATGTTCATGTTGTAGCTGATGGTAAAGCTATTAACTACTTTATATACTTTCAGGCAGTTTGATCTATAACTATAGTAACCACAGCTGTAATATAAATGTAGTGGAGTAGTAATATAGTAATAAGTATAGTAAGTAGCATGAAACTAAAATACTTGCATATTACCATGAAATTGTAGTTGTTTCCACCGCTAAAGTGAGACATGATATCAGTGTGAAGAAAGTTTCAGTGTGATGAAAGTGCGTTGGCAGTGGTGGATAACAATGAAGAACAGTGAAGTGACCTGTGTGTAGAGGTTGTTTTAGAGATTGCACAGTTATTTAAAAGTGCGTATTATATTTTACAGAACATGTCAGAAGGTCTGTTGGCACACAGTATATTACAATGTGTGTCATGTTGACATTCAACTTTGATGAAATTAAATATTGGCTTGTTTGGGTAGTAGCTCTATGTACAGTTATCACTCTTCTGTAGGGCTGTTAATAATTTATGGTTATTTTCATTATTAATTAATCTCACGGTTATTTTCTGGATACATTAATTAATTGTTTTGGTCTATAAAATGTCAGAAAATAGTAAAAAAAAATGCCCTTTGAAATTCTCCTTTGAAAAGTCCAAGGTGACGTCTTCAGATAGCTTGTTTTGTCGCACCAACAGTCCAAAATCCAAAGATGTTCAGTTTACTATCACATTAAAACAAAGAAAAGCAGAAAAAGCTGGAAGCAGAGAATATTTGGTATTTTTGCTTGAAAAATGACTATTAATTGATTTATTGTTGTAGCTCTACTCTCCTTTAATTGAGTTACAATATATACAAGCAGGTTTTGCAATATTTCATAAGCCTACAGTAGAGCAAACATGCCTTATTATTTTTAGTGACGTTCTCGAACCTGTTTTTCGCTGCTGCTATCATCAATTCTCAGATGTTCAGTGCATTTACAGCACACTAAAACACACTATTTAAATATACTCTGGGGCACAATCATAAGGAGTGTGTATGTGTGTGCGATTGTGAGATATTTTTAGCCTTCCTGTTCGTCTTGCCTGTCAGTGGAGCTGACATTGATCAGGGTGGAGATGACAGACTCGCTACGCATTGAAGCTCTCGCATGTTTCTGCACCGCTGATTGTGACCAACCTGAAAAGTGGAGCCATATTAAGCTTTTCATCTCATTTAGATTCTGATCGCACAGGCCTTTCTTTGATCTTTCATGTGTGTTTACGCGTATACTCATTATTTCCAACAAATCTGTGCCCAGGGAGAACAAACTCAACCTCGAATTTGTTGTAAATGCAGATTTCTCAATTCTGTTGACAGCAAACCTTGTAAACACAGGAAATTCTGTTAATAAGAAGTCATTTTAGCACATACTGTATTAAATATGAGGTTACATTTTACATTACATTCCAGACATTTAGAAGGGGCTCTTATCCAGAGTGGCTGACAATGAGTCAACGGTACAGGAGTGACAATAAGAGTGTGTGGGTGTTAAGACAGAAGCACAGCATCCCTCTGTACATTTACCACCGCTGAAGCTTTTCATAGGTTAAGTAAGTGCTGCCTCTAACAGCTCGGAGACCGCAAAATAACTCGGCTTTCATCAAGCCCAAAATCATACCTAATTTTGCTTTACCTTAGCTTAAACAATTATGTCAATTTAAAATTGGTACATTAACAGTTTAAAGCCAAGCCCATAAAGTCAACTGGTCAATGTATGCTGATAACATTCCTGTGATGTGCTTAGGGCTGGGGTCATGTTCGATGTCACTGTGTATCTTGATGCTTAGTACGCTTGTTCCACATGTTAAAGAGTTTGTCTTCACAATAGTCAGCTACGACCATGAGGAGGTTCACCTCTTACTTTGTGTGACTCACTCACATCAGATACAATGCTGCTTGACTTATTTCATCCTGATGAATACAGTGTGATTCCCTTTAATACTGTAAATAAAAAAAGCCAGCTGAGTCGGCCCTGTATGTCAGTGTACTCGACTGTTCAGCACTCGAGCTAGCGTGGGGCTAAAGTGTTAGTTAGTTAATGTTTCACAAACACACATATAGTTCTATATGTTATCTGCTATAATTGTAGCTTTTTCTTTTTTAATGTTATTACCCGACGCTTTGGCAATATTGTCTTGTTACATTCATGCCAATAAAGCATATTATATTGAATTGAATTGAATTGAAGTTAGTACTTTGGCAGATACTAGCACATCATTCATCATGACTGTGGTATGAGTCTTACTACCAGCCAAGCTATAAAGGCTACCTGGGAAGTGATAATTAAAAAAAAAAAGAAAATAATAATTGCCTGAAATGCTTTGAATACATGTGCTTACTGGGCAAAGGTAAAGAAAGAATTAGAGATTTTCTTAGATTACTGACTAACATTATATCAGATTTTTACCAAGGCGAAAGCTGTTAAATTGTCTCATTCTTCTTCTCTCTCTCCACAGTGTGTTGTTTCGTGGTTCACAAACGTTGCCATGAGTTCGTCACTTTCTCCTGTCCAGGTGCTGATAAAGGACCTGCGTCAGATGTGAGTACAAATAAATGAATCATGTAAAATCGTGTGCCTGTGCATGAGAGCGAGAATGAGTGTGAGTAGTGAAAGACAGATGGAACGAGAGAGAGAGAGAGAGCACAGACATTTCCAGCTCATGAGCCCCAGTCACCTGTCAACACCAGTGTTATGGTTGAGCTGCCTCCATCTTTTTCTCTCTTCTCATTTTCCATTTCCTGTCTGGACAGTTATACTGTACTATCACACACACACACACACACACACACACACACACACACACACAGACATGTAACACCTGAAGCTGCCCAATACGGACAATATTGGCCACTGAGCAGCTCCACTGGCATGATGGGAAATTAAGTCCCACTTCAGCTGTTGCAGTTGATGTAGTGTTTTGTTTGTTTCACTGTATCATTGTCAAATTAAATAAAATAGACTGGCATGGTGTAATTACTATAAACGAACGAGACCGTGGCTGAGATAATAGGCAATGATATAAAGATATTTAGTTCCTTGGTCAAAGGTTTTCTCTTGTGTTACTAAGGAGATAGTTTCATTATTTTACAACAGTGAATGAATTTTTTTTGCATAGCATTATTATAGCGTTATTGTACACAAATGCTTTTCAAAGGCATGCAGCAACAGAAAAGAAGGAAAATACTGTAGAAAAACACTAAGAACAGCTGAGGGACAAAAAAACAAGAGACTGATACAATCAAATATACAAACAAATTATGTTAAAGCAGCTGTAATCAGTATTTTTATGTTACCAATAGATCACATGACTACTTCTATACAAAAGGAACCCCCAAGTGGCCAAAAAAAGAAGTTACTGCAGGTAAAAATAAACAAAAACTAAAATATCATGTATGCATCTCTTGTTTTAAGTGGTGGGGTCAGTCTCTCAAAAATGTACATCTGTCTGAGACATCATTTATAGTTTTCTCTCCATGAAGGAAACTATCAAATTCAGCCTTATATTGACCAACCCATGGCATCCATCTTTGTCTTCCCGCTGGCTAAATTCACTCTCGTTCTCTCATTGACCCTCTCAGAGGTTTAATCCCCTAAATGACTTGAACTCTTATATCTTGAAAGTTAGAAAAAAAATCTATGCTTTACAACAACAACATATACTTGTTCACTTTGTGCTTACGTGTTCCAGTGCTTCATATCAGCCATATCACAGTTCACATCAGTTGACATCATGACTTTTCTCTGATTTTATATTCTTAAAATGCAAACCTGTTCTCTAATCTATCCTATCAAGAGGACAAAATTAGTTGCCTTCCTTCTCATAAGAGCACTCCCACTTCATTCTCTCAAAAGCCCAGGGGTCTTTACAGTAAGTTCCTCAGCCACGTCCTTACCTCCCTCTGGAGTGCCCTTTCAGTCTGACAAGTACACTTAGTGAGCCGCCCCCAGAGGAAACGCTGGTGTTCGGCTTCCTGTGGTGTGTTCTGTATAACTGATAAGTCTCTGCAGGCTTTCTTCTCTTCTTATTTATGTCTGTCTAACAACTACCTCACTTCTGTTTTTGTCCTCTTTCACCTGCTTCTACCTCTTCTTAGTACCATTTGAGTAGCGCATGGAGTGTCACAAATGGCTCCCTCTTCTTTGATATCTTCTATTTCTTCTCAGAAACCATTTTTCTATGTTGGCCTTCCTCCAATATCTGCATGGAAAACTCTGTGTGTTTACAGTCCATTTTACACATATTTACATACTGTTTTCCACCAAATCTAACTATCACTATTCCTTAATTCCTTAACGCAAGTACCTCTAAAACAATGTTATGTTTAGAATCACTGTTTCTCACCAGAATATATTGCAAATATTCTTGAGGCCTAACAAACACGTTGAATGCATTTACTTCCTCATAAAACATTTGCAAAGCCAATTTTTTAAATATTTTAATTCCTGCTTTGTTTACATCCATGTTTGTTTGCTTACAGTCTTCATCGCTGCCTTTTGCGGGCACATTGTTAAGCTTCTTTGTGCATTACTGCTGCCAGCTGTTGATCAGTGGAACAGCATGAAACCAACAGCAGGATGTTAATTACAGCGCACCCATGCTAGTGCGCATGCATGTGCATCCTTGTGTTTGTGCAGGATACAAACAAAATGAGGACCCGCTCGTAAAGACATTGCTCCGTAGTGCCACTAGTGGTCGAAAGCTCCACTGGATACCCTTAAATTGTTCCCATCATGCTTTACAACATAATTGGGCTTCAAAGCGCTAAAACAGATACAGTTCTATTCCCTTCATTATGCTGCCCATTTGTAGTTTCAGAACTTTATGTTCAATCATTGGTGCTTTGTTTTCGATTTGGACTTAAAGGAAAATAGTGGTATTTTTCAACAAGGCCTATTTCCCACATGGTTATGATCCGCTATGATCTGACATTACAATAGCGGAGAGAGTCACGGCCATTCCAGGAGTCGGAGACAAGCGTTTGAAATGATTCATGTAAATATCATGTTTATGTGGAAAGCTGTGGGAGGCTCGCGCAGCTTGCCCTGATATACGTTGTTTCATGAGTGTCTTTGTTTCCCCGTATCACTGGAACAGAGGTGGCAAGTGCAAAGTTAGCAGGGCCCATAGAGTCACAATGATCACATTTATGGGATATACGCCAAGTTGAAAAATATCAGAATTTTCCTTTAAATCATTCCTTTACCTCTTTTTAAAAAGTCTTCAAAGGCCTTTTACTTGACTTTTTGAACCCAGCAGAAAACCTGTTTCTTCATTAGTCACTTCAAATGTCAGTCCACATCTCTATCTCCTTCTCTCTATTCCCTCTGAATGCCCCCTTCTCTTTTTCTGGCATACATTTAACTCTCTCGCTGTCTCTCTCTCCACCATCCCTCCCTCCATGTCTAACTCTGTTCTGTACATCCTCTGTTTAAATGCCATGCCGCCCAGGGGGCCCCTGCTCTTAATTACGGGGCCTCACCACCCCCACCATGTCTTTTCCTTAATGAGTTCATGGTCTTATGACCTCGGTTCCTGCACAGTGGGAATGTAGGGTATCTCGGCTCCAAACTAGCTGCACATTTAAATATAGGAGACAGGAAGACAGGTAGCCTGCTCTGAGATTATGCAAAGAGGAAGAGGAGGAGGCTCACGATGCTCAGAAACACCAAGGTTTTTTTTCCGCTGGTCAAGTAATTCCTTGAATATAATGAAAGTTTGTAATATATACCTATTCAGGATAGGAATAAAATGAGGGATTTGATCAATTCTCTGGAGACGTTTGGGAATATCACAGATATTTACATATTTGCCTCATTGCAAGACTACCAAACCAGGAACACCTTATATAATTTGATCATAGAAGTGCTAAGACTTTGTCATAGAACATTATGGAACACCTGGGTCAAGATTGTCTAATAATGGTGTCAGATTTGCACAGCTTGACACAATGTTTTCACCCACGCACACCTGCACAGAAATAGCTTTTTGAACTCAAAACACTGAGAACAATCCAGCAGTTATCAGCAGTTATATTTCAGTCTTTTTCAGATTGATCTTGCCACATATTTAAGCGTCCTCGAAAGTTTTATCTGTCAAATAGTTGATTACAACAATGGGTAGTTAAGCCGAGTCATGCTTAGCAATGCTGCCAAAGGAAAATAAAGCTGTGTTTTTCTCCCCCTGTCGTGTCCTTTTGGTTTACATTTTTCTGTATTTCTAGGAGAAGACAACTGTGAATATCCACATGATCGCTGAGACAGAGTCAATAGTGTCGATGTATGGCTGGATTAATTAATTAATTGATTTTTCTTTGGTTTCAGCTTCTCAAATGTGAACATTTGTCTTGTACTATAATAAACTGAATAATTTGGGGTTTTGGACTATTTGTCTGAAAAATCAAGGGGTTCTGGGAACTTGTAATTGGAAATTTTGACCTTTTACAGGCCAAATAATCGATTAATTGAGACAATAATAGGCAGATTAGTCAATAATTCAAATAATCATTAGCTGCAGGTCTCGTCGGGTATCGACCAATCCTGAGCATTTCTCTGAGCTTGAAGCTGATAATGTTGAGCGAGTTCTTTGTGGGTCACACAACAGCAGGAGATGTTTTTAAAGGACACCAGGTAGATG
This sequence comes from Macquaria australasica, assembly GCA_005408345.1. Classification (NCBI taxonomy): domain Eukaryota; kingdom Metazoa; phylum Chordata; class Actinopteri; order Centrarchiformes; family Percichthyidae; genus Macquaria; species Macquaria australasica. The sequence goes on from SEMN01000055.1 coordinate 1,730,099, forward strand.
CAGCTTTAGAGGAAAACACAATCGGCAGAAAGCTGATTTATTCTGTATAATCAGTAATATTGTCTCGCTGTCTGCAGCAATCAGCCCACCTCATGTGCCTCCCTCTCTCCTGCTCTCTCCTCCTCTCACTGTCAGCTATGTATGTTTAAAAGAAGAAGTCAATTATAGATCTGGGTTAATAGAATGGGTTCCCTGTGGGAGAGGTCGAGGGATGAGATCCTCTAATGAAACCTACATTTCATGGCCACAGCCTGCAAATGGTATAGAACCGTATGTGTGTGTGTGTGTGTGTGGGTGTATGACAGTCCGAGATACTATATATGCACAAGGATAGCACTGCTCCAAACTAGCTTAACAATAAAAAGCAGAAGACATGAATTTGCATATTTGCTTTCTGGTCGAACGTTAGAATGAGAAGAAGACTGACACCCTTCTCAGGTCTGTACGGTAATATGTAGCTAGAGCCTGAAGCTGGTTAGCTTAGCTTAGCATAAAGACTGGAAAAAGGGGGAAGAGCTAGCCTGGCACATAACTGACACATAACCCCATGAAAGGGCCAATTGTTGTTTTTGCATTTCAGTTTATTTTCAGAGTAAAAAAGAAGAAATAACATGTTTTTTGGTGAGCTTTAGAAGTGATGCTAGGTGGATTTTGTTACCTTGGCACCGAGTCAGGCTAGCTGACTGTTTCCAGTCTTTATGCTAAGCTGTGGACTGTCTTGCTTTCACAGGGAAATGTCACACACCTCTCACCCCAAATTCCTCCCCACGTAACAACAGTCAGAGCACACACATGCACTCATAGCATACATTTTGTGTATTCTCATACACATTTCTGCACACACACTCAAACACTGAATGATAATCCATATGGAGAAATAATGTCTGAACACAACACAACAACGTGTGTTCTCATTTGCTGACACTGACTTTCTATGTGTTCAGTTTATTGCACAGAACTGAAGTAGGATGGTAATGACTTCTCCCCCAGTCTCAGCACGAGAGAGGCAGGTTTCTCCCTGGACACTCTGTCACAGGGCCAACACCCATGAACAGGCTCTCATCCACAGCCATGGGCAATTTATAGTGCACAGTTCACCTAACCTGCATGTCTTTGGACTGTGAGAGGACGCGAAAGCACCCAGAGGAAACCCATACAGACACGGGGAGAGCAAACAGAAGGAGCCCTGTCAGGTGTCAGGTTCAAACCCAGTGACAGTGTGATCCAGTGGTCCACCGTCACAGCCACGTTTCAAATGTTCCCCTTTCCTATTGACTCACTGGCAAAAATATTTTACACCGTATTTCACGCGTTCCTCATTTTTGGAAACCATTCTGAATGCACTCTCAATTCAAAGCTGATCCTCAGTTTACTTTTCGTGCAAGGATGTGACAGCCCAGGTCCCTTTCACACATGCTAATAGGATTTCAGAGTGTAGAGGGTTTCCTTTGTTTATTAGTATTTTGGAGCACAACTAGGGGTGTCTGTGCCACTAATTAAGACATTTGATTCCAGTTCCTGTGATTTCAAAGAAAGCGGGAGAACATTTTGCATTCAGCATCTTTGTAAGTCAATGTGTGCGTGTGCTTGTGTGTGTGTGTGTGTGTGTGTGTGTGTGTGTGTGTGTGTGTGTGTGTAATGCAGGGTTTTTAACTTTGGAGCTCTAAATTGGTATCTGTAAATGTGTTAAACCATAACTTCCCATGTTTTTTCTTATCAAATTGCAAAACACATCAAGTGATTATTTTTAAGCAAGTGGCTCTTGCAAAGTCAAAACATTGACGTTGGTATCATAAACCAGCCATCACTGGTATCATATAAAATGACACAAGTCAACACTGACAGTTGTGAATTATTGAGGTATTTCCTCACTTTGCTGTAAAAGTCTTTTACTGGAAATAAATGCAGTAGAAGACTTGTTTGCTGCAACAAAGTTTGGTTTTCAGGATTCCTTCATAAATGGAGGTGCATTCATGTCTTAAAACTTTTTTTAGATGCACTTTGGCATAATGGCTGGGCTGTATGTCTCTTTGCGTCACTCTGTTTCTTCTTTCCCCGTGTGTGGAGATCCAACATGCATCTCTCTGCATGTTAAAACAACTGAACTGAGATAAACTTGCATATTCAGATACGGTGATGTACAGTATGTAACAGTATGTGTGACCAGATGGTTAAAAACCGCAAGGTAACCTTTGAGAGAGGAGGAGGGCTGACATAGTGATGGAGAGATTGTGATTAGCATATGGAGGGAGGAGAGGGGAAGAGGAATTACATCCAGGGTGTGAAGATGAAACCACCACCCTCAGCCCTCTCTTCACTCCCTCTGTTTTTATCACTGTGATGCCATTAGTCCTCTTTTTCCGAGAATGATTGCTTTGCATATCTTCCTGAATCAACAAGAAATCCTTTAAATAGTCTGTCACGCAGGAGGAGGAATTACAAGCCTGAGCGGGATAAACACAATGGCATTGCATTTGTTTTATTGATCAGGACAGAGAAGGCAGCTCCTGCAGCCTCTGTAGTACTACATTTTACTTTGTTCTGTTTAATAGAATAGAGATGTCTGTCAATAGAATAGTCTGTCAATGAATCAGAGTGGGTGGAAACACTCTAAAATATAATTTGTTTGCTCAGTCTAAGTATTTTGGTGTCCACACTCGTAAAGGAAATACAATGCTTAAGTAATTAACTTTTAACTGTGCAATTTGAGGCACTAGTTTCATTCTTTTGCATCTATTGTTCAGTCTGCTGAAGTACTTTTGACTGATGCACACAAGTATCATCACACAGTATGAAGCAAATAGACACTGACACTCAAATCATTCGTTTCAAAAGGTTGAGTCACCAGTTGTCGATTATTTTTTCGATGAATTGATTAATCATTTGGTCTGTGTAATGTCAGAAAACAGTGAAAAAAGCCCATCACAATTTCCTACAGCCTGAGGTGACGTCTTCAAATAGCTTGTTTTGTCTGAGTAACAGTTCAAAACACAAAGATATACAGTTTACTATCACGTAAGACAAAAAAAAAAAACCCGCAAATCCTCACAAATGAGAAGTTGTAACCAGGGAATGGTTGTCAGTTTTACTAGAAAAATGACTTGCACGATTTATCAATTATAAAATAGCTGCAGATTCATTTTCTGACTAATCATTTAATCAATTAATTGTTTTCCGCTTTAAGGTCAGTTTAAGAGTTTACGCACCAAAATACTGGTGGCTGTAAGGCTAACTTTTTGCTTTTTTCATAAATGTTTTATATTATAAAGATCAACGGGCTACATGCAATCAGAGCTGGCTACTTGATTTTTCTGCTGAAGTTTAAGAGAAATGTGTCTGAGAAGTCGTTTTTCCAGTTTGTAATCATTTCATCAGGCTAGAAAATGAGAAGTGGATGGAGAAGATTGCACTTAATGTATGTAGGGGCACAATGAGGATAAAGTGAAAAATAAGAAGGAAAAACGCTAATTAACATCTAATAGCAGCCTATATTTTAATATAAAATTGTTTGTTAGAATACAACCCCACAAAGAGAATCTGGTTATTTGAGACACTAGTTTTCTGATAAGATTACTCTGTACAGTAGATGATGGTTGTTGTGCTGTCAGAAAGTCAGTAAGCACTAACTCGAGAAGAGTGAGTGGACTGAAGACAAAATCAATAAGAAAAAAAATAATCAAAACAGTTTTTATGTCACTGACTGCCATCCAGGACTCTCTGTGTTGTCTGCGGTGAACCTGCCTGTCTGTCTGCCTGTCACACAGCATCATGACTGACATGACAGGATGGGTGTGTGTGTTTGTGTTTGCGGGGGAGTTGACTGATGTTGTTGACAGGGAAAATAACGGACAGCAGCGTGTTACACCAAAACAAAAGAAAAGCAGAGAGAGAGAGAAAGCACAATAACAAGAAAACAGTCAAAACAGTGTGTGTGTTAGCACTGACTAATGGGTAGTCACTGCTCTGGCATTGTGTGCTGATGTTATGAGCGGGCTTTCAGTTTAGACACCCAGTAACACAACATATGCAATACACATATGCAATACACTCATTTGTCCTGGAGCACCACACCGTACCATCTGCTTTCGATACGTGGGGTCTTACTGAGTGAAATCAAGTGAAACAAGAGGCTGAAACTGTTGGAAAAGTTGGCAACATGCAGGCAGGAAAAGGAAAATGTCAAGTAGTTGAACTGAAGTGTGAAATAATAAAAACCTACATTGTCTAAATAAAGTCTATTTATGTTCCACCTTTCAGACTTCCACATTATTTTTTAATTAAAAAGAAGCAGTTCTGGAGTTTCCAGGTTTGCTGCTCTGCTGTTAAATCATCCGTCACAGTTAGTTTGGGCCATGTGTCCCTGGCCTCGTCTATATCTTTATTGATCATGCTGTGTGAAAGAACTGATTCATATTCAAGGCTTTGGCTTCAAAGCTGTGTTTTATTGATAAAGTTTTATCCGTTGTCATCTGCGTCACATTGTGCTAGCGTCTCGGCTCTATGGATGGCAACGTCGGTCTGTCAGTGAGGCCACCAGACTGAAAAATATCAATAACTATTGGATAGATTGCCATGAAATTTTGTACAGGCATTCATCGTCCCCAGAGGATGAATCCTGCTGACTTTGACGATCCCCTGCCTTTACCTCTAGCGCCACCATGAGGTTTTGCTCTTTAGTGACATGTCTCAACAGCTATTGGATGGATTGCCATAACAGTTGATACAAACATTCATGTCCCCCCTCGGGATAATTTGAAACATCTCTGGGGAACCCCTGATTTTGATTATAGCGCCATCACCAGGTCAGAACTCGTCCGATGCTTTGGTTTATGATCACATGCCTGCAAAACTAATGCCGTCGGCCTCAGCTGTACTCTGTGTTTAATGCTAATTAGCAAATGTTAGCATGCTACCTGCTAATCATCAAGTTACATTTTTCTTCATTCTTCAGCAGCAATCTGGCTTCTTATTTCTTGTTTCGAGACGCAGGCACTCGTTTCTAGAACATTCCTTTTCAACAGTGATGATGAAGGGGATAAGAGAGACATTTTTCAAATTCTGCTTTGTCAGATACTTTTAGCTCTTCGGGCCGCTGAAATTCTTCGAATGAAACAATCTGCGACGAAAAACTCGCACTCATGTCCACACTGAGGCCAGAACCCTTTTTACAAGGTGGCCATACCTCGACATCTCAAACTCACAAGCCAAAAAGGTTGGGAACCCATAGGGAACACATGCCCACTCCTTCACACAGGACTGATTCACAGGCTTTTCAATATGTAACACTTGTATGTGACAGTAAACTTGATTGACAGATGTATTGGCGTCACACCATTTTTATAGACTTTTATAGACAGATTTTTATATCTCCTGATTTGACTGATCAGCCATCAACAAAAGATCACGTTCTGATTAATAAAGGAGTAGGAGGCTGGGAAAGTCATTTTTGTCCCTATTCACTGTCTTCTTTCTTCCTTTGTTCCTGCTTTTTTGTTTTGTGATCAGTCCTTGACTTTTCAAGGTGCATGTGTTAAATCAGTGTTTGTAAAGAAGCTGGCACCCTCTCTCATCAGCCCTCATATCTGTAAGTACTCATATCACTCACTGTCTGCTGTTGCTCATCGCTGGAGCTTCAGCAGCACAATGTTCCCTTGTTTTTCAGAGGAACAAAAAACAAGCAGGAGTTGGTCTTGTCCTTGAGAAAGACGGGAACCGGCAGAGAAACAAACACACACACATGCACACGCACAAATGCAAACACATACACAGTTGTGCAAAGAAACCCACACACCTACATACAGCCAATCGCAGGCAGCCGCACAATCATTCAGACTTAACAAGCGTACACACACACACACACACACACACACACACACACACACACACACACACACACACTCCTGAAGACACCTTGGGGAAGCTGGGTATAATTCAGGCAGTGGCAGCCTAAATTAAACATTATTTTCCAGGGCAGGTGTGGAGGAGAGGAAGAAATCAATCAGCCTGTTTTTCAGGCACATGAGGTGAAAAGACATGAACACACGGCAAATAAAACTGTCTACACACATCAAAGACTTGTGGTTGTGCTGCCTGAATTTGTTTATAACAAAAAAAATAGTAGCTTTGGCAGTAAGCACTTGTGTATTTGATGCCATCAAAGCACTTTAGACTTGAGGACATCGTTTGGAAATTCATATTAAATACTGTAGCAGCATGTTTGGTAACTTTGTTGGATCCCCTTGGCAGAAATATTTCAACTCCTACGTTGAAGAATCCCTGCTTCACCGCACAACCTGGATCCCTCTCAAGTGGTGGATTGGATGTTCTCACCGTCCGTGGGTTCATGTTGCTGCGTTTGGGTGTTAGTGTTTCGAATAAGCAGTCCCTCAGTGGCCATTAGTTACATGTCTAGAGTTAGTGTGTGTGTGTGTGTGTGTGTGTGTGTGTGTGTGTGTGGTGTGTGTGTGTGTGTGTGTGTGTGTGTGTGCGTGTGTGTCAGCCACTGAAACCACAGTGCTTAGGTGCAGGTGTCCACTGGGCCATGGTTGCAGGTGTCACTCTCACACACACACACGAACGCAGACACACATCAGACAGAAATAGCCTGTGTTTCTGCCCTAGTTACGCCTTAGTTACGAATGCTCATAAAAGAGGAATTGGTACCGAGTTTCCTTTTCTCAGTCCAAAATGTAAAAAAATGAATTCACCAAATGATGAAAATACTTAATAAATCACTTGTTTTAATTTTTAGTGCATCTGTACGACGTTATCGAGGAACATTTACAGTGAGCAGAAAAAGAGGCCTGAACTTGTGACCTTGAACTTTAAAGAACAATCAACTAGGTGTGTGTGTGTGTGGTAGAATGTGACCTCTTGCCTGCCTACTGCATCTCTGTTCTTGTTTAAATTCAATGGGGCTTTAACAAACTTCATGGAAGGCTGACTCCATACAGAGCTCTGTTTCACTACTGCACACACACACACACACACACACACGCGCGGGTCATACAGTACATGTAGCTGCCTTTGTGGTCTTTCTAAATTGATGTATATGCAGATGCCCATGTAAATAAATGCTACATTGTCTATGTACAGAATGTGCACAGAGGTGGAAGGTGGAGAATAAAAGAGAGAGAGATGGAGAGTTATGTGTGATGGTAAAAGATGGGTATGAATAAATCCCAGTGCGATGGAAGAGCATGGAATCTAATTGTTGTGTCTGGCAGCCATTCATTCATTTAATTCATAGGACGATGCACATATGGCAAACAGACATGAATGTACACTAAACTTTCATTTAACTTTTGCATGATATTTACGGAAGCCTTCAACATTGGTAGAGCACATCAACAAATATCCACTACTTTAATGTGAATGATGATTCCTTCAATCTAATGCTCTAAAGAGAAGCAGACAGGAAATGTGACTATATTGATTTTAATGGTTAATCCTTCCTTCCTTCCTTCCAGGACCCGAGGGCAAAGCACAAGTTTAAGATCCACACCTACTCCAGCCCGACCTTCTGCGACCACTGTGGCTCTCTGCTCTACGGTCTTCTACACCAGGGCATGAGATGTGACCGTATGTACTGGACAGAACATATGACAGTCAATATTGATACTTACCCTTATATCAGTATTGACGCCTATCGTTATATCAGTTGGGTCACATGTCCTCACATCAATACGTACTACATCTTTATATCAGTAAGGTTACATCTTCTGTCAGTGCTGGTACATGTCTAACTTGTCTCTCAGTTTCTCCTGTGCCTTAAATTAGTCACAACTGTACCATCCTTAAAAAGTTTTTCTGTGTATCCTTACAAAACTATTTATACCTCATGTTGACACCAGCATACTGTTATTGTTTTTATACACTATATTCAAATATTGTCATTCTTTCAAAAGTAATACAATATAGTGCACCGTCTTTGCTGGCACACATATACATGTAAAGAAGTACTCTATGTTCAGAGAATACACTCACAACTTTACAAATGCATCTGTGTGTGTGCGTGCGTGTGTGTGTGTATTTTCCAGACTGTATGATGAACATCCATAAGCGCTGTGTGGCCAATGTGCCGAGCCTGTGCGGGACAGACCACACTGAGAGGAGAGGTCGTCTCCAGATCACCGCTGAGGTCAAGACTAATGTACTCACTGTTACCAGTATGTATAAAACACACACACACATACACACACGCACACACACACACATCAAGTCATCAGCTACACTGACGTTTGCCCAGACACTTCTGTATATTCATGTTTGAGAATACCAGTCATCTGTCTCCCTCTACTGGTAGACCTACAGAGGTGAAGGATGGATGCAACAGGACTTAAAAATGAGATCAGATTAGTTTATTCTGTGTCCATTAACAGGATTTTTTGAGAATGTCTACTTGATCGCTATGTATCTGTGTCAAGCTGTCAAACATACACTGTGATTACAAGTGAGTGTATTGTGTCAGTGCATAAAGCCATACAATATACAGTACTTCATAGGAGCTAAATTTGCGCGATAGTAAGTTAACACAAATACTGAATGTGCTGTTTCAGGGCTTACTGAAGTGTTAATTCATCCAGTAAGAAGTGTGTAATCTAGTGGCATTAAGATGACGTCGTCTCTCAGTCCAAAACAATGTAATGCACGTATGACTCTGACTCTCCAGCCACAACCTAGATGATCTTGCTAAAGTAATATAAGATAGAAACAGACTGTATGTACATTACTGGCCTCCCCTGTCTATTATTTTGCACCAGTTTGTCAACCATCTGACCACAGAAATTAAGCAAATATGAAGTCAAAGATATATTTCCCTGTAAATGAGATTATTTCCATGGCTTCTCGAGACTGAATGGGGTGTAGCTTCACTATGCAACCAGCAAGAGAAAAACAGGAGTCAGATCCATTTACACAGTGTGTCACACACATTCACACACTGAAGCATTTGTATTTTGCTGTTGGGCGGATGACTGAGAAGAGGCGTCACTGAGCAAAACAAACAGCCATTAGTCTCATTGTCACTAACACGCCAGTTTCTTTATGAGTGGCCTTACTTACAGTGTTACCACTTGTTACGAAGCAGGGTTTGTCCTCTTTCAAAATCCATGGCCCAATCCATCAGATAGAGATTAGTTTTTACCTGTTGTGTTCGGACTTCAGCCTCATGCTTAATAAGCAAATAATAATTTTGGTACTCAGTTGCCATGATGTTGCCACTTTTAAGCTATAAAATGTGGTACAGTAAGTGGTAGCAAGATCAGCAGCACTGCTGTCAAGATATTCTTACATGCATTGATATCTGGGATGTTTGAAATAGTTGTTTGGGGTACTTACTCACTTTCCCTCAATCTCCTTCACATACTTGTACTTCAGGAAGTGATTTCCAGCAGCCTAGTTTCAGACCCCATGATCACATTTTGCGAGGATATTGTTTAAGGCAGGATGTTCCACTTTTCCCAGAATGCCTTTCGTCGATCCCAGGAGTAAATTGAGAGCAATTTTGATGAGACGGATAGAAAATGAGAGGGAGAGTTTTTGCTGTTGACCTTCTGCATAGTGCTCTGGTGTGTGGAGGAGACTGTGGGTGTACATAAGTAGTCCGTCTGTTTCTCCTGTGATTTCTTCCTGTATGATGTTGATGTTTCAGATGTTTCTGGAAGCGTCTTCATCTGTGCTGAGAAATACATCATCAAACAACAAACTTATCTAAGAAATACACAGCATATTTTATGAGCGCTAATGTTGCATTCTTTCTTTAATCCTTCAGGGTTTCTGTGGTCGTGTCTGACAGCGTCCAGGGGCTCCTAGGATTGTATAGTGCAGCTGTGTGAATATGAAGCAGTGTGTTACTGAGAGAGAGCCCTGTCGGCCAAGCTTCACTAGAAATACTAAATATCAATCATTAGTACACTCATATGTTCACACTGTTCTCAACAGCTGTGGTTAGAATGATGTGTCCTTAAATTTGGGGGTTTCATCACATTTAGTTATGTTAGGTTAAATAACAAACCACGTTAGGGCATTGAGCCATTTCTTTTGCATCATCATATGGCAAAAGTATTAGTATTTTTTCTACCAGTGACATTAATCTATACTGACTTAATTTCTTGCCTGAACAAGTCTCATGGGAAAGGTTAAATGTAGGCTCACCTCTTTCCTGATGAGAGTTTCCTGACCTGCCTGATGTTTTATTGAACTGATGGAAAAATGGTAGAGAACAGTTTACTTGTAGTGCCGAGTCTTACCTGCAGGTGGCAGCAGAGGTTTGCATAAACTTTGCTTTTTGCCTGTCAGCTCAATTACAGCTGTGCATCAAACTGCAAACATCAGACTTTCTTAATGTAGAATTTACTTATTTAACTGAAATAAGACTTCACTATAAAACCATGTCATGTGGAATAAAAGCAAATTTGTGCTCTGCTGCTAAATGAGTTGAATTCACAACAATACCTTGGCTGTTGCAGAGTAACCCACACCATCAAACCAAAACTTGAAAAGCGAGTTATCTGATGTGAATGCACAGTCTCATATCCCAATGGCTGTCGCAGCCGTCATAAATCTGCTCTTCATTCACAATTCAGTTCAATTCCCCAAATTGTAGATGCCTCAATGATAATAGATGGATGGATAACATTTGAATGTGCCATAAATCTTAAGCTTACAAACTTGTCGGGGGAGTTTCCAATGAGCACATGAAGGCGTCATTATACAGTCTGTGTTGTACCCCTAGCTCTGGGAGAAAAAAAATCGGATGTGCCCATTTCTGCATGTAAAGGTATTTTCCCTTCATGGTCTTTCGCTGGGTTTCATCCCTCCTTTTTGTTTCTCGCTCTCCTGCTCTCTCTCTTCCTGGTTCCCACGCTCGTAGACTGATCATTAGCTGGGATTTACTGTGGGAAATGATAAGAGAGCAGACTTATCACACAGACACTGCTAGGACAGCAGGAAAGGCCACAAGTGATGGAACAGAATAGAATAAAATAGATCTGAATGGTAGAAACTGTCAAGGAAAAATGTCAGCTAATGTTCTTGCTTTATATAGTTTAGTTGTATCAGTCTAATAATAATAATGCATTAACATTGTTGTCTGGCCAGCAAGGATTGTTTTTTTCAACATTTAACATTCAAATAGCAATTTCTGTGCATTTGTTACGTTCCTATTTTCAGCCAGCTGTGATAAAATCCTCCTCTTAGCTGCTGTCGTGATAGTTTACAGGCAATAATAATAGGCAGTAGGAGGTGTAGTACTCATTTGTGTCCACAGGGGTCAGTGTGGAGCCACCAGTGGCTCGCTCCCTCATTGCAGTGAGGTGGAGAAAAAAAACACCACCACAGAGAGTGAATTGTAGAGCCACTAGGAATTATTCTACAGCTTAATGTAGCAGGAGCTGGTGGAAATGGCTGCTACGCTGAGAAATGCATCCGTGCTGTGGACTAGTTGTGGATTTAATCAAAGCAATTGACATGGGTGTAAAGTGACACTTTACTGATCACTTTTAAGTCGCCTCCCTCCCCCTTCACCGGGAGATCAGAGCTCAGAGTCAGTGGCAGAACAGGGCCCATGGAGATGGAGGATCAGCATCTAGCTCAAGGACTCTCCAGCAGTGGGATGTGGGATTGGGGCCTTGGGGCCTTACATTGGTACTGCACATGCTGCCTAATGGCTGGAGTATACTCTAAAAGAAGCAGACCACATCAGAAGGCAAAAGTGTTTATAGCTGTTCCAAAGGGCAGGGTGAAAAGCCAGTCGTCATAGAGAGGGGTGAGATGCGCTAATTGCTTAAATATGGGGATAACGGCGCACATTTTGGGACAGTCTCTCCTGGAGGGCATTCGTGGTGTTGCAGTCGGTTGAAATAGTTGTGTGACGAATGAAAAAACAGAGCTTGAGAGAGAAGTTCGAACCCTGCTTTCTTTCTCAGGTCTGTTGGGGTATACTGGCACCTTAATACACTAATGGCGACTCTGGCTGTCTGTCTGGCTCAAAAGCAAAGTATAAAACATATCAAGTTCCCAAAACAACTTTAAGAATATAAGAAATAACAATTTCATTATTTTTTTGTTTTTACAGCCAAAATCCCAGAAGTGAAACATTTGTCACATCTTGGTGTCTTGATATTTTCTGGATGGCTCCATTGGGAAAGTGAACACTTAACCCTGACATTCATGCCACAGACACCTTTATATTATACTATACTAACCATTTTTTTTGTTTGTTTGACTTAATGCAAAGTGAGCAAAAAATGTTAAAGCAGTGGACTCATTTCTATTCAAATCGAATGTCAGGCTCTGTGAAGTATGCTCAACCAATTAGTCACGATAAAGCGTTTTGTTCTAGTAGGAGTTTTGATTTTTGACTTGTCATTGCTCAAATGAAATAATCCAGTGATTCAAGACCAGCTAGTAGCCCGTGACTGCTACACCATCATCTACAGCACGGTAGTACCATGCTAGCCAGGCAGGATTTAGTTGTGGTTTAGTACATTTCCTCTGACTAAAAGCTGAACACAGGCTTCACACTGCTCCTCCAGCCTGCAGAGATTATTGAGACTCTTGTTTCCCCAAAATGTCCATAATGTGTCAGGAAAAGTCCAAAGAAGAATCACTTAAAGACTACTGAATAGGAGTGAAACTTGGCCACGGCTCAAGTTGTACAAATGAACAAACAGATGTTGCACCTGTAATTTCTTAGTCCCTTAGATAAGTTATTGTGTTAACCAAATGTCCCTTTTTAATGGATTGGGATCACACTCCACTAGGGTTGTGATCAACATCATTCAGCAGTTCATTTTGTTAGGTGTGAACCACAGAGGGGAAAGTTAACAATCAAAACAAATACAGTTCCAGTCCCTGAAGCAACAGTCCTGATGGACTGTGCACCTAAATTAACCTCTCTGGTGTTGGAACCACTTAACAACACATGTAGGAATATAGTAGTTAACATGAACATCAAGTCAACATCTGTCTATTTAGACCCATTAAACTCATTTTGGGGTTGTTCCCTATAGTTGGTACAGATGTTTGATCTCACACGAGGAGATCTAGAGATTTTTATCAGACCTCTTGGTCTCGATTTTTGGTGGCACGTGTTGTCACCTGTCCAGGCAAGTGACTGTCTATACTGTTCCACCATACCCAAGAAAAACTTCACAAATTTTGCAGCACGTATACGGACAAGTAGCAGTTGGACAGAACATAAGAAACCTACTAAGACTCCGACGAGGCTGTTTCACACGGGGAAAAGGTGCACCGCCAACACCCACGCTGCTGTGCACATACAGTATTCTGCTGTTACTGCACTCTTATCTCCACTCGCCCTCCCTGTAGACTCAAACACACGCGTTATCTCTCTCACTCTCTCTCACGCACACACACATCTATACACAGACCCATACATGCTATTTGCAATTAGCACACACTGTATGCAAGCAAGAATGTCCCACATGTGTACACAGCCACATGCAGAGTACACAGAGTTTGTGCATTCACAAACAGATCCATTCACACACACACACTCACACACACCCTCCTCTAGTTACTGTAAGTGTCCTATGAGACTATTTGGCATGCTACCCTCTTTATAGCTCCCCTCAACCAGCGTTTGATGGTCACTTTAACAGGCATCATCTAATATTTATTGACCCCGTTGGGTCTGTGCTGTGGTTAACCTCTCGAAGCTTAGCGTAGCATAGCGCTTTAACAGCATGAAAACCTAATTTTCTCTGACTTCTCGAGGTTTTCTCACGGTGCGAGCTCGCTGGGAAGCTCTCCCTTCAGTCATGGTGTGAAAGGATGCCGCATGTCCCCCGCAGCTCTGAGAGCTTTGCATCTCAATTGTTAATTGTAAAAAACATTTTGACTATTTTTTATTTATTTATTTTTTTTTGTAAAAGTGTGTTTCAGTTTTCCTCAGCCCCTGAGGAGCAGCTGGTTGACCCATGTTTCAGCATCACTCTCAGGTGAAATCAGGTTCAGTTGTAGTGACAAGTGCTTGTAGTGTAGTGCTTCAGTATTATGACGCTTACTGTAAATGTGACACTCGCAATCTGTCATCTGTCATTCTGCTGTACACAACATGTTGTCTCCTCCTTTCTCCTCTATTTCAAGCAGCCCCTCTTTGTCATCTATGAAATAAAGTCCACTTGCAGCATCATCTAATACTCAAATCTAACTGTTTCTTCTTTTGCTCTTTGCCCGTCAGACTACCAGAGAAGATACATCAAACATTTAAGTGCAGTAAAGTGCAGCATAACTTGCCATCGGCCACCATAACTACACCGTGTCTGTGTTGTGCTAATGATGCAGGGTGACAAGTAGAGATCTGATCTGAAATGAACCCATACCAAATAAACCTACCCAAACTCAGGAGGACTACAGAGTCTGCTCGGATCGGGTATTAGACATATTGAGACCCTGGCACTACCCGATTAGGTCCTGAGTCAGGTCTCAGTGAGGACCTCAAGTCACAAGTATTCAAAATGGTCCAATGAATGAGTCACATGTCAGTCCATGTGGCTTCATGTTTAAGTCCTGGCTTGTTTGTAAGAAAGTAGCGTGAACCCTAAACCATTTAAACCAAAGGGCACCTTTTTTTCACTTAGTATTACTGACCCAGTAAACTGAGATACCAAGAGACATGTTTTTAGGTTTCCACATTTGTAAATGGATCTTGGGGCAGCGAGTAGGGTCAGATAAGATTTTAAGTGTTCTTAAAAGGTCATAAATAAGGAATGTCACCTCTCTGGCGGAGAGAAGCCTGAGCTGGTGTGTGAAGCTGAGCACCAATTTGAATTTCTATGAAGAGCAGTGGCTCATGAATCAAACTCCTGCTCAGGAGCTGTGCAGGGTTGCCCTCTCTCGTTTGAGTATTCAAGGAAGAAGGATTCCCTGATTGGAAACTAAAACGTTTCACCTGCTCACTTCACGATCTATTTTTACACGATGTGACTGTTTGCACCGACACAGTATACACGCAACATTACCCATCCTACCTTAGCTTGTCATGGTTTCCTCCGCCATTCTTCTGCCTGTCGTCATTTTCCACAGAACACAATTATTAAGCTACGTCAGCTAAGTACTTTGCGCTCTGTGTGTGTGTGTGTGTGTGTGTTTGTTTGTATGGGGGTGGGAAAGGTTTGTGTGTGTGTGTGTGTGTGTGTTCTTGAGTGCTTCCCTAGCGAGCAGCCTAAGACACAGCAGCACCAGCCCTGCTTCTGGTAATTGGATGTGACCTCACAACTTGACCAGCAACAATAATTGCTCACACACACACAAACACACACGGCCACACTCCAATCGCAGGGGATTTTACGCCACTGGAATACAATTACAGCCCAATAACAGACGGCCACAAAAGAAGGATTAGTGTTGGAACTGGCAACCTTCATCTGTCTACATGGTCATTACAGACAGATCTGGCAACCTCAAGGCTTTAACCCCCAATACAACTCTAGGGGTTCTGGTGTGGTGTGTGTTTATCATTTAATTCGATGGTTTCAGGGGAGAGTCTTGCTGTTAAACAGATTACTGACAGGAAGTACTCTCCAAATTCAGCTAACACATGAGACTTGAAGTTAACACCTGCCAACCTGCTAAATATAAGATTAAAATTAATTGTGATGCCATTGATAAGTTACTGGCGGGTTCGAAATAAATGTCTAAGAGCCTCATTTAATGGCAGAGTTGCTCCATGTCATGTGCACACCTGCCTCTTCCTTTCATGCAGGCTACCCACAGTGTGGTATGTGCAAAAGGGTCCAGCAGAGTGGAATATAAATACAAGCGTGTGGTGATTAATGGCTCACCAGATGGAGAGGAGAGTCCATACCAGCATCTCCTATATTGATGTCCACGAGGTTCAGAGAATGAAGCTTGAAAATGCAGCAGTATAGATATGAAACCAACAGCAGGTGGTGTTTCCTTGAGAATTTAAGAAAATAAAACTAATAAGGTAATGATCTACACAACAACCAAATTGCAGTTAAAATTTGTACAGTAAATGTAAGAAAATATGTTACATTATTACTATTTTCATTACTTTAAAGGTGGCCTTTAGTTAGTTTTACGTAAGTGATTAATAAGGTTGTGTTTACTTAAATTTGGTTACTTTTATATGCAACAATACCACAATATTTTAATCTCTATCTATCCATTCATTCATTCGGGGGTTTCTGTTTGTCTCACAATACGGATACCAGTGAAATGCTAAAGATTTATGTGTCTTTTATTTTTATCCTAATGGACATTTCTAAATAGTAACTCATGATTTGGTTTGCTAGTGAATGAATTTGGCTCATAGAAAATCTGAGTTTTAAGTCCTAAAAGTTCACACTTACGCACACAAACCATTTCCCATTTCTGTCCACAAAACATCATTGTTACTGATGCTGAAATCAAATTGATCTCTCTTTTTCTTTTATCTCAAATCCTTTCTTCGCTCTCTCACCTTCTCCCTCTCTTTTCTTATCTCCTCCCCTCTTTTCTTTCCTGTTTTCTTCCTCCCTCCTTCTCCCCCCAGTCAAAGAGGGCAGGAATCTGGTTCCTATGGACCCCAACGGTCTGTCAGACCCCTACGTGAAGCTTAAACTGATCCCAGACCCCCGCAGCGAGAGTAAACAGAAGACCAAGACCATAAAGTGCTGCCTCAACCCCACCTGGAATGAGACCTTTAAATTGTAAGGCTTTATTACACCAAGATTGGTGGTCTCTTATTTATCTCTCTGTCTATCTCCCCCCATCCTCTCTTCTCCTTTGTTAAGTCTCTTCCCATTTTATCTCTGTTTCCTCTCTTTCAGCTCTCTCCCTCACTCGGTGCACTGTGTTAAGAAGAGCATCACATTATGCTCAGCTTTCCAAGCATGTGTAACCGCTGGCGCTCAGATAAAAACATCTGGCTCCTTATATTCAGAAAACCTTGCTTTTGGGGTTGTTTCCTGCAGTTGGCTCCAATTACGTTCTTAATTAGCAACATCGCAGTTTGCATGGAGGAAGACTGAGATTTGCATTTTCAGGCATCTGGGTGCAGATGTTCAGTTTGAAAGGCCTTTTTTTTTGCACCTATCCAACAAATCAAAATAAGAGATGATAGAAGAGTTTTAATTAACTGCTTCAAATGTGTGATCTGACTGCACCCTGAATGTAACACACAGGCTAGATTTGACTTACAGACAGTTACTGCTATATTTCCTGCATGTGGAAAATGAGGTGAATCTGATTACCAGAGGAATTGCAGGCCACAAATTGTTATGGCAGAACAAGAAGGGAAATGATAAATCCAAGACTTCTCTTATGTTGCTTTAAAAGTTAGAAATGTAACAGGAAAGGGTCATAATGTTTAAAAATAAACACCTACAGGTGTCAGTCTCAGCCATCATCCAACTGTTGATTGTCCTTGTTTCTCTCCCAGCCACCTGAAGGAGTACGATAAGGACCGCCGTCTGTCGGTGGAGGTGTGGGACTGGGACCTGACCAGCCGCAACGACTTCATGGGATCGCTGTCCTTCGGCATCTCGGAGCTCCAGAAACAAGGAGTGGATGGATGGTGAGATGAAAGGAGGGATGGATGGATGGATGGGTGGGTGGAGGAGGGAGAGGAGAGACGTGAGGCAGAGAAGCGGCACAGGTGGAGGAGGAGGGAGAGTGAAGGTGACCTTGTTCATTACCGCGCTGTTGGAGAAATACTTTAGTTGGAGCTCCTCTTTTTTATTCTGGTGATACTCAGTGCCAAAGCATCTCTACCCCGTCTCTTTATCTCTTCTTTATCTCTCCAGCATCCTCCCTCCCTCCCTCTCTCTCTCTAGCTCAGTCTCTATATCTCTCTATCTCCCTCTCTTCCTCTCTTTTTGCTGACGCTGCCCTGTCAGGGTTTTTAATGAGATGCCAGCGTTTGAGGTGGAATGGTGGAGGTGGAGAGATGCCATTATAAAGCTGATATTCAGAACAGAGAGAACCTGTGCAAGTGTGTGTTTTCCACTAGCTCCAAAGCCTCACACCTGCTGGCACCAGCAGCCAGGAGGAGGAACAGAGTGAGAGTGACATGAACATAACAGCTGAGGTTTAAAGCTCAAATTCTCTGTTTCTTTATGTTTTCACCTACTGTGTGAAGTATTTGAAATGATGATCAAAAGAGTTGAGCTTGTGACATAATCTTACTTGGCTGATGTGTGTAAATGGCTTTCTAGCTTAACAAAAATGTCCCTGACTGAAAACCTACTTTACTTCTTCACACAGTGTGTAAAAAATAAGAATATAACTTTATTACAGGACTGCAACTTTAGCATTACCTGAGAAAATACATCACCTGTCTAAAAGAGGAACTGCCTTTTGTTCCTTTAGATGTTTCCACTTTGCAAATGCTTCTGAACCAATATTCACAATCATCTTTAGAGTGGCTATAATCAATATTTTTACATTAACAATGGATCACATGGCTAGTTACTGCTCTTGGCAGCATATCTGAGCTGCTGTGTTCATGTTTGCTACTCTGCACATCCTGGACGACAAGAAAGAAAGAAAGAAAGAAAACTCTCCACAGGATTCCTAAACTCAGTCAGTGTGATGTGTGTTTAGAGGAACTGAAAGCAGTGAATGTGACGCACCCACCTCATGGTTCAAGAAAATTAAGGCTTAGACTGAAAAATGCCGCATAGAGGCCACAGAGAATGTGCCATTTTTATTGTCAAACAATTTTGAAGTTATTGTACTTGGCCCCAAACACATCTTGGAGTTATCTTTGATCAGAATATGTCCTTTAACTCCCACATAAAACAAACTTAAAGGACTGCCTTTTTTCACCTACTTAACATTGCAAAAATCAGGCGCATCCTGTCTCAAGAAGATGCAGAAAAACCAGTCCATGCATTTGTTACGTCTGGGCTGGATTATTGCAACTCCCTGATATCAGGCTGCCCCAATAAGTCCCTTAAGACTCTCCAGCTGATCCAGAATGCTGCGGCACGTTTACCGACAAGAACCAGGAAAGGGGATCATATTTCTCCCATATTAACTCAAGTTAATGAAGCAGATTTTCGGCCAATATAAGTTACTGGATGCATCCCTTTCAGTTTCATCAAAAGGCCAAAACTGGTGGTGTAGACTTCCGTCTCAGGTTGGTAGATTGTCAACAGCAGCCGCATAAAACCTTTTCAAACTGTTGTTGTTTGTTAACGACACTGCCCACATACAGTGATGTCTATTTAGCAGCAAACAAGTCAATAAACTGAAACGAATAAAACAGGAATGTTGCCGATAAAAATGGTAACAACCAACAGTAGCCACATTTTCTGAGAAGACGAAAGCCTGAAAAAAAAAAGGAAAATGATCAACTGTGTGAAAGTAAAAAGCTGAGATCTGTGTCACTAAAGCGTAAACACCCATCACAAAGTTATTTACTATGAATATGGTGGTGATGCCGTGAGATACGAGGTTGTGGCATCGGTTGTAATGGGGCCAATATGAAAAATATATCACTTTGATTTAGTTAAATGATAAGCATCTCAAATGTGTTTTGGGCCCCGTCTCTGTCGGGCTTTGCTAGCTCACCATGAAGGAGAGTGAATTGCTAAATAATCAGCTGATTATTCTTTGGGACTTTAAATCGGTGCACTAACTGTCAGCAGCTAATGGCAGCAGTTAAACGCTTAAATTGTATAAACTAATTGGGAATTGATTTGACTGGAAATATTCTCTCTCTTCAGGTTTAAGCTGCTCTCCCAGGAAGAAGGCGAGTACTTCAATGTTCCCGTCGCTCCGGAGGGGGAGGAGGGCAACGAGGAGCTCCGGCAGAAATTTGAGGTGTGTTGTGTGTGCATTTGTACCTTTTAGTCTGTTTGTGTTTTTATGTGGAAGCGTCTGCATATGTGTGCCTGCATGTGTTTGAATGTGTCGGTATGGTATGCTTGTGAATGTGTGTGTGTGTGCTCTATGCATCTGTGTGTGTCTGAGTGAGAGCCTCTCTGGGAGAGCTGTTAGCAGTTGGCAGGCACACTTATAGTACCATCCGGTCTGGCACACTGCAGGTCCAGACGTGTGTGTGTGTGTGCGTGTGTGTCTGACCAGTAGGCCCACTCATTAACACATTTGGCAGTGGAGAGGATAAACCAGCTCTGTGCTTTTCCTCTTCTTTTTTTTTCCTTCTCTTTTCCGCTTCTCCTTCTGTCTTGCTGACACTAAGCCACGAAACATCAGAGTCTTTCTGAGCTGTGTTGATCGCAGAGTTAAGTGGAGCTGTTTGAGGGCAATTTCCGCTTTTGTTTTCCTCAGCTGTCCCTGCTTTAGCCCCAGTGGTAGTCAGTCACAAAGATTGGAAACAGTGGGGGAACAGCTAGCCTGGCTCTGTCCAAAATCCGCCTACCAACACCTCTAACGCTCACTAATGAACATGTTGTATCTCGTTTGTTTAATCCACACATAAACCAAAGTGTAAAAACTTGACGGGAGGTGCTGATAGGCGGATTTTGTTACTTTTGGACAGAGCCTGTCAGAGCAGTATCAATCTTCTAGCCAATTTCCCAAAATGTCAAAACTATTCTGTTAACAACATGTTTTGGAGTCTATTTTGAGCAGCTTCCGTTCAATCCCAAATCTGCTGACGGTGAAGTGTTAAGCTGACCAGCTTCTTTGACTGTGGAGCAGCCTGAATGAGGAACTCACGCTCACTAAATCTCCATCATCATATACAGCTACACTTTTGCACATGGGAGAAGTTTACCTTCAAGGCTTTCTGCCAGAAAGCCTTTCTAACATGTGGTTAATGTTGTGAAATAGTCGCAGTTTGGTTAGGTTTAGGAAAAGATCATGGTTTGGGTTAAAATAATCTAAGTTATTAAGTTAAGTTTCACAAGGAACACGAACAGCGGTCTCCTGGGTGAAAGTTCGGTGTCTGACCCATTCATCTACCACGACCTCCTCGCTACACAGACTTTGTCGCTCTTTATACTACGTTACATGACTTCCTAAAGGCTTTGAAGGCAAACTTCTCCCATGTCGGTCGACGCAGGTGGCAGCAAGTGTTGCTAAATGGCCTTTGGATCTAAATATCAGACCTTAATTATTTCTTCTTCTTCAGTGGGTGTTGCAGTGTAGGTGTCTTAGTCACAGTGTTCTGTGGATGAACTATCTGTTCTTTAGGACACACTTATCTGTAAAGTTTTGATTAGATTTTCCCCTGCTGACTGTAACTGACTGAGAATGAAACTAGTTCCTCTGCTGCAGGCCCATGTGGTGATTTAGGCTGACAAAACAGGTGTAAGTTCCCATTTCAGAATCTTTTCATTTTTCAAAATCTTTCCTTTCTGGTCCCCTAATAATAAACTCCTTTTTAGCCTATACAGTGTGTTGTGAACAGATTCTAGTTTGAGATAAGTGCTGTGGAATAAGATTATTTTCATTGTTAATAGTGTGTTTAGTTAAGTCTGGATGTTGGCTTCATGGGGAGGTATTGTAGTCTCCTATCCTCCATTTCCCTCCTCTCTTCCTCCTCACTCTCTTCACTTTGCTTCCCTTCCTCTCCTTCACTTATCTGTTTTGTCCCCTGTCACCTTCAGTGCCCCCCTGTGTGTTTGGCTCTCTTTATCTGTTTTTCTTTCCCTCCATCTCCTCAAGGTCATGGTCCTCAGACGTTCACTGAGACACATTCTCAGGGGGCCAGCTATCACACAAACACACACACACACACGTACACACACGTACATGCAGACGCACACACAAGCATGTAGGCAACGTCTAGGGTGAAACTCTCCGAGAGAAAGAGACTCAGAGACAGACAGGGAAACATTTCACTTTGGTAACATGACCTGCGTGCCTCCGTTCACCCCATCCAGAATCACACATACAGGACAGTCACACACACACACACACACACATCCAGACCCAGTCAAACTCAAAACATTATTAAGAGGAAGTTGAGGAGCAGAGACTAGTTTTATGGTAAAGTTATCCTTATTTGGAGCTGAGATACATTTCTGTATCTCAGTTCAATTCAGTTTAATGAAGCTTTATTGGCAAGTTTTGATCAAAAGACATGTTGCCAAAGTAAATAATACATAAAATGATTTTCACTATTTCTTGGTCTTTCTCTGTCCCTTTTTTCTTTCTTCCCCCTCATTCCTCCTCTACTTCACTTTCTCTTTATTTTTTTTGGTCTTACTCAAGGTGGATTGTGGTGTTGAGAGAGAGAGAGAGAGAAGTACAGCCAGATGTAAAGGCAGTGGGAGATTTATTGGCATTAAGAGAGACACAACATGTTTCCATCTACTGTAATTATTAAAGATATTCTGATTTCAAAGAACACATTATATGAATTAGCTTCATTTCCGTGGGTGGGAGCAAACACAATATGGTGCATTATGTGTCATGGAGGTGGTGATATAATGCACTGATATCTTGGATGCTAACTGTATAACCATAAGAGGAAGACGTAGAAGTAGATGTGTCAGTAAAAAAAAGAGAAAAGTAATTTTTTTTAGAGAGGAAATTGGGTAAAGCTCCTTAGGAGTAGTTTTTAAATAGTCCAGCTGTCACAGTTCTTACATGTCAGGAGGCGTTGCTGCACAGAGGCTGCGTTAGGACAGTAACTAGGATGAGACAGATGATGGTTTGCTACTTAATAATGAATTGTACAGATGCATTTCCATCACCACTTAAGTGCGTAAAAACTATTTATCCACAAAAGCAAAAACCACCTCAAGTCGGTGTTAAAACTATTTTTGTTTTTTAAGAAAAGTATCAGATTTTGCTGCTGCCATTCATCCTTTTTTTTTTTTCTTACCGTCTATAATGTGCACAAAGATACTCGGACACACGGCTGTAGACAGAGAGACAGACAGAGAGAGCAGCATTAATCTCTGAAGGCTTTGAGAGTGTTGCCTTCAGCATGCTCTGCTGCTCACAAATACCTTGACTGCTCCTGTGTGTGTGTGTGTGTGTGTGTGTGTCAGAACAGATGGAGACAGATAGAACCTTTTATCCATTGATGAGTCGAGAACCGTATGGGTTGCACCACTCGCGCGCACACACAGCAAACAGTGCAGGGAGGAGCAGAGTGCTTGGATGCTTCACTGACAATTTTCAAGACAAGGCAGCGGAGAAATTACTGCACAGGACAGAAGAAGTGCAGAGATCCTCAGTGTGGATCAGCAATTTAAGATAAGATAGGATAAGATGTACTCATCCTGCACCTGTGTCTCTGAGTGAGCAGGCATTTTGTTAATGACTTAAGGCTGCTTTTAAATTGAAGCATGTCTTAACAAAGTGGAGAATAAGATTAGAGTTAGATTAGATTAAAAGATTTGAATAGTTTCTTACGACAGAGATGCGACGAGAGAGCGCGACAAGGTCAAGGCAGAGACGCATGAACTGAGAGAGAGAGACAGAGTTGGGAATGAAAGGGAAGTGGTGACAGACATGAATAAATGGAGAGTCGGAGACACAGGCCAAATTTATAAAGATGAGGAAGTAGAAATGAATTTTAGAGAAAAGAGGGAAAGAAAACTTTCAGAGTGAGTGGTTGAAGGACAGAAACAAGGGAAGTGGTGACAGTCATGATTGAATAGAGTGGCAGACTCACAGGGAGGCCATATTTGTTATGGAAAGTGTGAACTAGAGAGTAAAGTGCCTGCGTGGAATAAATGAAATAGAATGAATCAAGAGGCTAAAAACTTTTCCCTTTTTAACATATACATCACTTCCTCTCCTGTCTCCCTAACAAAAATGTTTTCTCTGTGATGTTAAAATGCCCCAAACTTTGAAAAAGAGGCTCTGAACGTTTTGGGCGAATTCAAGTTTTCTTCTCTTTCCTATTTTGTTTAAACTTTGACGTGTAAAATATGTGTTTCTGCCTAAAATGTTAGTATAAAGTCAAGCTTCTCATATCTTTTGTTCATTTGACTGTTGGCAGTAATCTTGGATAAAGTTAAAATGCTACAAACACCACCTTGTTTGCTGGTTCCAACCCCAGGACCAATGAGACAAATGTGGTTGGGGAAAGTGAATAATTAAATCTCTCGCTTCCCTCAACAAATACTGTTGAAAGGCCCTACCTCACCATTAACCCACCATACCTTATTTTTAATGTTAGTATGCTTAAATATATTAGAGTCGTGCCAACTCAACCCTCTGTTAGTCCTCTTACAGCCTGTGGTCTCTTTGAATGTTGGTTGTGTCTAATGCAGTGCCCTATTTTCTCTCTCTGTCATCTAGAGGGCTAAGATTGGTCCAGGCAAGAACACAGAAGGCAAGTCGGCCAATGCTGCATCCCGGTTCGACTCCAATGGCAACCAAGATCGCATGAAGCTGGCTGACTTTAACTTCCTGATGGTGCTGGGCAAGGGCAGCTTCGGCAAGGTGAGGCCATGGTGTTGAATACGTGTCTATGTCTGTCTTGTCTGCTACTATGTATGTGCCACCGGTGCATATTTTATTATATTGCTGTGGATCTGCATAAGACTCATGATTACCTTTACTAATGTGTGTATGTGTAGACAAACAACTGTGATGCAACAGCCAAAAGGAAAATGGCAAATACTAAAATGTATTGTAGCAGTAGCACAAGTAGAGAATAGTCCTAAAGTTAGCTGACTCAGTAATGTGAACAGCAATTTCTATCTAAAGATCTAAAGTTTGCTAAAATTCCCTAATATTAGCCACCAAAGGCTACTGGTCATACCAAGTAAGGCTGTATCAGCAAAACCCCTGGGTGTATTACATTGAATAAGGTTGCATTTTATTGCTTATGAAGTCAATTGTATTTTAACATATATATGTATTATTGTATTTTAATAAGTATTATTGTGTTTTAAACTTCTTTCATAAGTTACAGCCTTGCTTTAAGGTCACAGCAACATACTCTATTAGTTTCTCTTCAAAGCTTGGCAGCGTTGTTGGTGTCTGCTGCTGACCTTAGTTCACATCCTGAAACACTGCCCCCTCAGTTCATGGGTTTAATTGTAGACATGTAGCATTCATCTTTAAGGATGCACACACCCAATGCTCCCAAGGAACGTATTATATGTGTGGTAGCCATCATGCGTATGCAAAAACAAGTATATTTTTGCTGTAATACACTGGCATATCTGTGCAGTAATTGTGTGCTGTGGTGAATACTTCTGTGAGCATTTGTGTGTGTGTTTGTGTTTGACTGAGCATCAGAGCTCTCTATCCACACACAGAGCTTAGAGGAAAGAAGAGACGGGCGGAGAGAGAAGATAGAGATAGAAAGAATTAAAGGAGATGAAGCACAGGTAGACAGAGATGGATGAAGGGAAAGCGGCGAAGAGGATGACGTGACAAGTGGAGAGAGCGATGAAAGGAGAGAGAGACAGAGATGTGAGAGTATGGCGGCAAGGTTGACATGAATGAATTGAGAGAGAGGTAAAAACGTCGGACTGAATGAAAAGAGGGAGAGTGAGAAAGGAGGGGAAACCTTGGAGAGGGAAGACTGACATGAATGAATGAAAATCAAGGCAAAGAAACAGACAGAAGGGGGAGATGTGGGGAGAGAGAAAGAGGGGGAGCGAACGAGAAAATTGGGTAAACGACGGGTAGAGCAGCAGGGTTGGAGAGAGAGAGAGAAAGTGACAGAAAGAGAACGACAGAGAGAGAGAAAAAGAGAGAGACCATTGTCTGTGTACCAGACCTGTATGCCGGCTGCCTGTTTCCATGGTAACGGGCATTTAAAGCAACACTGATGCGTCAGTGTGGTGAGACTGAGTCGAGGGTCGATCATTACTGGAATACCCGACACATACACACAGATTCCTGAAACGTGCACAGATGGGCATGAGTACACAGAATGTAGACACACACGTGCAGCCTGTGTTGGAGCATGCAGAGGCACACACACATGCATACATACACAACAAACGGTCGTTCACGTGACGCGTGTGTCATTTTAATGGTTCCTGAGTTTGTGTGGGAGGCTGGTACCTTCAGAGCCTCAGTGTCCGAGGACATCTGCATCACAATACTGCTGCTAACATTTCTCTGAGGACATGCTTCCAGTGGGATAATAACACACACACACACACACACACACTCGTATCTCAGGCAGGCTTCAACCTGATCTGTAATGTCATGTCTCTATACACACACCACAAGCATCCAAGCAGAAACACACATGTATGAAGCTGCATTTATTCTGTTGCCATACATTCATGTGTTTACATAATACAGGATGTGAGCATTTTGGTCTGTTGTGTGTGAATTAAGTCTTAGCACCATGGACAGCGCCGCTCAAAGCCTCGCTGACATTTTTTTTTATTGATCTTATGCGTTTCAGCAACAAGGAAGTGCTCCGACTCTGTTATTTTATCCTTTAAACTTCCTGTCGACACTGGAAGTGGGGATGTGTTGCGTTGTGTAGGTGGACATATGCTGCTTGTGCACATTGCGCCTGCATTTTAGCAAATATCTGACCAGTTTCGCAATATAACATACAGCATGAAGGACTGCCAGAGCTCGATGGTGAGACTTTCTCCCACGGCAGTCTTCTGACGTAGTGGCACTAATTAGATCAGCTAGTCATGTTACTGTTCTAACGGTCATGGTGACTGGTCAGAATGTGTTGGTATTTTTGTTTTTCTAATGTGAATATGTATATAAAACAATATGACGTCGTAACACTCTTAGTTACACTCCTACACTATGTAGGCTTTTCATGATGGATCTGATATGGATGCATATCAGAAAGGTATATGATCAAACCAAACCTTAATTAGTTTACGCCGTCAGTAACTTTGCAATATCTGTGGTGGATGTGGTGTTGTCACCTCCTCAAAAATGTGGACTTTCCCAACTTTGAGAATTTTATATTAGGCTGCGTCAACCAATCAGGACCAGCAATAGTGCCCGTAGTTAAGAGACAAACCACACCCACAGAGTCCTGATGAGGCACACTAGCTGAGTTTTTGACTGTTAAACAATTATTAATAATAATAATAGTATCTTAGAACTTTAACTTTGATTTTTGCTTATTTATTCATGAATATTTATTATTGTAGATAAATAATTAAGAATTGAAACCATCTTTTCAGGGGCTTTAATCCACATGGCCTCATGACAGCAACACAGCCCCAAACTCATCTCATCTCATTTTTTTGT
Organism: Macquaria australasica; assembly: GCA_005408345.1. NCBI lineage: Eukaryota > Metazoa > Chordata > Actinopteri > Centrarchiformes > Percichthyidae > Macquaria > Macquaria australasica. The sequence goes on from SEMN01000055.1 coordinate 1,757,198, forward strand.
CTGCTGTTTTTGCTTTTGCAAGATCGAATGAGACGCTACGCGGCTGGGAACAGTTAGCACATAGAAATACATTGTGGACAGACAGGGAAAAGTCTGATGAATCCAAACAAGTCCCACTGTGTCCTACAATGAGTGTCTGTTTGGGGCTAGACAGGAAATACACACTGCCTCAGTGGAAATGATCGGACTATATAGACTCTATGATATATGACAGTTTAGAATAATACAACACAGCCCACTGTAATACAACATAGTGCAGCATCATGCGGTGCAGTAGAGTGCAGTGGAGTGTGGTTTCATTAGTTTTCCCTGGGTAAATTCCCTCTGCAAGGTCAGCAGAGAAAACACAGTGGCATCATTTACGACACATGACAGTTAATATCCTGAGGACTGCTTTTCTGTCAAATGACCCTGAACAACTTTCTTGGATAAAAGGGCGTTGTCGATAGTGACAAACGCCACAATTCATAGTAGAGTAGCCAGTTTATGAATGACACTGTGACCAAAAATGACCTTGAGTAAGACACTGAACCTCGATGAGTGTGCATGAGGTAACGCCTGAAAATTGCATCTAAAAGTTAAAATATATAATGAAAAAAGAACGTATGCTCGTCTTCCTAAATTTGTCACCATGGACGGTGTGTAATGATGCCAAAAAGCTCCTGTTGTTGCTTTGTGTCCTTTGCATCTTTTGTCTGCAGAGGCGTTTTGATTTTGGATGAAACCCTGTGGTTTTATGTCTTCTTTCTCTTGTGTTGGTCTTGTCCTTGTCCTTGTGGTTGCATAAAATGAGCTTTGGGCCAGATGGTGTCCTTCCTCTCTGGTTCAACTTTATAGAGTTTGTATTTACATAGAGTCACACTGCCACCATATGGGATGAATCCACGAAAAACACAAACACACACATACACTCTCTCTCTCACAAACTTACAACTTTTGTCAAAGGATGCCACCAGCATAGATCCAACTTCAACAGATATCCAAACGTTAATGCTGATGATTGTAATGCACATTCTTGAACTGTCGCTGTCCTGCAAATGCACATTTACACCCTCACACACATATACCTTTGTGTCTTTGTCCATCTGTGCTGCACTCCCTGTAGCATCCCAAACCCAATAACCCCTCTACATTATCATGCCTGAATATTTATAAGGCATAAACAGCAAAGCTGCTGAGTTTCCGATCGCTTTGGGAGAAAAAATGATGAAGTGGATATAAGGTCAATCTTATTGCTCTGTTCTTTGCAGTTTTGGAAAGAATAAAGAGCGTGATATGTTTTCCATTTACACATCATTAACCTGACATTCATCTACGGCAACTTATAACAAGTGGTTGCAAGAGGTGGATCTGCTCACTCTGCACTTGACAGCACATTACTGTTTGCAGACGTAGAATATGTCAGCTCACTGTAGAGATAAAGCCTGTTTAAGGCGTTTTCTCTACACAACGGCCTTTCTAAGATCTAGTCTATCTTGCTCCCCCAGAAGAATGGTATATTAAACACATCAATAAATCAAACAAACTCAGCTCAACTTGAGCATTTGAGCAGTTGCAAGATGTTCAAGTCATTAGGTTCACCCTGTGTTTTATGCAAATTAACATAAGAAATGCAATAAAAAAGTTTTAATATGAAATAAGATTGGATGAAAGACTCTTTGTTGAGGTCCCAAAACTCAATTAGCCTTGTGGGAACTACAAACACAGCATGCTAGCCATGTAATGTTAAGCTCAGCCGTTTTTCTTCCACATTCTTCGTGCCTGTTCACAGCCTTGTTTTAAGATAAAGCATTGAAGTACTTTTATTAGTTTTAGAGTGATAGGAAGGGGAAGGCTATGCAGTCAGTCGACTAGTTTCAGCAGAGTAGTCTCACATCTATCTGTGCTGATAATTTACACAAGTTACAACTTCCCTCAGTTTCAGAAAATTGTCCTGCTCTCTCTGTCCTTCTGATGCTGGATGCTTAAAGTTTTTACTGTTGGCATACTGTCACAGTAACAGTTGTTGAAAAAATAAAAGTCGAGAGCCATAATGAGCTTGAAATTGTGAGCTTTAATCTGACTTTTTAAAATCAAAATTACGTTGCCTAAACATGCTCATGGTTTGCTGTTGCTTTAAACTCATATGACGTTCTGATGCATCTGACTTTTCCTATCATTATATGTTCTTTGAACCAAGCATGGAAGCTAACTAGTAATAATAATGTTTTGTTTTGTTTATATTGTTGTGTGCTGACATACCTTAAGACAGTATACATGTAATTTCTTGAAAAAACCATGCCTCTAGTTACAAAATCAACTTTAAAGAATTAGTTTAACATTTTGGAAAGTACACTCATTATTATCTTTCTTGCCAAGAGTTAGACAAGAAGATGTATACCACTCCTATACACAGAGACCTTCAACAGTAACACTTGCTAATATAATTCCCCCACACAGATATCAGTCTAGAGAGTTGAACTTTTCTGACCTGGTCACAAGGCTGCTCCAACTTGTATGAGATGACCTGCGAGCTGAGACTTGACCCACATTTTGCCTGCTATTTGCAGCAGCTACTGGATTCTTGAGGAAAGAAGATATGAGGACAGGAGGGGAAAGGAGAAAGGAAGAGGAAAGTAGGAAAGGGAGAAACTGAGAAACAAGAGGGAAGAAATGGTGATGAAAAAGGAGAGGAGAACAGGATACGGCAAACAAGAGACCTGAGAGAGGAAGACGAGACAGAAAGGTTTACTCTTCTGTTTGAGAGAGTGTAAGCAGCATGGGCCTGACCTTGGCTACAAGACATTTAAACTGCTGAGTACACACACACACAACGCAGAGGCATCTCATAGCGGTTTCATTCTTGGCATCTGTCTGGTCGACCTCCACAGGAATCAGTAGCCACAAATTATATTTGAAACCACGACCCATAGTGTGTGCATGTGTGTAATCACAAGCAGATGTGCTCCCAGACTTTACAATTAAAACAAATAGGATTTCTGGATTGCTTGACTGCTGCCAATCTCTTTCTCTGCCGTTCCCTCTGTCCTTCCTCTCCTCCTGCCCTTCGCCTCCTCCTTCAATATTTCCCCCACTTTTCTAATCCCACTCTCCTCACCCATCCACCTTTCCTTTATCTCCATCCGCCCCCACACTGTTTGCCCTAAAGATCCTGAAAAAGAAATGTGAAATAATCCCCTCGTCCTCCCTCTTTCTCTTCTTACTCTCTTTTCTACTTTTTCTCCTCCCTGATGTGTCGTGAAGGGCAAAGAGAAGCCGAACAGTATGAAGATGTTACAGAAGCGCAAAATAATCTTGCTCTGTATGGTTAACTTTCGATCCAAAGACTGCCCTTCCTCTTTTCTTCCTCTTTAGTGAAGTAAAGGCAGAACAGAGCTGCATGGCGTTAAGATCATGAAGAATGATTCATTCTATACACTGTGCGACTCTGGGCTGAAATCTTTGGTTGTCAACACAAAATGGCAACTGTGAGACATTTGCACCAATGGCAGATTTAGTCGTGGCGCCCGAAGATGGCCTTCACAAAATTGCGGCCTAAATTGACCATTCTCTAAGCCCCAGTCCCTTAGTTACTGCTGCTATGCCTGTCAAGATTTCAGTTCACGCACAGCACTTTCACTGTTTACACTGATGACGGTGGTCCTTGATTTCAGACAAAAGCAGCAATTCCAACCGTCGACCATCGATTTTGCAAGTTGTAATGACTACTGTGGCTGACAGATTTTATAAACTGTAGACAGCTAGCTAATTAAGCTAAAGTTAGCTCTGTGAGTTGGTTGAAAACTCTCTCCCGGCTGCTTTTCTAATGTTTCCAGCTGAATTTTGCAAAAGGGGTCTTAAATATGCTCTTGGTGGCTTCATGCATGAAATAAAAACAGCACTGTTGTTGTATTATAGCGTAGAGCTAGTTTGTCCAAGTATTGTACGGTATGATTAGGACAAATTTTCAAACAGTATGATTTCGCTTTTAAGGAGAAAGGGTTTTAGAATGAGGACTAACCCATGTGTCTGGCAGATTTAACAGTATCTCAGGTAACATTGCTGGAGTATTGCCCAAATCCAATAAAGACGTAACATAACCTGTAACCCCCTAAACGTATGCCACTCTTTTTAGTTAATGATGTGCTCCTTGGCCTTTGGAAGTAAGATAGGAACAAAAGACACTACCCTCCAAACTCTTTAAATGCAGAGTATTGTTCCTACTGCAGTCCCAGGCACACCACTTCAACATGTGGAGAGATCCAAAGCTTAACCTGCCTGGGGTCACCTGCCGGGCCTATAACGGTTGCAGAGCAATGATTGGACAGTCATTGTTTGGCAAGGGGTTTAGCGAACGGTCAATTCTCCCAGTGTGGCCTCTGCTACGACCAGTGTCAAACAAACCAACCAGTCAGACAATGCATGAAATGACACAAAATACACTGGCAGGCTCAACATTGGGAGCTCTATTTCTGTAAACTTAAAAACAAACAAACAAACAAACAAAAAACCCAATGCCAGCGCTATGGCCAAAACTAGCCTTCTGTTTTGCTGCATTTTCAAAATGAGGGAAGCACAAAGGGATGATGCAAGTTGATGACATGCCTTCTTGCTTTTTTTTTTTTTTTTACGATTCACCAGGCATTTATCTCACAATTTGACATGCCTCAAAATCGTGCAGCCTGACACATATTGCGGACAAGATTTTATCAGATGTATCTCGTACAGAGTAACACATCACACTGTGTAGGAGCCTTATATCACCTGCTTTTCCCGTCTGTCCTCCCGTTTTTTTTTCCTTTCCATTTCTCCTATTTGCCCTCTCCTCAGATGACATCGTGAGAAATGATGAATCAGTTTGCTCTCTCCTTCCCTCCTGTCCTCAGTCTCTTTATTTTTACTTTAACTGTCTAACCCAAAACAGTCAGAGACACTTTCCTTTATCACTCCACTCCTTTATCCCTGCCCTTTACAGTACGTCCTCTGTCCCTCCCGCTTTCCCTGCCTCCCACATCTCTGCCTCCCTCCCTGCCTTTCCCTCTTTCTTTCTTTTCTCCCCTGCACCCCTCGTTCTTCTAAGGTGATGTTGAAGGTGATGTTGGTATAAAGGCATGACAGGAGCTGTGTGCCATAAAGATTTTGAATATTGATGAATTCATCTCCCTGGCATTTCCCATCTATCCTCTCTGTCGTCTCTTCTCCTCTCTCTAGGTGATGCTGGCAGAACGTAAAGGGACAGAGGATCTGTACGCTGTGAAGATCCTGAAGAAGGACGTTGTGATCCAGGATGATGACGTGGAGTGCACCATGGTGGAGAAGAGAGTGTTAGCGTTGTCTGGAAAGCCCCCGTTTTTAACACAGCTGCACTCTACCTTCCAGAGCATGGTAGGTGGGCCGACGTATTTTCACAGCAGTTGTATGATATCGTATAAAGTATTTTCTTTCACTACTTAACTGCCTTGACATCTTTTTTTGTTAAAGCAATAGTTCGACTTTTGGGGAAATATGTTAATTCAGTTTTTTGGCAAAGGTAAGTTTCTATCAGAACGTAACAAAATCCACCTACTAGCACCTCTAAAGCTCACTAATTGACCCGTGATATCGTCTTTGTTTAATCCGTACAAAAACTGAAGTGTAAAAACAGCATGTTGTGGTTCTGCATCGGGTTATCTGCTGCATATTTTTTTTGTTGGGGAGCAGTGACTTTCTAGGGGTCTCTGATGGTTGCTTGGCAAAATCCACGGTGACGACAGACTTAGAAATAGTCTCGCACATAACCCTCCATAAAACTGCAACTTGTTTTTATATTTTGTATGGATTAAACAAGCAAGACATACAGTAGCGTGTTAATTCATGAGCTCTAGAGGTGCTGGTAGGGGGATTTTGTTAACTTTGGACAGAGCCAGCCCAGCTGTTTCCAGTCTTTATGCTAAGCTAAGCTAACCAGCTGCTGGCTGTTGATTCATATCTACCGAAAAGATATGAGAGTGATGTCAATCTTCTCATGTAACTGTCATTTATTATTTTGTCAACCCTATTTATATCAATGAGGGTAGGCTAAATAACAGAAACACCTCTCAGTATAATACAGTTCAACAGCACCACAAACTGCATCCTCAAAATGACCGTACAGTTGAATCAACACCTCTCTAAAGCCGTTTCAGCAAAAACTGATTATAATCTTCATGAAGGTTGGATTTATTGCAGGACTGCTGTATTTGCTAGGTGTACCTAATAAATCGGTAACTGTGTACACACACATAGTATAATTGTGTAATTAGGGTAGAACTACTGGGTACTTTATCTCCCTGCTGTATATAGAGGATTACATGTTTCCCTACTGATTTTTAAACACATGCCCTGAAGTTAAACATCCAACCAAATATGCACAAAATGTAATAATATCATACTATGACAAAGCGAAAATTAATGATAAGGTAGGAAACTGGAAACTGTTCAAAGTATTACTAGAAATACAGATTATGGACCCAATTTCGCAAAATGACGCAGGTAGCAGACGACTACTTGGTTCAGACTCTTTGGACTCTATGAACTTCTGTTTAACGGGGAAATGGTTTCTCGGTTGGGTTGCATACATACACACACACGCCCACATACACACAGTGACTAGAAACCAAAAAAAAACTATCAATTTTACATTCTTTGCAAGCTGAACTGACACCCTTCATAGACTCCTACACCTTCACGTTATATTTGATCTGAAGGGAACCACAGTGTGGCGTCCCGCTGAAAGGCACAGCCGCACCGCCGGTGAGCGCTGTGGTCTTAACAGCATCCATCCTGCCTGCTGTCACCAGCTCACAGCTGGAATACACAGGCTGGATTCATATTTGATTCATGCTCATCTGCTGACGTATAATCCATATTACACTAAAGATGAGTCAACAGAGGAGTAAATATAGCTCACTGGTCTCATACTTAACACTGAGTGCATGTCATTTACATTCACATCCTACATAAACACACTTGTTTGTACATGTTTTCATTGATGAACATAATGTGTTGTGAATCCATTTGAGGTTGTGGTTAAAGGCTAGACAAATTAAGTTGACCTGGCCTACACACACACACACACACACACAAACAAACAAACCAGAAGCTAGTGTGTTAATCCTCCTCAGCACTAATTCTCTGACCAGAGGAGGGCTTTCGTACATATGGGACTTAACAGGCAGTTATAACACACACACACATAAAGGCAATTATAACATTCATGCAGACACACATACATACTGTATATGCTGTGTAGTGTGCACACACAAATACATATTAATCACACATACTTATCAGGCAGTGCACACAAACAAACACACTCACACACAGACACACACACACACATTAAAAGCCCTAACACACAACACAACTCCACCGTATTTTCTCCAAACACACTCATGGCCACACACCAAATCCCTCCATATTCCCTCACATACTGTACCTTATTGGCAATTTCTGTAGATAATGGAGGAGAATTAGCTCTTAAATTGATGTTGTGTTCCCTCAGTTGAAGACTGATTGGACGCACAGACGACAACCCAATCACCTCTCTCTCACCATCTTCTTCCTCTTTCTCTATCTATAATCCCTCCATTTTCACTGCCTATGTCATTTCTTTCTATATCTCTCCTTGAATCTTCTCTCATTTGACCCATCACTCTCTATCTACCTCTGAACAATCCCTTTCCCTCTACAGTATCTTACTCTCTTCTCCTCACTATCATCCCATTTCTCTGTGACCTCTCGCCGGCTTTTATGTACATGAACTTTTTGACCTCTCTCTCTCTCTCTCTCTCTCTGTCTCTGTTTGTCTCTGTCTCTCCGTAGGACCGTCTGTATTTTGTCATGGAGTACATAAACGGAGGAGATCTCATGTATCAGATTCAGCAGGTCGGCAAGTTCAAAGAGCCCCATGCTGTGTGAGTACAGACACACACACACACACAAAGCAGCTTTTGTAGGCTAAAGGCTAAGATACATTCTTATGCCATCATAACACAAAATTGTAATCCCATGCTTATAGGTGTGTCACATTTAATGCTTTTTTAAATCATACTGAATGAGCCATCAGCAGTTTGACGGGCTCAGGTGATGGATGAGCAATCCTAGCAGAGCCTGGGGGTGAAATATGTTGTTCGCCCCGATGCACGTTGCAGCTCTGAAGAACTTCAAAGAAAACTAAAGTAATCCAGCAGCTCCTGCGAGTTTTCAGTGTGTGGTAGAATACCTCCCAAAACTGCAGAATATAATTAAGGTGGCTGGCGAGATCACTGGCGTCAAGTCAAACCAGCGGGCTGACATATTTGACAAGCGGGCTGTCGGGAAAGCGTGAGCCATGGAGGAGTTTGCCCTTCATCTGCTTTATAGGGAATTAGAGTTTCTTCCCTCTGGCAGAAGGTTTAGACTGCTGAAGGGCAAGTCGAACAGCGTGAGGAACTCGTTTATCTAAGGCCATCAACTTGTTCTACTCTGTTTAATTTATTTATTAGACAATAGTCAGGATATTCTGCTCTGCGGATGATGAAGAAGAAGCCTTGAACTTTTGTCTCAGTGTCTTTTGTATTATGTGCTCCTGTGTATTTATGTTTTGCATCTGAAGCCGTGTTAGCTTCCTGCTGCAGCGACGCTGTCTGGTCGTCATTCTGATCACAGATAAAGCGTCCAACAAGCTCTAAACAGGCTCTGCATATTCTGCGCTGCTCTCCACACCTCCAGAATGCCTCTTGGCATCGTTAAGGTGCACTTTACAAACAGACACTGATTGGGCACGCCCACGCAAACACACACGCAAACATAGTTGACTGCGTGGTCAGTGTATCCGGACTCCTCCTGTTGATCTTATCAGCTGCTCTCTGGCCTTGAAGAGACAGCACTGACCTTTTACGCAGACACACACACACACATGCACGTACACACACAAATTATGCCTCTGTTTTCCTCCTGTCCGTTCTCTCAGCCTCCTTCTAATTACGTTTTTTGTTACTCTTTGTGTGTGTGTGTGTGTGTGTGTGTAGATTCTACGCTGCGGAGATAGCCATCGGCCTGTTCTTCCTACATCAAAAGGGCATCATCTACAGGTAACCTCCACTCAACATACTAAATATGTAACATTTATACCAAACCATGTACCGCTAAGATCAGACTCAGTCCCAGTCTTACTCTGTTCTGTGCAGATAAATGTGGTGTCACCTCCATGTACACACATACGACAATATCATCAACATCCTCTGCTCCATGTAAAACCCCAAATCATATATACCAGTAAAAGACAGACATTCTGATATAGTTATTATCACACCACCACAGGTTTATATTAATGCAATAACCATCTTTCTCACAATTTATTGTGGAGAATTCTCAATTTATTGATGGATGTATTTTCTTGGTGATAGTAGTAGTAGATACTGTTCTGGTTTAAAATAAATTATTGTAACAGCCCAAACACATTTTTGCACCTTTTATGATATGAGTACTTTGTAACAATTTTTCAGTCTTAATCCCTGATGTACTGTAGTTTTGTATATACAAAATCTTTGACAAAATTCATTGGACTATTTCGGCACAATCTGAGTAGAGAGATTCGTAACGATAAACAACCATAGCAGAGATCTTCAGTCTGAAATTGCTACTTCAAAGCACAGATAAACTAGCTTAGCAAGTAGCAAGTTGTTTAATTTTGTTCATTAAAGGTACACTGTGGAGTTTTTGACCACTAGTAGCACTATCAAGCAAGTTTTACGATTGGGTCCCTGTGCACACGCACGAGGACACACATGCATGAACGTGAGCGTGTATTTATTCCCATGACGCCAACAATTGTAGCAGTGTGCCAGCAAAGGCAGCGAAGAAGAAGACTGGCAGCAAGCAAACGTGGATGTGAACAATGCAGGATTCAAGTTTTTCTTTTTGTAATCTTAATTTTAAAGATACACACAATGCGTAAACATTACTTTTGTATGTTCACAAGAAAACTCCACAGGCCCCTTTAAGACCAAGGCAAGTATTTGCTTTGACGTCAGAACATCAGAACTGCAGGGAAGGAGTTGAACATATAGTGTGTATTAATGTGTAATATTAGAACAGGATGGGACAATCAGATTTTCTGACTGCTTGACTCATCCCCAGTAGCCACTGAAGAAATTTCAGACAACAACTAGGTTTTGACCTTCAGACTTCAACTACAATTAACTGATTTCTGCTGTTCATAATATCATGCCGAGAATCCGCCCCCACAAATGATTCAGTCCCCCCAACTGCAAATCAGAATCACATCTGTCACCTGGTTTGGTGTAAGTGTAGCTCTACCTCTTGCATTAAGCAGTGCGTCATTCTCTATTAAACTCCCACTAAAGCGAATAAGGGAGATGCAGAGGAGAAGATGACGAGCCTTCGTGGTCCATGTTGGGTCATGAATTGAGTGTCGTTCCCATTTAACGTTGTTTTTCCCTCCTGTAGAGACCTGAAGCTGGACAATGTGATGCTGGACTGTGAGGGGCACATTAAGATAGCAGATTTTGGCATGTGTAAAGAAAATATGACTGATGGAATCACTACCAAGACCTTCTGTGGAACACCAGACTACATAGCTCCTGAGGTAGAGTGTGTGTGTGAGGTGGTGGTGGGGGGGTGGGGGGGCTTAATGTAGCACGCAGTGATCGACAATACATAAACACTCCCATTTCCTTAAAGCAATAGTTTGACATTTTGGGAAATATATTCATCTGCTTTCTTGCCAAGAGTTGGATGAGAAGATTGATACCACTCTCATTTCTGTACAGTAAATATGGAGCCAGCAGACAGTTAGTTAGCTTAGAATGAAGACAGAAACAGGGAAACAGCTTGCCTGGTTTTATATATATGTAAGAAAATCTGACTATCAGCACTTCTAAAGCTCACAAATTAAAACATTATAGCTAAGTTATTTATCTAATTTGTACATTTGTTACTTTGCTCTGTTTCGGATAAATGGAAGTGTTATAACTGATTTTTCCCAAAGTGTTATTGCTCGTACTGCTACAGATAAAACTACTACAAAAACTGTGTTTACTGCTACCATTTCTAGAGAATTCAATATCCTAAATCCGTTCAATCTCATTGTAGCTCATTTTAATGGGTTGCCCAATAACAGCCCAGTTAAGGAGCCAGTATGCTTCTTCAGAACTGCTTGTCAGATGGTTGTGTAGCTTCGGAACCCCCCCCCCCACACACACACACACACCTTTCTGACATCAGATATGGGGGGGCTTTGTCAGACCATTTCTGTAACTTTCCCAAACCAACGATCCGACATTTACACCCACTTCACGCAGTGATTGGCCAGCTGTGCAGAGGTGAGAAAGTACGCTGGGTTTGAACTTCTTTTTTCAGTCTTTCATTCCACTATTTGTACGATTTCTGTATGAACAACCGAGTGCAACACTATGAATGCCGCCCAGGAAACACTACGCCATTATCTGCATATTTAAATGATATTGCATTCCCTCCTCTCTCCTACTCATATAATTGATTTTGTAGCTATATTTTAGCTTGACTTTGGTGATGATAGCAACTTTTCTGAACCAAGTCTCTTATATTTCAGATCATAGCCTACCAGCCTTATGGAAGATCTGTGGACTGGTGGGCCTTTGGAGTATTGCTCTATGAGATGCTGGCTGGACAGGTTAGTGTGTGTGTGTGTGTGTGTGTGTGTGTGTGTGTGTGTGTGTGGCAATGCGTGTGTGTGTAATAAGTTTTATAAATAGAATTATTAAACCTGGCATAAAAGAAATAAAACGTTTTTTTGAGACAGCATGGATATGCTAGTAAAATGACACTCTCAGCATTTGTATTCATGACTGAATGTGAAAAAACAAACACTCGTGATCGTAGCCTTTAAAATTTGACATTGTGTAATAAAAGGTTAGCTATTAAATTAAACCCCTTGATGAGCTTTTCTTTCATGGCATTAATAATTGTTAGAGTAGATGTGACATTTTCGAATCCTGGATGTCTCATTTGGAGTGGATATTGTGAATGTGTGAGCGTTACAGGCCTGCGGTATTTTGATTCTTAGGAGTTCAGACAAAAAAGCTTTTAATGATTCAATTTAAATATCCTCTATTTGTCCTGTCTTGCCCTCTGCTTCTCCTCTCCCTCCTCTCTCTTCTTTTATCCTCTCCTCACCTTCTCCCTCCTCCACTCCTCTCCTCTCTTTTCCTCTCCAGCCTCCATTTGACGGTGAAGACGAGGATGAGTTATTTCAGTCCATTATGGAGCATCACGTCTCCTATCCCAAGTCAATGTCCAAGGAGGCTGTTGCTATCTGTAAAGGGGTGAGTGTACACACACAAACACACACACTCCGTACAAAGTCCTTGTCTGTCTTACAAGCTCAACCTTGCTCCCTCCTCACAAAATCTCCCTCTTTCTTTCTGTCTTGCTCCCTCTCTCTTCTCGACACTCTTTCTCTCTTTCATGCACACACACACACACATTTTGTTTGAGGAAAGGAAGCAGGAACAAGAAGAGGAAGGAGGTGAACGGAGGAATCAGGAAGAGAAGGAGGCAGAGAGGGACATCAAAATTATCTGCATAATTAAAACCATTGTGGGGGAACATTTATTTGGAGTGAAACAACATTGTCCGCTCTCACTATCTGTCCTGCTTCCATCTCTCTCTCTGTCTCTGTCTCTCTCTCTCTCTGTCTCTCTCTCTGTCTCTCTCTGTCATAACGCTCTACTTTCCCGTCTTTCTCTCTCTGCAGTGTTCATTGTTAAGCCGCTGTTTCACTTTTTTCCTTGTACATCCTCTCTGTCTCTCTCACACACACAGACATGCACACACACACAAATTTCTCCCTCTATCTTGCTCTCTTTCTGTCTCTCTCTCTCTCTGACACACACACACACACACATACACACATTGCACTGCTCTAATAGCCTAAGCTTGTGCAGTGTGCTCAGTTGACTGTGGAAACTCCTTTTCAGAAAAGACTGGCCAGTTCCAAATGATGCCCTGACACGTCCCGACTGGACTGGACTGGGGTCTGTGTGTGTGTGTGTCTGTGTGTCTGTGTGTCTGTGTGTGTGTGTGTGTGTGTGTGTGTGTGTGTGAGCTGATTACTGCTATAAACGGAGTGGGTCCTCTCTATCAAACCACGACCTCTCTGTCTCATCTCCTAACTCTACGCTTCACTGACCACGACAAACTACACACACACACACATATACACACACACACACACACACACACACACTCAGGAGGATGTATGGCTTGTTTAGATACACATTCAGTCCTTTTACACAGAGCAGGTGATTTCATTGGCATTCAGGACCTAACCGCGCTCTGCTTTAGAGCTCTAGAGCATCACTCACATTACTTTACAGTACATCACACATGCACAAACACACAAGCATGGAAAAAGATGACATTAGTCAATGTGTAAACATAAAAAACAAAGATTTGTGTTCATTAGCAAGATGTGCATGTTGTTTTTAAAAAAGAAGGGGGAAAGAAAGAAAGCTCTAAAACTCAATCTTTACGCAAGATCTGCAATAATCTACAAGCACACACACACATATTTAAATATTAACATCAACATACAGTGCATGAATTAAGACACACTATGCCGACATGACTTTAGTCATACATCCTCTCACTAAATTTAAAGGCAAAGGCATTTATAGGCAAAGTGATGACAAATATGGTCAGTGAGATACATACACAGACACACACACACACACACACACAGGCTGCGTTATGTATTAGTGATGATTACTGGGTTGTAGTGCTACAACAGTGGATCTTCAGTGAAGCATGAAAGCTCGCCTCTGTACACCCCCACAGATCCCACTGCGCCCTGCCAGCACTGCCTGGGTTAACTCAATGCATGAGTGTGTGTGTGTGTGTGTGTGTGTGTGTGTGTATGAAGACTACATGAAGCTTTCCTTTGCAGATGCTACAAGATATTTCCATTTAGAAAAAGAAAAAAAAAAAGATCATGTAAAGTTCATTTTTTAGTACTCTGCAATGAATACCGTGCAGTCTGTGAACATGATGGTGTCAAACTTTTGAATAATTAGGACTAGGAATAGTTAATTCCTGCCTACATACTGTAAAGCACTGGGTTCATGTATACAGTAGGTGGGCTTGTGGTTTGTGTGTGTGAGCACATATGTGGAAAGGGAGTGATCAGAGTCATTTCCACTCCCCTGCTTCCACCCTGACCAGCATCCATATTTCATAGCCAGCAATGGGCCACAAAACACACACACATACACACACTTAAGCTGCTACTACAGTATATTCTGTAGTGTTAGATACATGATGTGTTCAACTTCCTGTGATTCTACAAGAAAGAGTAATTGTGCAAATATGTCCTTACACATGCAAAGGCAGGCACATACACACACACACACACACACACACACACACACACACACACACACACACACACACACACAGCCTTTTTCCATGGCTTTTCCCTATTGCGTCCTGCAATGCAAGAAGCACGGCTCAGTTTTCATGGAAGAGCTGTTGCAACACACCACATTCACAATAATGGGAGGACACGCACGCAAATTCTGTTTTTCCGCGATTATGTGAACACACAGAAAAGGTTGTGCACTTATTATATTAGATTCTCATGTAATGTACATGCACTGTTTGACCCTGCATAACTACCAGAAGCACATCCCTCAAATCACAGACTGCAGATGAAACACATAATTGTTATAAGTAAATTGTATTGTTCCTGGTCTACAATTGCGTCAGGTATTTAATTAACTCAAAGGGAAGGGCCTTATACATTCAACAAACAGATGACATTATTAGTAATAACTCAAGCCACAAAAAATGTCTTTCTTTGAAAAAGAGGCTGTCTACACACATGGAAACCTATTGCAATTTTATGGTAAAATGTCACCCAAAATTGCACTGCACCACCTGATCTGCATAAACACAGAAACTCAGCTTCACCTCTCCGGCTTCCTTGGTGCAAGCAGCTTCCTTTGGAGCCACAAAGTTACTAAATAGCACAAGACCATTTTTATGTACTGGCGCCTGTCATTTTCAAAATAACCAATCATTGAAGTTATGACATTATACTGTGTTTGCTCTACTGCCAGCCTGCATGGAAATCAAGCCCAGAAAGTAAAAGCAATAACATGATTGTACAGGATAGAGATAAGCCCGGCTTTGCTGGATGGCGAATGCAGCCTGTTAGTGTTGAGGGACCAGAACAAGTAAACTATGCCATTTTCACATATGCCATTATTTTCTGCAATCAGTGACCTGTTTCAGTCTGGCTGCTTTGTGGTCTACTGAATGTGCTGTTCTCCTTCGCTCAAAGAACACAGAGAGCCACAGTGAGGACGACAGACTGAAGCCACCAGATTTTTCGCTGGACCTTTGTAAAAGTTGCTAAAGGGGTCTTAAAAGATGCCAAATCTCCTGTAGCAGCACAGGTGTGGTTTTAAGTGTCCCCCACTGGGTCGCCTTGAAACTGTTGTGCATGCACATTTCAACAATGTGTGTCAGACAGCCAGTCAGTAAGGAACATCGAGTCTCTTAGGCCATAGTAGCAGCAAAAAGAGGAAGAAAGACATCGACGTAGACAGCAAGAGAGGCAGAGTGAGAAGGAGGAATGGATACAGAGAGCGAGAATCGTTCTGTGGAAAATATTCCAAATGAAACAATTACATTTTTATATATAAAATATTCTTAACTCAACCGTTAACCAACTTTTTGCATGTTAATTTAGGTATGTGTCTGTATGCAGCCAGTGTGTTTATGTGTACACATAAGTGCGTGTGTGTGTGTGTGTGTGTGTGTGTGTGTGTGTGTGTGTGTGCGCAGTGTAAGGTTGACTGACCCGTGGAAAATGTTATTTTAGTTCTAATGTAATGAGTTATGACTGCTGCTCCTGAGGGAGGCACACCCCACCTACACACACACACACACAGTCACACTGACGTCACCAGCCTTGATGCTGTTCTTAAGGTTTTCTGTGGACAGACATCGTAAACGGTCCTTAATTATGCCTGTGGAAAAACTGCTGTGGTAAAAAAGGAAAAAAACAACAACAGTTATTCATTTATCTGCAGGCGGTGGTTCGGTGGCTTATATTTTGTCCCCAGGGAGAGGCATCTAAGATGATGGATAGTGAAAAATGAAGGTGAAGAAATAATAATAGTAATGATGTTTATTTATAAAAAGAGATGAATGAAAGAGGGAATCAGACACAGAATCATTGAGGAAAAGAGACGGGAATAAATCAGATGAAACTTTAATGATGCCAGAGGGGAGATTTGGGGCATCGCAGCAGCACACTGTTGAGTGTAGATCAGATGCAGACCTGTCTTGTAGTTTAGGATTATGCCTACAACTTATTTTATGCAAATGTGACAACTCAAGGCACCACACATCATTAAAATGTGTCAGTCCACCACTTTGGTCTAGACTGAAAAATCTCAACTATTACAATTAAATTAGTTGCACACTTTAATGTCCCCCTCCGGATAATTTACAATAACTTTGGTGATCCCTTAACTTTTCATGTACCACCATCATCAGGTCAAAATTGTAATTTGTCCAACACTTTGGTTTATGACCAGATATACCTGCAAAACTCCCATCAGCCTCAGCTGTGCTCTGTGTTTAGTGCTAATTAGCAAATCTTAGCATGCTAACATGCTAAACTAGGATGGTGAACATGGTGATCCTTGCACAACATCAGCATGTTAGAGTTGCCAGTGTGAGCATGTTAGTATGCTGATCTTAGCATTTAGCTCAAAGCAACACTGTGCCTGAGTAAAATATGGAAAGAGGAGATAGTGAAGGAAAGAAAGTGTAAATGAATTTTAAAAACTGGGTGATCAACAATGAAGAACTGACATGAGAATACAGGTGAAAAGGGACAAAGCACACGTGCCATGAGACGGGAAATAGGTTAGATGGGAAAGGGGGAACATACAGTAATTCTCTTTCTTCTCTCTTGTCTGTCCAGCTGATGACGAAGCATCCAGCGAAACGACTGGGCTGTGGTCCGGAGGGGGAGAGAGACATCAGGGATCACAGCTTCTTCCGCTACATGGACTGGGAGAAACTGGAGAACAAGGAAGTGCAGCCGCCATTCAAGCCTAGAGCTGTAAGTCTGACCCCGACTTGACCTCAAAATAAGGAAATACAATTCACATGAGTGGCACAGGGGGCTAATTAGCCGCCCACCACTGCAGAGACCAGGAGTTTGATTCCTGTTAGTGGTTAAATTCCTGGTAAAGGTGCTGCTTAGAACGACGTTCCGTGGTGGTTGCGGGACGCATTTTACTCCCTTCTTTCATTCTAACTTCCTCTAGTTTCCTTCGACACCTGTTTCTGTGATCTTACTCATCTTTTCACTTCCAATGTTGATGCTTCTGTCTCTTTCCCCTCCTCTGTATGCCACAATGCACACAGGTAAGTCAGGAAATGATGATGATGATGATTATGATGGCGATGGTGATGAATGTGTGGTATTGAGGGCAGGGATGGTGAGGAAATGTTGATAATGGTGATTGTGAAGATGATGATGAGGAAGGTGCAGTGACGAATGTGGGTCGGATGAGGAAGACTATGGCGAAGACGTTGGCAATGACGATGACAAACGGAGAACAACACTAATGATGACACTGATGAAGATAATATTGGTGACAACAATAACGACATTGACGGTGGTGGTGATGACTTTTAGATTTTGGAGACCAGTTTTGAATTTACTTTTGTTTGATTGGTTTCGGTTGTTGAACTGAAACACCAGATTCGTGTCCCCAGTTTGGTGCAGTCGCATTCTGCATGAGCTGAAATGGTTTCTGTCTTCATCAGGGTTAGATTGAGTTTAGAGTAAACCTCAAGGGAATAAGTCTACGCTCAAACTGTCTCAGAGAAAAATGACCTGAACACAACTGTGTGTTTGTTTTTTCTTTGCTGTGCTTTTGTTTTGTTTTGTTTTTTCTACGACAAAATTAGTTTGATCATAACTGGAGTCAGAATGATGTCATCTCGCACTAAGACTCACACACACTCACACACAGCCTTAGGGCCACACTGCTGCTAAAGAGTTTTTCTGAGTTGAGCTTTTTATGCAGCTGTCTTGGCCCGCTGGGGTTTTGTGTGTGTGTGTGTGTGTGTGTTTGTGTGTTCTAAGCTGGATCGGTAATGCTGCAGTGTGTATGCATGCTCCTGTGTATGTGTGTCTGTATATATGATCTACATTTTTGCACGTGTGGATGTGTGGGTGTTAGAGGTCACCATTAGGACCTGGCTGTGTTCTCCAACACTGAGTCCTCTGATGTGACTACTAACATATGTTGTCTGATCCCTTCTTCTCTCTTCTCTCCTTCTGTATCGGCCTCCTCTTTCTGTTTGATCTCCTCTTTCTAACACCTCCTGTCTTTCACCTCTCCGTGCTGTCGTTTGCCATCTCTCTCTTTCCATCTTTCTTCTTCCCTCTGAGAACAAATAAAGGTTCAGATGTTGTGAAGAACTGTTGTGTTTACCCTGCGTAAAGGTTGAGGGTTCAGTTTAGCATCTGAAGGTGGTTCTTTGATCTGTTTTGAGTGCTATGCTATCAGACTTATTTAAGAAATGTGTGTATTGTTTTGAAGAGGGGCTCCCTATATTTCTGACTAAAAACCACCTCAAACCATTTTTCTTGTGGTATGTGATGGTGTTTTTGTACAGATGATTGTTTTTGAAGGATGTTTGAGGCTTTCAAAATCCATATCGCTGGTTGAAGCAGCAGGCTCACTTTGGTCAGAAGTTAGTCTCCTAAGTGTTTGTGATTACAGTCTTCTTGTGGTTTCACACACTGTGAATGCCTTTGAAGGGTCTGTTTGATGGTTGATCAGATGAGCTTTTGAAAGTGACTTACCAGCTAACGGACTGGTTGACTGACTGGTCAGTTTATTGATTCATCCGACAGATAAAGAATGGTCATGCCATCACCTTGGACTTTCATTTACAGCTATTGTCTTAAGTTGTTATTGTTCATCTGTCCGTCCATCAAGCAATCTGTCGTCAATCCATTTATCCATCCTTCCACCTAACGACTCCATCCATCTGTTCGCTGTTCACTGCTGCCATGCATCAACCCATCTGTCCTTTGATCCACACGTTCATTTTTACTTGTCCTTCTCTCTGTGTTCACAGTTTTCTCATGTTTGTTTCTGTTTATTTGCATGCGTTGGGCCTCAGTCTCAAATGAAACTTGTCCTGCAGTGCACTACTGTTAACAGAAACCTCACAGTATAACAGCCTTTATTTAAAACTATATCAAAATCAACCTTTTTAAATCTTACGGGAACATCTCGCCGTTTCTTGTGTCCTGGAATCTGCAAGGCACGTAGTATGGCCCAAATCAAATACAATAAAAGCACATTTTTTTCCCTTTTAAAGGGTTGTTTCATCAAAACCAAACCCAGTTACACTGCTGGTATTAAAGAAGTATTTAACCTTTGATTTGAGTATGATATGGGAGATGCTTACCACATCAGCTGTCAGTTCCTGGCTAAGGTGTTGTGTACTGAATTTATACTGCTAAACTTTGTGGCACTTATTTCATTTCCCTATGTAGCAAATTCTTCCCATCTGGTTCCAAAAACAGGTTAAAACAAACGTGAGTAATTAGCTGAAAATACTATTTGACCCTGGTGTATTTCTCATCTCACATATTTCCCCAAACTATAAACAGGCTGGCTTAATTTCATTTGGTTTTCCGAGTTACAGAGATTTAATGAGTTTGTAGTTTTCCTCTGGGTGATGTTGTCAGAGGACACTGAATCCTTGTTGTGTTAATTAAAGCTCAGCGCAGTGATGGAGACGGGGGAAAAAAAGGAATAGCTCGGCCCAAAGTCCCCGTGAGGCATACTGTCGGGAAAATATAGTTTTCAAGTTAATAACTTGTTTTATGTACTTAGATGGACGCACATCTCACGGGTATATAAGCTCTTTCTGTGTTCCCAGTGGTCAGAAGCAAAGAAATGAACAATGACTTCTTCTTTTTTTTCCAAATTGCTTCTTGAGAAAACAAATTGTACCAAATGTGAATTGCACAATACTCTTTGAGATGATTTAATTCTGTCATCTGTCACTTCTTTGTAAGCACTGTGATTGGATAGTGATAGTTGATCTTCTAGTGCTAAGTTTCTACTCTCAATAGAAAGAGAAGTGTCAACATTTTCAATTAGTAGATGTGATTTCGATATGATGACATTTAATCGTCATATACAGAATATCTTGCTTCTGAGCAAATATCTAAAGAGATTTCGAGTGATTCCCAGTGCTCTTCTGCATACTAGCTAGTTGTCTGATTTGGTTTATCATATCTCAGCAGGTCTCCACAGCTGCAGCACTTAATTAACCCACAATTACACCATAATCATTTCATGGCTTTGAGCCTTTTCTTGTACGACTATTTAGGAATTCCAATTAAATCCGAGTGTTACGACCAAAAAATCTAGATGAAATATCAAGGAAAGTTTGTTTTTGGCTCTTTACTTACAGCCATGGTGGGATGCTTTTTGAGTGAAATGTTCGCTGCCAAAAAGTCATTGCTCCATGCATTGTTTTTGTAGTGCACTGCCACAGGACATTTGAGACTTAAGTGACCTTGTTCTGTTTAAAACTGGAGTTGAATATGTTTCAAATATTTGATAAAGGATAGCATATACCTGAGGCGTGCTTGTTTTATCTTCTCCTGAGAGTGGTATTTTTGTATCACTTTGAAGGTAATGACAAATTACCTTTTTCACCAGTGCACATGGAGAGTTGAATCAAGCGCAGCCCCAAGTACTGGCACCTTGTTCTGATGTTTGAAACCATGTTCAAGTAATGTCATCTCACACCCTGGTTCAACCCCCCATTCCCCTTCTTTTGTTTTCCTCTACTCCTCCCCCCACCCCACCCCAATGCATCCATTCCTCTCCATCCCCACTCCTCCCCGTCCCAATTCACCCCTCCCTTGTACTCCATCCCTCCCCACCCTCCTCAACAGTGTGGACGGGATGCCGAGAACTTTGACCGTTTTTTCACTCGCCACCCGCCGGTGCTGACCCCTCCCGATGAGGAAGTGATTCAGAACCTGGACCAGGACGAGTTCCAGGGATTCTCCTTTATCAACCCAGAGTTCCCAGGAACTGCTGCTACCAGCCCTGCCGCCGAGCAGGCTTGATTTCAGCTCATGCACGGACACATGGAATCACACACACACACACACACACACACACACACACATACAAACACATACATAATCATTTTCCCCAGCATCAACCCTGTGTACCCTGGAATATACACATCACACACACACACACACACACACACATCAACTCTAAATGTCCTGAAAATGATTTGTGCTGTCAGAGGAACCAAGAAGCCATGACTTAAACTGATACACAGACATACCATAAACACAATAACACATATACACACTTGTTGTTCACACTGCTGCATCCTGAATGATGTGTTGGCCTCTTCTGAGGGTTCGTGAACAGTATAAAATATGATTTTAAGCCATGACTTAGAAGATAATTAGATTGCATTTAAATAAATCCTATATTTTACCATGCTTCTAGGTGATCGAAATGTTACTAGTTAGCAAGAAGTGATCCATTGACTTTCACCAAGCTTTGAGCATTGATTCACCACAAGCTTGTTGAATCTGACTCATTTTGCATTTGGGATGATTTTCAGCTTGTGTTGCTCACAGTGTGAACAAAGTGTTTGTCTTTGTCATCATCAGAATAAGGACTAGAAATGAATGGTGACACTTAACTTGAGGGACAAAAATGATACTGTTGATGAGTAATTAAATATTAATCCATTAACTGACACAAATGCGATAAATTTACAACCCAACCACAAAATATCAAAAGTCATGATTCCCCCAGCACACACAAATACACAACTTCAAAATTCACACCTTTACCATTCCATGTTATGACTTTTTATTTTGGTGGAAATTGTGATTTAACTTTTCTTTTACTCATTCCCCGGCTATTCCAGCACATTCTGAGTTCGGCCTGTAATTCTGGTGTGCTTTTTATTCAGTGTATGATAATAATAGTGTCTGTATGTTTATCCTTATCTTAGCTAAAACTGGAATGCTTCACATACTTGTGCATGAGTTTCTATATCAATGATATATAGGGCTATTATAGCCCTGGACTTTGTCTCCGAGCAGCATTTTAGCATCTGATCTCTGCACCCCCCTGCTGCCATTGTGTGGCTGTTTTTCTTGGTTTTTAAAATATGTGTTAAAAAAAAACAGAGTATGATTTTACCCAATGAGACAATGGAAGATCAGATTTGTGCAACAAAACACCACAAATATCAGATTTTCTATGTGTGTTATTCGCTGTTGATCCCTGGAATCATGATGGTAAAATGCTGTTGGGGAATGTAGTCTTTATATAGGCTTTGAGTCAGTTGAGTAGATAGATAATACTACTTCCTATACTCTGATTTTCTGTTATCTAGTATTTAAGCAATGAAAGAGACTAACAGTTAGTTTCTTTGTGTTTTACAAAAGCATGATTCCGATACCCGTGCGTTTGTTTACAGCGTATGTGTGTATGTTCACATGATTTATGTGTGCGAACGAGTACTGTGTATGAAAACGCACATTTGCGTTTGCATTTTTGTATGTGTGCCCACACCTTGCCTTCCCAGCGCCTTGCCTGGCCTTGTGTTAACATTTGTTTGTATGGTGAATGTCTGCACCCCTCCCGTATCAAGCAGTATTGGTATGATCCACTTTACTTCCATTAGTGGCAGAAGAGAAAAGATGGTAGTACAGAAGAAAATGGCTGTTTTTCTCTGTGAATGCATGTTGATGCATGCATATTGAAATTGAAACAATTAGCAAATAACATGAAGCTTCATTAAATGTCAACAAGAGAATAGTGATACTAGAGACAATTAGTGCTTGCTTTGAGTCTTAATGAAAGCTGTATAAGTTAGTGTAGACTTAAACCTTTTGTTTGAATCAGCATTGACATTCAGTACTGCAAATTCCACCTCAATAGTTCCTGGAAAGCACCTCCTCAGTACAAGGGATGTCTTGCAGGTAAGGATTTATGGCCTGGAAATTAAAATTGAACCCAGTTTCCTGCGAGTAGTACCTGAGCATCTCAAAAAGTTCCTAGGCCTGGGAAAAGTTTGTGTGGTAGAGAAAAGACCACTAGCTGGAGTTCAAACATAAGCGGACCAATATATCGTGCAGCTCTACTTTTCAGGTCTAGTTTTTTTGGTTGAAGGATTGGAGAAAGGATTTGAGGCTCAACTCACTGTGATTGGTGTTTTTCAAGTAGCCATCTGCATGCGCAATAAGAATTTCCATCCTAACTACAGCAGCAGCAAAAGGTTAAAGCTAGGCCTTTCTGAAGCAGGAAAATGTGTGTGTGTTTTATGTTTTGTTGTCTCTAGCTAGCAATAATGTTGTTGACAGGATGGCAGAATTGGTACTGAACCGACCTTCAGGAGGCTCAGGTTAGGACTTAATTAATTTACATACAAAAGGCTAAGATGTTATGAAGCTTATTGGTTGGCATATTTATCTCAGCCAGATTTACCTAATTCACTTGAGTGCATATCACAGTCCTCTTCATCAAAGAGGGACATCAGGGGAGTTTTTCTCTGCAAAGTGGGCACATTCAGGTTCACCAGTGTTTATCAGTAGTAGTTGTGTGAAGTTATCTATACAAAATCGGCAGGTGAAGAAGAAGAACGCTGCGGTAACAACGGTTATCTGTCACGCCAACAGTCACTGTGTCTCCACAAGCATGACTACTGACAGGACGTTATCATGAAGATAGTAACTGATATCTTGGAATATCTACAGTATGGAAGTGACTGGAAGTTAATGGGGTGTCACTGTATCCACGGTGATCAATAGTGAATCAGAATACAACAATAATTTCAAAACAGAAACTCTGACTAGTGGGACAGATGGTAAAGGATTAGCAGAAAGCTGAGGGAGCGAAGGCTTGATCCCATTAAAAATGGCAAGAATTCAGACTGGAAAGCCATGCACTGAGGATTTCCAAGTTCTCCTTTAGTTGCCTCATCTGAATTTTTTCACACACAACCCCCCGTAATGCACTTCAATGGAACGTGTGTTAACATGCTTCATAGTGGCATTGAGACCTGTTACATGAAGTCATTTGACATTTTGATTGGGTTAATGGATGGGGAAAAAAGTCAATAGTTTAGGAAAAGTCATAACTAACATCTGGATAAGGTTGGTCCTGTCTGTTATCTCTAGTCTTAAACTGTAAACTGCTGATGAGTTCAGCACAGAAGAGCAGTGCTTTTACATTTCACCCACAATTATGAAACTGAAAGTAGATGCAACTGTTTTTATGACTTGACAACGTAAAGCTAAATCTGTGTCCATTATCTGTGTCGTACCTCCATTTTCGGTATTTATTACAGTCAGTGTCTCCTGTATTATAACAGCAACAAATAGTTATATATGCTTATCCATAGACACATAAAACTGTGTCAAATGATATATACATATAATTATACACCATGTGGTCAGTATTGCAAAGAACGAGAGGAGGAGAAGTCTTACTCCAGGATTTGTGTTTTTGTTTCTATGATTCCTTCCTGCTGAAGGAGAAGCAAAATGAACTCTGCATGAAAAATGCTTTTGTTTTACCTTTTTATTAGTTAGGATTTATATACATTTAACATTATAGGGTGATTCATGTTTTCTGTGTCAGCAGTGCTTCAAAAGTGTGATCCAAGCTACTGTTGTGTGCGCAAATAATGAAATATATCTAAAGAGAAAAAAAAGGAAAAAAATGCTTTTCACAATGCTTTCCATGTGCCAAATTTTTTTTTGTTTTCCAGGAAAAACAGGCATACCTAAAATAAAGGATTTAAAAGAAGTGTTAGGGGATGTTTGTTGTGTTTATATGATGTTCATTGTGTACGTTTTGATGTGCTTCAAAAAAAGTGGCTGTGGTGGAGAGTGAAGAAAAGGATGTGAGGATAAAGAGAGATTAGAGTGATGAAGGGGGACAGACGAGGAGGTTGAAAGAGAAAAAGAGGGAAGCAATTCAACAATGAAGGGAGGAGAGAGGAAGAGGTAATAGAAGGGACAGTGGAAAGGAGGAAGGGAGGGGATGAGGAAGCAAAACGAGGCTCTGTGAAGCGAGGCAGGCGGCTACGACAGGCTGTGCATATTTCATGGCTGCCACTTATCATAAGAGCCTTTTCCCTGATGGGGGAGCGTAGGTCTGATGACTTCAAGGAAATAACATGCAGAACACGGCCTACATACACAAGCCCTGCTGAGCCACTCAACCGCTTCACGTCGCCTCTAAAGCTGCTCCCAATCCACTGTAGTCGAGCCGCTGCTGCTGCTGCTCTTTCTAGCTGCATTTATTTCTGATAGGGGTTAGTGTATCTTGCACCATTTACTATACCTAGTACAATATAATGTTTACAGTATGGACACAGACTAGATGCAGTGGTTCTGAACCATGTCTGAGCTGTGGCACAATATGATGGAAAACGTAGTCTACAACACACCAATGATCCTGTGGGAATGTGAATGTGATCATAGAACTGATTCAGGCTCAGAATCCTTGAATGGCAAGAGAAAAACTATGCCAGTGAGGTTAAACTTTAATGAAGTTAGTCAAACGTGTTGAGATGACCTTTAAGTTCTTTACAATTGGGTGGAAGGTCGAGTCATATGACCATAACAGTGTGACATCTGGCTCAAATGGCTTTTAAAAACGTTTTATCACAGGATTACTAGGATGCTTGGCTGTGACTGTCCGGTTATTGCTTTGTAACCTAGGCCCGTTATACACTGAATATACACCCAGTGGGTCAGAATGGAAAAATTTGATTTACAGTCATCATAAACATGCACTTTTGAAACAACTTAGAAAAACATTTTTTGTCCATTTAAGTTACTTTTGACCAGAACATCAGCCCTGTGTTTAATAAAACGGCATATAATACACAACATCCCTGATATATACAAGCTCAGATATATCACATGAATGTGGTGGCACTAAACTACTCCAGATTGGTCAGCAGCCTCCGGCACTATGACCCTATGACAGAATCAAGTACTTAATTTTTATTACAGTAACACCTGTATATTAACCGGTGAAATGTTGTCTAAAGACGCCACACACTTTTTTATAAACGAAAACCCAGAGAAATGTGTTAGGAGTTAGATGAGAATATTGATACCACTCTTATATCTGTCTGTTAAATATGAAGTTAAAGCCAGGAGATGGTTAGCTTTAATTAGCAGGGGGCTAGCCTGTCTCTGTCCAAAGGTAGAAAAAAAATCTAAAGCTCACTAATTAGCATATTTCTATGTTGTTTGTTCTGTACACAAACAGAAATGCAAAGACGGCAATTCGTGTTTTAGTGTTGAAAAAGAAAGTCTTCCTGTTGCTTTGTTGCCCAAAACCTGAACAGTTCTTCACAGAAGGCATACCCCACATTCCTCTTTGTATAACTGTATACTGACATTGTAATGCAGCTGTATTTTATGCAAATTTATCATAACAGCAATACAAACTCCTGTGTAACAGTAAGTTCCAGCACATAAGCTATATAAAGTTTGTATTGGAGTGGCTGTAATAGCTATGTACACAGTAAACCGCAGCACTGCTGGAGTGTGTGTGATAATTAATTCCAAATGTTGCGGCCCCCAAATTAAAGCCAGTGGCTTCAGCACAAAGCAGCGTGCGCTTATCAGCCCAAAACAGGTCAGCGTTCGATACCGCCTTTCATTCACCCTCCTCTCCTCTTCACCTCCCCTTTCCTCTGTGCCTCCCACTCTCCCCGCATCCTCAGCTGACATCGGCTCGTCTCCCGCTAATCCTCCCGTTACTGAAAAGAGATGGGGTGAGGGGGGCAGGAAGGCAGAAGATGAGAGGAAGAGAGGGAAGGGAGGTGTAAAGAGGCAAAGACTAAATTAAAGACTCGGTCATGTTTCTCTATTAAAACCACTGCCTCTGGAACACGGCGACTTGAAAAACAATTGTGTGTTTGCCCTGATGCTACTGTATATTCTAAGCTTTCTATCTGTACATCTGCACCAAGGGCCACTGATATTTATCTCACGCCCTGTCCTGTGCTGCATCTCTATCTCTCTTTTTTTCTCTCTCCATATCTCTGTCTCTCTGCCTCACAGCATTGACTGCAATTGAAGCGTGTTGAGATGGAACACATTATGAGCTGGCCTACATGGCTGGCAGCTGTGTGTGTGTGTGTTTATATGTGTATTTTTGGTAAATTACTACGTGCATGGTCTTCGTCAGTGTGCACAGTGGATTTACAAGGTTTTGGAAACATAAATACACGCATACACATCTGTATGTGTGTGTGTTTATGTTTCCAGTCAGATAAACTGTCTTCACTGCAAGCGCACAAGTTGAGTGACATTTAGTTTGACAGTATATCGATTAGCAATAGCGAGTACTGACATGGATGGGTAAAATTTCATGGAATGTTCCTTCAGGATATGATAATGAAAGCATATGTGGGCACAATATGCTGTATTCAAACTGCACTGATAGATACCACCCTGCAGAATTATGTTTAAAAGCCCTGCACACACAGGTGATTTTAACTGACCAAGTCCTGCCCCCCTTAGACGGAACAAAATCACCACTTTATCATTCATATTGGTACACGGAGTCCAGTGACTTCATTGATTGATTAAAACACCTGTGTGGTTGTGCAGAGTCTTTAGTCAGATTTACTTTTCAGTTATTTTTTTAAACAGTCACATTTATTATTGAGTTCAAAGTATTTTTAACATACAGCCCCCCCGTTGCCATCCATTTCCACACTGTCTGACAATATCGTATAGATTATGCATCAGCTTGTTCCATCTCTTCATTGAAGCTATATGATGTTTACACTGAGTGACTCCATGTTTTTATGGCTGCATTATTCCATCAAATGAAAATATTCTTGACAACTTGTGCATCATTTTATACAAATCTCTCGAAAATTACATCTTTGGTGTCTTTGGAAACATCTTTGGGATCTCCACTACAGTTTAAAATTAAATTAAAAGTTCTGTGGATTTGAATGATGTTTTGCTGCACATGAGGAGTTTGTACTGACTGTGGATTGACAAGGTTACATAAAACAAAATCAAAACTACATCTCTGATATATAATTTGGAAAGTAAATTGCACCACGTTCATATGAGTATTGTACCAGGCCTCTCTTGAGATGAGGCATTCTGGTGGAGGTCATGCCCAGGAACGTGAGGTGGATCTGGGCCAGCTGTGGCAGGTGTGTCCCTGTGGATGGAGGGAGCTCCTCTCAGGCGATGGGCGAGTTGGCAGATGAAGGTAGGAGACGCAATGTTGGTTTGTGGTTCCTGTGATCTTGAAAGCTCTCCTGTCCCTCTCTGTCGCTCTCATTCTTTCTGACCCCACCTTCCTCTGCCTCGCTCTTGTCAAATAGTAGAAACAGGCACTGTTGTGATGTTCGAGCTTGTATTGACTTTCTACCTTCAGAAGAACGTTATAATCAACATCCATTTAGTTGGATTCTCCTCTTCTTTAGTCCTGTCTTTTTCTCTCTTCACTTCTTTCCTTCCTCTTCCTTGTGCTGTGGGTTGGACTGTGGCTTCAGCAATTTGTGTTTTTAAAACATACTCAAACTCTTAACTTGGATGTATTTGGATGTATCTATGGTTGTGGATTTTCTGAGATCGCCCCTGTGTGGTTTTCTCTGTGACTGCTGCTTGCTTAGTGATGTGGATATTTATGTGTCCAGCTTTGATTCCATCCATTTCCTTCTCTCCCTCTCTGCTGCTCTCTTTATCCCACTTTATCTCGTGATTTCATATTAACTGTGTATCTCTCTATCTATCTATCTCTCTATCTATCTATCTATCTATCTATCTATCTATGGTTTTTAGTAGCTACTTCTATTAATTTGAAATTTGGAAACCTCATCTAAGGGTTAATTCTGACTTATCTACCATGACTTGGGTCAAGTCCATAGCACAAGGATCAACAAACCAAATACAGTAAATTGATTCTTATTAATGAATGAGATAACAGCAATATACCTACATGGTGACTATGATTATATTTTATAAAATGTACAGCTTTTATTTTTAAGGGCTTAATCTGCCCACAATCATTTGGCCCAGACAATTTGTCTTGTATCTTTCTGCAGGAGGACTCCTCGGTTTCCAGTGAACTGGCTCCTCTTGTGGCAAGCACAGCTCAGAATGTGATTCCAGTAACAAAAACTTAAAACAAAAAAGGAGAGAAAATGCAAAAGAGCACCTTATCATGCTGCAGCTCAGACACAGTCCTTCAAAGTAATGAACAGATAAATGAAAGCTAAGAGTGCAGAATGTTTGCGCTCCAAATTGTACTTTTAAAATCTGATTTTCACCAGAATGTTTGGTAATATTGTTTTTTTAATCATTTAAAATATTTCTTTCTTTACTTAAAAAATAATGATATAGGGATAGCTAACTGAGGAGTAAGCAGAGAGAGGAAAAGCCTAATGCTGCATTCACGCCATATGGGATGAGATGGGAAAGATTCCCATGTTAATGACTCGTGAGGAGCCACGTCATCAGACAACTGAAGACAGTTATGTGATTACAGAGCCGGTGATGTGTGAGTGATAAATAGTGTGCCTTAACAACATAACACTATATCCATTTAATTTGGGGTTTAAGTTATATTGAACGACGGACTCTGGCTGACGTAAGACATCCGTGTTTGCTCGGTTTTCAGACATGCCAGGTTGGATATACTGGAGCTTTCAGAGAAGTCCAACTTTTCCCAGTCTTAATTTCGACTTAGATGTTGATGTGAACGCTATCTACAAGTTGGCTGTAATTACGATAACTCCATTATGACATGAATACGGCATAAAGACCTCATGGGCGTTAAAGGCCTGCCCACACAGGTGTTTCCAATGAGCCGTAATCTACTGCACATGTGCTGTCTATAAATAATGCACATAGAGTAAGAAACCATTAGCTGAGCAGTGCACATGAAAGGGCAGACCATGATAATTACATTAAAATGTGAATCTACTGTATTGTTCTCTGTGTTAATTCTTAATTCTTGTTATTTTTGTATTACAGTGCCTGTTTTTGGTGCATCTTAGTGAACAAGCTGGGCTGTATGTAGAATTACTCGCGCTGAGCGTGATGAAAGTTGAAAATGGGATAGAGAACATTGGGGATAATGTCCACAAAATTACCTTTACTTCTTGTACACACACAAACTAAACTGACTGACAGGTATCACACACATCTGTATGTGCCGGCTCTGATGGAATCTAGACAGGAATGTGTGTGTGTGTGTGTGTGTGTGTGTGTGTGGACATGAAGTTTATGGATGCTCCTAATCAATCTTGCTCCACGAGTTTAAGCAAAATCACATGACAAAACACACACACACACACACACCCCCATGCTTCTCCTTCTTTGGAGATCATCCTACAGGCCATATATGACATACAGTGATATGACTCCCTATACCACCTTTCCTTTGGTGTTTGCTCTTATACATAGAGCCTTACAGCACCACAAGTGCAGATAGCATGGGTAGTCCTAATAAGACTCAAATCCCCGACCGTGTGTCGGTGTCAGTTTATCAAATGGCAGCCGCTCTCTTTTACCGCATCTAACTCGCCCCTCCCCCTCTCACTAACATACACTCCTCCATCTTTAACACCCAGCTCGCTCTTTTCTTTCCTCCGTCCATACACCAACTGAGCCAAGCAGTGCCTTAACAATGCCGTGCCCCAGAGAAACCCTCCACAACACCACACACACACACACATTTCCCTCACCTCCTACATAAAGTCACAGTTGCTGTTTCCTGTACTCCAGTCTCTCTCTCTCTCTCTCTCTCTTTCTGTCTTGATTCATGTTGCTTAGCATCTGTCTCTCATCCCTCTGTCTCAGTGTTGACTCTCCTCTGCACTCCCTTTACTTACTCTCCCACCTTATCCTTAAATATATTTAATATGTCTTTTTGTTTTCCCTCTGTTTTGAGATCTTTCTAGCATGGGTTGCCTGCCGCCACTTGGTATTTTGATTCTTTTCTTGTACTTTATTCCATCTCTGGGAACAAGGTACAGGACGTCTGACTATCTCTCTTTCTGTTTCATCACATCCATGTATCTTTTTCATCTCTATCTTTTATCTTCCCTTCATCTGCCATCATTCATACATGTGCTACTTGTAGCATCTTAACATTAGCAAACTATTATCACATCAAGTTTGAGGCCTGACTGTAAATAGCATATAAGCAAGAGGGACCATCACAGCAAAGACGGGACAGGAGGAGGGTGGTGTGTTTGTTCCTGTTATTCTCTATGTGAACCCACACAGCAGCAGCAGCAGCAGCAAAGCAGGCAGACAGAATACACCAGTGTCCCATTTTCCAGTGTTGAAACTCCAGAAAAGCAGCATTTTTGTGGACTCACTCCATTGCTTAGCACATCCAGGCTACTGTACCAACATCTTTTCTTGTCAGGTGTAGTATGTCTCCTGTAGTCTTGTACCTGTCACAGTGGACAAGGCGAGGCTCATTGTTGAGCTGTAAAAATATCCTGATTTATATGACCCACAGTCCTGGCATTATAGAGATAATGTAAAAAAAAAAAAAAATGACATTGGCTGGTGAGACATAGCTAGAGAAATTGGATGTTCAGGTGGGAAATAAAGGGAAGTAACACAAAAGTCTTCTGAATTGAGGACAGCACTTCACTTTATATGCTATATATAAAAACTCTTCATATGCCGGGTGGTAGTATTGACAGCACACAGCTTCCTGCATTGTCAGATGGTACAAACACCATTGCCACAAGGAGATGGTGGTATTTGTTTAAAGAAATGATGGCATCAACAATAATGTTTTAAGATACAGACTAAAGAAATGAGCAGATGTGTACAATGATGGTCTTTTCATCAAATTAAATAATCACTAGAATTACTTTTGAAGGTGCTTCTTTTATTTATTTATTCTGTTTATTACAAATTTGCAAGATTTGCTGGGGTTGTGATGGATTTTGAAGGTACACTTATTGTACAGTTTTCTGGATATACAATGCAGCAAGCTCTTTACAGTGCCCTTGCATTTGCTTTTTAAAAACATTCTTTAATCAGCAAAAGAAAATCTTAAAAGACAGTCTTAATTGAATATTTCGACCTTTTTGAAAATTTCTTGCTGAGTGTTATATGAGATGATCGATATCACTCCCATGTCTGTACGGTAAATATGAAGCTACAGCCAGCAGCTGATTAGCATAGCTGTTTCCCCCTGTTTCCAGTCTGTATGCTAAGCTAAGCTAATCGGCTGCTGGCTCCAGCTTCATATTGAACAGACAGATATGAGAGCGGCATTGATCCTCTCATGTAATTCTCGGCAAGAAAGCAAATATATTTCCCAAAATGTTGAACAAAGGGACAGTCCAAATGGAGATGACTTGCGCTTTTATGCAGTTGATATTGTACTAAAAGGTATCTAACAGTAATGCTTTCTCTTCTTCTCCTTTCCAATTCATCCCATTCTCCTCCAATCCCATCATGTTTATCTTTTCCTCCTCCTCTTCAATTCTCCCTCCCATCAAACCCTCTCTCTTCATAATCCCATAAACTCCACCTGCAGAGGAACCGTCGGGACACCTGTAACTTTGACAAGGAGTTCACCAAGATGCCGGTGGACTTGACGCCGACAGACAAGCTCGTCATCATGAACCTGGACCAGGACGACTTTCTCGGCTTTTCCTACACTAACCCTGAATATGTGGCTCCTGCAAATTAACACACATTCGATCCCACTTATGGACTGGTAGAAAACGAGGTTTCAGAGCATATAGGAAGGCAAACTCGCACTAAAAGTCAAATTATTTTGTCTTTGTTCGGTAAATGTCTGCATTCCTTTTAGGCCACACTGGGGTTTGTCCAATACTTTAGCGTAAGGAAGGTATCACAACACCAAACTTGCACAATAGACTGGATACCAAAGATTTTGAAGTATTGTATCAAAAATGCCCTAGGTATCAAAATGTGCTTTTTATACAGGACAAAAGCATGTGTGGCTTTTTATGGGAAAATATAAATTCTAAAATACCAATTATATACACAATTACACATTGCAATGATAGGGGCAGCCCAGACGCCATAAACACCACACCACCCCAGTCTTGCTTGCCAGCTGAACAAGTGCTCCCTCTTCTTAATTTTATGCCACAATTATAACAATAGAATTTGGTTTGCTGGCATAAGTCTGCTTAAATCCTACAAACCTAACCTATTTTCTTAATTGACGTATTGTGATACGTTCTCTAGTGTTGTTCTGTAAGTTTAACTGCATCGTTGTGACATCTCAACGCAAACCATATAAGGAGAGTAACTAATCACTGAAATGTGACATGACATAAACCCATGTTAAACAAATCAGAATGGATTCAAGCAGCAGTCTCAGTCCGTGGTGTGATCCGCCTGGTGCAGTTAAAATGCCATTCGTGAGCATTGTCTTAAATACGTGGGAGTCCATATTTTTACATGGCACAGTCATTGTAGTCCTAATTTTGACTCTTGTTCCCTTTCCATACATGGATAAATGCTTATTTTCCCATTTTAATGTTAAGTTTTGAGAGATGGGACCAAAACAAACAGGAAATGTACCCTGGCTGCTTCTAGATCAGCAAATGTTTTTAGATCACGAGCGGACCAATATGAAAAATGTTGTTTTTGTTAGCATGTCATGATGTTTGCTGTTTTATTCATTTTAGTCTTCTTACTCTCATCACTTTGTAAAACTGCATAGGAGTGAAAATGATAAAGGCTAACAAACTGTATCCCACATTTGCATCCATAGTAACAGTAGTATGTTCTGCAGCCATTCTGCGTCTTGACCATTGTCGCCTGTTTCAGCCGGCCTGTACACTGTCATGACTTGCACTTTGGAAGTGCTGACACACTCTCAGACTGAACGTCTCACACTGGGCCATCGCAGAGGAATATGCCTAATGAGCAAACTTCACAGCCTGTCAAACCGTTTCGTCCCTCATTTCCTTCTTTTTCTTCCTTTGGCTCTTGCCTTCTCCTTTCTCCCTTCCACTGCCTCTCCCTGTTGTCTCTCCTCTTATATATATATTTTTTTGTTTTGGCTCTAATCCGTACTTCTGACAAGGCTTCACTGGGAGCCTAGTATGATGCGGTGTCACAGGGTTGGCAATGCGGCAGTCGCTAGTGGAACATGCACACATACACACATGCAGATGCACACACAGTGAATGAGGAGCTGCTTTGACAACCCCCAAGTGAGCAATTTCACAAACGGCAATATAATATATATAACAACAGCAATGCTGCTTTTCCCAATTATTTATTTTGCACTTCCTTCTCCTTACCCATCTGTGGATGTATGTGTTAGTGCTGTTTATGTGCATGTTTTGACAAATGTCCATATGCTAGAATATATGTATTATGAACGTGTGTGTGTGTGTGGGGTTTACAAGGCTTCAATGGATAAAGCCAATTATTTCAAATTCAGCAAATCTGCCTCCCAGCTTCAAACCACATTACATTGGCTATAATGCCAACTAGCTCTGTGTACTGTATACACACACACACACACACACACACACACACACACACACACAGCCATACAGTCCAATCCATGACTGAGGGTTGGAATTATTAGGTGAAGCGTAGCAAGGCGGACAATGACTGTGAAATGTTCGCTCCTGGAGGCACACAAGACATATACTGTAGGTCCATTACACAGGCCTAGAATGTTTTTCCCTATCAGCACAGACAGTACCCTCATGTATACTATATACAGTACATATGCATATATTGTACATATTAATATATATATAAGCATACACAGACACACAGCATCCTTCCTAACCCATTCACCACTGGGGAAAGTTCACTGGATCTGACTCTGCAGTCCTGTTCTTTTATTTAGATGTTGTATAATGTAAAATATAAAGTATAATTTGTGTGTTGGCCTTTCTCAAGCATAGAGCTGTACATTGCTCAGGTCAAGGGTGTAAATATCTCCTAAGGTTAAGCACGCCTACTCTTAACATCTGCTGTTGGGAATCGCAGACTCTGAAGCATTCAATAGCACTCGACAGCTGTGTCTACCTGTGTGTTTGTGTGACCGAGCGAATGAATGAGTGCGTAACTTTACATGCATGTAATTCAGATATGTTAAGTACTGTACAATTTAATATAAGTCTTTCTTTAAATCTTATAAAAAAAGCTCTCTTTTTTTTTTTTTGGCAAAGACAGAAGCTAACGGCCTCTATCTGCACCTGACCGAACAGCACCGACTTGAAATGTGAACTGTCGCACATCTACTGTAACACATATACAAACACGTTATTTTCCCCTCCTAAAGCTCCATTCTCAGTGTTTTAAGAACCGGTAACATAATCACCACCCAGTAACTCGTTATGGTTATGTTTGGTGTTAAAAATTCCAGATCAGGACTATAAGGAATTATACTATGCATGCATGTGATGATCTCTCTCTTTCTCTTTCATATCTTGTTCCATATGATATGGACTTATCCTATATTAAGTGTTGATTGATGGACCGGTGTGTGATAATTACTTTATTAGACATTAATAGAGTTTATGTTGCTTAATTAATGGTAAAATTACGTCTCATGTCATTGTTACCTATTTATGAAATATTATACAAGGGCCATGTTCTGCTTCATTTGTATATATATAAATAAGTCTATAGGGGTAAGAGTCTTCCATTTCCATAACTGCATTTATACACAGAGAAGTTTTTGTGTTTAGGGGTAAAATTATATATATATATATATATATATATATATATATGAGTTGCAATAGAAAACATGCAAATAGGACAGAAGAATATCTGAGGACTGAAATATAATGACATTTTACATCAAATACAAAACGCCTGTTTAATCTTCCACCCACCCGCTCATACAGTTTTATAGGTTCCGCAGGGTGGAACAGTTTTAACCTAAAAGTGTACCTCCTTCCTTCACTCCTTCCTTTCTTTCCGACCTTTTCTTTGCTCACGCCTTTCCACCTGTCATTTTATTTTTTCCTCTGACCTTTCCCCATTCTTCTTCCCTCTTCTTCCTCTCTCATTCAGCTTCCTCATTGTCTTTTTCTTACCTCGTTTTCTCTTCTCTTGACCTTTACCCCTCTCTATAGACTTTTTTTTTTCTTGGCTCACCCTCTCCACCATTTTCCTCTTTTCTCTTCACTTCTTCTCTTTAAGATCAATTTCACTCCCGCTTGTTTTTATTCTGTTGCTTCCTCTTGTCTCTAATCCTTTCTTAATCATTCTCCTCTCATTCTCAGTCTCATACTGCTTCCCCTTATATTTCTCCCTCTCTTGCAATCTGTAGCTTTACCAAGGCTACTTGACATTAAACCTGAAATCTGATGAGCTGTTAGTACAATAAAAAAATTGATGCTTGCCTCTTGAACTTATTTCTGCGTTGATTTCAGCTGGGCTTACATGCTAAACAACAAATAGTTTAACAATAACCTGAAGATAATTTGCAGTTTTTACATGCAGAGAACAGCAAAGATACTGCAAAAGAAGAGTAAGAATGTGTTTTGTGAGATAGTTTACTAATAGAAAATGTGTATTGTGATGTTTTTGATTGTAGAATAATAAATCATGTTGAAAGATCACATATTGTCTCGTCCAGTCAAATGTGCTTTTCAAGTGACTAATGTGGCTGTTGGTGCTTCCTGTGTTGTCCTCTTACTCTGTATACAGTATTGCTCAGTTACTTCTACAACTTTAAAATACTTCTGGATTGGGTTGCACCAGCTTTTTATAAACCTATTGTTAGTTTGTGTGTAAAGTCCTTCCTATAGTAGTACACTTAGTAATTGTTAGCTACATTCAAACAAGTGATTCGTTGCACCATTAAACTTAAGAAATGTCTCAGCTAGTAGACTTTAGTAACGTGTAAATCAGTTGCTAGGAAACATCTGTAGTGCTGTCCAATCAAAAGCAATCAATTATGTAAATGATGTATTGGGTCATCTGGTCTTATGCTAATATTATTAGCATATCATTTTATAATTTGAGGTATATTGTGTTATTTTTGTGCATTTTTTTCTCCATTTAAACACCAACAGTACGTTATAACTAGGCTAAGTTTGAATTTACAAACAACTAGTGCCACTGCCTCCTGTTCCATTATTTGGTTATTTTTGGGCCAAATTTAGTAGAAACCAAACTGTTTAAATCTTCAAATTTTCAGTGCAAGAAAAAACACCTTATCAAACCACCACAAAATAACAATTTTTGCACTCAATTTTTGCTTTGGTAGCCTGTTTATTAGACACAGTAAACCTATATGTGTGTTACCTGAGGCACAGGGATTAGTAGTCTACCTGTTAATGATGTGTGGTACACTGTGCAGGGTTGACAGCAAATAAGTAGAATAAATCTTTATTATTATGCATAATTTTCAATTGGCAGGCCACCATCGCTGTTGTGTTTCATGTTTACGCCAACACACACACACACCTCTATATGTACATCCCATATGGCCATGCTTGGCTTCATCTGCCTCTGTGATAATAATAATAATCAGATTCCTCATAATGACACCATCAACATAATCTTCTGCCACAGAGAGCATGAGATAAGTTGCAGGGACAGAAGCAGTGAGATGAAATTTAAAACAAATATGAGGACGGGAAAAGAAGGAGAAAGACGTGTGATGGGAAAAGGAGATGGAGAACAGATAGGAACACAGCGGGGTTGCTAATATACTGCTGTACTCCCTTGCCTACACGCTTGGCATTTACACATAGCACTATAGTGTAGCACACTGACACACATTTGTTCCATATGAGAGTACACACAGAGCTGTACAAATACAAACATTATGCTTTGTCCTGCCAAACAGTTACCTTCCCTGAAGACAATTACATTTTCCAAATAAACACACACACACACACACTCACAGCTTAGAGGCTGTATGTAGTGTGTGTGTGTGTGTGTGTGTGTTCAAACACCAACTGCTAGCCTTAGCCAGCTGCAAGCTACATAATGCTAAATGGAAACTGACCGTTCGCTTCCCCTTAGTTACTGCCTGTCAAGCTTTCTGTTCTCACATGGCACATATGCAGTTTGCAATAACGGTGGCAGATTTACTGCCCACATTTCTTTTGCATTTTTCGAAACAATGGGTCCTTGATTTCAGACGGAGGTAGACAAAAGCAAGCTTCTCAGATCTAGTCGGCAACCATCGTTTTTTCTCTGAATCTGTTAACTTCATGGGTTGTTTGAGAATGTCTCTGGGTGACTTGTTATTGTTTCCAGCTGACTCGTTCTAAAAACAAGAACCCTGTAAAAAAAAGTCTTAAATATGGACTTAATGGCTACATGATATCATTGGATACATGATTACTAAAAGACCGAGGCTAAAGCTATATGTCACATATCTTGGGTAATGTTGGCTTGGGTTGCTGGAGTGTCCATTTCCCCAAATCCAGTAAAGAGCAGGACAGAGCTACTAACATTTTACAACTCTGACAGTTTTTATGTAACTAAAACTGGACAAAAAAATGTTTTTGGTTTTTGAAAGTCTAACGAAACAAAAGACACCACCCTCCACAGAAATCCAAAGCTTGACAGGCCTGCCGTGCTTAGTTACGGTTGCTATGCGACAATTGGACATTTGCTGCTTGGGGGCAGGGTTTAGCGAACGGTCGATTAGTCGCTTAGTTATCAGCGGTTGCGATGTTTACTGGGCTCTGATTCTGTGGTTAGCTGTAGCTGACTAGCTGTAGCTGTTGTTGATTGGAAAAACAGGAGGAAGGGAAGATGGGGGCTGAAGTGAACGACAGCAGGGCACTGCAGCACACTGGAGAGAGAGATGAAAGAGGGAAACTGACAAAAGCAAAAGAATCTCTTATTTATTTCATTCAGTGGATCTTAAAAACGCTCAAGAGGGGAGCATGACGGAGGAGCTTATTGGATTTATTTCACACTATCTTTCTTTCTCGCTCACTTTCTCTCTCTTTTACTCTCTCTCATGCAGCCCTACACACATTTTCATTAGGCAAACATATTAGACACACTTTCACACCATCAGACATGTGCCTTCACAATTAAGATACATTTCTTTCTCTGTGTGTCTCCCCTTCATTCACTCTCCACGTCCTCTCTCTTAATCAAACAATCTAACTGTCAGTCCTTCGCCCAGTCAGTGTCCAACACACACACACACACACGGTCACAAACATTACACACATTTTCATTTGTCATGCACATCAGAGACGCTTCCAAATGATCACTGACCTCATGTCTTCTCAGTGTCCTTTCTTACACGTTACAGTCCCACAAACACACATTATCACTTCACATTAGAGCGCCACCTACAGAAGCTTTAATATTAACAAAATTAAAAAAAAAAAAAGAGGAGATGTACTTTGGGAATTTAAATCTGGCCAGAAATCATATTTTTTCTGCTGCCGAATGAGGCAACACACATCTGAACATTTCTCCCTTTCAATATACACACAAACACACACACACACTCTTTCATAAAGAATACCCAGGGGCTGTGTCTGTGCACGTCTAAGTCATAAATCACAGTTTTGACATATTAGCATCACGCCAGAATCATGTCACATCACCATATGTCCTCTCTCTGCCCCGGAGTCATTCCCATCTGCACAAACACAGAAACAAATATGAACACAGATGCACACACATATACACACCCATACTGTACAAAGGCAAAGATATCCATTGTAAGATATGCATTGTGATCCTCACAAATGCATACATACATAGAGACATGAATACACATAACTCATTCAACAAGTTACTCTTTAATGTAAAAACACATGTCTATGTACTGTATGTGTCTATGTCCCCCCCTCTGACTGTGAATGTATCCAGCTCACACACTTTGCAGTATATTTGTGTTGTCAGTCATCTTGCACTTCCTCCTCCTCTCTCTTCCTCCAAACAGTTTGTCTTTCACTCTCTAATTTCTCTGTGGTTTTCGGTTTCCTCCAACTTCTTCCTTTTGTCTTGCCTCCTCCTCCTCCTCGTCCTCTTCCTCCCAGTCTGAACACTGGCCAGAGGCGTGAGAAGGTTCCAGCTCACTGAGCAGAAACCCTGCAGTCCTCCTCCTCCTCCTCCTCCTCCTTCTCTCTTCAAGAACCACCCCGTCTTCCTCTCCTCATCCTCCTGTTGTACAGCCAATAACTGAGGAGAGGAGAGGAGAGGAGAGGAGAGGAAAGTGAGAATTGTGGAAAGAGAGAGAAACAAAGACAAAGAGGGACAAAGGGCAAACACAAGACACTTTAGTGAATTCAAACTGCATTTCCCATGATGCCTTTCTCCACATGACTCCCCTGCTGCCTAGCAACACCAGGGTCATAAGCCAAATTGCAATCAGACTTTTAATAGAAGTTAATATCTTTCAGAAAAGTTGCTGTCAGCAGCCAACACTGTACTTCTTTTCAGAAAGAAAGAAGGCGATGTTTCAGCAATGAAACTACTCAGAAAGAAATGGACCTGCAAGTGCTATGTTGCCTAAACCTACACCCCCCAACCACCCTGAACACCTCCTTACAATTTGTGTGCATTTCAAAAACATAAAACTTCCTTCATTGGAAAAAAATGTTGCCATAATCCAGGTAGCACATACATTTTCCTTAAAATGTTATTTGGCAACACATATTAGTACTTTATAAACATAATTTCTAGGAGACAGGGTTGCCCTGATACGTCACTGCCTTGCTTTTTCTCTCTTTCCATCTACTCCATCCTTTCTTCTCTATTCTCCCTCCTCTCTTCTCCCTTTCCACCACCTCCTTCTATCATCTTCACTCTGTCTTCTAATTTGTTGCCTCCATGAATGCCTCTCTCCCCTCTGTCTTTCCCACTCCTCATGATTTCCATCCTTATCTCTCCACTCTTCTTCTCCCCCTGCTACCAGTCTCACCTCTTGCTTCCTCTCTTTTTCCTCCCTCCTCTCCTCCTGTGCTGTCACTCCTCCTCCCTCCTTTCTCCGGCTTCCCTCCCTCCCTCCTGTCTCTCACCAGAGGTGAAATGCTGTACTTCTCTTCCTGAAGTCATTTCTATGTTAATGAGTCTCCTTGTGAGATAACGCAGGCAGCAAAGGCCTTGGACACACACACACACACACACACACACACACACACACACACACACACACACACTGGCAGAGCAAGTGAGAAGGATGATAGGACCTGTCACTGTTTTCTCTGTTGATCTGTTCATGCAATTATTTAATTATTAACTGTAATCCTTCTTTCTCCCTCTGTCTCTTCACGTTTCTCCCTCTCTGTTTGTTTTTGATCACTTTAATTCCTCTGTTTCCTCCTCTGTTTATTTTGTAGTCTGTCCCACAACCACCAGTTTCATCAGAGCTAAACAGCCAAGTCGCTCTGCACATCACTCACTCCATCTTTAAGTCACTTAGAGTCAGTCAGTAAATCAGTCATTTAGTTAGTTATGGCACTTAAACATTGAGCCAGATTGACACCAACATACAGCTAATCCTAAAATACTGTACAAATGCCATAACTTCACTGTTTCACTGAACATCGTTGTCCACTGGTCTGTCTTTTGTCACCTTGACAAACATGCACAGAAGGACAGACAGAAAGAGAGAAAGAAATGTCTGTTTCTTGAATATGTGCATGGGTGTGTTCA
Source organism: Macquaria australasica (assembly GCA_005408345.1). Taxonomy (NCBI): domain Eukaryota; kingdom Metazoa; phylum Chordata; class Actinopteri; order Centrarchiformes; family Percichthyidae; genus Macquaria; species Macquaria australasica. The sequence continues at coordinate 1,798,920 of SEMN01000055.1, forward strand.
TTCACACACAAGCATGCACACTTTATATTACAGAGCCGTCACTGATTCTCACTGATTAATGAATATGGGTCTGCATGCTCAGAGAGAAAGGAAGGAAGAAATAAGCTAAGAGTAAATAAACATATCCAAATAACTATTAGAGGGGGGGTGGGCATGCATTTATTCATCCCCGCAGTCCTGTCATCATATCATTTGTATTGGTCTCCAGTGAAGAAGACAGGCTTCCATTCATTGCTGTTTAAACAGGCAATACAATGAGCTTTAAAACAGTCAGATCTGTTCAGCCGCCTGCGGCACACACACACGCACGCACGCACGCACGCACACACACACACACACACAGACAAGACACTTACACATGCTCTTATGTGCACACACTTGCACACAACAGAGTCACGTGAACACATAAGACATAAACAGGCACAGGCCTACAGTACATGCGCACACACGGTCGTGCATCCACGTGCACACGCGCGCACTCCAGTGTGTTAAGTGAACTGTGAAGCTCAGACCGCCTTGCTGGAGTGGAATCATTAAAAACGGTCCGTGGCTCTTTAAGTGGCGTCTCTGCTTCTCTCCCGGGCGCGATTCTTCATGCATCGCTTGCCAATCTCTCTCCCTCTCTCTCTTTTACGCTCTCTTCTAACTAATCAGTGCGGTGCAGGGGCTGCTGGCGCCGCGCAGGCGGAAGAGAGAAGAAAACAGAGGGGAGAATAACGCTGCGCTTCAAGTCAGCACCAAGGACAGCGCCACAGCGCGCCCCGTCGTACATTCAGCACCAAGGACAGCTCTACAGGAGACCCAGACGCACCAGCGGCAAGCGGCGCGGCACTACCTAAAAAACTTAAAGCTGCGTTTAAGACATTAGAAGCAGTTGGTTTGTGAAGAAATATGATCAACATTACTGTACACTGTTGTGTAGATATAGTCCAATATCTAATTACAATGACTTTGACCACTTGCTAGCTTCTCTTATCTTGGAAAACATGTTCGGTGCTTTGATACAGGTCATCTACCTTGCCTGATTACAAACATGTGTCTCTGATAATATCACTTCTATAAGAAGTAGCCCTCCTTCTACTGAACCCCAGAATATGCTCTTATCTCTGGACTGGAGCCCCCCATGCTTTATACTGACGGCGTTGCGGCGGTGGGCGGGACATACAGCTGTGATTGCACGTGATTAGTTCCTGAAGGGCGCTGTCACCCACGAGCCCAATCCGAGCCGAGCGGTTCGGCCTCAGGCGGAGTTTGAGGAGACGCGCGGTTAGTTTTAGTTTGTGTTGGTTGGACCGAGAGGAGGAGGAGGAGGAAGACGAAGAGGAGGAGGAGGAGGAGGAGGAGGAGGAGGCGACGGCTGTCATTTTTTTCATTTGTACCAACGGGCACGTTTCTCGGGAGCAAACCCAGGCGGGTGTAGCTGTCCTCCAGCCTCCATCAGCAGGCGTCTTATCGCACGGTCTGTCCCGGTGGCGGTTGAACTTCGGCGGTGAGAGAGAGCGAAGACGGCTGTTTTGGAGGAGACATTTGATTAATCCCGTTTTGGTCTCATTTTTGGTGCCCATTTAAAGCCCGTTCAACTTAAATACCCGTGCTGCGTGTCTCTCCACTGCAGATAATCTGTGAGAAAAACTGAATTTACATTAGCGGCTGCGTGTTTGGACGAGTTTCTGTAGCCTGTGCTGTGGACATCGAGGAGGAAGGGAAAAAACATGTCAGTGAGTCAACAGCTGGAGTGGAAAACACACGACGGATCTCGGTCAGCGTCCACTCTCTGCTCATAGCTGACTTATGGGCTTTATTCATCCGTCCATTCATTCAGTAATTCAGCAGGAAACCGAACAAGACAGAAAATCCACTGTACCGCCTCACGTTTTGGCGCTGCTGTAAGAGAGATTGCCGAAGGAGGAGATCCTTCACCGGTCAAGAAATCCAGCGGTGAGTGAGGGGCGAGCCGCCTAAACAATGATGTTTTAGTAGAAACACATTAGAAACCCTCTCCCTTGACTTATGCTGTGCGGTTACATCAGTCAAGAAAACAAACTAACCCCCCTTCTTGTTGTTGTTTTAAAGATGGAGTCCCCCCACGCAGACCTTGGCTGTTAATGGTTAACAGATTAATAAGGGGGCTGTTTTGGAAAAGCAGCAGCAGAAGTTGAGAAGAGAGGAGGGAAGGAAGGAAGGAAGGAAGGAAAGGAGAGATAGAGGGAATACGGAGCAAAGAAGAAGAGGAGGTCTCTGGTTGCTGGTGGATAAGGCGGCTCTAACGCAGCTCGCCCTGCCTAACCCCGGGACTAATCAACGGACGTAGGGAAGGAGAGGCAGAATGTGGCATCGCCGTTACCCTCCGCTCTGACTGGGTGAGGGCAGTGTCGGGTAGTCGGGGACAACCGGTGGTCGTTAAACATCCAGTGTGTGTGTGTGTATGAGGGTGGTGTTGGTAGTGGTGAAAACCGGTTTTTGATGCGCGAGAAAGTGACGTGCCGCCCTCCCACCTTCCCGCCCTTTGCCACGAGTCTCTTGTCAACTCGGCGGACAAGGCAGCCAAGTAGCCCACTTCATCTTTTAGCTCCATGCTCATAAAATCACCACCTTCACCTATATTTCTAATTGTGTTCATTTTTTTTTTTTTTTTTTTTTTTGAGTGCCTGTCTGTTGAACCCCTCACTCTGACTCTCCAAGTATCGCGGGATATAAAGGAAATAAAAAAGGGTGAATCTAAAAGAGAGGAGGGAAAAAAGACTAAGACAAACAGGAGCCGCCTATATGAAGATGCTGATGTGTGACCGCGGCGTCCAGATGCTCGTGACGACGGTGGGCGCGTTCGCCGCCTTCAGCCTCATGACCATCGCCGTAGGTACCGACTACTGGCTGTACTCGCGCGGGGTCTGCCGCGTGAAGAGCAGCGGCGACAACGACACGAGCCGCAAGAACGAGGAGGTGATGACGCACTCCGGCCTCTGGCGAACCTGCTGTCTGGAAGGTACGTGATCAGTCTGACTGACTGTCTGTCTGTCTGTCTGTCTCTCTGCCTCTGTTTCTCTCGCTCTCTCTCTCTCTCTCTCTCTCTCTGTTCGTGTAGCTGTCTATTTTTTCTCTGTCTGTCTGTGTATCCATGTGTGTGTTAGTCTTTCTCTGTCCCCATCTCTCCACACACACATAACACACACACACACATCCTGTCTCTCCTACTGTCTGCCTCTGTCTATCTAACACCATTAGTGTACCCAGTGTGTGTGTGTGTGAGCGCTTGCCTGTGTGAGAGTGACAGCATCCCATAATCCCTGAAACTCAGTTTTGTCCTGAGTTCACACTCGCATCCCCTCCTCCTCTGCAACATAACACAATAGAATAGAATATTTTCTGATCATGCCTATGGTGTGAGTTCTGCTCTTGTTGTCACCACACTGCATAGCTGAAGGTACAAATAAAGCACTAACAGGCACAAACACAGACAGCTGGAAGTGTAATTAGCCAGTCAGCTGCACCACTAACAAGTACCTGGATCTGCACACTGTTGCCGGGACTCTTGCACACAGTGTTGTTAGGAATTTATTCTTCTGAAGCCATTTTGTTGTCATGTTGTTGGGAGCCAGAAAATACAAATTTGGGCAGCGTGGCGTAGCCTAGGTTGTTGCTAGGATCAGGTGAGCATTTGGCAACCACTACAGCTGAGAGAGACCTGTCGATTTATGCAAACACTCCCAAATTACACCCTGATTTAAGTCATGAATCTCAGACTATGACATGCTGACTGACATGCACAGTGACTGTTGAGAATATTTTGAATTATGTGTTGTGGGGAAAACGTGTGTTGACTTTGTATTTCTGGGGAGAAGTTGGGTTCTTTCCATTGACTCTATTGATTATTGACTATTCTTTGGAGCCAGAATCTAGTGCCGTTTACAAGGACTGCATCTTCAGGCACCTCCACATTCATCACACAGGTGGGGTGTGGTGGTTGTTGCTTGTTCCGGCTGCATCTGTAGCGTGCCAGCTTCATAGTTATTGCTGCCAATCAGAAGTATATTAATGTCATTTCTGCAGTGAATTCAGTGGTACAACCTCTACTGTTTGATCACTTCTGGCACTTCTTATTTGGTCTATGTCCCTATTTTGCATCATTTAATTATTTAAGTGATATGAGAAAATATAAAACCACCCAAAACCCAGGTTAACTGCCCCATTAAATCATGCTTTTTCCAGCAACTCCGATGGCACTTGGCTTTAGAGATACATCCCTTGTCTGTAGCTTCATACACCTTGACTACAGTATTGGATCAGCTCTCTGGTTCATGAAGCCATCTGATTTCCAATCCTCAAGTCTTGTGGCTATCCGGTGAACTTGAAAATCGAACCCAGACCAAGATAAGGGTAGAAGGGGCAGGGATAATTGGAGCAGATACACAAATAAGATGAGATAGATTAGATCAATTTAAAGAGGTAAAGTGGCCTTTTTCATTTGAGTTGAATTGCTAAGCAGTTAAAGAATACTTTATAGCAGCATGTTTATGTGGCTCCAAACTTGACTAAATGAATGAAAGCACTAATATCTTGACAGAAAACAAAGTGGTCATACAATAAGACAGAAAGCGCAGGGACTGGTGAGTGTGTTTTTGGGGCATCTTGGGGGCTCAGCACATTGAGGTGCATCACCATGTGAAGAAGTTTGACATTGCAACATTGGTTTGTGTGTGTGTGTGCGTGTGTGTTTATGTGTGTGTTGATCATAGATTTGAGCCTGGGCTTTGACCTTGGCTGCACGTCCTCTGTCTCTTTCCACTTTTCCTGTTGCCTTCCCTGTGGAATCTCAAATGAAGCAGAGATGCCATGATGCCATTTTAAAATCTGGCTTTTTTTTGTCAAAGACGGTCGAATCACTTGTCTCCAACCTGGAGTTCCAGCCAAATAGTATATGGACACCTACAAAAAGACATTTAAATGGCTCTAAACAAGGCTTTTTAGCAGCGATTTATTGATACCTGGCTGTCTGTGTATTGTAAGAGTTATTGCTTGGTAGCAATATAATAATGTTGTTATTACATCCCATATAAATGGCTGCCGACACTGTGGACAACCTGGTAGGCTGATTATTTCTTTAAGACCTGAGGGTGAGTTGCCTATCACCTGTGGGGCCAAAAGTCACACTAAATGTAGGTTTTTCTTACTACCAGATGCTTCATTATGACTTATATATTCACACATAATTCAATGTAAATGATTTGACTTTGATCTTCTAAAAAATCTCTACATAGGGGCAAGTAAACTTTGGTTTCAATTACCATTAAAAAGATACATTGCCTCTAGTAGGAGCGTGTGTGTGTGTGTGTGTGTGATGCAGCCAGTCATATCCATCTCATTCTGGGGGGCATAGAAGGCTATTACAGGGCCAGATGGCGCAGGTATAAGGCTTTATTGAACACACACTCTCATTTACATACACACTGAGACACACACACACTGAGATACACACACACACACACACACACACACACACTTGTAATTGAATGAATAAATAGACAAATGCTAGGATATTCCCAAGCCACCAAATAAGCACAGCTGCGGGAGCAGCAATCCAAGTTAACACAATGTCAGCACAATGTCAGTGCATGCACACACACAGGCTCAGATGCGACACACACAAAAACATGCCGATGCACATATACTTACTCATGCGCACACACGTACACACCATAACACAACTAAAGTGAGTAAGTTCTCTTATCTCTTTTCTCATTCTGCCCATCCCCCGTTCGCTCATTCCGGGTCCCTGGTTGTCACGGTTTTGTAATTCATAAACGCCTCATAAACTGATAGGAAATGGATGTCTCTGGATCGTGTACATGTGGCTTGCACTCTGCCTGACATCAGAGAGTGAATGAAAGAGAGATAGAACGAGAGAAGGGGGGTAGGAAAACATCATGTATTCAGTGTTCTTACAGTAAATGTGTAGAGCTGTCATGCATATGTACTGTGCAGCATATAGCATGGACATTTTACAGTGGCACAGTTTCTTCCACAGACAATATGGGGCGAAAGAAAGTAAGTCTTGCGAATCATCCTATTTTATCAAAGAAAATGTAAAGATGGACGAGATAAAGGTGACTAAAGTGTATGTATTATGTTTGTTTTCTGTGGTGTAATTGGGCTTCTTGTGTACTATGATAGTGTGCAACCCCATTTACACCATAACATGTAATCTGAAAAATTAATTGAAATGGAAGGTCAGGTACAACGTGTGATCGGATCTCAACCAGATGTGAATGCAATCTGTATAGTTTGACCACATTCTTTAAAGAAATCTCTGCCCCACTAGTTGAAAGCTCACCTAAATCCGCCTCTTCCTGCTGTCTCAAACTATCTGGCAAAAAGCTACAAGCGACCCCTTCTTCAGCAAAGGAAAAATAGGTACAGCCTGTACAGCAGCATCAGGGTTGTGCCGTATTTTTATATTTGTTGAAAAGTCTGCCAGACCTGCCGACCTAAATTGAGACCTAGGACTGTCTTTCAGCATTTTATTACAAGTCACCAGCTGCAGTAAAGACAAACAAAGCATTCATGCTCTCTGTGCCTTTCCAGTGAAATGTCTGAAAAGAAAAGAGAAGGAAGAGAACATAATATGCACAAACTTACAAAAGATATATAAGATTCTCATAAAATAAATAATTAACCAAAGTACATTCTTTCCAGCTAAATATTACAGCAAAACCATATCTATAAATAAAGCCACATACCTGCAATTGTAGAGAAACAATAAATATTGTGACTGAATGATCCACGCTAGTCAACATGGTTTTAAGAGGACACACATGCCTCGACAAGCTTCTCTTCTAATTACCATATTTCTGCATGAAATAGATTAAACTTAAGCTCCAAAATGTAAAAAATAGCAATCAATTTACTTTCGATTGGTTTAGATTAACTTGACATCACATACAGCAATAACACTGAAAGTAATAGAACAAAGAAAATACATACCTTCCCAGAGAAAAGACCACAGCCAAAAGAGGAAGTAAAGGTAGCCACACATTCAGTAAAATAAAACCAGTGCTGTACTTCCTGTTAGCATGTGGATTATTTCCTTTTATGAGAAATTGTACAAATTCTACATGACAACATATTTACTCCCAATAAAAATATTTGAACACAACAGAAAAGTCTCCACTGAATCCACATATTTTACAGGAATTTGTAATGTCTTGTTCATCACACATTTGATAATACCAGGTGTTAATGAGGTCTATGTAACTGTAAGTGTAGTGGGCTTTAATGTGCCCTTTATTCATGATGGTATTTTTGTGGTTCCTCTACCCACCGACAGTCTGTATGTGGTCAGGTTGGGATTTCTGGCATGCAGTGAATGTGTTGCTGTGTGTCTGTGCCGGTGTACTGAGGTGTTACGTCCCCTCTGTGATAAATGAGCAGGAGAAAGCCAGGAGATGACGAGAGAAGGAAGGCGGAGGACGGAGACAGAGCATGAATGAAGAGAGGCCAGAATGCGCATGAATGAAGCAGAGGGGAGACGGGTGGAGAGGGGCGGTGGGTGGAAAGTGATGGATGAGCTGTGCACGGCCTCTGTTTCAGGTGAATCTCTGGGGAGTGTTTGACCACGGTGGGGATCTAAATGATCACCTGGTAATAGAGAGAAGGAGCAGGGTTTTAAACAGACGGGGACAAAAATGATCGCCCAGGTGGCTGCGGGAGGAAGGAGAGGATGAAGAAAGAGGGAGGTGGGGGATGAGGGACAGAGATGGAGAGCAAAAGGAGGGGGGTTATTTGGTGGAGTTTAGAAAGAAAAGACAAAGAGGGTGAAGATAGATACACTATATGGCCATAAGTATGTGGACACCCTTTTCCACTTCCCTTTGAGTGCTTTTTGTTTGGGGCTGTTTTTCATGGTTTGAACTAGGACCCTTAGTTCCAATTAAGGGGAATCTTAAAAGCATACAATTATATTTTAGACAATAGTGTTCTTCCAGCTTTGTGGAAACTGTTTGGGGAAGACCCTTTTCTGTTTCAATACCGCAATGCCCCCGGTGCACCAAGCCAGGTCCATAGAGAAAAGGGTTTCTAAATATGGTGTGGAAGAACCACATCAAACACCTTTGGGTTGAATTGGAACGCGGCCTGAAAGCCAGGTCTTATCGTCCCCCATCAGTGCCAGACTTCACTAATGCTCTTGTGGAATGAGATGTGGGTGTAATGCTTGTGTGCCCACATACTTTTGGCAATCTGGATGCTAGAAACAAGCATGTACAAAAGTGAGAAGAGATGAGGGGGAGATTGGAAAGGGATGAATGGATGTTTTGGTAATGAGAGTAGAGAAAACGAGGCAGAGTAAAGGAGGGACGATGAGAATATGTGAAACAGGAACGAGAAATGTTTTGGAGAAAGAGAGAGAGAGAAAGAAAGAGAAAATGGGCGTTTGAGGAAGAACAGACTGGGAAAAGGGGGAAAGAAGAGAGAGAAAGAGGAGAGGTGTGAAACCAAGCAGAACCTTTGTCGTTCTCTTTCATCAGGCATCACCGTGGAAACTAGCCTCTTCCTCTCTCTCTCTCTCTCTCTCTGAGTGCATGCTGGGAGATTGTGGCGTGTGAGTGAGACGCGGAGCGTTTGAGTTTTCGAACTTTTTTCGTTTTCTTTTCTTAGTAATGTGTTTTACTTTAACGTAGTTTATTGGTGGTGGTTTAATTTAGTTAACAGTTGGAGCACTTTGGGGGGGTAGTTTTGGGCTTGTTGGGGTTTTTCTCCTGCCGGTGTCTCTGCCGGTCTGCGGCGCAGACGCCATGCAGGTAAATGGAGACTTCAGCAAACTGACGAGGAAACATGGCATTAAGATCTCTGCCAGTTTCCCGTGCAGTGTGGAGGACATCGGGCTGGCTGTGGGGGAGAAGGTCGGACACAGCAGCGTCAGATCGGCCGCCAGGATGAACAGCGCCGTCGTCATTTTCCTGGACCAGGTGGACAAGGTGAACCGCGTCATCGAGACAGGTATCACGGTGAATGAGATGTTTGTGCCGGTGCTGCCGTTAACGCAGCCCGCAACCAAAGTGATACTATCTAATGTCCCTCCGTTCATCACCGATGAGTTCCTGAGCAGAGAGCTCTCCAGACACGGGAAGGTGGTTTCACCGATCAGGAAGATCCTGTCTGGTTGCAGGTCTCAGCTGCTGAAACACGTAGTGTCTCACCGGAGACAGCTTTACATGATACTGAACCACCGGGACGAAGAGCTCAACCTTCGTTTCCATGTCAAAGTAGATGATTATGACTACGTGATATTTGCAACCTCATCGGTGATGAAGTGCTTCGGTTGCCGTGAGGAGGGACACACCGTGAAGGCCTGTCCGATGCGCGCTGATCCGGCCCCGCTTGGCCCGGGGGGGGCGGCCGGTGCGGCGGCGGTGCCGCCCGCCGCTCCGCCGGTTGTGGCGGGGCGGCGGATGGCTGCCGTCGGCCTCACCGCGGCGGCGTCCGCGCGGCCGGTTGCGGCTTCGGTCACCGGCCTTCCGGCGGCGGCCTCCCCGCCCGGGGGGGCCACGGGGCCGAGCGCCGTGCCGCGCCGCGCGGCTGCTGTGTCCGTGCCGGTACACGAGGTGTTGGAGGGTGATATACACAGTGTGAGGAGGGTGTAGGTGAGGCAGTGGAGAGCAGGTGAAAGAAACAGGTGATAGGGGTGTGTGTGTTGTAAAAATAAACAAAATAGGTGAGGTCAGTGAAACACAAGAGGGTCAGACAGGTGAGCAGGGACAAGCACAGTCAGGTAAGACAGGGAAGGAAGGGGTTTTATGGAGTGAGCAGGTGGAGGAGGCTGAGATGGAGGAGGCAGCAGCCAAACCAAAGCCTGCTCACAAACGCAGAAGAAGAACGAGGAGTGCATCAAATGAGGTTAAAACAAGTAAAGTAGGGGAGGACACAGTGAGGAGGTCGGTGCAGACAGATGACAGTGGGAGTGAGGAGGAGTGTGTGTCGGACAGCAGCGACATACCAGGTTTTAAATTGAGCAGCAGCCAGCAGAAAAAAATGTACTCTGCAGAAGAAATAGAGTTTTTTACAGCAAACTAAGAACCAGCACGGGGTTAAAATTGAAGAATATTTCCCTGACTTGTCAGTGTTTTACACATCGGCCAGACTCCACATGAGCCAAAGAGAAGAGTCTGGCCTCACTGACCAAGAAGGTTTTAGATTAAAGAAACTTGTGCTTAAAGTGAAAAAACAAATGAACAGTTATGTCAAAAACTCCAATGTGTGTTTTAATTAACTTATTGGTTTTGAATTTGGTTTTTAACATCTGACTTAATATGGACATTTTTAAAGTGGGAAGTTTAAATGTTAATGGAGCAAGAGAGGCAAAAAAAAGGGCACTAATTTATGAAACTGCCAGAACAAAGCATGTTGATGTCCTGTTTTTACAAGAAACCCACAGTGACGCTGACAATGAGGCAGACTGGAGGAGAGAGTGGGAAGGGGAAGCCATTTTAAGTCACAACACCACACTCAGTGGAGGAGTGGGCTTCCTCTTCTCCAGGAATTTCTCTCCAGTCTCGCTGGAGGTCGAGCATTTTATCGAGGGGAGGTTACTTTTAACTAAAGCTCGTTTTGAACATTTTACCGCTGCTTTTATCAACGTGTACGCTCCAACAAACGGTGCAGAGAGGGAGCAGTTTCTACAGAAGGTGAACGATGTTTTAAATAGCTGTGCCTCGGAGGATTTTTTATTCTTGGGTGGGGATTTTAATTGTACTGAAAATGCATCTTTAGATTGCAACCATGCAGAGTCGCATCCAGCCTCCCAGCACGCTCTGAGGCAGCTGGTCCACTCTCATGGCCTGGTGGACGTGTGGAGGTGGATGCACGCAGACACCAGACAGTATACATGGTCCCACCTCAGAGAGAGCACGATCTCCTCAGCCAGACTTGACCGGTTTTATTGTTTTAAGCATCATTTTAATATGTTTAAAATGTGCAAAATCATACCTGCCGGTTTTACAGATCATTCCCTGCTTTTGTGTCATGTTTTTATTAGAGATATTAAGCCAAAAAGTGCATATTGGCATTTTAATTCTGTTTTAACACTTGACAAAAAGTTCAGGGAGGTCCTTATTTATTTCTGGGGTGTTTTTAGGCGGAGGAAGGGTGATTTTAGCAGTCTTAGGCAGTGGTGGGACCATGGTAAGGCTGAGATTAAACTTCTTTGTCAACAGCACACCCTCAACGTCACACGAGATGTCACCAGATCTATAGAGGACCTGGAGAGTGATATAGTGGAACTTGAGAAAATGAGTGAGTCCACAGGAGAGCGAGGATATATTGAAGTCCTCAAAGTAAAAAAAATTGGCTTTAGCCAACCTGCTGGAAGGCAAGGTACAAGGTGCACTGGTCAGGTCCCGGTTTCAGAACATCGCAGAGATGGATGCTCCCTCTAGCTTCTTCTTCAGCCTGGAAAAAAAAAATGGACAGAGGAAGGTAATCCACTCCTTGCTTTCAGACACAGGGCAGGAGCTCATGGAACCAAGCCAGATCAGAAGGCGGGCCGTCCAGTTTTATTCCTCCCTTTACTCCTCGGAGTACGAGGAGCAGGCCACACTGCAGGAGGAGTTCTGCAGTGGACTACCTCAGGTCTCTGCGGAGACCAACTCCTGGCTCGAGGAGCCGCTGCAGATGCGGGAGCTTCAGGCCGCCCTGCAAAGCATGCAGGGACGGAGGGCTCCGGGTATGGACGGCCTAACGGTGGAGTTTTTTTAAAGCCTTCTGGGACATTTTCTCTACAGATATTTTAGATGTTTTTAATGAAAGTCTGGCCTCTGGTTCCATGCCGATGTCCTGCCGCAGAGCGGTCCTCACGCTTCTGCCCAAGAAGGGTAACCTGCAGGACATCAAAAACTGGCGCCCTGTGTCATTGCTGTGTGTGGATTACAAGCTTCTGTCCAAGGCCTTGGCCAACAGGCTGAGGGGGGCTATGGAGCAGGTCATCCACCGGGATCAGACCTACTGTGTGCCCGGCAGGTCCATGGTAGACAATGTCTACCTGATTCGAGATGTTTTGGAGGTCTCCAGTTCATTGGGCATAGACACTGGTCTGATTTCTCTAGATCAGGAAAAGGCTTTTGACCGCGTTGAACACAACTTCCTCTGGAAAGTCATGGAGAGGTTTGGGTTCAGCGCAGGTTTCGTAGCTAAGATAAAGGTGTTGTACAGTGACATTGAGAGTGTGCTGAAGTTTAACGGTAGTCTGTGTGCTCCTTTCAGAGTGTGTAGAGGCGTCCGGCAGGGCTGTGCTCTGTCAGGGATGCTCTATGCACTCTCCCTTGAACCCCTGTTGATAAAAATACGCTCCAGTATTCAAGGACTGCTTTTACCTGGTTTTAATAGAGGCATTGTTTTATCGGCATACGCCGATGACATCATTGTTTTTATTGGAGGCCAGAAAGATGCAGACATTTTAACCGAAACTGTGAGCAGATTCTCCATTGCATCGGCAGCGAGGGTGAATTGGAAGAAAAGTGAGGCCCTCGCTGTCGGTGAGTGGCGTGGCGGTCTCCCGGTTCTTCCCCAAAGCCTGGCCTGGAAAACAGGTGGCATTAAATACCTGGGGGTGTTCCTAGGGAAAGACACAATGGTCCAGAGGAACTGGGAGGGCGTCACAGAAAAGATTGAGGGAAAGCTTTTAAAATGGAAATGGCTGCTCCCCCAAATGTCTTTTAAAGGTAGGGTTCTGGTTTTAAACAACCTCGTGGCATCCCAGCTCTGGCACCGCCTGGCATGCCTAGACCCCCCCTTAAACTTACTAGCACAAATTCAGAGGAAAATGGTGGATTTTTTTTGGGATGGTCTACACTGGGTGCCACAGGGGGTGCTGTTTTTAACCAGAGAGGAGGGGGGACAGGGCCTCGTCCACCTGGCCAGCCGAACCGCTACATTCAGGCTGCAGTTTGTCCAAAAGTACCTGACAGGTCCAGCGGATTTAGTCTGGAGAGATGTGGCCAGCTGCATTCTCAGACGTGCAAATAACCTGGGGCTGGATGCTGCTCTGTTTTTAACTGATTGTAAACTTTTAAAGTTAAGTGGGCTGCCTCCGTTTTATCAGGGTGTTTTTAAGTCCTGGGCCCTTTTAGATAAAAAAAGGTGTCAAAAATCTTCCTCTCTGCACTGGTTGTTAAAAGAGCCACTGATACACGGGGCCAGGCTGGACATCGCAGGTAGCGTCATTCCTGGCCTGACGGTGGCGCTCTGCAGGTCCAGGACCCTGTGCCTCCAGCAGCTGGTAGATGCAGTGGGGCCGGCGCTGAACGATGCTGTGGCCCTGGGCTCTCTGCTGGGTCTGCACTCGGTCCGGGTGGCCCAGAGGATCCTGGAGCTCTGGAGGCAGAGGCTTTCAGGAAAGGAGAGGAGCCTCCTGATGAACCACAGCCAGGGAGGGGCCACACCGGATCCAACAGACCCTTTTCCAGAGATCTACCTGAGCCCAGGGTTGGGAGACCTGACCGGCCCCCTGCTCAATGTCAATAACCCGAACAAGATGACTCTGCACAGAGCTGATAAAAAGACTATCTACTTCAACTGTGTCAAAGTTATCAACAGGAATGGACTGAGCAACAGGCCCCCCACTGTGTGGACTCAAAGACTGTCTGGGGAAACCGAACCCAGCCCACAGTGGAGGATTTTATACAAACCTCCCCTCAAAAAACGGACTGCCGACCTCCAGTGGAGGTTTTGGAGCCATTGCCTCCAATGCTTTTATCTCTGTTCTTAACCCTGTTGTTTCTAGCAAATGTCCGTTCTGTGAAAGCCGCGAGACTGTTTACCATGTTTTTACTGAGTGCCAGAGACTCACGGAGCTCTTCACTCTTTTAACATTGGTTTTTAGTCTCTTTGAGGTGGTTTTTACTAAGCGGGTTTTTATCATGGGAGCGGGCTACAATAAAACGGATAAAGACAAGTGGCAGCTCCTGAACTTCCTCACAGGAGAGGCAAAGATGGCCGTCTATGTGAGCAGAAAGTACAGGGTGGAGAGCAGAGAAGGACAGGATGCCAAGTCAGTCTGGCTCTGCAACATCAGGGCCAGACTCTGGCTCGAATACAGGTTTTTTAAACACATTGGTGATTTAGACACTTTTAAACAGCGCTGGTGCTACAAAGACGTCATCTGTTTTATTATTGAAGATCAGCTGCAGTTTGCACATGTTTTTATTAACTAACTTATTTGTACCATATGCACAATGTTGCACTTTATTGATCTGATTGTAAATTAAAAGAATGTAAATAAAGTGTTTTTGTAAAAATCAAAATCTCTCTGAGTGCATGCTGGGAGTGTGAGTTGGCTGTGAGAGCGTCTCCTTTTGAGTGAGTGTATTTCTTTTTTCTATCTATCTGTTGTGACGGTGTGTTAATATTTGTGGTGTTGGGTGGTGGTAGTTTGGTGCACAGCGGGGTCAGGGGGGTTTTGTTAGCTCAGCCAGCGCGTGCTGGTTGGCGTCTTGCGTGTTAGTATGGAGTTCACCAACCTGACACGGAGACACGGCTTTAAGATCGCCGCTTCTTTCCCGTGCTCCGTGGAGGAGTGCAGTTTGGCGGTGGGGAAGGTTGTCGGGTACGGCAGCGTGAAGTCTGCCGCTCGGATGAAGTAGAGAAAGCAAACAAAGTAGTTGAGAGCGGAGTCGTGATCAGCGACACGTTCGTACCAGTGTTGCCTCTGACTACGCCAGCCAGGAGGCTGACGGTCTCTAACATACCGCCCTTCATCAGTGACGGGCTGCTGGTTAAAGAGCTGTCCAGGTTCGGGAAGATAGTCTCCCCGTTCAGGAAGCTGTCGTCGGGCTGCAAGTCGCCGCTCCTGCGGCACGTTGTGTCTCACAGACGACAAGTCAGCATGATTCTGAATAAGAAGGATGAAGAATTAAAGCTGACTTTCAAAGTAAATGTTGATAACTTTGACTATGTTGTCTTTGTAACATCCGAAACGTCTAAGTGCTTTGGTTGTGGCAATGAGGGCCATGTATTAAGAGCCTGTCCTAACAGAGCTGCTGCTGCTGATGCAGGAGAAGAGGCGGGAGGGCAGAACCAGGGTCAGGCTGAGTCCACAGAGCCTCAAGTTCAGAATCAGAAACGTGCTGAGCCAGAAAAAGAAAACCAGACTAACAGAGAAAAGGAATCGGAACAGAGCAGTCAGGATACAGCAGAAACAAGTGAGGACAGAGGTGAACACAGTTCAGACACACAGCAGGAAGCTGTGACACCAACAGGTGGGACTGAAAATAGCAGTGTGATGGAATTAATGGAAGAGGAGACAAATGTTAAAAATCTTAGTGTTAAAAGAAAACAAAACCGTGATGATAAAGGCTCCCAACAGAAAAAGGGAGCAGCCAGTGAGGCCACAGGGAACAAGGAAGTGGACCAGGCGTCCTCAGGCTCTGAGGCTGATATGGATGAGCAGGGTGCAGAGGACAGTGAACCCCAGACCTGTGATGGAGGACCAAGAACTACAAAAAGCAGAGAAAGACCATACAGTGTAGGAAAAATAAAACAGTTTCTGCAGTCGACAAAGAACATGAGGGGAGTGAAGGTGGAGGATTACTTTGCTGATAAAGAGTGTTTTCTTGTGTCTGTACGATCACACATGTACAACAAGAAGAAAGCAGGCTTCACTGACCAGGAAATATACAGGCTGAAGAAGATATGTGTGAAGGTCAAGCAGGATCTGAGCGATGATGATGATGATGCTGAGACAGTCTAAGACACTATGTCTTATTTTTCATTTATTAGTATTGTTTTTCCTTCTCTCACATTTCATGAGTGACTTCAGAGTTACAACACTTAACCTCAACGGAGCCAGAGATGTGAGGAAGAGGGCCAGTTTATTTGAACTGCTGAAGCTGAAACACTCAAATGTGACTTTTCTCCAAGAAACACACAGTGACGTTTCAGTTGAGACTGAGTGGGAGAGGGAATGGGATGGGCAGGTCATCCTGAGTCACCTGAGTACAAACAGTGGAGGAGTGGCTGTTCTGTTCTCCAGAGACTTTCTACCACAGTCTTTTAGTGTCGAAGAGGTGATAAAAGGCAGACTGCTGGTAGTTACAGCATGTTTCGAACATTATAGTGTTGTTTTGATAAATGTATATGCTCCCACTTCAGGACCTGAAAGAGTTAATTTTTTAAATGAAATCGGTTTAATTTTGAATAATTGTTCTGGTGAAGAAATGGTGTTTTTAGGAGGTGATTTTAATTGTACAGTGAATGATGCAGCAGACAGAAACCACCGTGAGCCTCATGGTGCCTCCAAACATGCAATGACTCAGTTAATAGAGACTCAAAGTTTGGTGGATATTTGGAGGGAACTGCATCACAAGGAAAGGCAATATACATGGCTGCACAGCAGGGACAGCACCATCTCTTTGGCTCGACTAGACAGACTCTATTGTTTTAAGCATCATTTCAGCACGGTCAAAGGGTGCAGGATAGTTCCTGTGGGTTTTACGGATCATTCAATGGTTATTGGCAATATTTGTGTTCCAAATATTAAACATAAGAGTGCATATTGGCATTTTAACACCACCTTGCTTATGGACGTTCATTTTAAAGAAACTTTTGTTTTCTTTTGGGAAATTTTCAGGTCTAGAAAATCTGAATTTACATCCCTAAGACAATGGTGGGATTATGGTAAGGTTGAAATCAGGCAACTGTGCCAGCAATACACTCTCGATGTCACTCGTAACATTATTAGATCTATGAATGACCTAGAGATGGAAATAGTGGAAATACAAAGTTCTGTAGAGTCCACAGGAAATCGAGGTCAAATTGAGATCCTCAAGTCTAAAAGAACCTCACTGGCCGACCTACTGGGCACCAGGGCGCAGGGAGCGTTGGTCCGGTCTCGTTTCCAGAGTGCTGCTCTGATGGACTCTCCATCTAAGTTCTTCTTTGGCTTAGAAAAGAAGAATGGACAGAGCAGGCTGATCCATGGCCTGCACTCTGAAACAGGACAGCTGCTGACTAACTCTACTGCTATCACACAGAGAGCGGTGAACTTCTATAGTCAGCTGTATACCAGTGAGTATGAAGAGGATGACGTGGGCTTTGACTCTTTCTGCAGTAATCTCTCTAAGCTTCCGGTAGAAGTTAATGTAGAAATAGAGGGTCCTCTGCTCCCAGAAGAACTGTGTACAGCTCTGCAGAGTATGGAGGGGGGAAGAGCACCGGGGATTGATGGACTTCCGGTGGAGTTTTATAAAACCTTCTGGACCGAGCTGCGTGAAGACATTTTAAGTGTCTTCAATGAGAGTTTTCATGACATGTCATTGCCACAGAGCTGCAGGAGAGCAGTTGTTACTCTGATACCAAAAAAAGGTGACCTTCAGGAAATTAAGAACTGGCGACCTGTCTCTCTCCTGTGTGCTGATTACAAACTGCTGTCCAAGACCTTGGCCAACAGGCTGAGAAAGGTGATGGCGCACATCATCCATCGAGACCAAACGTACTGTGTGCCTGGTAGGTCGATCTTTGATAATATATCACTAATCAGAGATATTTTGGAGGTCTCCAGCTCATTGGGAATAGAAACTGGTCTCTTGTCGTTGGATCAGGAAAAGGCTTTTGACCGGGTTGAGCACCACTACCTGTGGAAGCTCATGGACAGTTTTGGCCTCAGCCCTGGTTTTATTGCCATGATCAAAGTAATGTATGAGGACATTGAGAGTGTGTTGAAAATCAATGGAGGATTAAGCAGACCTTTTAAAGTGTGTAGAGGTGTACGGCAGGGCTGTTCTATGTCAGGAATGCTGTATGCAATATCAATAGAACCATTGTTGCATAAAATACGCTCTTGTATAGATGGTCTGTTGTTGCCTGATTTTAATACAAAGTACGTTTTATCGGCGTATGCTGACGATCTTATTGTAGTTATTACAAAACAAGGGGAAATTGATGAACTAGGAAAAATTGTGACTAATTTTGGGAATATTTCGGCAGCAAAAGTAAATTGGGGAAAAAGTGAGGCGTTAGCAGTGGGAGGCTGGTTTTCTGGTTTACCCAAACTCCCAGGAGGATTAATATGGAAAAGAAATGGTTTGAAATATCTTGGCGTCCATCTGGGAGATGAAGGTGAAGTGAAGAAAAACTGGGAAGGAGTGTTAGAGAAGGTAAAAGGAAAATTGGCTAAATGGAAATGGCTTTTACCACAAATGTCGTACAGAGGCCGAGCACTGATTATAAATAACTTGGTTTCTTCCATGCTGTGGCATAAACTGGCATGTCTGGAGCCCCCTTCAGGCTTGCTACAGGAAGTACAATCTGTTGTTGTGAACTTTTTCTGGGACAAACTTCATTGGGTGCCTCAGAGTGTACTGTTTTTGCCAAAGGAAGAGGGGGGACATGGTCTAGTGCATTTTAGCAGTAGATTAGCAACTTTTAGGATACAGTTCGTTCAGCGATACCTTACAGGCACAGATGATGTAGTATGGAAGAATTTGGCAAGTTTTATTTTGAGGAAGACAGTTAATTTAGGGTTGGATGCATCTCTGTTTCTGGTGGATTCTAAGCTTGTACGACTGGATGGATTACCTTTGTTTTACCAGGGACTTTTTAAAGCATGGAACCTTTTTAAATGGAGTCGTCTGGAGCCTACAGCCTCTCTGTTCTGGCTTCTGGAAGAACCCTTGGTACATGGATCCAGACTGGATGTACAGAACAGGACTGCCCCTGGACTCACCCACAGGCTGTGTGACACTGGAAATATCAAGTTGGGACATATAGTGGATGTTGCAGGTCCTGGGTTTGAGAATACAGAGGCAGTGGCATCTTTACTTGGTTTCAGGTCTCACCGCTACACCAGAGACATTCTGAATCTGTGGATTAAGACACTGACCAAAGACGAACTGGAAATGCTGCGGGATTATAATGCCGGAATGGAAATTCCGGATCGAGGCGATCCTTTTCCTGAACTGGGCTTTGCCATAAATTTGAATGGCCTTAAAGGACAATTACTTGAATCTAAATATGATAAGAGTTCAGATTTATACATGGCAACTGGGAAAATAATATATAGATACTGTGTAAAGGCCTCAAACAAGGTGAAACTGAATGGGAGACAGGACACAGTGTGGAGAGACACACTGAATGTTTGTAAAAATGTTACACCAGTATGGAGGGTTCTTTATAAAGCCCCCTTACATAAGAGATCAGGTGATCTTCAGTGGAGGATTTTGCATGGGGCCTTAGCTGTTAATGTCTTTGTAGCAAAGATGAACCCAGCTGTCTCCAGTAAATGTCCTTTCTGTGAAACGTCAGAAACTGTGTTTCATTGCTTCTCAGAGTGTAAAAGGCTTGAACCTTTGTTTGAACTGTTAGAGTTTTTGTTCAGGAAGTTTAACTGTAAATGGTCCATACCCACTTTCATCTTTGGTGCTGGCTATAACAAGAGGAATGCAAAGAAATGGCAACTGCTTAATTTTGTGGTAGGAGAAGCAAAGCTGTCTATCTACAAGAGCAGGAAAAGCAAAATAGAAGATGCTTCTTGTCTTGAGTTGGTTCCTCTTTTCGTGGCATTAGTGAAAGCCAGAGTGTGGCTGGATTTTAGATTTCATACGGCCATGAACAGTCTGACTGAGTTCATGACAATGTGGTGTTACGATAATATCCTCTGCTCAGTGATGGAGGACACATTATGTTTCAGTCCTGTGTTTGCATGAAATATTAGTGTTTTGTTGAAAAGTTGTTTATTGATGGTTTAACTGGAATGAAGTATTTATATCAGTGTTAATAAAGGTTGTTTAAAAATCAAAATCAAATCTCTCTCTGAGTGCATGCTGGGAGTGTGAGTTGGCTGTGAGAGCGTCTCCTTTGGAGTGAGTGTATTTCTTTCTTTTTTCTATCTTTCTATCTGTTGTGACGGTGTGTTAATATTTGTGGTGTTGGGTGGTGGTAGTTTGGTGCACAGCGGGGTCAGGGGGGTTTTGTTAGCTCAGCCAGCGCGTGCTGGTTGGCGTCTTGCGTGTCGGCATGGAGTTCACCAACCTGACACGGAGACACGGCTTTAAGATCGCCGCTTCTTTCCCGTGCTCCGTGGAGGAGTGCAGTTTGGCGGTGGGGAAGGTTGTCGGGTACGGCAGCGTGAAGTCTGCCGCTCGGATGAACAGCGCGGTTGTGATTTTTGTGGATGAAGTAGAGAAAGCAAACAAAGTAGTTGAGAGCGGAGTCGTGATCAACGACACGTTCGTACCAGTGTTGCCTCTGACTACGCCAGCCAGGAGGCTGACGGTCTCTAACATACCGCCCTTCATCAGTGACGGGCTGCTGGGTAAAGAGCTGTCCAGGTTCGGGAAGATAGTCTCCCCGTTCAGGAAGCTGTCCTCGGGCTGCAAGTCGCCGCTCCTGCGGCACGTTGTGTCTCACAGACGACAAGTCAGCATGATTCTGAATAAGAAGGATGAAGAATTAAAGCTGACTTTCAAAGTAAATGTTGATAACTTTGACTATGTTGTCTTTGTAACATCCGAAACGTCTAAGTGCTTTGGTTGTGGCAATGAGGGCCATGTATTAAGAGCCTGTCCTAACAGAGCTGCTGCTGCTGATGGAGGAGAAGAGGCGGGAGGGCAGAACCAGGGTCAGGCTGAGTCCACAGAGCCTCAAGTTCAGAATCAGAAACATGTTGAGCCAGAAAAAGAAAACCAGACTAACAGAGAAAAGGAATCGGAACAGAGCAGTCAGGATACAGCAGAAACAAGTGAGGACAGAGGTGAACACAGTTCAGACACACAGCAGGAAGCTGTGACACCAACAGGTGGGACTGAAAATAGCAGTGTGATGGAATTAATGGAAGAGGAGACAAATGTTAAAAATCTTAGTGTTAAAAGAAAACAAAACCGTGATGATAAAGGCTCCCAACAGAAAAAGGGAGCAGCCAGTGAAGCCACAGGGAACAAGGAAGTGGACCAGGCGTCCTCAGGCTCTGAGGCTGATATGGATGAGCAGGGTGCAGAGGACAGTGAACCCCAGACCTGTGATGGAGGACCAGGAACTACAAAAAGCAGAGAAAGACCATACAGTGTAGGAAAAATAAAACAGTTTCTGCAGTCGACAAAGAACATGAGGGGAGTGAAGGTGGAGGATTACTTTGCTGATAAAGAGTGTTTTCTTGTGTCTGTACGATCACACATGTACAACAAGAAGAAAGCAGGCTTCACTGACCAGGAAATATACAGGCTGAAGAAGATATGTGTGAAGGTCAAGCAGGATCTGAGCGATGATGATGATGATGCTGAGACAGTCTAAGACACTATGTCTTATTTTTCATTTATTAGTATTGTTTTTCCTTCTCTCACATTTCATGAGTGACTTCAGAGTTACAACACTTAACCTCAACGGAGCCAGAGATGTGAGGAAGAGGGCCAGTTTATTTGAACTGCTGAAGCTGAAACACTCAAATGTGACTTTTCTCCAAGAAACACACAGTGACGTTTCAGTTGAGACTGAGTGGGAGAGGGAATGGGATGGGCAGGTCATCCTGAGTCACCTGAGTACAAACAGTGGAGGAGTGGCTGTTCTGTTCTCCAGAGACTTTCTACCACAGTCTTTTAGTGTCGAAGAGGTGATAAAAGGCAGACTGCTGGTAGTTACAGCATGTTTCGAACATTATAGTGTTGTTTTGATAAATGTATATGCTCCCACTTCAGGACCTGAAAGAGTTAATTTTTTAAATGAAATCGGTTTAATTTTGAATAATTGTTCTGGTGAAGAAATGTTGTTTTTAGGAGGTGATTTTAATTGTACAGTGAATGATGCAGCAGACAGAAACCACCGTGAGCCTCATGCTGCCTCCAAACATGCAATGACTCAGTTAATAGAGACTCAGAGTTTGGTGGATATTTGGAGGGAACTGCATCACAAGGAAAGGCAATATACATGGCTGCACAGCAGGGACAGCACCATCTCTTTGGCTCGACTAGACAGACTCTATTGTTTTAAGCATCATTTCAGCACGGTCAAAGGGTGCAGGATAGTTCCTGTGGGTTTTACGGATCATTCAATGGTTATTGGCAATATTTGTGTTCCAAATATTAAACATAAGAGTGCATATTGGCATTTTAACACCACCTTGCTTATGGACGTTCATTTTAAAGAAACTTTTGTTTTCTTTTGGGAAATTTTCAGGTCTAGAAAATCTGAATTTACATCCCTAAGACAATGGTGGGATTATGGTAAGGTTGAAATCAGGCAACTGTGCCAGCAATACACTCTCGATGTCACTCGTAACATTATTAGATCTATGAATGACCTAGAGATGGAAATAGTGGAAATACAAAGTTCTGTAGAGTCCACAGGAAATCGAGGTCAAATTGAGATCCTCAAGTCTAAAAGAACCTCACTGGCCGACCTACTGGGCACCAGGGCGCAGGGAGCGTTGGTCCGGTCTCGTTTCCAGAGTGCTGCTCTGATGGACTCTCCATCTAAGTTCTTGTTTGGCTTAGAAAAGAAGAATGGACAGAGCAGGCTGATCCATGGCCTGCACTCTGAAACAGGACAGCTGCTGACTAACTCTACTGCTATCACACAGAGAGCGGTGAACTTCTATAGTCAGCTGTATACCAGTGAGTATGAAGAGGATGACGTGGGCTTTGACTCTTTCTGCAGTAATCTCTCTAAGCTTCCGGTAGAAGTTAATGTAGAAATAGAGGGTCCTCTGCTCCCAGAAGAACTGTGTACAGCTCTGCAGAGTATGGAGGGGGGAAGAGCCCCGGTGATTGATGGACTTCTGGTGGAGTTCTATAAAACCTTCTGGACCGAGCTGCGTGAAGACATTTTAAGTGTCTTCAATGAGAGTTTTCATGACATGTCATTGCCACAGAGCTGCAGGAGAGCAGTTATTACTCTGATACCAAAAAAAGGTGACCTTCAGGACATTAAGAACTGGTGACCTGTCTCTCTCCTGTGTGCTGATTACAAACTGCTGTCCAAGACCTTGGCCAACAGGCTGAGAAAGGTGATGACGCACATCATCCATCGAGACCAAACGTACTGTGTGCCTGGTAGGTCGATCTTTGATAATATATCACTAATCAGAGATATTTTGGAGGTCTCCAGCTCATTGGGAATAGAAACTGGTCTCTTGTCGTTGGATCAGGAAAAGGCTTTTGACCGGGTTGAGCACCACTACCTGTGGAAGCTCATGGACAGTTT
The DNA here is from genome assembly GCA_005408345.1 of Macquaria australasica. Lineage (NCBI taxonomy): Eukaryota > Metazoa > Chordata > Actinopteri > Centrarchiformes > Percichthyidae > Macquaria > Macquaria australasica. The sequence continues at coordinate 1,822,092 of SEMN01000055.1, forward strand.
TGGCCTCAGCCCTGGTTTTATTGCCATGATCAAAGTAATGTATGAGGACATTGAGAGTGTGTTGAAAATCAATGGAGGATTAAGCAGACCTTTTAAAGTGTGTAGAGGTGTACGGCAGGGCTGTTCTATGTCAGGAATGCTGTATGCAATATCAATAGAACCATTGTTGCATAAAATACGCTCTTGTATAGATGGTCTGTTGTTGCCTGATTTTAATACAAAGTACGTTTTATCGGCGTATGCTGACGATCTTATTGTAGTTATTACAAAACAAGGGGAAATTGATGAACTAGGAAAAATTGTGACTAATTTTGGGAATATTTTGGCAGCAAAAGTAAATTGGGGAAAAAGTGAAGCGTTAGCAGTGGGAGGCTGGTTTTCTGGTTTACCCAAACTCCCAGGAGGAT